>CM077147.1:152579508-153317067 GCA_039583875.1 Platanthera guangdongensis | reverse complement strand
AATCAATTTGAACGAACGTCTAAGTTTGTGCAACTTTGCGTTATGTCACCGGTTCTCGATTCCATTATAAAATGTAACTTAATGTATCTCCTTCATAAAAGGTTTCCCCATATGGCCACGAAACAGTTGCGTTCCCGGAGTGGGCCAAATAGGGCTTAGCTGATCTATAACTAAAGAATCAACATGAACAATGGCGATTGACCAGCTCCTCCAATGGCGGATCTAGCTCTTCAATTCTTCTTGCCTTAGCTCTCCTCTCTCCAAGGATTTAGAAAGAGAACAAGTGAAGAAAAGTGAGGGTTTCCAAGTCAACTCACGGGTATATCCCTTCAGGAACATCCCCCAGCCGTCGGATCTCAACCTAAGGAAACGAACGGCTTTGATTCGGGGCTGAAATGCCCAATCTGGACCGAACATGGCCAGGCACACGCCCGTGTCCAGGGCCGTGTGCCGCATTCGCCGTCAAAATCGAATCTCCTGGAACCTCACACGGGTATCGAACACGCCCGTGTTCGAGCTGACACGCCCGGGTTCCACGTGATACGGCCGTGTACCCGGCCGTGTACCCCATGATTTTCCCCCATTTTCAACCCGAGCACTGCACGGGTTCTAGGACACGCCGTGCCCTTGCCCGTGTCACATTGACACGCCTGGACCCCAGGCCGTATACACGGGACATTTCGTCGAGGGAATAATGACGACTTGATGACACGGCCTTGGACACGCCCGTGTCCTAGGCCGTGTTCCTTGTCTCGACGATCGTCGAGTGAATCTCGACGACTCCCCGGGACGATCGTCGACACGGGTCGACACGCCCTGCGACACGCCCATGTCGCATGCCGTGTGCCCATTCTCGACGAATCGTCGAGTATAACTCGACGACTTCACGGCTAAGTGTCGACACGGGTCGACACGCCCTGCGACACGCCCGTGTCGCAGGCCGTGTGCCCATTCTCGACGAATCGTCGAGTATAACTCGACGACTTCGCGGCTAAGTGTCGACACACGCTTGACACGCCCTGGGCCCGTGTCCCAGGCCGTGTGCCTTCTGCCAGAACCCAAACTGGCCCAAAACGTCCCCCTTTGCTCCTTCGAGTTTCGGGGCGTTACACTTAGCGCTGCCGGCCGCCGCAAGAATTATCCATCCCGAGAGCTCGGGGGGGGGGGGGGGGGGTGGCCCTTCTCCCAGTGCCACCACGCCACCCATGCTCTTCAGGCAAATTTCCGCCTACCAGTCCACCCCTGGCCGATGCGCGGGGGTTTGGCTTCTTGCCGGCGGTGGTGCGGCGGCCATGCGCCGCCGACCGCCGCCTCCGCCGGTTTTAAACAGAGAAGTTCTTTATTTTTGCGGGTGCCGCCGGGACTGCGTTTTCCTATGGCACCGCCGCTCTCTGCCGCTAGGGGCCACCTCCCTTAGTGGTATAACACTGCACCAAGGCCACCACCGGCGCTGGGGGAGGATTCTTCCTCCTTGGGGACCACCCGGCCTAGAACTTGGCTCGGGTGGCGCCAGCGGCACTCCCGCCGCCGGGAGCGCCATGCATCACATCCAGAATGGGGAGCGGGAGGGAGAGAAGGTTCCACCTATCTTTGGTGGGCTCAGTAGGGGCTGGCTTGGTCGGCCATGCCTTGGTGGTGGTGGTGGAGTGGGAGGGAGGCCTAGTCTTGGCTTTTTCCGGCCACCTGAGCTCCGGCGGGGGATTGGGCAGGGAGAAGGTGGTGCTCTGAGGGTTAGGGTAAGGAGAGGGGGTGGGGTGGGCCTCCACCTATCCTAGTGAGGCTTGCCGGTTGGGGGCCTAAGAAGAGTGAGGCGGGCATGGGCCATCCTCCCTTTGAGAGGAGGTGGACCCCTACTTGGAGAAAAATCCAAAAAGTGAATTTTTAGGGGGGTTTGACCAAGTCAACCCTAGGGTGGGTCCCCCTTGCTAGTCAAAGTCAAAGTGGGTCCAAGTCATCGGGGTCGGGTCAAAGTTCGGGTGTCGTGTCATAATTGGTGTGTGCACGCTTTTCAGTGCACGACTACGCTTGATTTGACCATGGGTTGAACAATTGTCGTCGAAATTGACTGGGACAACCTCCGTTGACTTCGTATTAACCACACAAGTCCAACGCCACTGACTGGGGTTGAATCGGAGTCCGTTTGGTGAAAGAAAAATTTGCGCGTCGTAGCGTGCTAAAATGGTCGAAGTGTGTGTAAAACTGTCGTTAGACCTCGGATTGTGACGTGACGAGTTTTGATGCACCTGTTTAGGTTATATGAGGTCACAGGAATCGACAGAACTCAATTCGGAGTTCTCTAGGTCAATATCCAAAATCTGCTCTCGTTGCGTTTCACGAGGAATGGTCACATTCACTATATGGCCTCAGGGTCCAACCGAACGAGTTCCGATGCACTCGTATTGACTATACGAAGTCACAGGGACTGACAGAACTCAATTAGAGTTCTCTAGCTTTATTTCCCGCTTAGTGTTATCTCCCACCGGGTTATGGGTAGGGTTCGGGCCACTTTTATTAGGCCCACTAGGGTTCTGGTGGCCCAATAAAAGTAGGGATGTTACAATCCAATAAAAATAAAAGGATTTTCATCCCCGAAATTTGCTTGAAGTAGGGGGAAAAAGTAACATACCTGGGGAAAGAGCTCTGGGTGCTTTTCTCGGAGGAGTGCTTCAGGTTCCCACATGAACTCCTCTCGTCCGCAGTTTGTCCATAGCACCTTAACCATCAGAATGGTTTTGTTACGTAGTGTCTTCACCTTGTAATCTACTACTCTGAAGAGTTCGAGCTGGACGGATTTATCTTACTGTAGTTGCGCCGGTGGGGTAGGATGGTGCTGCTCTGGTGCCAGAGGACTCGTCTCAAGGAAGAGACATGAAACACATCATGAAGATTCCCCAACTCTAGGGACAAGGCTAAACGATAAGGGACGGGGCCAACACTCTCTATCACGGATAGTGGCCCAAGAAGCGAGGATCTAACTTTTTCTTCTTTCTCAATCGGGAGACACCATGTATGGGCTTTATTTTCAGAAACACCATTCCCCCACACTGAACTCCAACGGTCAGTGTCGCGCATCATAGTACTTATCTTGTCGGCTCTGCGCTTCCTGCATTCGCTCTTGGATCAGCCATATCGCTGTAGTAGTGTCATCGATGTAAGCCACTCCCAAGGCTTCCGAGTCCTCTCCTGAGCCCAAGTCAACGGGGTTTGGCAACGTCTTCCATACAATGCCTCGTATGGAGCCATCTTAATGCTAGACTGGTACCTGTTATTGTATGAAAATTCGACTAATGGCAACAGCTGCTCCCCCGACGCATTATGCTCCACTATGCACAATCGAAGGAGATCCTCCATCGTCTGGTTCGTCCTTTTCATCTGTCCTTCTATCTGCAGGTGGAAAGCGGTGCTGAAGGCCATTTTGGTTCCCAAGTATGCATGTACCCGCCTCCACTCCTTAGATGTGAAACACACATCACGATCTGACAGGATGGACTTTGGTACTCCGTGAAATTGTACCATTTGCTCTAGGAACATCCTGGCCAGGATATCTACTCCGTCACCCTATCGATTTGGAATGAATCATGCTACCTTGGTGAGTCGATCTACAACCACCCAAATTGAGTCATTCCCAGCGCGGGATCGAGGTAGGTCGTGGATGAAGTCCATGGAGATATCTTCAAAATTCCACTCTGGTATTGGCAGGGGTTATAATAGGTCTCCTGGACTGCGACATTCGACTTTGACCTTCTGACAGGTCTGACACTGGGCCACGAATTTGGTGACCTCTCTTTTCATTACAGGCCAATAAATGGTCCTACGCAAGTCCACGTACATCTTAACTAAGCTAGGGTGAATCGAGTACCTGGACTGATGGGCATCTTGCAAAATTTCCTCACGAATCCCTCCGGTAGCGGGAACGAATATGCGATGTTTAAATTGTAGAATCCCGTCATACAAGTTATAATCCTCCTGTGCCCTCCTTACAGAGATCAGATGATCGACATTACCTCTGGGTCGATCTTTTGGGCTTCTCGTATCCGGTCCTGGATGTTGCATTGGATCTCCATCCAATACAGCTGAGAATAGTACTATTCCAGATATTTTTAGGCAACCAGGGTAATCTCCAAGTCCATGAAGGACTGAAAGAGTGTAACACCCCAGTTTTTGCAAGAGTTTCAGTCTGCAGTTCTGAAAATTTTTGGGTTCTGGCAGGAGGCACACGGCCTGCGACACGGGCGTGTCGCAGGGCGTGTCGAGGCCGTGTCGACACTCGGTCCAAGTGTCGACACTTTCGCTCGACAAAGTGTCGAGAGTGAGGCACACGGCCTGCGACACGGGCGTGTCGCAGGGCGTGTCGAGGCCGTGTCGACACTCGGCCCAAGTGTCGACACTTTGTGCTCGACAGAGTGTCGAGAGTGGGGCACACGGCCTGCGACACGGGCGTGTCGCAGGGTGTGTCGAGGCCGTGTCGACACTTGGCCCAAGTGTCGACACATTCGCTCGACAAAGTGTCGAGACTGGGGCACACGGCCTGTGACACGGGCGTGTCACAGGGCGTGTCCCTCTTGGTCGACGATCTTCGCTCGACGTTTTTCTGTGGTGTCGACACAAAGCCTGTCGACGGGTGTCGAGACTTGGCACACGGCTTGGGACACGGGCGTGTCCCAGGCCGTGTCACCTCTCGGGTTGGTGTTGGGGCCGTATCGTTGGAGACACACGGCAGGCCACACGGCCGTGTCGCTGGGGATACGGGCGTGTCAGATTGAACACGGGCGTGTCGAATGCCCGTGTCTGATTCCAGGCGCGTCGATTTGAGACGGCGAATGAGGCACACGGCCCTGGACACGGGCGTGTGCCAGGCCGTGTTCGGCCCAGGTCTTTTATTTTCCAGGCGAATCGCGGCCAGTCTTTTTCTGGTTTTGGGATCTAACGGTTCAGGCCATCTCCTGGGAAGTTAAGTCCGAATTTAGGGTTACAGATCCTCATTCTTTTCAAGTCCTCTCTTTCTTAGTTCTTGAGAGAAACTAGAGCAAGGAGGAAGAAGAAGAACTCTTGGGCTGTAGGAAGAGTTCGGAGCTCCAAATCGCGAGCCGAGTCCGGATCCGTGAAGCTTAGACCGCTACGAAGATTTCCATCCGGCTATTTTTTTTTGCCATGGCAAGGAAGAGGAGTCGGAAGGTAACGACATCTCTCCTCTCGGTCTTTAGGATGCACGTTTTTAGCATCGTTTTCTTCTAGATTTTTGGGCACCAAACTCTCAAATGAGAGGGGCTTTGGTTTGCCAAGGTTCAAGAGGAACCTCCGGGTTGATTGAGTCCGTCCCCGGCATATTTTGCATTAGAGATCCGCTTCGCTAGTGGATTAGGCATGGTGGGTGAAGCCGTAGTCGCGACCGTTAGTCCGACTCGGTGATGTTGCATACGAACTTAGGAATTCGTAGAGAATTCCGTGGCGGCAAGATGCCGTTTGTGTTGTGGTGGAGATTGTCCCTTTGCTAGAAAAGGGTACTTGTAGTCGAACCCGGACAAGGTTAGCTCCTCGTGGCGGTAGATGGTTTCCTTGAGGGACAAGGTTAGCTCCGTATGAGAATGGAGATGGTTTCCTTGGTGGACAAGGTTAGCTCCGCACGAGTTGGAGATGTTTTCCTTGGTGCGCGGGAACGCTGCGGTACAAAGAGGGATTGCGATGTGCTTAGTCTTGGTTGTGTGGTGCCAAGGCGTGGCTATGTCTCCGTGGTCGGCTGGCTATCCCGTGACATGTGCGTCATGTGTGGAGAGTGTCCCGGCGAGACTAGTCCCCTTCTGTGAGACTGACGAGAATGCCAAGCTTGGGGCAAGCCCGGGCAAAGAGGCCATGAGCGGGTGGGGTCCAACAAGGCTTCTTAGAATCGGTCAGTCTGTGGTTGTTGGAAATCTGACATGAGATGTCGGAGCTTGCAGGCAAGCCCGGGGCTAAGCCCACGAGCGGGTGGGGCCTTGGCAAGAATTCCATGTGGCGGCCTGTGCGCCGAGTGAGGGAGTTGTGTCTCCCTCAATGTTTGCGGCTTTATGCCAATTGGGGAAATGTGAGTACCCAAATGATGTGATGTTGTGCTAGATGCATACGCTGTAGGGTACCTTGGGTGAAGCCCGGGTGTTGCATTCATGTTGCATAGTAGGCCCTTTTCTTTATATGCTCAACCAATAGAGAACATGTTTGATGATTGAGACATCCAAGCCTGTTTTAATGCTTTTCTATTTATAGATGTTTATTTGCATATGAAGTGCTGACTTGCAGGTTGGAGGGTTCCCGGGGTCCGTTAGGGGCGGCCGGGAGGAGATGTGTTGTTACACAGTTTGAGGTCAGCCTTTGCTGACCCACGTTACTAATAATTTTTACAGGGCAAGGATCGCACGCAGGAGCTAGCACGCCGGCCAAAAAGGCCTAAGCCCATGAAGTGTTTTCTCTTTTGGTAGCACTACTTTTGATTGATGTATGTTTGAGACTATTTTGTCCGGCTTGCATGCCGAGGTAGATTAGGAGTGCTGAGCACATTCATGTTTGATGTACTGTTTACTTTTGGACATTTGATGTAAGGCCTTAAGGCCATTTGTTTACTCTTTTGGTTAGTGGATAACTTCTAGTTGTGCTTGGTTTTCCGCTGTGTTGTGCAAGTGTTTTGAGTTTGGGTAGCTATATCAACTTTTAATACTAAAGCTGTGGCGTTCGTATGTTGTGGGGCCCCGACCGGACCCATATTATACGTCCATTACAGGGGAGGTGTTACAATTTGGTATCAAAGCGAGGTTGGATTCAAGGTTAGTGCGTAGAGAAGTTATCCACATAAGAGTAACGCGGAACCGTGAGTGTCCTTATGTTTTAGTCTTGAGATTGGAGACTAATCCCTTATTTCTTGTCTTCCTGAAGAGTGCAAGCAACGAGGCGGGCACTTCAAGAGCAAGGGATGATCTCTCGGCGAGCAGTGCTACTGCTCCAGGTCTTTTGGGCACGGGTGTAGACCCGGCCGACTTCTGCCGCATGCTTGCAGAAGCGATGGTGGCAGCTCAAGCTGCAGCAGCGGCTCAGGTGGCAGCCCCTGCCACACCAGATACGACAACGACCGTGCCAGGAGCAGAAGCAGCAGGCGAGTGGAGCCTTTGGCGGAGAGGGTAGTTGTCGGACATGGAGACCGACACATGAAGTATTTCCTGAGTTTCCATCCCCGTCTTTCAAGGGTGTTGGAACGCCAACGGATGCGAAGGACTGGTGGGTTCGCATTCAAGAACTGTTAAGGGCGGCAGAGACGCCAGAGGAAAAGAAAGCTGAGTATGCGGCGTTCATGTTGGAAGGAGACGCCAAGTTGTGGTGGGTGAGCCATAGCGGCCGCCAGTTTCGGGACGCACCCCGTCAGTGGAAGAGTTCGGGGATGCTTTTCTTAAGAGGTATATCCCAGTTTCAACTCAGTTGGCCCTGCAGAGGCAGTTTCTGCATCTAATGCAGCGAGACAAGACAGTGGATGAGTACGTGCAAGAGTTCACCCGTTTGGGTCGTTATGCGGGAACGACAATGGCGGATGACGTAGAGAGGGATAACCTCTTCTATCAGGGGCTGAGGGAGAATCTGAGACAACCCCTCATCTCCATGAAGAGGGCGGGATTTAATGAGCTAGTTGAAGCCGCCAGGAGTTTGGAGAATGATTTGGAGCGAACCCAACGCCGTAAGGGTTTTACTCCCAAGCAAGGGGAAGGGAAGCCTTCCCAATCTCATAGTAAGTCTGATGGGAGTAGGTGGAGGAAGAAGCCTTACACTTCCAGATCTGGTGAGAGGAGCAACTGGACGCCTGGGGGTTCCCACTCTAGGGGACCGCCGACGTGCTACAACTGCGGTAAGGTTGGGCACATAGCCCGTGCTTGTCAGCAAGGGGGAGCGGGGCAAGAGTCAATGCAGGAGCAGTCTGTGCGCTCGGGCCCCAGTGCTGCAGAGAAAGGAAAGATGGCAGAGTCGAGCGCTTCTCGGTTCCAACCGGTGCAACCAAGGGCTTACAACCTTGGACAGCAAGAAGCGATCCGCCAGACTGATGTGGTGACAGGTATGAAGAAAATTTAAGTTTAAATTTTGTGCTTCATCCTTTTAGACTTCTGTGTAATGTCTATGTTGTAGGCTTCGTGTTAGTTTCCGGATACCCCGCTAGGGTATTGTTTGATACGGGAGCATCGCACTCCTTTCTTGCGGAGAGCTTCATCCGGAGGATAGGAGTTGAGTCTTTCTCGTCGGGAGTAGAGCTGAGAGTGCGCATGCCCAATGGGTCATCTATGACCACCAGGGCTAAAGGGCACATTTGTTGGGAGCTAGACGGAGTTGTCTTCGCTCTGGAAGCAGCAGTGTTACCATTAGTAGAGTTCGATGTCATTTTGGGCATGGACTGGCTTGCAGAGCAGCACGCCAGCATTGATTGTTTATCCAAGGTAGTGACTCTAAGGAGTAAGGGGAAAACGGAAGTCAAATTTGAGGGCCTTTGTGGAGTGGCCTGTTCCCTGATTTCGGCCATGCAGTTGGTGCGGGCGGTTAACCAGGGTGGTGTAGCGCTTGTAGCGTTATTGGAGGTTCGTCTCTCCCAACTGTCGATTGAGGAAGTGCCTGTGGTGGCAGAGTTCAAGGATGTATTTCTGGATGAACTCCCTGGAGCGCCTCCTCGGCGGGAGATCGACTTCTCGATCGAGTTAGTGCCGGAGGCTAGACCGGTATCACGTCCTCCATTTAGGATGACACCAAAGGAGTTGGCGGAACTTAAGGTACAGTTACAGGAACTGTTGGAGCAAGGGTATATTAGACCCAGTTCTTCACCGTGGAGCGCGCCGGTGTTGTTTGTAAAGAAGAAAGACGGTAGCATGCGCCTGTGCATAGACTACCGAGAGCTCAATAAGTATCCGATCCCTCGGATAGACGACCTGTTTGACCAATTGGTGGGGTCAGTGGTATATTCGAAGTTGGACTTGAAGTCGGGATACTATCAGCTACGAATTCGGGATGAGGACATACCCAAAACTGCCTTTGGTACAAGGTATGGACACTTTGAGTTTACGGTGATGCCGTTCGGGTTGACGAACGCACCATCGGTGTTCATGGATCTGATGAATCGAGTATTTCGGGATTACTTGGATTCGTTTGTGGTTGTCTTCATTGATGACATCCTGGTGTACTCCAAGTCGGAAGTGGAGCATGAGACCCACTTGAGAATAGTTTTGCAAGTTTTGAGGGAGAATGAGTTGTATGCAAAATTCTCCAAATGCGAGTTTTGGTTGGAGAAGGTGGCATTTTTGGGCCACGTGATTAGTGGTGATGGGGTGGCAGTGGATCCAGCAAAGGTGGAGGCCATCAGAGATTGGCCGGTGTTGAGGACCGTGGCGGAAGTCCGAAGTTTTCTTGGACTAGCCGGGTATTATAGGAGATTCGTGGAGAATTTCTCGAAGATAGCTACCCCTCACCTCTCTCACTCGCAAAGACCATAAATTTGTGTGGACCCAAGAGTGCGGTCAAGCATTTGAAGCCCTGAAGGAGAGGCTTATGATGGCTCCGATCCTGAGTGTACCGCAAGGGACCGATGGATTTCAAATTTTCAGTGACGCATCGGGATGCGGTTTGGGTTGCGTTTTGGTGCAACATGGGAAGGTGATAGCTTTTGGGTCTAGATAGCTGAAACCTCATGAGAGGAATTACCCCGTCCATGATTTGGAGTTGGCGGCGGTAATCTTCGCATTGAAAATTTGGCGACACTATGTGTATGGCGCAAGAGTGGAGATCTTCACGGACCATAAAAGCCTGAAGTATCTCTTGGATCAAAAGAACTTGAATATGCGGCAACACAGATGGGTTGAGTTTCTTGGAGACTACGAAGTGGCGATTCAGTATACGCCAGGTAAAGCCAACGTGGTGGCGGATGCGTTGAGTAGAAAGTACTCGGGGCAAGGAAATTGGATCGAAGCTCATGATGAGCGGTTGGTTCGGGAATGGGAGTCCCTTGGGTTGGAATGTGTTGCGAGAGGCGAGTCTAGCGTGGCTCGGTTGAACTGGATTGAAGTGCAAAGCGACTTGTCCGATCGTATTCGGGAAGCGACTCGGTTGGATGTGGAGTTTCAACCTTTTGTGTTGGAGGCTCAAACGGGCGAGAGCAGCACCTGGGAGATGATTGATGGGATTCTGAGGAAGGGCGGAAGGGTTTGTGTACCGCAGTTTGGCAATCTCCGTGAGGAGTTGATGTTTGAGGCTCACTTCTCAAAGTACTCCATTCACCCGGGCAGTACAAAGATGTACTTGGATATGAAGAAATCCTTTTGGTGGCCGGGGTTGAAGCGAGATGTGGCTTTGTATGTGAGTCGTTGCCAAACATGTGCCTTGGTGAAGGCCGAATGTCAGAAACCGGGCGGGTTCCTGAAGCCCCTTCCAATTCCTGAATGGAAATTTGAGGACATCTCCATGGACTTTGTGCATGGGTTGCCTAGATCGCAGCATGGGAATGATGCTATTTGGGTGATCGTGGATCGCCTAACCAAGGTGGCTCACTTCATCCCAAATCGGAAAGAGGACAGCGTGGAGAAGCTGGTGGAGTTGTATGTTCGCAACATTGTGCGACTGCACGGAATTCCTAAGAGCATAGTCAGTGATCGAGATGGACGGTTTACGTCCAAGGACTGGAGATTTGTTCAGAAGAGCTTGGGCACGAAGCTAAAGTTTAGTACGACGTTTCATCCTCAAACTGATGGGCAAACGGAGAGAACGAACCGTACTATGGAGGATATGTTGAGAATGTGCGTTCTTGACTTTGGCAAGAGGTGGGAGGATCACCTCTTCATGGTAGAATTTGCGTACAACAATAGTTTTCAAGCAAGCATAAAGATGGCGCCTTACGAAGCTTTGTATGGGAGGCGGTGTCGAACGCCAATGTCTTGGGCAGAGGCGGAAGACACCAAACTTTGGGGAAAGGATGCGGTAGATGACGCTTGTGAGTTGGTACGGACCATCCAAGAGCATATGAAGGTGGCGCAAGACAGACAAGCAAAATATTTTAATGCTCGTCACCGGAAGTTAGAATTTGCAGTAGGTGATTGGGTTTATCTGAAGGTCAAGCCGTTCAAGGGCGTCTCGCGGATTCGCCGACTCAAGAAGTTGAGTCCAAGGTTTTTGGGGCCTTTTGAAATTGTTGAGCGGGTAGGAGAAGCAGCCTATCGGTTGGCATTGTCCGCAGATTTGAGTGGATTACATGACGTCTTCCACGTCTCCGTGTTGAGGAAAGCCTTGGTGAAGGCTAGCGTGGTGATTGAGCCGGCATCGGTGCCGATTGAAGAAGACTTGAGGACGCGAGTCCTTCCAATCGCTATAGAAGATTCGGAGATTCGGCAGTTGCGGAATAAAGAAGTTAAACTTGTGAAAGTTCGTTGGGATAACTGCGGTCGTGAGGAGTTCTCGTGGGAGCGAGAACAGGCCATGCTAGAAGACTATCCAGAACTATTTGTGTCAGGTACAATTAAAGTTTTGTACCCTTTTTGTTTTGTAATTTCGGGACGAAATTCTGTTAAGTGGGGGAGAGTTGTAACACCCCAGTTTTTGCAAGAGGTTCAGTCTGCAGTTCTGAAAATTTTTGGGTTCTGGCAGGAGGCACACGGCCTGCGACACGGGCGTGTCGCAGGGCGTGTTGAGGCCGTGTCGACACTCGGTCCAAGTGTCGACACTTTCGCTCGACAAAGTGTCGAGAGTGAGGCACACGGCCTGCGACACGGGCGTGTCGCAGGGCGTGTCGAGGCCGTGTCGACACTCGGCCCAAGTGTCGACACTTTGTGCTCGACAGAGTGTCGAGAGTGGGGCACATGGCCTGCGACACGGGCGTGTCGCAGGGCGTGTCGAGGCCGTGTCGACACTTGGCCCAAGTGTCGACACATTCGCTCGACAAAGTGTCGAGACTGGGGCACACGGCCTGTGACACGGGCGTGTCACAGGGCGTGTCCCGCTTGGTCGACGATCTTCGCTCGACGTTTTTCTGTGGTGTCGACACAAAGCCTGTCGACGGGTGTCGAGACTTGGCACACGGCTTGGACACGGGCGTGTCCCAGGCCGTGTCACCTCTCGGGTTGGTGTTGGGGCCGTGTCGTTGGAGACACACGGCAGGCCACACGGCCGTGTCGCTGGGGACACGGGCGTGTCGGATTGAACACGGGCGTGTCAAATGCCCGTGTCTGATTCCAGGCGCGTCGATTTGAGACGGCGAATGAGGCACACGGCCCTGGACACGGGCGTGTGCCAGGCCGTGTTCGGCCCAGGTCTTTTATTTTCCAGGCGAATCGCGGCCAGTCTTTTTCTGGTTTTGGGATCTAACGGTTCAGGCCATCTCCTGGGAAGTTAAGTCCGAATTTAGGGTTACAGATCCTCATTCTTTTCAAGTCCTCTCTTTCTTAGTTCTTGAGAGAAACTAGAGCAAGGAGGAAGAAGAAGAACTCTTGGGCTGTAGGAAGAGTTTCGGAGCTCCAAATCGCGAGCCGAGTCCGGATCCGTGAAGCTTAGACAGCTGCGAAGATTTCCATCCGGCTATTTTTTTTGCCATGGCAAGGAAGAGGAGTCGGAAGGTAACGACATCTCTCCTCTCGGTCTTTAGGATGCACGTTTTTAGCATCGTTTTCTTCTAGATTTTTGGGCACCAAACTCTCAAATGAGAGGGGCTTTGGTTTGCCAAGGTTCAAGAGGAACCTCCGGGTTGATTGAGTCCGTCCCCGGCATATTTTGCATTAGAGATCCGCTTCGCTAGTGGATTAGGCATGGTGGGTGAAGCCGTAGTCGCGACCGTTAGTCCGACTCGGTGATGTTGCATACGAACTTAGGAATTCGTAGAGATTTCCGTGGCGGCAAGATGCCGTTTGTGTTGTGATGGAGATTGTCCCGTTTGCTAGAAAAGGGTACTTGTAGTCGAACCTGGACAAGGTTAGCTCCTCGTGGCGGTAGATGGTTTCCTTGAGGGACAAGGTTAGCTCCGTATGAGATTGGAGATGGTTTCCTTGGTGGACAAGGTTAGCTCCGCACGAGTTGGAGATGTTTTCCTTGGTGCGCGGGAACGCTGCGGTACAAAGAGGGATTGCGATGTGCTTAGTCTTGGTTGTGTGGTGCCAAGGCGTGGCTATGTCTCCGTGGTCGGCTGGCTATCCCGTGACATGTGCGTCATGTGTGGAGAGTGTCCCGGCTGACGAGAATGCCAAGCTTGGGGCAAGCCCGGGCAAAGAGGCCATGAGCGGGTGGGGTCCAGCAAGGCTTCTTAGAATCGGTCAGTCTGTGGTTGTTGGAAATCTGACATGAGACGTCGGAGCTTGCAGGCAAGCCCGGGGCTAAGCCCACGAGCGGGTGGGGCCTTGGCAAGAATTCCATGTGGCGGCCTGTGCGCCGAGTGAGGGAGTTGTGTCTCCCTCAATGTTTGCGGCTTTATGCCAATTGGGGAAATGTGAGTACCCAAATGATGTGATGTTGTGCTAGATGCATACGCTGTAGGGTACCTTGGGTGAAGCCCGGGTGTTGCATTCATGTTGCATAGTAGGCCCTTTTCTTTATATGCTCAACCAATAGAGAACATGTTTGATGATTGAGACATCCAAGCCTGTTTTAATGCTTTTCTATTTATAGATGTTTATTTGCATATGAAGTGCTGACTTGCAGGTTGGAGGGTTCCCTGGGGTCCGTTAGGGGCGGCCGGGAGGAGATGTGTTGTTACACAGTTTGAGGTCAGCCTTTGCTGACCCACGTTACTAATAATTTTTACAGGGCAAGGATCGCACGCAGGAGCTAGCACGCCGGCCAAAAAGGCCTAAGCCCATGAAGTGTTTTCTCTTTTGGTAGCACTACTTTTGATTGATGTATGTTTGAGACTATTTTGTCCGGCTTGCATGCCGAGGTAGATTAGGAGTGCTGAGCACATTCATGTTTGATGTACTGTTTACTTTTGGACATTTGATGTAAGGCCTTAAGGCCATTTGTTTACTCTTTTGGTTAGTGGATAACTTCTAGTTGTGCTTGGTTTTCCGCTGTGTTGTGCAAGTGTTTTGAGTTTGGGTAGCTATATCAACTTTTAATACTAACGCTGTGGCGTTCGTATGTTGTGGGGCCCCGGCCGGACCCATATTATACGTCCATTACAGGGGAGGTGTTACAAAAAGTTCCTTAGCGATCTGCTACATCCAACTCCCGGCTATCGCATGTTGGCGGCTCAAAGCGCCAGCGACTCTGTTAGCCTTCCCGGGGTGATATTGGAGAGCGAAGTCGTAAATGCATAATAATTCTAGCCATCGGCGCTGCCGGAGATTCAACTCTTTCTACGTGAAGATATACTTCAAGCTCTTGTGTTCGGAGAAGATCTCACATCTTACTCAGTACAGATAATGCCTCCAGATTTTAAGGGCGAAGATGACGGTGCCCAACTCTAAATCGTGCGCCGTATAGTTTAATTCATGCGGCTTCAATTGTCGAGATGCGTAGGTCACTACCTTGCCATGCTTCATTAGAACAGCTCCCAATCCCTTCAGGGAGGCATTGGTGTAGATTTGGAACCCCTCGGTCCCTGTGGGACTCGTAAGGATTGGCGCGGAAGTCAACCGCTTCTTCAGTTCGATGAACGCAGCCTCGCACTCCGGCGTCCATCAGAATGCGACGTCTTTCTTGGTGAGAGCAGTCAGGGGTAGGGCTATCTTGGAAAATCGCTCGACGAACTTCATGTAGTATCCAACAAGGCCGAGAAAACTCTGGTTGTCTGCAGCTCTCCTGAGTGGCGGCCAATTTTGTACTGCTTGGATCTTGGCTTGGTCTACTGCCACTCCTTCCATGTTTATCGCGTGGCCCAAGAATCCAACTTCTTCTAGCCAAAACTCGCACTTACTAAATTTTGCGAAGAGAGAGTGCTCCCGGATCTTAAATAGTACCATATGCAGGTGCCGGGTATGGTCCGTCTTGGTATTCGAGTAGATTAAGATGTCATCTATGAAGACGATGACAAAGTGATCCAAGAAGGGTTCGAAGACTTTATTCATTATGGCCATGAAGGCGTAGGGCGCGTTGGTGAGCCCGAAGGGCATCACTAGGAACTCATATAGACCATATCGGGAGCTGAAGGTAGTCTTGGGAATATCTTCCTCTCGGATTCGAAGCTGATAATAGACAGATCTCAGGTCCATCTTGAAGAACACGGATGCACCTTGCAACTGATCGAACAGTTACTCGATCCTATGGAGGGGATATGTGTTGCATATAGTAAGATTATTTAATTCCCTGTAGTTGATGCAGAGTCACAGTGTCCCGTATTTCTTCTTGATGAAAAGCACCGTGGCTCCCCAGGGCGAGGAACTAGGACAGACGAATCTAGCATCTATTAGTTCCTGTAGTTGAATTTTTAGTTTAGTCAGCTCTCTTGGGGCCATCCAGTAGGGGGCTCGTGATACTGGCCGTGCTCCGGACACGAACTCAATCTAAAAGTCGACCACTCGCTGGGGTGGCAATCCCAGGAGAGACTCAGGGAAAATATCTGGAAAGTCACGGACTACTAGGACCTTGGCGAGCACCTGGGTTTTGTCTTCCATCTCGAAATAGATAAGGTATACGTCATCCTTTTGTCAGAATGATTCCACAATTTACGTAAAAGTTAGAATAATACGCGAGACAGAGGGCACACCTATCAATGTGATGCTCTAGCCATTTGGGTTCTAAAGCCGGACTTATCGCGTGGAACAGTTTATCTTTGCTTGGTGCTCGGCCAGCTAGTCCATCCCCAAAATTATGTCAAATCCAGTTATTGCTATGATGGTTGCGTAGATCTCAAATTCTACTTCTCCCAACCCAGCCTGGAATGAGCATTTTTCGGTAGATGTCATATCTGACCCGTCCGGTAAATGGATTCGTATAAACAGTCCGGTTGAATGGATAACATTTCCTTTTGTTGCGATGAATTCGTGGGAGACGAAATAATGTGTCGCTCCCCGTGTCGAAAAGGGTTTTGGTAGGGCGTCCTTCTACCAACAAGATTCCTGACGACATGGGAAACATATACATATATATCATCTAACTAATACAGAATATATACACACATATATATGTAATATACAACACTAGTAGAAGATACGATATCTCCCTATCGCATAAGATATATACCTATGACTACGTCAGGGGCCGGTCCGTGCTACATGTCTAGTGTGTAGGCCTCTAGGGGTGCTACTCTGCCCTGCTGTCCTCTCCTGCCAGCTCAGCCTCTGCGGCCTCTCTGACCCTGTCCCCGTGCTGGTTGTCCACCCTGAACTGCTCCTAATCCCGGTCTCCCTGTTGTCTGTGGGAAAAAGGTCCTCATATGTCTTGGCTGCTGACACAAGAAACAGTTCCCTACAAAGGGGACATCTCGTCGGGCCATTAGTGGGGGCTGTGGTGCTGGAGATGGTCTAATATCTGGCTGCACAGCTGGTGGTGCTGGAGGTACTAGTGGGCACCTATAGGGCTGCCTGCGACGTCGCTGCCTGCGCTCTCTATCCTGTCTGTGGGGAGTGACTCCTCTGTCTCGCCTCTGGTCTCGAGGAAGCTCTACCTGACCTCTGCACCGCTGAGCCACTATCTGTTGTTCCAGCTCTAATACTGCCGCATGGGTGGCTATGGTGTGAAAGGTGGCCTGAGAGAGCATAATCAGGGCCTGCCTCAGGTCATCTCGTATTCCTCGATAGAATAGAGAAGCTATATCCCTGTCGAAGGCAGCCAGATTCCCGGCGAAGCATGACAGGTGTATAAACTCTCTCTTGTACTCTGCCATGGTTTGGTTGCCCTGTCGAATGAGCAGGAACCTCTCTTGTAGCTCGGCTCGGACTGCATCTGTGATGAAGAACTCTAGTAGAACCACAGAGAACTCCCCCCAAAGGATCGTGCTCAACGGCCGACCTCGAAAGGTAGAGCGACTAGCCACTATCCACCAATGCCTCACGTATCCATCCAAAAGGGTCACCACCAGAGAGACTGTAGCCACAGATGGGCACATCATTCTCACTAACAGCTCCTCCACTCGCTCCACCCACTCCTGTACCTGGATGGTCGTCTCTGTACCCATGAAAGGGGGAGGCCTCAGTCCTCGAAAAGTCGTCAGCAGATCGGTGTGTGCGGTCATCTCTCACGGTGGATGTGCCAGGGCATCCCAGAAAGTCGCTAGAATAGCCGTCAATGTCTGCCCCATATCTGTCTCGATAAACGGTACGGCCGCGGGAGCGACCGGGTCTGGTAGTGAGGTAGCTGGAACATATCCTCTAGACGAGGATCCTCCGTTACTGTACTCCGGTATCTGGAGAAGTAACAGGAAAGAGTGTCAGTGTTTTGCAAAAGTAGGGGAAATTTGCAAAAATGACAACCCAAGCGGAAAACAACGGTGTATGGGCGTACTATCATACAGTCTAGGATCCTTAAGCCTCTACACTAGGGTCCACCAGGCTTCCACTACAAGGTTCGTCCCGAACCCAGAACGAAGTGAGGGATGAAGGGATCCTGAGACTGCTCCACAAGGACGAATCGTGATGGCTCTGATCCATTTGTAGGGCCCCCACCAACCTTTTGCTCGGGTCGGGCTGGAGGGGTACTACTAACCCAAGACGTCCACCCAGTGCTCTTTGGGGAAACGATCCACCCTATCCAAGCATTAGATGGTCGCCTTGCTTGGCTCGAATCATAACATTCACAACCCATCAAAGTATAGCGGAAGAATTAATAGGAAACCATTGCAGATATATATATATATATATATATAACATATCAAAATCACAGAGGTTCTAGGGTCGAAGCCTTAGTGCTTGTATAGGCACGTGGGTTATACATGTTCTACATATATCAATCATACTCTCTCTCTCTCTCTCTATGCTGCTCGGCGGTACTCACATCTCTAAACTCCAGAGACGGTGGGGGTGCATCTAGTCGAGTAGTCCTAGCCGCCGACATAGTCTCCTATGGCAGTGAGTCACTATGACACTCCATTTCCTGTGAATGGTTAATCAAATAACCGTTTGTCATAGAGCTAAGTGGAAACAAATCTCCTCCCTGGATCCATATCCTGGGGATGAGCACACACCCACCCGACAGAAGTAAATAGCCGAAGCAAGAGAGGGTTAAAAAATTTCATATATGAACAACTAGGAGCAATTATAAAAGAATTCAGTATAACCGGAAAAAGCAGTAGTAGTATAAATCAGTTATAATAAGGCTCTACTAGCTCATCAGCACATCAGGTTTTCATATCCTGAACTCTTTCACAAGCATTCACAGTCACGCACACACCGCAGGCATTCATAGCAGCGAACACACCACATGCATTCATAGCCGCGCACATAAACCCTATGTCGACATAGTTTGGACCGCTTCTAATCCAGCAGGGTAGCGATCCCTGTGGGCCTTACCGATGTGGCTGTCGGTGATAGTGGCCAGTCTTGCCACTTCTGGGGTGATCGTACCGCACAACCCCAGGCCCTAACGTACAACCTTGTGTGCTCTTAGATGTGAGCGACATCCGGCGAATCGTTTTGGCTGACCAGCGGAGGAAAACCTGGCGGTGAATAATATAACGGCCAATCACCCGTGGTACTCATCTCCCTATTGCCTTGAGTCGTTGACCTTCCTGCACCGGTACGAACGGTGTACGGAAGGGACTGACCCGCCACTATTTCGCCACAAGAAATTTACAAACAATCAAACAAAAGGCAAACAATATATACAACGGGTCTACGTCGGCCTGCCCTACTTAGCTTTAGACTTCGGGTGTTGGCACTCAACTCTACTTTCGACAAAGAGCGTAGGAGCGCATTATTTGGCGCTAGACCTGGAGGACTATTTCGACTCCAGTTATCCCAACTAAGGCTTGGCGACTGCTCGTCAGAGCAGGACCCGAGATTATAAAAGTAAATTGCAACGAGGACAAGTGCGGTGCTTATGCTCCTTATTTAATGTGCTGGAATGAAATGTGACCAGTACGAGACTGGAGTAGTACTGAATAAAAAGTACAAAAATAAGCTCGACCAGTACGAGACTGGAGTAGTACTGAATAGAAAGTACTGAAATAAGCTTGATCAGTATGAGACTGGAGTAGTATTGAATAGAAACTACTGAAATAAGCTTGACCAGTACGAGACTGGAGTAGTACTGAATTGAAACTACTGAAATAAGCTTGACCAGTATGAGACTGTAGTAGTACTGAATTGAAAGTACTAAAATAAGCTTGACCAGTACGAGACTGGAGTAGTACTGAATTGAAAGTACTAAAATAAGCTTGAACAGTACGAGACTGGAGTAGTAATGAATATAAAGTACTAAAATAAGCTTGACCAGTACGAGATTGGAAAAAACACAAATAAAATGGTTAGTAGTCCAATCACTCCTATTCAGGAGGCTTCAATTCCATCGAGATTTAAAGGAGATTTTGTTGGGTTACATCAACTATTAGGATCCAATTAATTTGTTTGCGCCATATTTATTACGACTTAATTAGATCAAGGGTTGGCTAGGAGTTACATTCCTATTAGTTGTCAGGGATAACTCCAAGTCATCACTCGTACTCTCATCTTCTGATCGTGGGATATTCATCCGAGAGTCAAGGCACTCGACGGTTTAACGAAATCTTGGAAATCCCATAGCTTAGTCGTTTGCCTTTGCCGCTCCCGTCGATAAAATTATTTAAAGTACTTGTTTGATTATAAGGAGTGGTCGCTCACTCCAATTTCCATCTTTTAGGGAAAATGAGCGGAAAAAGGATCCGTGCGCGACCCTAAGTTTCAATATTTTAGGAAAAATATCAAAACATATCCCCATGAACCCAAATTTTGATACAACCCTTGGGAGTGCCTAAAATGAGTCTAGTAATTTGTTTATAATTTTTCAAGATGTTTTGGGCATTTAATTTAGCCAAACAATTTTTATTTTGGCATTTAAAAATACTAAATTAATTCCAAAAATTCTCAAAATGTTTGTAGAGGTAGCCCTCATCATGGGGAACATTTTTCATGTTGGTCACTTTTCCCTTAGGGGCCTAGATTTGGCCCAGAAATTTCTAGACATATTTGGTAAGAAGATGGTCTGCATTTAGCAGATCACCGGGATCCTGCGGCTGAGATTGAGTCGCAGGACAGAAATTGGCCAGTGCTTCCCCACAGCGGATCGACCACGGATCCGCTGTGGGGGCGCACAGAAACGGAGGCGGGGCGGGGATTAAGAAAATCCCAGCTGCCCGATCTTCATCACTAGATTGGGCGGCTGCTGCTCCTCGCCGGCGGTGCAGGGGATGAGCGGCCTCCACCACTGTCGGCAGGTCGCTGCAGATGCCGGTGTCGGCCCTGATCGGCTCGCCAGGGCCGGTGATTCCATGGGCAGTGGTTCGGCGGCCTAGCACCGCCGGCCGCCACCAGAATTATCCATCCCGAGAGCTCGAGGTGGCGGTGGCCCTGCTCTCGGCACCACCGTGCCACCCCCGCTCTTCGGACAGACTGCTGCCTACCAGTCCACCCCCGACCGACGTGCCGGTGGTTGAGCTTCTCACCGGCGGTGTTCCGGCGGCCATGCGCCGCCGGCCTCCGCCGCCGATTTTAAATAGAGAAGTTCTCTATTTTTGAGGGTGCCCCAGAACAACATTTTCCGGCAGCACCGCCGCTCTCCGCCGCTGGGGCCACCGCCCCCAGTGGTATAACACTCCCCCAGCACCACCACCAGCGCTGGGGGAGGATTCTTCCTCCTTGGGCACCACCCGGCCTGGAACTAGGCTCGGGTGGCGTCGGCGGCGCTCCGGCCGCCGCGAGCACCATGCATCACATCCAGAATGTGGTGGGGGAGGGAGAGAAAGTTCCACCTAGGTATGGTGGGCTCGGGAGGGGCCGGCCTGGTCGGCCATGCCTTGGTGGTGGTGGTGGAGGGGGGGAGGCCTCTGCTTGGCTTTTTCCGGCCACCTGAGCTCCGACAGGGGATTGGGCAGGGGGAAGGAGGTGCTCTAAGGCTTAGCGGAAGGAGAGGGGGTGGGGTGGGCCTCCACCTATCCTAGTGAGGCTTGCTGGTTGGGGGCCCAAGAAGAGTGAGGGAGGCATGGGCCATCCTCGCTTGGATAGGAGGTGCCCCCCTACTTGGAGAAAAATCCAAACACGGATTTTTAGGGGAGTTTGACCAAGTCAACCCTAGGGTGGGTTCCCCTTGCTGGTCAAAGTCAACATGGTTCCAAGTAATCGAGGTCGGGTCAAAGTTCGGGTGTCGTGTCATAATTGATGTGCGCACACCTTTTGGTGCACGACTACGCTTGATTTGACAACGGGTTGACCGATTGTCGTTGAAATTGACTGGGACGACCTCTGTTAACTTCATATTGACCACACGAGTCCAACGCCACTGACTGGGGTTGAATCGGAGTCCGTTTGGCGAAAGTCCAAAATTTGCGCGTCGTGGTGTGCTAAAATGGTCGAAGTGTGTAAAACTGTCGTTAGACCTCAGATTGTGACGTGACGGGTTTCAATGCACCTGTTTAGGTTATATGAGGTCACAGGAATCGACATAACTCAATTCGGAGTTCTCTAGGTCGATATCCAAAATCTGCTCTCGTTGCATTTTACGAGGAATGGTCACATTCACTATATGGACACAGGGTCAAACTGAACGAGTTTCGATGCACTCGTATTGACTATACAAAGTCACAGGGACTGACAGAACTCAATTCGGAGTTCTCAAGCTTTATTTCCCACATAGTTTAATCTCCCACAGGGTTATGGGTATGGTTCGGGCCACTTTTATTGGGCCCACTAGGGTTCTGGTGGCCCAATAAAAGTCGGGATGTTACACACAGCCCTCCACACAGTAATCTCCTAACTACCAAACACATGCACAACTTCCTTTAACACAGGCTGGGAGAAATAGCCCCACACAGATCCACATAAGGATCTAATCACAGGCCCAAGGCCATAACACATATCTCACAGACCCTTCTCATAGCCTTTATAATTTAGGCTTTACAATAAGATCAAATAGATCTCTCACAAAGCCTAATCAATCGATACCTCAACACAAATCTATCACAGATCCACAGATTTTGAAAGGGGAATGTTGATTCGACTCAAGAGAAATTTCTCCCTGAGTCGATGTATTCCTGGGCTAATAAAATCTTAGTCGTATCTGCTTCCCAGCAACAAGAAAATTGATCTTCAATGGTCTGCTGCTTGTGCTGGAAATTCCTAAGAATCTTGATTCTATACCTGCTGATGAAAGAGTGGAAGACGATCTTTAAACAGCTAACCTGTAAGGCAGATTGAAATTCCTCTGACTTATTCTTCTGTCCAGTCAGAATCTGTCACAAATATCTTCTTCTTCTTCGATTCAGAAAATAATCTTCAGATTTGGCTCAGATTGAATCATAAAGCAATTTCAGCTAGGGCTTGCCTAGACTGATTCGTCTTCCTCAGAGATATCCTCTGTACTTACTGTAGCAGATGTTGATTATACCAGTGAATTCAGAAACCCTTCGGATTTAACAATTTGAAGTTCTTGGTTCTGTAAAAATGGTGGATGAAGACGATGAACTCCCGCTTCTTGTTTTTAGAATGTTAATCAAAAAAGTTATCTTTGGTCTCGATCTCAGTTGCTATTTATAATCCCGTCGATTTGCGGGATGATTGACATGTGTCCCAGTTTTAACGATGGTTAAATCCTCAATTTAATCAAATTGAGATTCACTGTAGACTGACGGTGACGTTAATGTCGAATTGCAGTATTTAAGTAACGAATCTGAAATTTTTTGACTTGTTGACTTTTCTTACGTCAGCATTATTGTGGACTTAGCAAAATCAAGCATCTTTCCAGAAATCCTCAGTTTGACGAACTCAAAACTCAGTTCAACGAACCCAGAGCTCAGCTCGATGAAAAAGTGAAAGTTGAGTTCGACGAATTCTGAACTCAGTTCGACGAACCCAGAGATTAGCTCGACGAAAAAAGTGAAAGCTGAGTTCGACGAACTCTGAACTTCGTTCGACGAACTCAGAGCTCAGCTCGACGAAAATTGGATAAGCAATACTCAACGATTCTGCACTTCAAATTTTCTTCAGCTCTGCTAGGCGTTGAATAGGCCATACTCGATGAATTTCAGCTCTGTTGAAAGCGTTGAGTGTATATGCCTTACTCAATTCTTTTTGCCTTAGCCATATTCTTCTGCCCTTTCTGCTTAAAAGCGTTGAGAGCGTTGAGTGTATAACCTTCACTCAACACTTTTATACTTAGTCTGATTTTCTATAATCTTGCCTTATTGCTGAAGTTTGGCTTTGAGTATGTTGAGTGAACTGGCTTCACTTAAGGATTCTGGACATAGCCGAATTCTTGTTTCTTCATAGGAAGACTAGACTCAAAGCCTTTTTACTTGGCATTGAGTGAATGAGATTTACACAACGCTTCTTATCTCCTTATACTTTGGCATTAACAGAATATCCATAACTCAGCATTTCTGGCCATATGGCGTTGACAGACTATCCTTGACTGTGTAACACCTCCCTTGAATGACTGTATAATATGGGTTCGGCAGGGGCCCCACAACATACAGATGCCACAGCTTTAGCATTAAAAGATGATATTAACTACCCAATCTCAAAAATCAAAACCAAACAACAGCGAAAACAACAAAGAAGACCAGAAGCTATCCACATATATGAGTATCGAAACGCATTAAGGCCTTACAACAAAAGAGAGTCCAAAACTCACATGATAAGATCAAGCATCAATGTGCATGAGCACTCCTAAACTACCTCGGCTTGCAAGCCGGAAAACAAGAGCATCAAACATACAATGCCACAAAATAGAGCTAGTACGAAACTTGAAACACTTCATGAGGCTTAGGCCTTTTTGGCCGGCGAGCTAGCTCTTGCTTGCGTTCCTTGCCCTGAAAAAATTGGTTGTAATGTGGGTCAGCAAAGGCTGACCTCAAATTGTGTAACAATCACATCTCCTCCCGGCCTCTCCTAACGGACCCTGGGGTTCCCCTTCAACCTACAGGTCAGCACTTCGCATACCATACACATAATCAAGTAAAGCTCTAAAAGAACATTTTTGGATGTCTCAAAAAACAAACACGTTTTCTATGTTGAGCACTTAATAAAAAAGGGTCCTACTATGCAGCATGTATGCAAAACCCGGGCTTCACCCAAGGCACCCTATCGCGTATGTAACTAGCACAACATCAAAACATCTGGGTACTTCTACTTTCCCCATTGGAGTTAAGCCACAAACAAAAAGGGTACTACAATACCCTTAATGGCATACAAGCCTCCACACGGAACTCTTGCCAAGGCCCCACCCGCTCATGGTTCTTAGACCCGGGCTTGCCTGCAAGCTCTGACTTCTCGCATCAGGATTCCGTCTCACACACTAACCGATTCTAAGAACCCTTGCTGGACCCCACCCATTCATGGCCTCATTGCCCGGGATTGCCCCATGCTTGGCATTCTCGTCAGTCTCAAAGAAGAGGACCATTCTCGCCGAAACACTCTCCCCACATGACTTGCACGTCATGGGATAGCCAACCGACTACAGAGACAAAGCCGCGCCTTAGCACATCACAATCCATAATCATTCCCAACCTAATCCATCATTTGTACTGCAACGTCCCCGCGCACCAAGGAAACCATCTACCGCCAATGCGGAGCTAACCTTATCCACCAAGGAAACCATCTACCGCCATTGCGGAGCTAACCTTGTCCGGTTCCGGCTACATGTACTCACTCGAGAAAATAGGGAAAACACAAGCATCACCAATGGCATCTTGCCGCAACGGATTTCTACAAAACCCTTAAGGCTCGCTATGCAACATCACCGAGTCGGACTAACGGTCGCGACTACGGCTTCGCCCACAATGCCTAATCCACTAACAGAGCGGATCTCTAATGCAGAATCATGCAGGGGACGGACTCAATCGACCCGAAGGTTCCTCCTGAACCATGGCGACCCAAACCCCTCGCATTTGAGAGATTTGGTGCTCAAAAGCCTGAAAGAATAGATGCTAAGCACGCATCCTAAAAACCAAGAGGAGAAGTGTCATTACCTTACGACCCTCTTCCTAGCCATGCGAACTTAGTTGGATGAAAACCACCGCAATGGACTTGCATCCGCGGATCTGGACTCGGCTCGTGATTTGGGGCTCCGAAGCTTCTCTGGCAGTTAGAAATCTCCTTCACCTTCTTCCTTGCTCTACCTTCTCTCTAAAACCTTAGAAAGTGAAACTTGAAGAAGAAATGAGGGTTTCAAACCCTATCCCCAGATATAATCCAGCCAGGACAGCCCTGAACCATTAGATCCTAAAAGAAGGAAATGAACGGCCACGATTCGCACTTAAAACCAAAATTCCTGGGCCGAACACGGCTTGAGACACGCCCGTGTCCAAGGCCGTGTGCCTCAATCGATGCTGAAACCTTCGCACCGAGAACAGGAAACGGGCTCTAAACACGCCCATGTCAAAGTTGACATGCCCGTGTCACTCAGTACATGCCCGTGTACCTGGGCGTGTTCCTCCATCGACACAGGACCAACACACAAACCGAGCAGAACACGGGTACTCAGCACGCCAGTGTTACATTTGACATGCCCGTGTCATAAACAAACATGCCTGGGCTCCAGGCCATGTTTATCCCCCCACACGGCCTGGCTAAAAAAATCGAGCAGGACACGGCCTGGGACACGCCCATGTCGCAGGCCGTGTTCATCCTCTTAACGATCGTTGATCGCATTTTCGTCGACCACGGGAAAATCGTCGAACCCGAACATGACACGGCCATGGACATGCCCGTGTCCTAGGCCGTGTTCTCTTTGTCGAGCGCAGTTCGTCGACCACCCGAGTTCTTCATTGAACACGAGCATGACACGGCCTTGGAAACGCCCGTGTCCAAGGCCGTGTGACCCTTACCAAGACCTAAACTTAGCTTTGAACGTTGTCCGTCCCTCTTTCAAATTTTGGACCGTTACAACTCTCTCCCACTTAAAAGAATTTCGTCCCGAAATTACAGAAAATAAAAGGTACACAACACTTAAATGAAACCTGAACAGAAAAACTCTGGATACTCCTCCAGTATGGTCTATTCTCGCTCCCAAGAGAGCTCCTCACGACCGCAGTTGTCCCATCAGACTTTTACGAGTTTGACCTCTTTGTTCTGCAATTATCGAATTTCTGAATCCTCTATAGCAACTGGACGAACTCGCGTCCTCAAGTCCTCTTCTATCGGCACTGATGCCGATTCGATCACCACAGTAGCCTCTATTAAGGCTTTCCTCAAGACGGAGACATGAAAGACGTCGTGTAATCTACTCAGCTCTACGGACAATGCCAACCGATACGATGCTTCTCCTACCCATTCAATAACCATGAAAGGTCCTAAAAACCTTAGACTCAACTTCTTGAGTCGGCGAATGCGCGAAATGCCTTTGAACGGCTTGATCTTTAGATAGACCCAGTCGCCTATCGCGAACTCCAGTTTCTGGTGGCGAGCATTAAAATATTTTGCTTGCCGATCTTGAGCCACCTTCATGAGCTCTTCAATGGTTCGCACCAACTCACATGCATCAGCAACCACTTCTTTTCCCAAAATTTTGGTGTCTCCCGCCTCTTTCCAAGACATCGGTGTTCGACACCGCCTCTCATACAATGCTTCGTACGGTGCCATCTTGATACTTGCTTGGTAACTATTGTTATAAGCAAACTGTACCATGAAGAGGTGATCCTCCCACTTCTTGCCAAAGTCAAGAATGTACATTCTCAGCATATCCTCCATAGTACGGTTCATTCTTTCAGTTTGCCGGTCAGTTTGAAGACCGAAAGTCGTACCGAACTTTAGCTTCGTCCCCAGACTCTTCTGAACCAACCTCCAATCCTTGGACGTAATACATCCATCGCGATCGATGAGTGCAGAGTACACAGCCGGTGACACGGGAGTGTCACAGGGCGTGTCAGCGCGATCGACGATCTCTGCCCGACGACTCTGCGCTGGGGCGTGTCTGGTGCCGTGTCATGGGCACACGGCTTGGGACACGGGCATGTCCCAGGGCCGTGTGAGTCTCAGGTGATTTTGAGATGGTGCTGGGTGAAGTACACGGTGGCTAACACAGGCGTGTCAGTGACGATGTGAGCACGGGCAAGGCTAACCTGTACCTGGGCATGTTGTAGAGATCGATTGGTGGCAGTGTTTGGGAGCGTGCTATAGCCCGACTTGCTACACCAAAATAAAAGTGGGTCGATCTGTTGGATGAATGCTCATGTTTGCCATGCGGTACGTACCTCTGCTTGGTTTGGGCGGAATGCAACCAGCATGCGTGTTGGGGTGAATATCATCACCTTGTAAATTGAAAGCCTCATTGGCAATCTGAAGACCCATAAGTTAGAGCTGAAGATAGAAAGTAAGGAATATTCAAGAGAGCCAAAGAAGAAAGTTCTAGCACTGAAAGACGTAAAGGAAAAGGAGGTAGTAGAAGAGTCTGATGATGAAGATGAAGAGAGCCTTTACGTACATGAATTTAGAAGATTCATGAAGAATCCCGAGAGGCAAGAGAAGTTCAAATGATTACTAAAGAAAGGCAAGGAAGAGAAGAGGAGATGGAACAAACCGTCAAAGGGGGCAGAATTTGACGAAAAAAAGCCTATTCCTGAGCACTTTCACTGTCATAAGTCTGATCATATGAAGAGAAAGTGTCCAAAGCTGCAAATGTAAGAAAAGGAGAGGCAAGGAAGAGACAAAGGAAATGTGAAAGTGCTTAAAATGTGAACATAGGACGATAATGTTTCTGACAAGTCGACCGCTTCCGGCTCAAGTAGTGAGGACGAGGTGAATCTGTGTCTCATGGGGAAATATCACAATGAATTTGACAGTGAATCCAGTGTTCATAGCGACACTGGGGTAAACTATCCTCCTACGATGAATTGTATGATATTTATCAATTGTTATGTGATAATATTGATAAGTTATTATCTGAGAAATATTCTTTAAAATTTGAAAACATAAAAATGAAGGAAGACATAAAGAATTTAAATTAGAACTAATCAAATGTGGCAAAGAGAAGGTCAAATACCAGGAGTGCTCTCACACGATGGTATTGATCAAAAGTGTAAAGTCTTACTAATGAGAAGAAGATATTGGAGAAAAGGCTTCATATTTCTCTTGCGTAAGTGGGAGACAGTAAAAAGTATTTCGCAAATTGGTGCATGATGCTTGTCTCAGAAAACACTGTCTTGAAAGCAAGGATCCATGATCTAAACTGTGCAATACAGAAATTTGGGATATGGCATAAATCTTTGAATATGCTGCTGGGAACACAGTGTCAGGGATCTAGAAAGTTTGGGCTGGGATACATAAATCCAAACATACCTCCAAGTACTAATACTAGCATCCTGATAACCGATCTCCAGCAAAGAATCAAAACTTGAATGAAAAAACCAAAAATAAAATTGATAGCTCTGAAGGCTTATCTCTAGCTTCCCGTATGAGGTCCACAAGCACAAAAAGGGCGACATCCACCACTTATATCTTGTTTTCCAAATGAAAAAGGTTTGGTCACACGTCCGGCTCATGCTTAAAGAAAGGTTCTAAGAAAATAATGAAAATCTGGGTATCGAAGGCTTCTACCTACATTATGGATGACCGTATAATATGGGTCCGGTCGGGGCCCCACAACATACAGATGCCACAACTTTAGCATTAAAAGATGATATTAACTACCCAATTTCAAAACTCAAAACCAAACAATAGCGGAAACAACAAACAAGACCAAAAGCTATCCACATATATGAGTATCAAAACGGCCTTAAGGCCTTACAACAAAAGAGAGTCCAAAACTTACATGATAAGATCAAGCATCAATGTGCATGATCACTCCCTTACTACCTCGGCATGCAAGCCGGAAAACAAGAGCATCAAAAATACAATGCCACAAAATAGAGCTAGTACGAAACTTGAAACACTTCATGAGGCTTAAGTCTTTTTGGCCGCCGAGCTAGCTCCTGCTTGCGATCCTTGTCCTGTAAAAATTGTTGGTAATGTGGGTCAGCAAATGCTGACCTCAAACTATGTAACAAACACACCTCCTCCCGGCCGCCCCTAACGGACCCCGGGGTACCCCTTCAACCTTCAAGTCAGCACTTCGTATACCATACACCTAAGCAAGTAAAGCTCTAAAAGAACAAGTTTGTATGTCTCAAACAACAAACACGTTTTCTATGTTGAGCACATAATAAAAAGGGGCCTACTATGCAGCATGTACGCAAAACTCGGGCTTCACCCAAGGCACCCTATGTAACGCCCCCATTCATCACATGGCATATAACGATGGGTCCGGACGGGGCCCCACGCCATATGTCACAGACAAGCAGTGGAATTACGTGTGACAATCAAATTCTATTCGCATCCTTAACTAAATCCATTCTAGCGCAACATTTTTAAGTTAAAGAACTCAGATCAGAGAATGTCCACCTCGATATAAACTACACATTTATATATCAACACCAGGAATGTATACAACGCACACACTGGCCTTAAGGCCTTACAAGTTTCTCTTTCCACACAATTACATTTTCGTACATCGGCACGCAGGCCGGCCAGACATGAAATCCAAACACATTCCTTCCCATGGCCTTCAAGGGCCTTTAGCAGCAGTCCATCCATTCCGCTCATTTCATTTCAAGCAGCAGCACCTGCAAACACATATCCACCAAAGATCGGCAAACAAAGTAAAGGTCAGCTTTAGCTGACCACTTACAACGACCCTACCACCTACCCGGAGCAGTGGTTCCTTTTCTGTATGCATGGCCATCATCATATCATCAAACACAATATCTATCATTCTCTTTCTCAATCTAACAATCACAATCACATCATAAACGCCGGTATCCACCAGACGCTCCGTGCACGCAGGGTACCTTCTTGGTGTACCGGGCATCCCAGTCGTACACCACCGATTCGAGGGACTTCACTTGTTGGTTGGACAGCTCAAGCCCCGAAGGGACACGCCCTGTGACACGCCCGTGTCACAGGCCGTGTTCACTGCACTCGACAAACGTCGACCGCATCTCGACACTCGACGATCGTCGAGCAACTTTCATCGAATGCAAGAAGACACGCCCTCCTGATACGCCAGTGTTGCCTGGCGTGTTCCTGCCGAACACTGTTCGTCGAACGATTTTCGTCGATCTCGCGACGGCTCGTACCCAAGCAGGACACGCCCGTGTCCCAGGTCGCGTTAGTACAACACCCGTTGAAGCGCCTATGCCTCCTTCGGCAGAGATTATACGGGTGGTGATGGAGACGGTACTTGCCGTGTTACAGGCACATCCGACTGGACAGGCAAGGCCTGCAGGAGTACCAGAACATACTGGTGCAAGACAAGAGAATGTTGCAGTTGTGGTGGATGAGCAAGCCATGGGGGAGTCACTGCAACGGTTTATGGAGTTTCATCCACCTACGTTCGGTGGGGCGCTTTCCACAACGTAAGCGGAAGATTGGCTGGCTAGAGTGAAGAGGATCCTGATGGCAATCCGGACGCCGGAGGAGCAGAAAGTGACCCTAGCCACTTTTCTGTTGGAAGGAGATGCGAGATTGTGGTGGGATGATATGGAGGTGCATCACTTGGTGGGTCAAGGATTAGCGGAGGTTTCAATGGATGAATTCTCCCGCTTGTTTCTCGCTAAGTATTTGCCGATGTCACAACGGATTGCGATGGAGAACGAGTTTCAACGTCTGGTGCTGGGTGATACGGATATTGATACGTACCTGCATGAGTTCACCAGATTGGGGCGATATGCGGTATCTACCTTCGCAAATTTTCGGGTGATACGGCCTGGGATACGGGCGTGTCCCAGGGCGTGTCCTGCTTGGGTGCGAGCCGTCGCGAGATCGACGAAAATCGTTCGATGAACAGTGTTCGGCAGGAACACGCCAGGCGACACTGGCGTGTCGGGAGGGCGTGTCTTCTTGTGTTCGACGAAAGTTGCTCGATGATCGTCGAGTGTCGGGATGCGGTCGACGTTTGTCGAGTGCAGTGAACACGGCCTGTGACACGGGCCTGTCCCTTCGGTTCGACGAACTCAGCCCGACAATTTTGAGCTGGGGCGTGTCGAGTGTCGTGTATGGGGACACGGGCATGTCACAAGCCGTGTGAGTTTCGGGCGCTTTTGGGATTTTTTCAGCCTGATGAACACGGCCATAGACACAGGCGTGTCTGAAGGCGTGTTGGGTGACATGGGCGTGTCACATGGGCGTGTCACTGGTCTGGATAAGTCGGTTGAGCACCGCTTGAGGCACACGGCCTGGAACACGGGTGTGTCACAGGCCGTGTCAGGCACAAATTGTACTTTTGTGGCAAAATCGTGGCCGTCCGTTCTTTGAGCTGCGATCCAATGGCTGAGCTGCCTCCCTGTTTCCTTAAGGCCGTGAATGAGAAGAGAAATATCATTTCTCATTTGGTCTTCTCTTTCTTCACTTCTAGAGAGAGAAAGAGAGAGGAAGAAGGAGGAGGAGAGGGGCTGATCAGCGGTGGTGCTGCAGTTTACCGATGAGAGATCCGAGGCCGACGTTGCGGAGGAAAAGCTCTTATGAGTCGTGCGAGCCAGCTTAGAGCTCATGACACCAAAGAGGTCTTCAAGGGTAACGAATTTCTTCCTAGCCATGTGAAGGCTTCCTTTTGGCATATGTTTGTGATTCCCCACCAAGAGGTGGCTGATTTTGGGAGTCTTTGGGTGGATGTATGAAATCCCCTTTGTTGGTATATAGATCCGGAAATGGAGTATGGAATAGGCATGCTGTGTGAAGCCCATCTGGACAGGTTGGTCTGGATTGGTGATGTCGCATACGAACCGGATAAGACTCCGTGATAAACGTGTTGTTGAAGGAGTCAACGGATTATGCCTGTGACGGGTAGTTGCAGGAAGTACTGGAGTGGTAGTCCAGGAAAATATCTATGTTATGCTTGTGCTATTGGGTCGTACCTGTGAACGAGTATCAAGAAATTCTTGTGTGACCAGGAAAGGCCCTTTTGTGATGCTTAATGTCGTAGGCGGTACCTGTGAAGAGAGTAACAGGAAGTACTGGTATGCCCAGGAAAGACCCCTGATATTTGTGATATTGCGGTGTCATACCTGTGAACGAGTAACAGGAAGTACTGGGGTGCCCAGGAAAGACCCGCTGATGTTGTGAGATGAATGAGTGTAAAGAAATACCCAGGCTGAACGCCAAGAACATGATAGGTGAGACCGACCCGTGCCTTTGATTAAGCCGCGAGTACGTCGTACTCGGTGAAGGAAAGGCGATTTGAGCAATGGGGGGTGGAGGATCCGACCTGCGTTATGTCCGTCCGACGTAGACCAGAAGGTGTGGTCTGTTGGAGCGCATAGCGAGAGTCTTAGGCCTACGCGCCATGACACAATGGGGGGCTACGTGCCATCCCGGTGTTGTATGACTAGAGCTCCGGCTGCAAGCCATGGAGTAAATGCTCAAGAGAGTTACCGTTGGGTTGCGACCCTGATACCGTGGTGGGCAAGTGCTTTGCCAGAACACCAAGAATGTGCCCTGAGTGCACGGACCGTTGGGCCGGGTGGCGAACGGTTGTGATGTCATGTGTGTGTGAAAGCACATTATATGAATATATTGCCATCCTTGTGATATGATATGCCTGCAGGGAAGATTACCGCTGCCCCGAGAAAAGGGGTAGGGTCGTTATAATTTGGTCTGCTGAACGCTGACCGTTGCTTTCGTTTGCCACCGTTGGGTGGATTGTCCCTATACAGGTACTAGAGAGCCAAGCGGGATGCATAAAGGTTGAGGTCCCTGCTGCTGCTGCTGCTGCTACTGCTAGCCCTTGGTGGAGGATTCTATGCATATGCATAAATAAAGGACTTCGATGTCCAAGAAGGAGAATGTTACCCTTGAAGATCGCTTCGGAGCCATGAATCAGCCGGATGGAAATCACCGTCTCAGCCTTGCCTCCACGAATCCGAACTCGGATCTTCAATCCACACTTCGCAGCTCCTCCAGCAGCGGGCTTTTCTCCTCCTTTCCTCCCTTGCTCTGCCTTTCTCTTTCTCTCTCTCTTGGAATGAGAATAAGAAGGAGAAGATGAAGAAGAGGGTTTTAATCCCCATTTCCCCAGCCTTGACCAACCTGGAAGCATCCTAGCCTTTGGATCCAGGATAAGGGAATCGAACGGCTGATAATTGTCTAGAAAAGCTTGAACATGGACCGACACGCCCTGTGACACGCCCGTGTCAAAGGTCGTGTCCCTTAAGCGGTAGTCAACCGACTCAATCTAGCTAGTACACGGCCTTTCGACACACCCGTGTCGCTCGCCGTATCACGTGACACGCCTTCCGACACACCCGCGGCGCTGGCCGTGTCACTTGACACGCCTTCCGACACACCTGTGTCGCTGGTCGTGTCACGTTACATGCCTTCCGACACACTCGTGTCGCTGTCCGTGTCACCCATACAGCCCAATCTCCACTTCACCCGAGCAGGACACGGCCTTGGGACACGCCCGTGTCCCAAGCCGTGTTCACCAGGATACACTTGTTTCATCAGGCACACGCATTCCCGGCTGAATCGTGCAACTGATACGCCCTGTGACACGCCCGTCTCACATGCCGTGTTCTCTGCACTCGAAACTCGACACGCGACACTCAACAATCGCCGAGCACATTTCGTCGAACGGGGAGGGGGGACACGCCCTCTGACACGCCTGTGTTGCCGGGCGTGTTCCCTCCCAAAACTGCGTCGACCGAATTTCGTAGACCACTCGAACAACTGCTCAACCAAACGCGACACGCCTTGGGACACGCCCGTGTCCCAGGTCGTGTCAACCATCCCCAAACCCAAAACTATTTCTGGGGTGTCACTTAACACACCTTTCGACACCCCGTGTCGCTGGCCGTGTCACTTGACACACATTCCGACACACCCGTGGCGCTGGCAGTGTCACTTGACACGCCTTCTGACACACCCGTGTTGCTGGCCGTGTCACTTGACACGCCGTCCGACACACCCGTGTCGCTGTCCGTGTCACCCATACAGCCCAATCTCCACTTCACCTGAGCAGGACACGGCCTTGGGACACGGGCGTGTCCCAAGCCGTGTTCACCAAGACACACCCGTGTCCTCAGGCACATGCATTCCTGGCTGAATCGTGCAACTGACACGCCCTGTGACACGCCCGTCTCACATACCGTGTTCTCTGCACTCGACACTCGACATGCGACACTCGACAATCGCCGAGCACATTTCGTCGAACGGGGAGGGGGGACACGCCCTCTAACACGCCCGTGTTGCCGGGCGTGTTCCCTCCCAAAACTGCGTTGACCGAATTTTGTCGACCACTCGACCAACTGCTCAACAAAACGTGACACGCCCTGGGACACGCCCGTGTCCCAGGCCGTGTCAACCATCCCGAAACCCAAAACTATTTCTGGGGTGTTACTTCACTGGCCGTGTCACTTGACACGCCTTCCGACAAACCCGTGTCTCTGGCCGTGTCACTTGACATGCCTTCCGACACACCCGTGTCGCTGGCTGTGTCACCCATACAGCTCAATCTCCACTTCACTCGAGCAGGACACGGCCTTGGGACACGCCCGTGTCCCAAGTCGTGCATGTTCCCTCCCAAAACTACGTCGACCGAATTTCGTCGACCACTCGACCAACTGCTCAACCAAACACGACACGCCCTGGGACACGCCCGTGTCCAAGGCCGTATCAACCGACCTGAAACCCAAAACTATTTCTGGGGTGTTACAATCCTCCCCTCCTTCCAAAGAATTTCATCCTCGAAATTTATCTCAACTACACCCAGCAACATAACCACTCACGTTGCACTATACACAACCGCGCACTCAACGAAACAAAACCGGGTTAGAGCTCAGAGGCCCTGGCTTGTCTCACCCCATTTCCCCGGCCTTGACCCACCTAGAAGCAGCCCAGCCTTTGGATCCAGGATAAGGGAATCAAACGGCTCATAATTGTCCAGAAAAGCCTGAACATGGCCCGACACGCCCTGTGACACACCCGTGTCACAGGCCGTGTCCCGTATGCGGTAGTCAACCGACTCAGTCCAACCAGTACATAGCCATGTGACACGCCCATGTCACTGGCCGTGTCACGTGACACGCCTTTCGACACACCCGTGTACCAAGCCGTGTTCACCAGAACACACCCGTGTCCTCAGGCACACGCATTCCCGGTTGAATCATGCAACTGACATGCCCTGTGACACGCCCGTCTCACATGTCGTGTTCTCTGCACTCGACACTCGACACGCGACACTCGACAATCACCGAGCACATTTCGTCGAACGGGGAGGGGGGACACGCCCTCTGATACGCCCGTGTTGCCGGGCATGTTCCCTCCCAAAATTGCGTCGACCGCATTTCTTCGACCACTCAACCAACTGCTCAACCAAACGCGACATTCCCTGGGACACGCCCGTGTCCCAGGCCGTGTCAACCATCCTGAAACCCAAAACTATTTCTGTGGTGCCCCATGCTAACACCCGCTTATGGCTTCATTGCTCGGGCTTGCCCCATGCTTGGCGTTCTCGTCAGTCTCACAGAAGGGGACTAGTCTTGCCGGGACACTCTCCCCACATGACTTGCACGTCATGGGATAGATAGATGACCACGGAGACAAAGACGCACCTTAGCACATCACAATCCATAATCATTCCCACCATAATCCATCATTTGTACTACAACGTCCCCACGCACCAAGGAAACCATCTACCGGCAATGCAGAGCTAACCTTGTCCACTAAGGAAACCATCTACTACCATTGCAGAGCTAATCATGTCTGGTTCCGGCTACACGTACTCACTCGAGAAAAGGGGGAAAACACAAGCATCACAAACGACATCTTGCTGCAATGGATTTCTACAAAACACTTAAGGCTCGCTATGCAACATCACTGAGTCGGACTAACGACCGCGACTACGGCTTCACCCACAATGCCTAATCCACTAACGGAACGGATCTCTAATGCAAAATAATGTCGGGGATGGACTTAATCGACCCAGAGGTTCCTCTTAAACCATGGCGACCCAAACCCCTCTCATTTGATAGATTTGGTGCCCAAAAGCCTGAAAGAAAAGAGACTAAGCACGCATCCAAAAAACCAAGAGGAGAAGTGTCGTTACCTTACGGCCCCTCTTCCTAGCCATGGGAACTTAGCTGGATGAAAACCACCGCAATGGACTTGCCTCCGCGGATCTGGACTCGGCTCGCGATTTGGGGTTCTGAAGCTTCTCCAGCAGCTGGAAATCCCCTTTACCTTCTTCCTTGCTCTCCCTTCTCTCTAAAACCTTAGAAAGAGAAACTTGAAGAATAAATGAGGGTTTCAAACCCTATCCCCAGACATAACTCAGCCAGGACAGCCCTGAACCATCAGATCCTAAAAGAATTAAACGAACAACCACGATTTGCACTTAAAACCAAAATTCCTCGGCCGAACATGGCTTGAGACACACCCGTGTCCAAGGCCGTGTGCCTCAATCGATGCTGAAACCATCGCACCCAGAACAGGATACGGGCTCTAAACATGCCCGTGTCAGAGTTGACACGCCCGTGTCACTCAGTACACGCCCGTATTCCTGCACGTGTTCCTCCATCGATACAAGACCAAACACAACCCGAGGAGAATACGGGTACACAACATGCCCGTGTCACATTTTTCACGCCCGTGTCACATTTGACACGCCCGTGTCATACATGAACATGCCTGGGCTCCAGGCTGTGTTTATCCCCTCACACGGCCCGGCTAAAAAAATCGAACAGGACACGACCTGGGACACACCCGTGTCTCAGGTTGTGTCCGTCCTCTCAACGATCGTTGATCGCATTTTCATCTACCACGGGAAAATCATCGAACCCTAACACGACACGGCGATGGACACGCCCGTGTCCTAGGCCGTGTTCTATTTGTCGAGCGCAGTTCGTCGACACCCCGAGTTCTTCATCAAACCCGAGCATGACACGGCCTTGGACAAGCCTGTGTCCCAGGCCGTGTGACCCTTACCAAGACCCAAACTTGGCTCCAAACGCTGTCCATACCTCTTTCAAATTTTGGGGCATTACAGACTGTAACCTTCTCTCAACGCTATTAGATGTATGGCATTGATTGAGCTTGCCGCACTCAACGCTTCTGGACTTAGGCATTTTTCTGAATTTCCAGCCTATCACTTTGAGTCCACATGCCCTTGTCTCTTGAACTATATGTCCAATCATTGTGACAAAGACCAACCTCTATGCATGAACTTAAACATACTTCAAATACAACTATGTGTATTCTATTGACCTATTTGACTTCTTACAAATCTAGGACATTGGGATCAATCGACCCAACAAGAGTTATTTTCATCGCCTCCAATCCCCGATGTCATAGAGATCTAGTTTTGTTTTTTGTGTAACCATTTTATTAGTGTTAAAGAAAATCAAGTTTTATTGTTTCATCTTATTATTCGTGGTTGCATGCTGCTAGTATATTAAGGCCTGTGTAGGTAGTCTGAAATCAATTTTCTACAGGGAAAAATTATGTCTATGACCTACCATCATGCGGTAGTAGACTTACCGCCCTGCAGTTGCTTCAAGAATAGGCTGTCATGCTGGAATTCACATTAATTCTTAATTTAATTGAAAACCTTGTTCACCCCCTATAAGGTTGGCCACCTGATCCAACAAGTGGTATCAGAGCGAGGTTACTTCAAAAAGGGTTAAAATCCCGAAGAAAGATTGCCAACATGAATCATGCTTTCTTTGAGGGTCAAGGTGTGAGTAGACCTCCACTATTTATGGGGAGTGACTACAGCCACTGGAGAACTTTCATAAAGATATTCTTAATGACACAAATCATTGATTTATGGGTCATATTTGAAAAAAATACACTGCACCCATTACCAGTGTAGGTGAACAAGTTTTGGAGAAACCGCATGACGAGTGGGATGGCTCTGATAAATAACAATGTACTAACAATACAAAAGTTATGAACTCTCTTTTCTATGCATTAGAAAAAACTGATTTTAATCAAATTTGCAATTATGAAACTGCTTATGATATATGACGTTTACTAGAGCTAACGCATGAAGGTACTTCACAAGTAAAAGAGACGAAGTTATTTCAACTTGAATTGGAATTCAAACAGTTCTGAATGTACAATCGCTTCACGATAATTGTGAATGCCTCTAGATCACTAGGAAAAATGTTCTCAAATGGAGACTTGATGCGAAAAATCTTGCTATCACTTCCTCCATGGTTCAATCGAAATGTGACAGCTATTGCCGAGTCACATGTAACACCCCAAAGTCAATTTGGGTCAATTTGGGTTCAGACATGGGTGACACGGCCTGGGACACGGGAGTGTCCCATGGCGTGTAGTGCTTGGGTTGCGTAAGTGGTCGTGTGGTCGATGAATTTTGGTCGACGATCGTCGAGTGCAGAGTACACGGCCTGTGGCACGTGCGTGTCACAGGGCGTGTCAGCGCGATCGACGATCTCTGCCCCACGACTCTGCGCTGGGGCGTGTCTGGTGTCGTGTCATGGGCACACGGCTTGGGACACGGGCGTGTCCCAGGGCCGTGTGAGTCTCAGGTGATTTTGAGATGGTGCTGGGTGAAGTACACGGTGGCTAACACGGGCGTGTCAGTGACGATGTGAGCACGGGCAAGGCTAACCTGTACATGGGCATGTTGTAGAGATCGATTGGTGGCAGTGTTCGGGAGCGTGCAATAGCCCGACTTGCTACAACGAAATAAAAGTGGGTCGATCTGTTGGATGAATGCTCATGTTTGTCATGCGGTACGTACCTTTACTTGGTTTGGGCGGAATGCAACCAACATGCGTGTTGGGGTGAATATCATCACCTTGTAAATTGAAAGCCTCATTGGCAATCTGAAGACCCATAAGTTAGAGCTGAAGATAGAAAGTAAGGAATATTCAAGAGAGCCAAAGAAGAAAGCTCTAGCACTGAAAGCCGTAAAGGAAAAGGAGGTAGTAGAAGAGTCTGATGATGAAGATGAAGAGAGCCTTTATGTACATGAATTTAGAAGATTCATGAAGAATCCCGAGAGGCAAGAGAAGTTCAAATGATTTCTAAAGAAAGGCACGGAAGAGAAGAGGAGATGGAACAAACCGTCAAAGGGGGCAGAATTTGACGAAGAAAAGCCTATTCCTGAGCACTTTCACTGTCATAAGTCTAATCATATGAAGAGAAAGTGTCCAAAGCTGCAAAAGTAAGAAAAGGAGAGGCAAGGCAGAGACAAAGGAAAAGCGAAAGTGCTTAAAATGTGAACATAGGACGATAATGTTTCTGACAAGTCGACCGCTTCCGGCTCAAGCAGTGAGGACGAGGTGAATCTGTGTCTCATGGGGAAATATCACAATGAATTTGCAGTGAATCCAGTGTTCATAGCGACACTGGGGTAAACTATCCTCCTACAATGAATTGTATGATATTTATCAATTGTTATGTGATAATATTGATAAGTTATTATCTGAGAAATATTCTTTAAAATTTGAAAACATAAAAATGAAGGAAGACATAAAGAATTTAAATTAGACTAATCAAATGTGGCAAAGAGAAGGTCAAATACCAGGAGTGCTCTCACACGATGGTATTGATCAAAAGTGTAAAGTCTTACTAATGATAAGAAGATATTGGAGAAAAGGCTTCATATTTCTCTTGCGTAAGTGGGAGACAGTAAAAAGTAGTTCGCAAATTGGTGCATGATGCTTGTCTCAGAAAACACTGTCTTAAAAGCAAGGATCCATGATCTAAACTGTGCAATACAGAAATTTGGGATATGGCATAAATCTTTGAATATGCTGCTGGGAACACAGTGTCAGGGATCTAAAAAGTTTGGGCTGGGATACATAAATCCAAACATACCTCCAAGTACTAATACTAGCATCCTGATAACCAATCTCCAGCAAAGAATCAAAACTTGAATGAAAAAACCAAAAATAAAATCGATAGCTCTGAAGGCTTTTCTCTAGCTTCCCGTATGAGCTCCACAAGCACAAAAAGGGCGACATCCACCACTTATATCTTGTTTGCCAAATGAAAAAAGTTTGGTCACACGTCCGGCTCATGCTTAAAGAAAGGTTCTAAGAAAATAATGAAAATCTGGGTATCGAAGGCTTCTACCAACATTATGGATGACCGTATAATATGGGTCCGGCCGGGGCCCCACAACATACAGACGCCACAACTTTAGCATTAAAAGATGATATTAACTACCCAATCTCAAAACTCAAAACCAAACAATAGCGGAAACAACAAACAAGACCAAAAGCTATCCACATATATGAGTATCAAAACGGCCTTAAGGCCATACAACAAAAGAGAGACCAAAACTCACATGATAAGATCAAGCATCAATGTGCATGATCACTCCCTTACTACCTCGGCATGCACGCCGGAAAACAAGAGCATCAAACATACAATGCCACAAAATAGAGCTAGTACGAAACTTGAAACACTTCATGAGGCTTAGGACTTTTTGGCCGCCGAGCTAGCTCCTGCTTGTGATCCTTGTCCTGTAAAAATTGTTTGTAATGTGGGTCAGCAAATGTTGACCTCAAACTGTGTAACAAACACACCTCCTCCCGGCCGCCCCTAACGGACCCCGGGGTACCCCTTCAACCTTCAAGTCAGCACTTCGTATACCATACACCTAAGCAAGTAAAGCTCTAAAAACACAGGTTTGGATGTCTCAAACAACAAACACGTTTTCTATACTGAGAACATAATAAAAAGGGGCATACTATGCAGCATGTATGCAAAACCCGGGCTTCACCCAAGGCACCCTATTTAACGCCCCCATTCGTCACATGACATATAACGATGGGTCCGGCCGGGGCCCCACGCCATATGTCACAGACAAGCAGTGGAATTACGTGTGAAAATCAAATTCTATTCGCATCCTTAACTCAATCCATTCTAGCGCAACATTTTTAAGTTAAAGAACTCAGCTCAGAGAATGTCCACCTCGATATAAACTCCACATTTATATATCAACACCAGGAATGTATACAACGTACACACTGGCCTTAAGGCCTTACAAGTTTCTCTTTCCACACAATTACATTTTCGTACATCGGCACGCAGGCCGGCCACGCATGAAATCCAAACACATTCCTTCACATGGCCTTCAAGGGCCTTTAGCAGCAGTCCATCCATTCCCCTCATTTCATTTCAAGCAGCAGCACCTGCAAACACACATCCACCAAAGATCGGCAAACAAAGTAACGGTCAGCTTTAGCTGACCACTTAGAACGACCCTACCCCCTACCAGGAGCAGTGGTTTCTTTTCTGTATGCATGGCCATCATCTTATCATCAAACACCATATCTATCATTCTCTTTCTCAATCTAACAATCACAATCACATCACAAATGCCGGTATCCACCAGACGCTTCGTGCACGCAGGACACCTTCTTGGCGTACCAGACATCCCAGTCGTACACCGCCGATTCGAGGGACTTCACTTATTGGTTGGACAACTCAAGCCCCGAAGGGACACGCCCTGTGACACGGCAGTGTCACAGGCCGTGTTCACTGCACTCGACAAACGTCGACCGCATCTCGACACTCGACGATCGTCGAGCAACTTTCGTTGAACGCAAGGAGACACGCCCTCCTGAAACGCCCATGTTGCCTGGCGTGTTCCTGCCGAACACTGTTCGTCGAACGATTTTTGTCGATCTCGCGACGGCTCGCACCCAAGCAGGACACGTCCATGTCCCAGGCCGTGTCAGTACAACACCCGTTGAAGTGCCTATGCCTCCTTCGGCGGAGACTATACGGGTGGTGATGGAGACGATACTTGCCATGTTACAGGCACATCCGACTGGATAGGCAAGGCCTGCAGGAGTACTGGGACAGACTGGTGCAAGGCAAGAGCGTGTTGCAGTTGTGGTGGATGAGCAAGCCATGGGGGAGTCACTGCAATGGTTTATGGAGTTTCATCCACCTACGTTCGGTGGGGCGCTTTCCCCAACGCAAGCGGAAGATTGGCTGGCTAGAGTGAAGAGGATCCTGACGGCAATCCGGACGCCGGAGGAGTAGAGAGTGACCCTAGCCACTTTTCTGTTGGAAGGAGATGCGAGACTATGGTGGGATTATATGGAGGTGCATCACTTGGTGGGTCAAGGATTAGCGTAGGTTTCAATGGATGAATTCTCCCGCTTGTTTCTCACCAAGTATTTGCCGACGTCACAACGGATTGCGATGGAGAAAGAGTTTCAATGTCTGGTGCAGGGTGATATGGATATTGATACGTACCTGCATGAGTTCACCAGATTGGGGCGATATGCGGGATCTACCTTCACAAATTTTCAGGTGACACAGCCTGGGATACGGGCGTGTCCCAGGGCATGTCCTGCTTGGGTGCGAGCCGTCGCGAGGTCGATGAAAATCGTTCGATGAACAGTGTTCGACAGGAACACGCTAGGCGACACGGGCGTGTCGGGAGGGCGTGTCTCCTTGCGTTCGACGAAAGTTGCTCGACGATCGTCGAGTGTCGAGATGCGGTCGACGTTTGTCGAGTGCAGTGAACACGGCCTGTGACACGGGCGTGTCCCTTTAGTTCGACGAACTCATCCCGACGATTTTGAGCTGGGGCGTGTCGAGTGTCGTGTATGGGCACACGGCCTGGGACACGGGCGTGTCACAGGCCGTGTGAGTTTCGGGCGCTTTTGGGATTTTTTCAGCCTGATGAACATGTCCACAGACACGGGCGTGTCACATGGGCGTGTCACTAGTCTGTATAAGTCGGTTGAGCACCGCTTGAGGCACACGGCCTGGGACACGAGCGTGTCACAGGCCGTGTCAGGCACAAATTGTACTTTTGTGGCAAAATCGTGGCCTTCCGTTCGTTCAGCTGGGATCCAATGGATGAGCTGCCTCCCTATTTCCTTAAGGCCATAAATGAGAAGAGAAATCTCATTTCTCATTTGGTCTTCTCTTTCTTCACTTCTAGAGAGAGAAAGAGAGAGGAAGAAGGAGGAGGAGGAGAGGGGGCTGATCACCGGTGGTGCTGCGGTATACCGACGAGAGATCCGAGGTCGAAGTTGCGGAGGAAAAGCTCTTGTGAGTCATGCGAGCCAGCTTAGAGCTCATGGCACCAAAGAGGTCTTCAAGGGTAACAACTTTTCTTCCTAGCCATATGAAGGCTTCCTTTTGGCATATGTTTGTGATTCCCCACCAAGAGGTGGCTGATTTTGGAAGTCTTTTGGTGGATGTATAAAATCCCCTTTGTTAGCATATAGATCCGGAAATGGAGTACGGAATAGGCATGCTATGTGAAGCCCATCTAGACAGGTTGGTCTGGATTGGTGATGTTGCATACGAACTGGAGAAGACTCCGTGATAAACGTGTTGTTGAAGGAGTCAATGGATTATGCCTGTTACGGGTAGTTGCAGGAAGTACTGGAGTGGTAGTCTAGGAAACTATCCGTGTTATGCTTGTACTATTGGGTCGTACCTGTGAACGAGTAACAGGAAGTACTGGTGTGACCAGGAAAGGCCCTTTTGTGATGCTTGATATCGTAGGTGGTACCTGTGAAGAGAGTAACAGGAAGTACTGGTATGCCCAGGAAAGACCCCTGACATTTGTGATATTGCAGTGTCGTACCTGTGAACGAGTAACAGGAAGTACTGGGGTGCCCAGGAAAGACCCGCTGATGTTGTGAGATGAATGGGTGTAAAGAAATACCCAGGCTAAACGCCAAGAGCATGATTGGTGAGACCGACCCGTGCCTTTGATTAAGCCGCGAGTACGTCGTACTCGGTGAAGGCAAGGCGATTTGAGCAACAGGGGGTGGAGGATCCGACCTGCGTTATTTCCGTCTGACATAGACCACAAGGTGTGGTCTGTTGGAGCGCATAGCGAGAGTCTTAGGCCTGCGCGCCATGACACAATGGGGGGCTACGTGCCATCCCGGTGTTGTATGACTAGAACTCTGGCTGCACGCCATGGAGTAAATGCTCAAGAGAGTTACCGTTGGGTTGTGACCCTGATACGGTGGTGGGCAAGTGCTTTGCCAGAACACCAAGAATGTGCCCTGAGTTTGTGGACCGTTGGGCCGGGTGGCGAACGGTTGTGATGGCATGTGTGCATGAAAGCACATTATATGAATATATTGCCATGCTTGTGATATGATATGCCTGTAGGGAAGATTACCGTTGCCCCGAGAAAAGTGGTAGGGCCGTTATAATTTGGTCAGCTAAACGCTGACCATTGCTTCTGTTTGCCACCGTTGGGTGGATTGTCCCTATACAGGTACTGGAGAGCCAAGCGGGACGCATAAAGGTTAAGGTCCCTGCTGCTGCTACTACTGCTAGCCCTTGGTGGAGGATTCCATGCACATGCATAAAGAAAGGACTTCGATGTCCAAGAAGGAGATTGTTACCCTTGAAGATCGCTTTGGAGCCATGAATCAGCCGGATGGAAATCACCTTCTCAGCCTTGCCTGCACGAAACCGAACTTGGATCTTCAATCCACACTTCGAAGCTCCTCCAGCAACGGGCTTTTCTCCTCCTTTCCTCCCTTGCTCTGCCTTTCTCCTTCTCTCTCTCTCGGAATGAGAAGAAGAAGGAGAAGATGAAGAAGAGGGTTTTAATCCCCATTTCCCCAGCCTTGACCCACCTGGAAGCAGCCCAGCCTTTGGATCCAGGATAAGGGAATCGAACGACTCATAATTGTCCAGAAAAGCTTGAACATGGCCTGACATGCCCGGTGACACGCCCATGTCACAGGCCATGTCCCTTAAGCGGCAGTCAACCGACTCAATCTAGCCAGTACACGGCCTTTCGACACACCCGTGTCGCTGGCCGTGTCACTTGACACGCCTTCCGATACAACCGTGGCACTGGCCATGTCACTTGACACGCCTTCCGACACACCCGTGTCACTGGCCGTGTCACGTGACATGCCTTCCGACACACCTGTGTCGCTGCCCGTGTCACCCATACAGCCAAATCTCCACTTCACCCGAGCGGGACACGGCCTTGGGACACGCCCGTGTCCCAAGCCATGTTAACCAGGCCGTGTCGCCGGGCGTGTTCCCTCCCAAAACTACGTCGACCGAATTTCGTCGACCACTCGACCAACTGCTCAACCAAACACGACACGCCCTGGGACACGCCCGTATCCCAGGCCGTGTCAACCGACCTGAAACCCAAAACTATTTCTAGGGGGTTACAATCCTCCCCTACTTCAAAGGAATTTCGTCCTCGAAATTTGTCTCAACTACACCCAGCAACATATCCACTCACATTGCACTATACACAACCGCGCACTCAACGAAAGCGAGCCGAGTTAGAGCTCAGAGGCCTTGGCTTGTCTCACCCCATTTCCCCGGCCTTGACCCACCTAGAAGCAGCGCAGCCTTTGGATCCAGGATAAGGGAATCGAACGATTCATAATTGTCCAGAGAAGCCTGAACATGGCCCGACACGCCCTATGACACGCCCGTGTCACAGGCCGTGTCCCGTAAGCGGTAGTCAACCGACTCAATCCAACCAGTACACGGCCATGTGACACGCCCATGTCAGTGGCCGTGTCACGTAACACGCCTTTCGACACACATGTGTCGCTGGCCGTATCACTTGACACGCCTTCCGACACACCCGTGTCGCTGGCCGTATCACTTGACACGCCTTCCGACACACCCGTGTCGCTGGCCGTATCACTTGACACGTCTTCCGACACACCTGTGTCACTGTCCGTGTCACCCATACAGCCCAATCTCCACTTCACCTGAGCAGGAAACGGCATTGGGACACGGGCGTGTCCCAAGCCGTGTTCACCAGGACACACCCGTGTCCTCAGGCACATGCATTCCTGGCTGAATCGTGCAACTGACACGCCCTGTGACACGCCCGTCTCACATGTCTTGTTCTCTGCACTCGACACTCGACACGCGACACTCGACAATCGCCGAGCACATTTCGTCGAACGGGGAGGGGGGACACGCCCTCTGACACGCCCGTGTTGCCGGGTGTGTTCCCTCCCAAAACTTCGTCGACCGAATTTCGTCGACCACTCGACCAACTGCTCAACCAAACGCGACACGCCCTGGGACACGCCCGTGTCCCAGGCCGTGTCAACCATCCTGAAACCCAAAACTATTTCTGGGGTGTTACACCCTATCGCGTATGCAACTAACACAACATCAAAACATCTCGGTACTTCTAATTTCCCCATTGGAATTAAGCCACAAACAAAAAGGGTACTTCAATACCCTTAATGGCATACAAGCCGCCACACGGAACTCTTGCCAAGGCCCCACCCACTCATGGTTCTTAGACCCAGGCTTTCCTGCAAGCTCTGACTTCTTGCGTCAGGATTCCGTCTCACACAATGACTGATTCTAAGGACCCTTGATGGACCCCACCCGCTCATGGCTTCATTGCTCGGGCTTGCCCCATGCTTGGCGTTCTCGTCAGTCTCACAGAAGGGGACTAGTCTCGTCGGGACACTCTCCCCACAGGACTTGCACGTCTTGGGATAGCTATCTGACCACGGAGACAAAGTCGCACCTTAGCACATCGCAATTCATAATCATTCCCACCCTAATCCATCATTTGTACTGTAACGTCCCCACGCACCAAGGAAACCATCTACTGCCAATACAGAGCTAACCTTGTCCACCAAGGAAACCATCTACTGCCCTTGTAGAGCTATTCTTGTCTAGTTCCGGCTACACATACTCATTCGAGAAACGTGGGAAAACACAAGCATCACAAACGACATCTTGCCGCAACGGATTTCTACAAAACCCTTAAGGCTCGCTATGCAACATCACTGAGTCAGACTAACGGTCGCGACTACGGCTTCACCCACAATGCCTAATCCACTAACGGAGCGGATCTCTAATGCAAAATCATGTCGAGGACGGACTTAATCGGCCCAGAGGTTCCTCTTAAACCATGGCGACCCAAACCCCTCTCATTTGAGAGATTTGGTGCCCAAAAGCCTGAAAATAAAGATGCTAAGCACGCATCCAAAAAAACCAAGAGGAGAAGTGTCGTTACATTACGGCCCCTCTTCCTAGCCATGGGAACTTAGCCGGATGAAAACCACCGCAATGGACTTGCCTCCGCAGATCTGGACTCGGCTCGCAATTTGGGGTTCCGAAGGTTCTCCGGCAGCTGGAAATCTCCTTTACCTTCTTCCTTGCTCTCCCTTCTCTCTAAAACCTTAGAAAGAGAAACTTGAAGAAGAAAAGATGGTTTCAAACCCTATCCCCGGATATAACTCAGCCAGGACAGCCCTGAACCATCAGATCCTAAAAGAAGGAAACGAACGACCACGATTTGCACTTAAAACCAAAATTCCTCGACCGAACATGGCTTGAGACACACCCGTGTCCAAGGCCGTGTGCCTCAATCGACGTTGAAACCATCGCACCCAGAACAGGACACGGGCTCTGAACACGCCCGTGTCAGAGTTGACACGCCCGTGTCACTCAGTACACGCCCGTATGCCTGCGCGTGTTCCTCCATCGATACAAGACCAAACACAACACGAGGAGAACACGGGTACACAACACGCCAGTGTCACATTTGTCACGCCCGTGTCACATTTGACACGCCTGTGTCATACATGAACATGCCTGGGCTCCAGGCCGTGTTTATCCTCTCACACGGCCCGGCTAAAAAAATCGAACAGGACACGACCTGGAACACGCCCGTGTCTCAGGCTATGTCCGTCCTCTCAATAATCATTGATCGCATTTTCATCGACCACGGGAAAATCGTCGAACCCGAACACGACACGGTGATTGACACGCCCGTGTCCTAGGCCGTGTTCTCTTTCTCGAGCGCAGTTCGTCGACACCCCGAGTTCTTCGTCAAACCGAGCATGACACGGCCTTGGACAAGCCCGTGTCCCAGGCCGTGTGACCCTTACCAAGACCGAAACTTGGCTCCGAACGCTATCCATCCCTCTTTCAAATTTTTGGGCATTACATGTGTAAGACCCCCCCCCCTCCCGGATCCCAAAACACGGCACGAAGAGGGAGTCTTATGCCCGGAACAGCCGCCTTGCGGTAGCATTAGCACACGGGCTAACCTGTACCACAAGACGCCTATTCCGCCGGCTACAACAATATCAATAATTCATGCCAACCCAACCAATAAATAAGCAAGAAGAAGTCAAATCCACACTAAGTTATAATGTCCAAAACATCAATAAAGAGAAGCTAAAACATGCTTCTACAATATATCAGAGTACAGCTAAACAATGCCCAAACGGGCTACATCAGAGTAAGCAAAACACTAACATCGGTAACAGACGGTATCGACGGCACCGTCACGTCAGGCCCTGTCGTCCTGGCCTGGCTGTCCTACTGCGTAGTCTACGGCTGCTCTACCTGCGGCGTGACCTCCTAAAAAGGAAGACGTAGCAACCGTTAGTCGAAACGACTAAGTGGTTTCACATCCGCTCCCCCGGCGACTCCTCGGCACCGGGCAGAGAAAAGGAACAAGAGTATAGTATATGTAACAAGTAAGCAAGTAAAGGAAGTGCAAACAGGTGGCAGTAGTTTAAGAGAAACAGTATCATAATCAGCATTTATATAAGAGCTACAACTAGACTAGCAAGTATAAGAGCTACAACAGGAAAGTAACTTAACTTATAAGAATGCCCATACAAACTTATAAGTTAAGGATCGGGTTACATAAAAGTAACTCATCGTATAAGAGTGCCCATACAAACTTATACGATGAGGATCTTGTTGTGCAATGATATGAAATGCTATGAATGCTATGCAATGACTCACCCATGCACACCCATGCAATTGCTATGTCGACACAGACTGTAGTTCCCACTTTTCGAGCAGGTAGCTAACCTCTCAGGCATCAGCCGCCGTGGCCAGGCGGTGACAGTAGAACGGGCACTTCTACTACTAGGCGGGTATCACACTACTTCACCTAGGCCTCCGTACGCCTCAACGCTAAGAACACAACAGCGGAGCCCCTGCGTACTATGGCCCAGCGGGGTCTTGGGTAGATGTGCACCAAGAACACAGCCCGAACTGGCCTTGCGTGACCCGGAAGGGGCCTCGGAAGCACGAGGACACAGCCCAACCGTTCACATGGCCGGAGGGGCCTCGGGACGTGAACACCGAGGACACAGCCCAAACCGACCAAGTCTAACTGTCAACTCCCGTCGGTGTGACGACTGGCGAGCCCGTAGACCTACCACACTATCCTTAACCCGGGATTACGACACCGCGTGTCGACTCACACCACATGCAAACACCATATCAACACAACATGGAAGGGGCCTCGGAAGTAAACACGAGGGCACAGCCCAACCATCCATCTGCACCCTATCTCAACACAACCAAAACAAGTGGCGGTCAACACCGCACTTACGAACTTACACAATACTACCCGTAGGGAGACAACGCTCTAAGTATTGGTCCACTAGACTCATTTCATTAGTCAAACATATCCATGGCCATGGTCTATTCATCTATATGACTTCCCAAATGATGACAATGTAAAGTAACGTAATGCGCATATAAGATCTATCACATCAACCTTTTTAGTAATATCATAACTTAAACATGAAGTGTACCATATTCAATCTTTCAATTCCTACCAGTTCAATTCTTTTAAACAAGTTTGTTTCACAATTTGGTAATATGAAATATGATTAATAAGATACTTCAATCACACAACAAATGATTAATCATAAGGGTTCATCCAAGGCAAGTATCTTGCATTAATAATTTCACCGAAACAAAATCCATTTTTCCATTAAGCCCAGAATTTAGGCGCAGGTTGAATCTGGTCAGCAACTTCGACCGGAGATTCCCGAGGCTACAGGAATCCGGTGAAGTCGTGTAACCCCTCGATGGAAAGGTATTTCCATGGACTACATCTTTCATATTCAGAGCTCAACCCAGATTTGATATTATCCTACTTGAAATCGGACTTGAAGTCCGCTGCGTACAGAACACAGTTTCTGCATGCAGGATTTGTAAAACCCCATTTTCGTTTAGACTTTCCCGTGGCTACAGACATCACCTGAAGTCGTGCAACCACTCGTTGGAAAGGTATTGCCAAGGGCTTCAACTTTCGTGTTTAGCCTAAAGCCCAGATCTGGCCTTATCCATAGGTAAAATGGCCTAGAAGATCGCTGCGCGCAGAATACAGATTCTGCGCGCATCTTAAAGGAAAATGAACGGCATCGGTTCGTCTTCCTCGTCAAGGCGATCGTTCCTAAATTTTCCAGAAATATTCTCCTCCCTTATTCAACCTCAAAGGCCATAAACTCCTCACGAAACCATTCACCCATCATCGTATTGAAGAAAAGGGGAAGGGTTGAAGAGATCTAAAATCTAGGATTCAAATCCTAGCATGGCCAAACCTAGAATCTTCTCCTCTCCATCAAGTTCTCTTGAACCGATGTCTCTCCTAAATACCTAAGATCTAGCACCAAGGGAGAGGGTAGGAAACTCACATTGGCTCCAGCGGTACCACCATTTCTCGCCATGGATCGCGTAGTTCTCCTCGGCGGCATCTTCTCTTTCACGGCGATGGCGGATCTCCTTCGGTAGGACTTGCTCCTGCAGTTTTCCCTCTCACAGGAGTTCTCACTGGAAATAGGGGATGAAAAGAGCATGAAAACGGCTAGGGTTTTCTGTCCCTTATATAAATAAAATATGACACGGGTAGGGACAACGGCCGTGTCCGTACCCGTGTCCCGCTTCCGCGAAACGGCTGTGGCGGTTTCCATGTCGATTCAATGCTTGACACGGGTAGGGACACGCCCGTGTCCCAACCCGTGTTCACATGACACGGCCGTGTGCCTGGCCGTGTCATTGGCCGTGTACTTCTCGGGTTGCATCTCGACACTTCTCGTCGAGCTCAACTCGACGCACACGGGTAGGGACACGGCCGTGTCACTACCCGTGTCCCTTGGTGTCGACACAGCTCGACGATCTCGACACGGGCGTCGAGCTCAACTCGACGCACACGGGTAGGCACACGGCCGTGTCCCTACCCGTGTCCCTAGTTGTCGACACTGCTCGACGATCTCGACACGGGTCGTCGAGCTCAACTCGACGCACACGGGTAGGCACACGGCCGTGTCCCTACCCGTGTCCCTAGGTGTCGACACTGCTCGACGATCTCGACACGGGTCGTCGAGCTCAACTCGACGCACACGGGTAGGCACACGACCGTGTCCCTACCCGTGTCCCTAGGTGTCGACACTGCTCGACGATCTCGACACGGGTCGTCGAGCTCAACTCGACGCACACGGGTAGGCACACGGCCGTGTCCCTACCTGTGTCACTTCCTTTTTACACTGATTCTCCACTTCTCCACAAGTGCAGTCCAATTCCCTGCACTCTCAGGACTCAAGTCAACCCTCCTGACACAAAACACACACACTAGGGGCCTAGAGCGATTCGGGACGTTACAAATCCTATAAACAAAATAAAAGATTTCGTCCCCGAAATCAGGTTTAGGTTGTGGGGAGAAGTGTATAACAGGAAATTTAACATATGCTTTTAAATAAAATTACCTTGAGCAAACAACTCCGGGTAGCGTTGCCGCATTAAATCCATTGGCTCCCAAGTGTACTCCTCCTTCCCATGATTCATCCATTGCACCTTCACTAAGGGAACACTTTTGCGGCGTAATGTTCTTGTCTCGCTGTCAACAATTCGTACCGGCTCTAGTCGCACAGTCCTATCTGATGCCACCGCACCATCAGTAGTGGGAATATACTGGTCGGGCCGCAACAGTGCTTTTCGAAGTGACGATACATGGAACACGTCGTGAAGATTTTCCAGTTCCGGTGGTAACTCCAACCGATAGGCCAACGGGCCAATCCTTTCCAATATAGTATAAGGCCCAACATACCTTGGGCTGAGCTTTTTCACTCCACGCACCCGCGAAACTCCATGCATCGGCCGAATCTTAAGGAACACTTTTTCGCCCACTTGGAACTCCACCATCCGGTGCTTTTTATTGTAATACTTCGCCTGTCGACTTTGAGCCTCCAACATGCGATCCCGTATCAATCTGACCGCCGCATCAGTATCATCTATGTATTCGTTTCCCAATGCCTTCGGATCTTCATCTTGTACCCAAGACAAGGGAGTCCTGCACCTTCTTCCATAAAGGGCTTCATGGGGCGCCATGCGATGCTCGCCTGATGGCTATTATTATAGGAGAATTCCACTAGTGGCAAGAGCCTTTTCCCATGGCTCTCCTCTGTCCAGCACGCATAACCTCAATAAATCTTCCAGTGTCCTGATGGTCCTTTCAGACTGCCCGTCAGTCTGTGGATGAAATGCGGTACTAAAGGTTAGGCGTGAGCCCAAATACGCCTGTACCGCCTTCCACTCATTGGATGTAAACCGACCATCCCTATCCGAAACAATTGTCTTGGGCACGCCATGATACCGTACAAATTGCTCCACAAAAAGGCGTACCAAAACATCCACGTGTGCTTCCTTCTTCATTGGAATGAACCGGCCACCTTTGTTAGTCGATCCACAATAACCCACACCGAATCATTCCCGGAGCGGGAACGAGGTAACCCATGAACAAAGTCCATGGAGATATCCTCGAACTTCCATTCGGGGATGGGCAATGACTGCAACAAACCACCGGGACTCCTGCATTCAGCCTTCACTCTTTGGCAAGCTTCGCAATGTGTAACATAGTAGCGGACATCCTTCTTCATTCCCGGCCAACACATGTCTTCCGCAGTCCGGCGTACATCTTAGCAATACCCGAATGCACTGAATATTGAGAGGAATGCGCCTCTCTCAATATATCTTCCCGAATTTTGCCGCCCTTGGGAATATAGAGTCGGCCACGAAAATAAATGAGGCCGTCTTTGAGTATGTACTCATCGGTGGTCCCATCTTCAATTGCCTTGATTGCCGGGCCAAGGCCGCATCCATTCCTTGCTCCACCCGAATCCGGTCTCGGATATCACAAACTATGCTCATGTTGGCCAAATACTCCGCATACTCTGCCGAAGGATCCTTGAATACTAGAGTAATTTCCATCTCCTCGATCATCCGAGCCAACTCCATGCTCATCAGCCGAGACTCTGGGCTAGAGCCTGGCACTTTTCTACTTAAGGCATCGGCTACCGAGTTCGCTTTCCCGGGGTGGTAGTTCATGGTGAACTCGTAGTCGCATAGAAATTCCAACCACCGCCGTTGCCTCAGGTTCAACTCCTTCTGAGTGTGAACATACTTCAAGTTTTTGTGATCGGAAAAGATCTCGCAGTGCACGCCATATAAATAATGCCTCCAGACTTTCAAAGCGAACACCACTGCTCCCAACTCCAAATCATGAACCGGGTAATTAATTTCATGTTTCTTTAACTGCCTCGAAGCATATGCGATCACGTGCCCATGCTGCATCAATACCGCTCCCATCCCTTGATATGAAGCGTCCGTGTAAACTTGAAATCCTTCCTTCCCCGACGGAAGTGCAAGGATGGGGGCGGAGGTAAGCCTATCCTTCAGCTCTTGAAATGCCGCTTCACATTGAGGTGTCCACTCAAATGGCACTCCCTTCTTCGTCAAGGAGGTAAGAGGAAGGGCAATCTTGGAGAATCCTTTCACGAACTTGCGGTAGTACCCAGCAAGTCCAAGAAAGCTTCGTACATCAGCCGCCGACTTCAAGGCGACCACTCCTTCACGGCTCGCACCTTCGCTGGATCCACCGCTAATCCTGCTCCACTGATCACATGCCCCAAGAAGGCTACCTCCTTAAGCCAGAATTCACACTTGCTAAACTTGGCATACAAGGCATGCTTCTTCAATTTCTTCAAAACCAAGGTCAGGTGCTCGACATGCTCTTCCTCCGTCTTTGAGTAGACCAAGATGTCGTCGATGAAAACAATGACGAAGATGTCCAAATACGGTTCAAACACCTTGTTCATCAAACTCATGAAGGCCGAAGGGGCATTTGTGAGCCCAAACGGCATTACTGTGAACTCATACAAACCATATCTCGAACTGAATGCTGTTTTCTGAATGTCCCCCTCATGTATCCTCAACTGATAGTACCGGAGCGCAAATCCAATTTAGAAAACCAATGTGCTCCCACTAGTTGATCGAACAACTCATCGATCCGCGGTAGTGGATAAGTGTTCCGCACCGTCAACCGATTGAGTTCCCGATAATCTATGCACAATCGCAGGGTTCCATCCTTCTTCTTTACGAACAGCACAGGGGCACCCCATGGTGATGAACTGGGGCGAACGAACCCTGAATCTACTAGTTCCTACAATTGAACTCTAAATTCTGCTAGTTCTTTCGGGGCCATTCTGTACGGGGCCTTGGATACAGGCTTGGCACCTGGTACTAAATTAATCTGGAAATCGACCTCTCTATGCGGTGGTAATCCTGGTAGCTTCTCAGGAAATACCTCAGGAAAATCCCGCACAAACCCGTACATCCTTTAATTCCAACGCTTCCTCCTTCAACTCGAACCAGATCATGAAGACCTCATCCCCCTTCATATGAGCCTTTACAGCCTGAATAGAAGATAATATCATACGTGGCGCGAAGCCAATACCTTGGAAGATGACGTCAGAGTCTCCATGCCTCAAATAGATCCGCTTCTCCGCGCAGTCGATCCTCGCGAAGTGCCAGTCCAGCCATGCCATGCCCAAAATGATGTCAAACTCCGGCATCCTCAGAACCGTGGCCGGCGTATCAAAGGCCTTCCCATCAATAAATAACTCCAACTCGCACTTGGCGGTTGCGATCATCTCCGAGCCGTCCGGAAGGCGTACACGTCGGGCTATGCCAGTGAAGTACTGTACATCCCCCATGTCTTTTATGAAATCCCAGACACAAAAGAGTGTGAGGCACCGGTATCGAATAGAGTGTAGGCTGGTTTCTCACTAACCATTACTCCTTAGTATCAAGATTGTGAATGCTCAAGCCAGATTCCTAGAAAAACTTAGGCAGACTAAGGACGAATGCTTAATTTCTTCCTCGTAGTCCTCGTCTTTGAGCTGGGTCCCGCTTCAATCACTCCTTCAGCGAGTCTCTTAACGCTTTTCTGAACACCCAAAAGACCCGCTCCCAACCACTTTACCATATCCATCATCTCCACCAAGCACAAATCTCCTATAAACAAAAGTGGTTGCCCTAGGAAATTTGTCATGTCTATTTTCTCCGTTAGATTCAAACTCCGCTATAAACAAAAGTGCTTGCCCTAGGGATCTCGCAAGACTTTATACCATAGTTTTACATACTTGGGGTCGTCCAAACTTGGAAGATCGACGTATAACGGTATGTACCTAAGGTCAGGTTGGCTAATCGTAGGGTCAAAGTTGGACAAATTTAATGTGAATTACATATGGGCACACCACTGCTTCCGCTAAATTCAGTTTGTCCCCAAACTGACTAACCAAACGGGGGTGGCACCATTGTTGAATGACTTCTTAGTTGAGGATCGTGGCAAACTGATACCATTTGTAAGACCCCCCCCCCTCCCGGATCCCAAAACACGGCACGAAGAGGGAGTCTTATGCCCGGAACAGCCGCCTTGCGGTAGCATTAGCACACGGGCTAACCTGTACCACAAGACGCCTATTCCGCCGGCTACAATAATATCAATAATTCATGCCAACCCAACCAATAAATAAGCAAGAAGAAGTCAAATCCACACTAAGTTATAATGTCCAAAACATCAATAAAGAGAAGCTAAAACATGCTTCTACAATATATCAGAGTACAGCTAAACAATGCCCAAACGGGCTACATCAGAGTAAGCAAAACACTAACATCGGTAACAGATGGTATCGACGGCACCGTCACGTCAGGCCCTGTCGTCCTGGCCTGGCTGTCCTGCTGCGTAGTCTGCGGCTGCTCTACCTGCGGCGTGACCTCCTAAAAAGGAAGACGTAGCAACCGTTAGTCGAAACGACTAAGTGGTTTCACATCCGCTCCCCCGGCGACTCCTCGGCACCGGGCGGAGAAAAGGAACAAGAGTATAGTATATGTAACAAGTAAGCAAGTAAAGGAAGTGCAAATAGGTGGCAGTAGTGTAAGAGAAACAGTATCATAATCAGCATTTATATAAGAGCTACAACTAGACTAGCAAGTATAAGAGCTACAACAGGAAAGTAACTTAACTTATAAGAATGCCCATACAAACTTATAAGTTAAGGATCGGGTTACATAAAAGTAACTCATCGTATAAGAGTGCCCATACAAACTTATACGATGAGGATCTTGTTGTGCAATGATATGAAATGCTATGAATGCTATGCAATGACTCACCCATGCACACCCATGCAATTGCTATGTCGACACAGACTGTAGTTCCCACTTTTCGAGCAGGTAGCTAACCTCTCAGGCATCAGCCGCCGTGGCCAGGCGGTGACAGTAGAACGGGCACTTCTACTACTAGGCGGGTATCACACTACTTCACCTAGGCCTCCGTACGCCTCAACGCTAAGAACACAACAGCGGAGCCCCTGCGTACTATGGCCCAGCGGGGTCTTGGGTAGATGTGCACCAAGAACACAGCCCGAACTGGCCTTGCGTGACCCGGAAGGGGCCTCGGAAGCACGAGGACACAGCCCAACCGTTCACATGGCCGGAGGGGCCTCGGGACGTGAACACCGAGGACACAGCCCAAACCGACCAAGTCTAACTGTCAACTCCCGTCGGTGTGACGACTGGCGAGCCCGTAGACCTACCACACTATCCTTAACCCGGGATTACGACACCGCGTGTCGACTCACACCACATGCAAACACCATATCAACACAACATGGAAGGGGCCTCGGAAGTAAACACGAGGGCACAGCCCAACCATCCATCTGCACCCTATCTCAACACAACCAAAACAAGTGGCGGTCAACACCGCACTTACGAACTTACACAATACTACCCGTAGGGAGACAACGCTCTAAGTATTGGTCCACTAGACTCATTTCATTAGTCAAACATATCCATGGCCATGGTCTATTCATCTATATGACTTCCCAAATGATGACAATGTAAAGTAACGTAATGCGCATATAAGATCTATCACATCAACCTTTTTAGTAATATCATAACTTAAACATGAAGTGTACCATATTCAATCTTTCAATTCCTACCAGTTCAATTCTTTTAAACAAGTTTGTTTCACAATTTGGTAATATGAAATATGATTAATAAGATACTTCAATCACACAACAAATGATTAATCATAAGGGTTCATCCAAGGCAAGTATCTTGCATTAATAATTTCACCGAAACAAAATCCATTTTTCCATTAAGCCCAGAATTTAGGCGCAGGTTGAATCTGGTCAGCAACTTCGACCGGAGATTCCCGAGGCTACAGGAATCCGGTGAAGTCGTGTAACCCCTCGATGGAAAGGTATTTCCATGGACTACATCTTTCATATTCAGAGCTCAACCCAGATTTGATATTATCCTACTTGAAATCGGACTTGAAGTCCGCTGCGTACAGAACACAGTTTCTGCATGCAGGATTTGTAAAACCCCATTTTCGTTTAGACTTTCCCGTGGCTACAGACATCACCTGAAGTCGTGCAACCACTCGTTGGAAAGGTATTGCCAAGGGCTTCAACTTTCGTGTTTAGCCTAAAGCCCAGATCTGGCCTTATCCATAGGTAAAATGGCCTAGAAGATCGCTGCGCGCAGAATACAGATTCTGCGCGCATCTTAAAGGAAAATGAACGGCATCGGTTCGTCTTCCTCGTCAAGGCGATCGTTCCTAAATTTTCCAGAAATATTCTCCTCCCTTATTCAACCTCAAAGGCCATAAACTCCTCACGAAACCATTCACCCATCATCGTATTGAAGAAAAGGGGAAGGGTTGAAGAGATCTAAAATCTAGGATTCAAATCCTAGCATGGCCAAACCTAGAATCTTCTCCTCTCCATCAAGTTCTCTTGAACCGATGTCTCTCCTAAATACCTAAGATCTAGCACCAAGGGAGAGGGTAGGAAACTCACATTGGCTCCAGCGGTACCACCATTTCTCGCCATGGATCGCGTAGTTCTCCTCGGCGGCATCTTCTCTTTCACGGCGATGGCGGATCTCCTTCGGTAGGACTTGCTCCTGCAGTTTTCCCTCTCACAGGAGTTCTCACTGGAAATAGGGGATGAAAAGAGCATGAAAACGGCTAGGGTTTTCTGTCCCTTATATAAATAAAATATGACACGGGTAGGGACACGGCCGTGTCCGTACCCGTGTCCCGCTTCCGCGAAACGGCTGTGGCGGTTTCCATGTCGATTCAATGCTTGACACGGGTAGGGACACGCCCGTGTCCCAACCCGTGTTCACATGACACGGCCGTGTGCCTGGCCGTGTCATTGGCCGTGTACTTCTCGGGTTGCATCTCGACACTTCTCGTCGAGCTCAACTCGACGCACACGGGTAGGGACACGGCCGTGTCACTACCCGTGTCCCTTGGTGTCGACACAGCTCGACGATCTCGACACGGGCGTCGAGCTCAACTCGACGCACACGGGTAGGCACACGGCCGTGTCCCTACCCGTGTCCCTAGTTGTCGACACTGCTCGACGATCTCGACACGGGTCGTCGAGCTCAACTCGACGCACACGGGTAGGCACACGGCCGTGTCCCTACCCGTGTCCCTAGGTGTCGACACTGCTCGACGATCTCGACACGGGTCGTCGAGCTCAACTCGACGCACACGGGTAGGCACACGACCGTGTCCCTACCCGTGTCCCTAGGTGTCGACACTGCTCGACGATCTCGACACGGGTCGTCGAGCTCAACTCGACGCACACGGTAGGCACACGGCCGTGTCCCTACCTGTGTCACTTCCTTTTTACACTGATTCTCCACTTCTCCACAAGTGCAGTCCAATTCCCTGCACTCTCAGGACTCAAGTCAACCCTCCTGACACAAAACACACACACTAGGGGCCTAGAGCGATTCGGGACGTTACAAATCCTATAAACAAAATAAAAGATTTCGTCCCCGAAATCAGGTTTAGTTGTGGGGAGAAGTGTATAACAGGAAATTTAACATATGCTTTTAAATAAAATTACCTTGAGCAAACAACTCCGGGTAGCGTTGCCGCATTAAATCCATTGGCTCCCAAGTGTACTCCTCCTTCCCATGATTCATCCATTGCACCTTCACTAAGGGAACACTTTTGCGGCGTAATGTTCTTGTCTCGCTGTCAACAATTCGTACCGGCTCTAGTCGCACAGTCCTATCTGATGCCACCGCACCATCAGTAGTGGGAATATACTGGTCGGGCCGCAACAGTGCTTTTCGAAGTGACGATACATGGAACACGTCGTGAAGATTTTCCAGTTCCGGTGGTAACTCCAACCGATAGGCCAACGGGCCAATCCTTTCCAATATAGTATAAGGCCCAACATACCTTGGGCTGAGCTTTTTCACTCCACGCACCCGCGAAACTCCATGCATCGGCCGAATCTTAAGGAACACTTTTTCGCCCACTTGGAACTCCACCATCCGGTGCTTTTTATTGTAATACTTCGCCTGTCGACTTTGAGCCTCCAACATGCGATCCCGTATCAATCTGACCGCCGCATCAGTATCATCTATGTATTCGTTTCCCAATGCCTTCGGATCTTCATCTTGTACCCAAGACAAGGGAGTCCTGCACCTTCTTCCATAAAGGGCTTCATGGGGCGCCATGCCGATGCTCGCCTGATGGCTATTATTATAGGAGAATTCCACTAGTGGCAAGAGCCTTTCCCATGGCTCTCCTCTGTCCAGCACGCATAACCTCAATAAATCTTCCAGTGTCTGATGGTCCTTTCAGACTGCCCGTCAGTCTGTGGATGAAATGCGGTACTAAAGGTTAGGCGTGAGCCCAAATACGCCTGTACCGCCTTCCACTCATTGGATGTAAACCGACCATCCCTATCCGAAACAATTGTCTTGGGCACGCCATGATACCGTACAAATTGCTCCACAAAAAGGCGTACCAAAACATCCACGTGTGCTTCCTTCTTCATTGGAATGAACCGGGCCACCTTTGTTAGTCGATCCACAATAACCCACACCGAATCATTCCCGGAGCGGGAACGAGGTAACACATGAACAAAGTCCATGGAGATATCCTCGAACTTCCATTCGGGGATGGGCAATGACTGCAACAAACCACCGGGACTCCTGCATTCAGCCTTCACCCTTTGGCAAGCTTCGCAATGTGTAACATAGTAGCGGACATCCTTCTTCATTCCCGGCCAACACATGGTCTTCCGCAGTCCGGCGTACATCTTAGCAATACCCGAATGCACTGAATATTGAGAGGAATGCGCCTCTCTCAATATATCTTCCCGAATTTTTGCCGCCCTTGGGAATATAGAGTCGGCCACGAAAATAAATGAGGCCGTCTTTGAGTATGTACTCATCGGTGGTCCCATCTTCAATTGCCTTGATTGCCGGGGCCAAGGCCGCATCCATTCCTTGCTCCACCCGAATCCGGTCTCGGATATCACAAACTATGCTCATGTTGGCCAAATACTCCGCATACTCTGCCGAAGGATCCTTGAATACTAGAGTAATTTCCATCTCCTCGATCATCCGAGCCAACTCCATGCTCATCAGCCGAGACTCTGGGCTAGAGCCTGGCACTTTTCTACTTAAGGCATCGGCTACCGAGTTCGCTTTCCCGGGGTGGTAGTTCATGGTGAACTCGTAGTCGCATAGAAATTCCAACCACCGCCGTTGCCTCAGGTTCAACTCCTTCTGAGTGTGAACATACTTCAAGTTTTTGTGATCGGAAAAGATCTCGCAGTGCACGCCATATAAATAATGCCTCCAGACTTTCAAAGCGAACACCACTGCTCCCAACTCCAAATCATGAACCGGGTAATTAATTTCATGTTTCTTTAACTGCCTCGAAGCATATGCGATCACGTGCCCATGCTGCATCAATACCGCTCCCATCCCTTGATATGAAGCGTCCGTGTAAACTTGAAATCCTTCCTTCCCCGACGGAAGTGCAAGGATGGGGGCGGAGGTAAGCCTATCCTTCAGCTCTTGAAATGCCGCTTCACATTGAGGTGTCCACTCAAATGGCACTCCCTTCTTCGTCAAGGAGGTAAGAGGAAGGGCAATCTTGGAGAATCCTTTCACGAACTTGCGGTAGTACCCAGCAAGTCCAAGAAAGCTTCGTACATCAGCCGCCGACTTCAAGGGCGACCACTCCTTCACGGCTCGCACCTTCGCTGGATCCACCGCTAATCCTGCTCCACTGATCACATGCCCCAAGAAGGCTACCTCCTTAAGCCAGAATTCACACTTGCTAAACTTGGCATACAAGGCATGCTTCTTCAATTTCTTCAAAACCAAGGTCAGGTGCTCGACATGCTCTTCCTCCGTCTTTGAGTAGACCAAGATGTCGTCGATGAAAACAATGACGAAGATGTCCAAATACGGTTCAAACACCTTGTTCATCAAACTCATGAAGGCCGAAGGGGCATTTGTGAGCCCAAACGGCATTACTGTGAACTCATACAAACCATATCTCGAACTGAATGCTGTTTTCTGAATGTCCCCCTCATGTATCCTCAACTGATAGTACCCGGAGCGCAAATCCAATTTAGAAAACCAATGTGCTCCCACTAGTTGATCGAACAACTCATCGATCCGCGGTAGTGGATAAGTGTTCCGCACCGTCAACCGATTGAGTTCCCGATAATCTATGCACAATCGCAGGGTTCCATCCTTCTTCTTTACGAACAGCACAGGGGCACCCCATGGTGATGAACTGGGGCGAACGAACCCTGAATCTACTAGTTCCTACAATTGAACTCTAAATTCTGCTAGTTCTTTCGGGGCCATTCTGTACGGGGCCTTGGATACAGGCTTGGCACCTGGTACTAAATTAATCTGGAAATCGACCTCTCTATGCGGTGGTAATCCTGGTAGCTTCTCAGGAAATACCTCAGGAAAATCCCGCACAACCCGTACATCCTTTAATTCCAACGCTTCCTCCTTCAACTCGAACCAGATCATGAAGACCTCATCCCCCTTCATATGAGCCTTTACAGCCTGAATAGAAGATAATATCATACGTGGCGCGAAGCCAATACCTTGGAAGATGACGTCAGAGTCTCCATGCCTCAAATAGATCCGCTTCTCCGCGCAGTCGATCCTCGCGAAGTGCCAGTCCAGCCATGCCATGCCCAAAATGATGTCAAACTCCGGCATCCTCAGAACCGTGGCCGGCGTATCAAAGGCCTTCCCATCAATAAATAACTCCAACTCGCACTTGGCGGTTGCGATCATCTCCGAGCCGTCCGGAAGGCGTACACGTCGGGCTATGCCAGTGAAGTACTGTACATCCCCCATGTCTTTTATGAAATCCCAGACACAAAAGAGTGTGAGGCACCGGTATCGAATAGAGTGTAGGCTGGTTTCTCACTAACCATTACTCCTTAGTATCAAGATTGTGAATGCTCAAGCCAGATTCCTAGAAAAACTTAGGCAGACTAAGGACGAATGCTTAATTTCTTCCTCGTAGTCCTCGTCTTTGAGCTGGGTCCCGCTTCAATCACTCCTTCAGCGAGTCTCTTAACGCTTTTCTGAACACCCAAAAGACCCGCTCCCAACCACTTTACCATATCCATCATCTCCACCAAGCACAAATCTCCTATAAACAAAAGTGGTTGCCCTAGGAAATTTGTCATGTCTATTTTCTCCGTTAGATTCAACTCCGCTATAAACAAAAGTGCTTGCCCTAGGGGATCTCGCAAGACTTTATACCATAGTTTTACATACTTGGGGTCGTCCAAACTTGGAAGATCGACGTATAACGGTATGTACCTAAGGTCAGGTTGGCTAATCGTAGGGTCAAAGTTGGACAAATTTAATGTGAATTACATATGGGCACACCACTGCTTCCGCTAATTCAGTTTGTCCCCAAACTGACTAACCAAACGGGGGTGGCACCATTGTTGAATGACTTCTTAGTTGAGGATCGTGGCAAACTGATACCATTTGTAAGACCCCCCCCCCCCTCCCGGATCCCAAAACACGGCACGAAGAGGGAGTCTTATGCCCGGAACAGCCGCCTTGCGGTAGCATTAGCACACGGGCTAACCTGTACCACAAGACGCCTATTCCGCCGGCTACAATAATATCAATAATTCATGCCAACCCAACCAATAAATAAGCAAGAAGAAGTCAAATCCACACTAAGTTATAATGTCCAAAACATCAATAAAGAGAAGCTAAAACATGCTTCTACAATATATCAGAGTACAGCTAAACAATGCCCAAACGGGCTACATCAGAGTAAGCAAAACACTAACATCGGTAACAGATGGTATCGACGGCACCGTCACGTCAGGCCCTGTCGTCCTGGCCTGGCTGTCCTGCTGCGTAGTCTGCGGCTGCTCTACCTGCGGCGTGACCTCCTAAAAAGGAAGACGTAGCAACCGTTAGTCGAAACGACTAAGTGGTTTCACATCCGCTCCCCCGGCGACTCCTCGGCACCGGGCGGAGAAAAGGAACAAGAGTATAGTATATGTAACAAGTAAGCAAGTAAAGGAAGTGCAAATAGGTGGCAGTAGTGTAAGAGAAACAGTATCATAATCAGCATTTATATAAGAGCTACAACTAGACTAGCAAGTATAAGAGCTACAACAGGAAAGTAACTTAACTTATAAGAATGCCCATACAAACTTATAAGTTAAGGATCGGGTTACATAAAAGTAACTCATCGTATAAGAGTGCCCATACAAACTTATACGATGAGGATCTTGTTGTGCAATGATATGAAATGCTATGAATGCTATGCAATGACTCACCCATGCACACCCATGCAATTGCTATGTCGACACAGACTGTAGTTCCCACTTTTCGAGCAGGTAGCTAACCTCTCAGGCATCAGCCGCCGTGGCCAGGCGGTGACAGTAGAACGGGCACTTCTACTACTAGGCGGGTATCACACTACTTCACCTAGGCCTCCGTACGCCTCAACGCTAAGAACACAACAGCGGAGCCCCTGCGTACTATGGCCCAGCGGGGTCTTGGGTAGATGTGCACCAAGAACACAGCCCGAACTGGCCTTGCGTGACCCGGAAGGGGCCTCGGAAGCACGAGGACACAGCCCAACCGTTCACATGGCCGGAGGGGCCTCGGGACGTGAACACCGAGGACACAGCCCAAACCGACAAGTCTAACTGTCAACTCCCGTCGGTGTGACGACTGGCGAGCCCGTAGACCTACCACACTATCCTTAACCCGGGATTACGACACCGCGTGTCGACTCACACCACATGCAAACACCATATCAACACAACATGGAAGGGGCCTCGGAAGTAAACACGAGGGCACAGCCCAACCATCCATCTGCACCCTATCTCAACACAACCAAAACAAGTGGCGGTCAACACCGCACTTACGAACTTACACAATACTACCCGTAGGGAGACAACGCTCTAAGTATTGGTCCACTAGACTCATTTCATTAGTCAAACATATCCATGGCCATGGTCTATTCATCTATATGACTTCCCAAATGATGACAATGTAAAGTAACGTAATGCGCATATAAGATCTATCACATCATCCTTTTTAGTAATATCATAACTTAAACATGAAGTGTACCATATTCAATCTTTCAATTCCTACCAGTTCAATTCTTTTAAACAAGTTTGTTTCACAATTTGGTAATATGAAATATGATTAATAAGATACTTCAATCACACAACAAATGATTAATCATAAGGGTTCATCCAAGGCAAGTATCTTGCATTAATAATTTCACCGAAACAAAATCCATTTTTCCATTAAGCCCAGAATTTAGGCGCAGGTTGAATCTGGTCAGCAACTTCGACCGGAGATTCCCGAGGCTACAGGAATCCGGTGAAGTCGTGTAACCCCTCGATGGAAAGGTATTTCCATGGACTACATCTTTCATATTCAGAGCTCAACCCAGATTTGACATTATCCTACTTGAAATCGGACTTGAAGTCCGCTGCGTACAGAACACAGTTTCTGCATGCAGGATTTGTAAAACCCCATTTTCGTTTAGACTTTCCCGTGGCTACAGACATCACCTGAAGTCGTGCAACCACTCGTTGGAAAGGTATTGCCAAGGGCTTAAACTTTCGTGTTTAGCCGAAAGCCCAGATCTGGCCTTATCCATAGGGAAAATGGCCTAGAAGATCGCTGCGCGCAGAATACAGATTCTGCGCGCATCTTAAAGGAAAATGAACGGCATCGGTTCGTCTTCCTCGTCAAGGCGATCGTTCCTAAATTTTCCAGAAATATTCTCCTCCCTTATTCAACCTCAAAGGCCATAAACTCCTCACGAAACCATTCACCCATCATCGTATTGAAGAAAAGGGGAAGGGTTGAAGAGATCTAAAATCTAGGATTCAAATCCTAGCATGGCCAAACCTAGAATCTTCTCCTCTCCATCAAGTTCTCTTGAACCGATGTCTCTCCTAAATACCTAAGATCTAGCACCAAGGGAGAGGGTAGGAAACTCACATTGGCTCCAGCGGTACCACCATTTCTCGCCATGGATCGCGTAGTTCTCCTCGGCGGCATCTTCTCTTTCACGGCGATGGCGGATCTCCTTCGGTAGGACTTGCTCCTGCAGTTTTCCCTCTCACAGGAGTTCTCACTGGAAATAGGGGATGAAAAGAGCATGAAAACGGCTAGGGTTTTCTGTCCCTTATATAAATAAAATATGACACGGGTAGGGACACGGCCGTGTCCGTACCCGTGTCCCGCTTCCGCGAAACGGCTGTGGCGGTTTCCATGTCGATTCAATGCTTGACACGGGTAGGGACACGCCCGTGTCCCAACCCGTGTTCACATGACACGGCCGTGTGCCTGGCCGTGTCATTGGCCGTGTACTTCTCGGGTTGCATCTCGACACTTCTCGTCGAGCTCAACTCGACGCACACGGGTAGGGACACGGCCGTGTCACTACCCGTGTCCCTTGGTGTCGACACAGCTCGACGATCTCGACACGGGCGTCGAGCTCAACTCGACGCACACGGGTAGGCACACGGCCGTGTCCCTACCCGTGTCCCTAGTTGTCGACACTGCTCGACGATCTCGACACGGGTCGTCGAGCTCAACTCGACGCACACGGGTAGGCACACGGCCGTGTCCCTACCCGTGTCCCTAGGTGTCGACACTGCTCGACGATCTCGACACGGGTCGTCGAGCTCAACTCGATGCACACGGGTAGGCACACGGCCGTGTCCCTACCCGTGTCCCTAGGTGTCGACACTGCTCGACGATCTCGACACGGGTCGTCGAGCTCAACTCGACGCACACGGGTAGGCACACGGCCGTGTCCCTACCCGTGTCACTTCCTTTTTACACTGATTCTCCACTTCTCCACAAGTGCAGTCCAATTCCCTGCACTCTCAGGACTCAAGTCAACCCTCCTGACTGAAAACACACACACTAGGGGCCTAGAGCGATTCGGGACGTTACAACATGTAACAGTCCAAATTTCGGAAACAGGAAATTTTTGGGTGACACGGCCTGGGACACGGGCGTGTCCCAGGGCGTGTCAAAGGACACGGCCTGCGATACGGGCGTGTCGCAGGGCGTGTCGAGGTTGTGTCGACGATCGGGCTTTGTGTCGACGTTTTTTCGCTCGACGATGTGTCGAGAGGGGGCACACGGCCCAGGACACGGGCGTGTCCAACGCCGTGTAGTGTGCTCGACGACTTTATCTCGACAATCGTCGAGTGTCGAGACGTGGGTGTCGAGTGTCGAGAATTTGCACACGGCCTGTGACACGGGCGTGTCACAGGGCGTGTCAAATCGGGTCGATGAACTCAGCCCGACGAAGGATTTCGACAGGGCGTGTCTTTGTACCATGTCTGGGCACACGGCCTGGGACACGGGCGTGTCACAGGCCGTGTGAAGTCTCGGGATGTTTTGGGATTTTTTTTTGCCCAGGCACACGGCCACAAACATGGGCGTGTCTGAAGGCGTGTTGGTGACACGGCCCATGACACGGGTGTGTTCCATGGGCGTGTCACTGGTTTGGATAAGTCGATTGCCCACCGCTTGAGGCACACGGCCTGGCACACGGCCGTGTCAGAGGCCGTGTCGGGTCAAAATCTGTGTTTTGGCAAAATCGTGGCCGTCCATTCCTTCAGCTGGGATCCAAGGGCTGAAGCTTCTTCCTCTTTTTCTTAAAGGCCGAAAACTGAGAAGTGATTCTCATTTGATTTGGCCTTGATCTTTCTTCAAGTAGAGAGAAAGAGAGAGAGAAAGGAGGAGGAAGAAGGAAAGGGGGCTGCTGCGGGTGGTGCTGCTGGTTACCGACGAGAAATCCGAAGCCGGCGTTGCGGAGGAAACGCTCTTGCGAGTCTTTCAAGCAAGCTTTGTGGTCATGGCACCGAAGCGGTCGTCAAGGGTAGTGACTTTTCTTCCTAGCCATGTGAAGGATTTCTTTTTGGCATAGCGTTGTGATTTCCCCCACCAAGAGGTGGCTGATTTTGGGAATCTTTGGGTGGATGCTTGAAATCCCCTTTGTTAGCATATAGATCCGGAAATGGAGTACGGAATAGACATGCTGTGTGAAGCCCATCTGGACAGGTTGGTCTGGATTGGTGATGTTACATACGGACCGGAGAAGACTCCGTGATAACGTGTAGTTCGAGGAGTCAACGGGTTATGCCTGCGAAAAGGAGTAGCAGGAAGTACTGGGGTGGTAGCCCAGGAAAGTAGCCATGTGATGTGTTTGGGTCCAACCTGTGAATGAAGCACATGAAGTACTGGTGTGACCAGGAAATGCCCTTTGTGATGCTTGATGTCGTAGGGTGTCCACCTGTGAAGCGAGTAACAGGAAGTACTGGCAGGATAGCCAGGAAAGACCCCTAACATTTGTGCTTGTGCGGTGTCCACCTATGAAGAGAGTCACAGGAAGTACTGGGAGGCCCAGGAAAGACCCGCTGTTGTGCTAAGGAAATGGGTATCGAGATATGCCCAGGCTTGAATGCCAAGAACAGGATTGGTGAGACCGACCCGCACCTTTGATATATCCATGAGTACGCTGTACTCGGAGAAGGCAAGGCGATTTGAGCAACGGGGGGTGGAGGATCCGACCTGCGCTATGTCCGTCCGACGTGAGACCAAAAGGTGCGGTCTGTTGGAGCGCATAACAAGAGTCTTCGGCCTGCGCGCCATGACACAATGGGGGGGCTACGGGCCATCCCGGTGTAGGAAGACTAACTCCGGCTGCACGCCATGGAGTAAATGCTCAAGAGATTTACCGTTGGGTTATGACCCTGATACGGTGGTGGGCAAGAGATTTGCCGGAACACCAAGAATGTGCCCTGACTGCGCGGACCGTTGGGCCGGGTGGCGAACGGTTGTGATGGATTGTGTGCGTGAAAGCACATTTTAATGATATATATTGCCATCCTTGTGATTTGCTATGCCTGCAGGGAAGAATACCGCTGCCCCGAGAGAAGGGGTAGGGTCGTTATAATTTGGTCAGCTGAACGCTGACCGTTGCTTTTGTTTGCCACCGTTGGGTGGATTGTCCCTATACAGGTGCTGGAGAGCCGAGCGGGACGCATAGAGGTTGATGTTCCTGCTGCTGTTGCTGCGACTATTGCTAGCCCTCGAAGGCTATCTGTGTTGTTGTGTGTTTTCTTTGATTGTGGTCGGCCTGCGCGCCACTTTGTTTAGGCCACTGTTTGCAAGATATGTAAGGCCATAAGGCCAACTCTTTTGACTTGTTGTAAGACATTCCTATATGGTATAAAATTTGGAGTTTTATGTTTGGACATTCATGAGGAGTTCAAGTTGTAGTCTAGGCTTCCGCTAGAATGATTTGTGATAGGTGCGGTGCGCTACTCTGGTATCATCTTGTACCTTCACCGCCTGTTTTATGATATATACTGTGGGGCCCCGGCCGGACCTTCTAGAATATACCATATGAACGGATGGGGTTGTTACATTTTTGGTATCGATTGTCTTGGTCTTTCCCTCTCGAAGTCGTGGCCGACTTCTTTTGTGGGGCGGCGAGCACGTGTTTGTGCAAACCAAAGTCTACGAATGAACTCCTGAATGTCCATGATAAGAATGCACATTTGTGTGTTTGTGGAACCTGCGTGTTCTTATTTTGTGCTGTTTGCTTGGGTACGACCGCTAATGTGTGTGTCTTGTCCACCGTTAGGTGACACGAAGTGGAGCTGGGCCGTCTGAGTCCCAGCGTTCTGATGAAAGTACGGCACCAGCCGTGGTGCCTACACCTCCACCGTCCGCGGAACATGTGCGTTTAGTTGCGGAGGCCTTATTTACCATGATCCAAGGCCAGCCCCTTAGGCAGGAGTAAGCGACTGTGAGGCCAGAACAGGTGGCGGCGAGGCCTGAACCTGAACCTATAGTGGCTGTGGCTCCTCGAGCGGCTGAGAAGCAGCTAACGCGGTTTATGAGTTTCCATCCGCCTACGTTTTCGGGAGCGGGAACCCCGACGCAGGCTGAGGATTGGCTATCGCGCGTCAAGCGAGTGATGACGGCAATTGGAACGGCGGAGCATCAGAAAGTTACTTTAGTTACCTTCTTGCTTGAAGGAGAAGCTCAGTTATGGTGGGATGAGATGGAGTTGCATCACTTGGCGGGTCGTCCGTTAACCCAAGTATCGATAGAAGAATTCTCCCGGCTTTTCCTCGCGAAGCACCTTCCTGCGGCTCAGCGGATAGCCATGGAAAATGAGTTCCAAAGGTTAACACAAGGTGATGGCAGTGTTGACGCCTATTTGCATGAATTTACTCGCTTGGGGCGGTATATGGGTTCTATCTTTGCTGATGAACAGAGGAAGACCAACAGGTTCTATGAAGGACTGAGGGACGAGCTGAGGTTCCTTGTGTCAAGTTCTGTGAATCAAGGTTTTCAAGCATTGGTTGACACTGCGAGCGCACTGGAGAAGGATATGAAAAGGGTGCAAGGGAAGAGAGCTTTGGCTGTGTCGCAACAGGAGTGGAAGGCGCCCCGATCTGGGAAACCATTTTATAAGAAGAGATGGGGCAAGAAGTCCAAGCCTAGTGGACAAGCTCCTTCATCCTTTGCAACGAGAGCAACGTCAAGGGCTACCTCCAAGCCAGATACTCGGGTCTGCTTCAATTGTGGCCGCATGGGGCATATTGCGCGCTATTGTCGGATGCCGCCAAAGAGTGAAAAGAAGGCGGGAGCATCTTATGCGGAAAAAGGAAAGGCGGTGGTGGATTCCTTTGCCTCACAGGCGCAACCCCGGGTCTACAATCTTGGCCTGCAAGAGGCCATCAAGCAGAGTGACGTGGTCACAGGTATGAGTTTTGTTTTGCATATGCTATTGTTTGTATGCTTTGCTTAGTACCCCTATGTTTGCGGTTTGTGTGTGTGACATGGTTGTCATAGGCTTTGTGATGATTCGGGACACGCTGGCGCGAGCACTGTTTGATACAGGTGCATCACATTCTTTTCTGTCTAGTGAGTTTATTACGCGGCTTGGAATACCCAGTCATGCAAAGACAGATAGCGTCAGAGTGGTGTTGACGAATGGCTGTTGGATACTTGCGGATCAAGCTTGCGATGTGGCGGTTCAATTAGGAAGTCGGGATTTTTGTTTAACTGCATTTGTTTTGCCAATATCGGAATTCGACGTGATTTTTGGGATGGATTGGCTTGCGGAGCAGCATGCTATGATTGATTTCCAGTCCAAAGAAATCACGTTGGGCCAGAATACCGAACAGGAGACAAAGTTCGTGGGTATGCGAGGAGTGGGCGGGACATTGATGTCTGCACTCCAGGTAGTCAAGGCTGTTCGGAAGGGTGCGGAGTGTTACTTTGCACTAATTCAGGCTGTTGAGCCTAAGGCCAGTTTGTGCGAGGTTCCGATTGTGGCAGAATTTACAGATGTGTTTCCCACGGATCTCCCTGGGCTACCACCCCAGCGGGAGATTGACTTCACAATTGAGTTGGTGTCAGGTGCGAAACCTGTGGCCCGCTCGCCATATCGTGTTGCGCCAAAAGAGATGGCTGAATTGAAGGTTCAACTCCGAGAAATGTTGGAGCAAGGTTATATACGCCCAAGTATGTCACCTTGGAGCGCGCCTGTGCTTTTTGTAAAGAAGAAAGACGGTGGGTTGCGGTTGTGTATCGATTACCGTGAACTGAATAAGCTGACCGAGAAGAATAAGTATCTGATACCCCGGATTGATGAGTTGTTCGATTAGCTGGTGGGATCGACCGTCTATTCGAAGTTGGACCTGAAGTCTGGTTACTACCAGTTAAGAATTCGGGAAGGTGACATTCCCAAAACCGCATTTGGAACGCGTTATGGGCACTATGAGTTCACAGTCATGCCATTTGGACTGTGCAATGCGCCCTCGGTGTTTATGGATTTGATGCACCGTATTTTTCGAGAGTACCTGGATCTGTTTGTGATTGTGTTCATTGATGACATCCTGGTGTACTCCAAGTCGAAAGCCGAGCATGAGATTCACTTGCGGTTGGTGTTGAACACGTTGAGGCAAAATCAGCTCTATGCCAAGTTCTCGAAGTGCGAGTTTTGGCTATCGTCAGTGGAATTTTTGGGCCATGTGGTGAGTGGAGCGGGCATTGCAGTCGATCCAGAGAAGATAAGGGCCATACAGGAGTGGCCAATCTTGTCTTCCGTTGCCGAGGTCAGGAGTTTCCTTGGACTTGCGGGTTACTATAGAAGATTTGTGGAAAATTTCTCGCGGATCGCTTTGCCACTAACCACCTTGACGCGAAAAGATCAGAAGTTCGTTTGGACGCCAGAGTGCGCACGAGCTTTTGAAGAGCTGAAGATTCGGTTGACCACGGCGCCGGTGTTGTCTTCGCCCAGTGGAACCGACGGATTTGTGATTTATAGTGATGCCTCAGGGAGCGGCTTAGGCTGCGTTCTTCTGCAGAATGGAAAGGTTATTGCTTATGGCTCACGCCAGCTGAAGGTGCACGAGCGAAATTATCCCGTCCATGATTTGGAACTAGCGGCGGTGATTTTTGCACTCAATTTGTGGCGACACTACCTTTATGGAGTGAAGGTGGAGATCTATACCGATCATAGGAGCCTAAAGTATCTTTTGGAGCAGAAAGACTTGAACATGCGACAACGAAGGTGGTTGGAGTTCCTTGGGGACTACACTTTCGAGATTTACTATACGCCCGGGAAGGGGAATGTTGTCGCGAATGCCTTGAGTCGGCGGGTTCCGGCTAGAGCGAATTGGTTGCAAAGGCATGATGAACGTCTTATCCAAGAGTTGGAAGCATTAGAGATCTATTGTGTTGCCAAGGGTTCCACTGTCACTACATGCTTGAACTGGACTGAGGTGCAATGTGACGTTGCGGACCGAGTGCGACGGGCAACGGAGTTGGATGAAGATCTCTTATGCTATGTGAATAAAGGGCCAGATGGCAAATTCACCTGGATTGACGGTCTTTTACGAAAATAGGGCCGTTTGTGCGTCCCGAATGTGGGGAAGTTGAGGGAAGAACTCATGTATGAAGTGCATTTTACAAAGTATTCCATTCACCCCGGGAGCACAAAGATGTTCAACGATATGAGGAAGCTTTTCTGGTGGCCAGGGCTCAAGAAAGATGTTGCCCTTTATGTCTCGAAATGCCAAACCTGTGCGATGGTGAAGGCGGAATGCCAAAAGCCGGGCGGTTATTTGAAGTCATTGCCAATCCCAGAGTGGAAATTTGATGATATTTCCATGGATTTTGTGCACGGGTTGCCAAGATCGCAGCGAGGAAATGATTCCATTTGGGTAATTGTGGAACGGCTAACGAAAGTGGCATATTTTCTCCCGAACAGGCGAGATGATTCAGTTGAAAGTTTGGCAAAGTTATATGTTGACCAGATTGTGCGGCTTCACGGTGTTCCTCGGAGCATCGTAAGTGATCGAGATGGGCGATTCACGTCAAATGATTGGTGGCTAGTTCACCGACTGTTGGGCACGAAGTTGACTTTCAGTACGGCCTTTCATCCCCAAACGGATGGCCAAACTGAACATACCAACAGAACAATGGAGGACATGCTCCGAATGTGCGCCCTTGACTTTGGAAAGAGATGGTAAGATCATCTCTATATGGTAGAGTTTGCATATAATAACAGCTACCAGGCGAGCATTGGGATGGCACCATATGAAGCTCAATATGGAAGGAAGTGTCGCACTCCCTTGGCTTGGGTAGAAGCGGGCAAAGCTCGGGTTGTTAAACCAAATGAGGTTGAGGAAGCAAACTCAACCATACGGACGATTCGAGAGAGATTGCTTATTGCTCAAGATCGACAAGCGAAGTACTACAATGCCAAGCACTGGAACGTGGAATTTGCGGTTGGCGATTGGGTCTACTTGAAGATCAAGCCATTCAAAGGTGTCTCCAGGATTCGACGATTGAAAAAGTTGAGTCCAAGATATTTGTGTCCTTTTGAAGTGGTTGAGCGAGTTGGCGAAGCGGCTTATCGGCTAGCTCTGTCAGCAGACTTGGGTGGGTTGCATGATGTATTTCACATCTTGGTGCTTCGGAAGGCCGTGAAAGATCCAGCTCAAGTGATCGCGGATGATTGTGTGCCGATGGAGTATGGGCTAACAACGAAAGTTAGACCCATTCAGCTCGAAGATCGAACCGAGAAACAGTTGCGGAACAAGGCGGTTGTCATGGTAAAAGTCCGATGGGACAATTGTGGCCGTGAAGAACTGACATGGGAGCGAGAGCAAACCATGCGCGAAGAGTTCCCTGAACTGTTTTTGTAATTTGTAGCAAGGATGTTGTAACATCAAATTTTGCATGTTGTAACATTTTTCTTGCTGGTTACTGTTGCCTTTCCTGTATCTGAATTTCGAGGACGAAATTTCCTGTAGGAGGGGAGGATTGTAACAGTCCAAATTTCGAAAACAGGAAATTTTTGGGTGATACGGCCTGGGACACGGGCGTGTCGCAGGGCGTGTCAAAGGACACGGCCTGCGACACGGGCGTGTCGCAGGGCGTGTCGAGGTTGTGTCGACGATCGGGCTTTGTGTCGACGTTTTTTCGCTCAACGATGTGTCGAGAGGGGGCACACGGCCCAGGACACGGGTGTGTCCAAGGCCGTGTCGTGTGCTCGACGACTTTATCTCGACGATCGTCGAGTGTCGAGACGTGGGTGTCGAGTGTCGAGAAGTTGCACACGGCCTGTGACACGGGCGTGTCACAGGGCATGTCAAATCGGGTCGACGAACTCAGCCCGACGAAGGATTTCGACAGGGCGTGTCTTTGTGCCGTGTCTGGGCACACGGCCTGGGACACGGGCGTGTCACAGGCCATGTGAAGTCTCGGGATGTTTTGGGATTTTTTTTCGCCCAGGCACACGGCCACAGACATGGGCGTGTCTGAAGGCGTGTTGGTGACACGGCCCATGACACGGGCGTGTTCCATGGGCGTGTCACTGGTTTGGATAAGTCGGTTGCCCACCGCTTGAGGCACACGGCCTGGCACACGGCTGTGTCAGAGGCCGTGTCGGGTCAAAATCTGTGTTTTGGCAAAATCTTGGCCGTCCATTCCTTCAGCTGGGATCCAAGGGCTGAAGCTTATTCCTCTTTTTCTTAAAGGCCGAAAACTGAGAAGTGATTCTCATTTGATTTGGCCTTGATCTTTCTTCAAGTAGAGAGAAAGAGAGAGAGAAAGGAGGAGGAAGAAGGAAAGGGGGCTGCTGCGGGTGGTGCTGCTGGTTACCGACGAGAAATCCGAAGCCGGCGTTGCGGAGGAAACGCTCTTGCGAGTCTTTCAAGCAAGCTTTGTGGTCATGGCACCGAAGCGGTCGTCAAGGGTAGCGACTTTTCTTCCTAGCCATGTGAAGGATTTCTTTTTGGCATAGCGTTGTGATTTCCCCCACCAAGAGGTGGCTGATTTTGGGAATTTTTAGGTGGATGCTTGAAATCCCCTTTATTAGCATATAGATCCGGAAATGGAGTACGGAATAGGCATGCTGTGTGAAGCCCATCTGGTCAGGTTGGTCTGGATTGGTGATGTTGCATACGGACCGGAGAAGACTCCGTGATAACATATAGTTCGAGGAGTCAACGGGTTATGCCTGCGAAAAGGAGTAGCAGGAAGTACTGGGGTGGTAGCCCAGGAAAGTAGCCATGTGATGTGTTTGGGTCCAACCAGTGAATGAAGCACAGGGAGTACTGGTGTGACCAGGAAATGCCCTTTGTGATGCTTGATGTCGTAGGGTGTCCACCTGTGAAGCGAGTAACAGGAAGTACTGGCGGGATAGTCAGGAAAGACCCCTGACATTTGTGCTTGTGCGGTGTCCACCTGTGAAGAGAGTCACAGGAAGTACTGGGAGGCCCAGGAAAGACCCGCTGTTGTGCTAAGGAAATGGGTATCGAGATATGCCCAGGCTTGAATGCCAAGAACAGGATTGGTGAGACCGACCCGCGCCTTTGATATAGCCATGAGTACGCTGTACTCGGAGAAGGCAAGGCGATTTGAGCAACGGGGGGTGGAGGATCCGACCTGCGCTATGTCCGTCCGACGTGAGACCAAAAGGTGCGGTCTGTTGGAGCACATAGTAAGAGTCTTCGGCCTGCGCGCCATGACACAATGGGGGGCTACAGGCCATCCCGGTGTAGGAAGACTAACTCCGGTTGCACGCCATGGAGTAAATGCTCAAGAGATTTACCGTTGGGTTATGACCCTGATACGGTGGTGGGCAAGAGATTTGCCGGAACACCAAGAATGTGCCCTGAGTGCACGGACCGTTGGGCCGGGTGGCGAACGGTTGTGATGGCTTGTGTGCGTGAAAGCACATTTTAATGATATATATATTGCCATCCTTGTGATTTGCTATGCCTGCAGGGAAGAATACCGCTGCCCCGAGAGAAGGGGTAGGGTCGTTATAATTTGGTCAGCTGAACGCTGACCGTTGCTTTTGTTTACCACCGTTGGGTGGATTGTCCCTGTACAGGTGCTGGAGAGCCGAGCGGGACGCATAGAGGTTGATGTTCCTGCTGCTGTTGCTGCGACTGCTGCTAGCCCTCGAAGGCTATCTGTGTTATTGTGTGTTTTCTTTTATTGTGGCCGGCCTGCGCGCCACTTTGTTTAGGCCACTGTTTGCAAGATATGTAAGGCCATAAGGCCAACTCTTTTGACTTGTTGTAAGACATTCCTATATGGTATAAAATGTGGAGTTTTATGTTTGGACATTCATGAGGAGTTCAAGTTGTAGTCTAGGCTTCCGCTAGAATGATTTGTGATAAGTGCGGTGCGCTACTCTGGTATCATCTTGTACCTTCACTGCCTGTTTTGTGATATATACTATGGGGCCCCGGCCGGACCTTCTAGAATATACCATATGAACGGATGGGGTTGTTACATTACAGACTGTAACCTTCTCTCAACGCTATTAGTTGTATGACATTGAGTGAGCTTGCCGCACTCAACGCTTCTGGACTTAGGCATTTTTCTGAATTTCCAGCCTATCACTTTCAGTCCACCTGTCCTTATCTCTTGAACTATATGTCCAATCATTGTGACAAATACCAACCTCTATGCATGAACTTAAACATACATCAAATACAACTATGTGTATTTTATTGACCTATTTGACTTCTTACAAATCTAGGACATTGGGATCAATCGACCCAACAAGAGTTATTTTCATCGCGTCCGATCCCCGATGCCATAGAGATCTAGTTTTGTTTTTTGTGTAACCATTTTATTAGTGTTAAAGAAAATCAAGTTTTATTGTTTCATCTTATTATTCATGGTTGCATGCTGCTAGTATATTAAGGTCTGTGTAGGTAATCTGAAATCAATTTTCTACAGGGAAAAATTATGTCTATGACCTACCATCATGCGGTAGCAGACTTACCGCCCTGCAGTTGCTTCAAGAATAGGCTGTCGTGTTTTAATTCACATTAATTCTTAATTTAATTGAAAACCTTGTTCACCCCCTATAAGGTTGGCCATATGATCCAACAAGTGGTATCAGAGTGAGGTTACTTCAAAAAGGGTTAAAATCCCGAAGAAAGATTGCCAACATGAATCATGCTTTCTTTGAGTGTCAAGGTGTGAGTAGACCTCCACTATTTATGGGGAGTGACTACAGCCACTGGAGAACTTTCATAAAGATATTGTTAATGACACAAATCATTGATTTATGAGTCATAGTTGAAAAAAATACACTGCACCCATTACCAGTGTAGGTGAACAAGTTTTGGAGAAACCGCATGACGAGTGGGATGGCTCTGATAAATAACAATGTACTAACAATACAAAAGCTATGAACTCTCTTTTCAATGCATTAGAAAAAATTAATTTTAATCGAATTTGCAATTATGAAACTGCTTATGATATATGACGTTTACTAGAGCTAACGCATGAAGGTACTTCACAAGTAAAAGAGATGAAGTTATTTCAACTTGAATTGGAATTCAAACAGTTCTGAATGTACAATCGCTTAACGATAATTGTGAATGGCTCTAGATCACTAGGAAAAATGTTCTCAAATGGAGACTTGGTGCGGAAAATCTTCCTATCACTTCCTCCACGTTTCAATCCAAATGTGACCGTTATTGCCGAGTCATATGTAACACCCCAAAGTCAATTTAGGTCAATTTGGGTTCAGGCATGGGTGACACGGTCTGGGACACGGGCGTGTCCCAGGGCGTGTAGTGCTTGGGTTGCGTAAGCAGTCGTGTGGTCGATGAATTTTGGTCTACGATCGTCGAGTGCAGAGAACACGGCCTGTGGCACATGCGTGTCACAGGGCGTGTCAGCCCGATCGACGATCTCTGCCCGACGACTCTGCGCTGGGGCGTGTCTGGTGTCGTGTCATGGGCACACGGCTTGGGACACGGGCGTGTCCCAGGGCCGTGTGAGTCTCAGGTGATTTTGAGATGGTGCTGGGTGATGTACACGGTGGCTAACACGGGCGTGTCAGTGACTATGTGAGCACGGGCAAGGCTAACCTGTACCTGGGCATATTGTAGAGATCGATTGGTGGCAGTGTTCGGGAGCGTGCGATAGCCCGACTTGCTACACCGAAATAAAAGCGGGTCGATCTGTTGAATGAATGCTCATGTTTGCCATGCGGTACGTACCTCTACTTGGTTTGGGCGGAATGCAACCAGCATGCGTGTTGGGGTGAATATCATCACCTTGTAAATTGAAAGCCTCATTGGCAATCTGAAGACCCATAAGTTAGAGCTGAAGATAGAAAGTAAGGAATATTCAAGAGAGCCAAAGAATAAAGCTCTAGCACTGAAAGCCGTAAAGGAAAAGGAGGTAGTAGAAGAGTCTGATGATGAAGATGAAGAGAGCCTTTATGTACATGAATTTAGAAGATTCATGAAGAATCCCGAGAGGCAAGAGAAGTTCAAATGATTTCTAAAGAAAGGCACGGAAGAGAAGAGGATATGGAACAAACCGTCAAAGGGGGCAGAATTTGACGAAGAAAAGCCTATTCCTGAGCACTTTCACTGTCATAAGTCTGATCATATGAAGAGAAAGTGTCCAAAGCTGCAAAAGTAAGAAAAGGAGAGGCAAGGCAGAGACAAAGGAAATGCGAAAGGGCTTAAAATGTGAACATAGGACGATAATGTTTCTGACAAGTCGACCGCTTCCGGCTCAAGCAGTGAGGACGAGGTGAATCTGTGTCTCATGGGGAAATATCACAATGAATTTGATAGTGAATCTAGTGTTCATAGCGACACTGGGGTAAACTATCCTCCTACGATGAATTGTATGATATTTATCAATTGTTATGTGATAATATTGATAAGTTATTATCTGAGAAATATTCTTTAAAATTTGAAAACATAAAAATGAAGGAAGACATAAAGAATTTAAATTAGAACTAATCAAATGTGGCAAAGAGAAGGTCAAATACCAGGAGTTCTCTCACACGATGGTATTGATCAAAAGTGTAAAGTCTTACTAATGAGAAGAAGATATTGGAGAAAAGGATTCATATTTCTCTTGCGTAAGTGGGAGACAGTAAAAAGTAGTTCGCAAATTGGTGCATGATGCTTGTCTCAAAAAACACTGTCTTGAAAGCAAGGATCCATGATCTAAACTGTGCAATACAGAAATTTGCGATATGGCATAAATCTTTGAATATGTTGTTGGGAACACAGTGTCAGGGATCTAGAAAGTTTGGGCTGGGATACATAAATCCAAACATACCTCCAAGTACTAATACTAGCATCCTGATAACCGATCTCCAGCAAAGAATCAAAACTTGAATGAAAAAACCAAAAATAAAATCGATAGCTCTGAAGGCTTATCTCTAGCTTCCCGTATGAGCTCCACAAACACAAAAAGGGCGACATCCACCACTTATATCTTGTTTGCCAAATGAAAAACGTTTGGTCACACGTCCGGCTCATGCTTAAAGAAAGGTTCTAAGAAAATAATGAAAATCTGGGTATCGAAGGCTTCTACCTACATTATGGGTGGAATAACTTGGGTAACCAGATCGTTACCCTCATATTCTTTTTAGGTATATTGGTAGGCTAAGGACAGGGAGAACGTGTTGTACTTGGACTCCATGTGCTCTAAGCACATGATTGGTGATGAAGACAAGTTCCTTAGGCTAGAGAAGAAAAAAACGAGGCATGTTGACTTTTGGAGACAACAACAAAGGACGTATTCTTGGTGTCAGCATCGTAGGTAACAAACTATTTTCTATTTCAAATGTACTATTTGTAAAAGGTTTAAAGCACAATTTTATTTTTAGTCAACTATGTGATAAGGGCTTGAATGTTTTGCTTTAGACCTCTGCGAATACATACAATATTATTGGAACTAGAACAAACATCGTGTTGCTCACTACACACAGAAACCATAATGTTTATACCAATAAGTTTGAGGACTTATCTTCTTCTAATTTAAGGTGCTTAGTCGCTAAAAATGAAGAGTTAGAAATTTGGCATAGGACACTCAGTCATTCCAGGGGTAAACTAATAGTCAAACTGTCAAAAGAAAAACAAATCTGTGGACTTTCACAATTAAGCGGTTGTTTGACTTTTCTGTGTGCTCCTTGCCAAAAGGGAAAATTCATAAAATCTTCATTTAAAAACCAAAATGATATTACCACTTCTATACCACTGCAATTAATTCACATAGATTTGTTTGCTCCTCTTAGCAAGTGTAGTCTTGGTGTGAAACGATATACATTTGTGATTATAGACGATTACTCATGTTTTTGTTGTACTATTTTCCTTGCTAATAAGTCTGATGTATTCTCTGAATTCTCCATTATGTGCACTATAATTCAAAAATGAAATGGAATAAAAAATTAAATGTATAAGGTCTGATCACAGGGGGAATTTGCGAATGAAAATTTTTCAAATTTTGTAGTAATTTAGGAATTCGACATGAGTTTTCAGCCCTATGCACTCACAGAAAAATCGAGTAGTGGAAAGGAAGAACCCACTCCAATAATTATCTTGCACAATGTTGGCCGAGTACGGCTTGCCTCGATATTTTGGGGTCGAAGCGATCAACACTTCATGTTATGTGATGAACCGGACCATGCTTCGCCCTATTCTAAAATGCACCCCCATATGAGCTATACTTTGATAAAAGCCGTCTGGTTCTTATTTTAGAGTATTTGATTGCCCCTATTTCATTCTTAACACCAAGGACAATTTAGAGAATTTTATGAAAAATCTGACCTAGGAATCTTTTTAGGATATTCCTCCATGATTCGTTCTTATAGTGTCTACAAAAAAGAACCTTGGTTGTAGAAAAATCAATTCATATTCACTTTAATAAAAAAAACTCCAAAAAAGTCCCTAAATTAAATACAGTTGATGATGATGTCATTTCTTAAGAAGAGGAGAGTGTGAAGAGAAAGGAAGTAGTAATAATGATGAATTAGGTGATATAGAAGGATATAAACCACCAATGGAACTAAATGTTTTTAAAAAATCATACTCGAGAACTAGTAATTGGAGAACCATCATATGGGAATAGAACTCGTTTAACCTTGCATGAATTGTTTTCAAATGTATGTTTCATACCTAAAATTGAACCCAAGAACATTTCTGAAGTGCTTAATGACGAGTCTTGATTTTGTCCATGAACGAAGAACTTAATCAATTTGAAAGAAATAGAGCCTGAACATTAGTGGAGCGCCCCAGTAACCATCCAGTTATATGTATTAAGTGGATCTACAACAAAAAACATGATGGTGAGTCAAGGATAACGAGAAATAAAGCTAGGTTGGTTGCTCAGGGATACTCTCAGATCGAAAGGGTGAATTTTGAGGAGTCTTTTGCACTTGTAGCTTGGCTTGAGTCCATTATGATGTTCTTAGCATTTGCTAGTTAAAAGGATAAAATTGCATCAAATGAGCGTCAAGAGTGCATTTCTAAGTGGTCATATTAAAGAAGAACTGTATGTAGAGCAACCAACCAATTTTAAAAATAGTAGTCATGCAAATCATATATATAAATTCATAAAAGCCTTTTACGGACTAAAGCAAGCACCTCGTGCCTGGTATGATAGGCAAACCATTTTTTTTGTCAATCATGGTTTTAGGATGGGTAGTGAGGATACTACATTATTTGTAAAACACAGTGATTCAAATTTAATGATCATGCAAATATATGTTGATGATAGAATCTATGGTGCCACTAACGAAAAATTATGTGAATAAATTATAAAAGTAATGCAAAGTGAATTTGAAATGAGTTTAGAAGGAAAATTGACATACTTCTTAGTCTTTTATATTTCTCAAAGAAAAGACGGAAATTTCATATGCCAATCAAAATATATAAAAGAAATGATTAAGCGATTCGGGTCCGTTTGAGAATCTGAAACAAGCAAAAATTCCTATGAGTGCATCACTTAAAATAGGGAAGGATGAAAGTGACATTTTATTGGTACAAACATTATTTAGAGGCAAGATTGAATCTCTATTAAATTTAAGTGCGTTTAGACCCGACATCATGTTGTGTGCCTTTGTGCTAGGTATCAAGCCAGTCCTAAAGAATCTCATCTTAAAGTTATTAAATGTATCTTTAGGCATCTCATAAACACTCAAAATCTTAGTCCTTAGTAACAACACAACACCAGCTTCACACTCCATGGATATTCTGATTCAGATTATGTCGAATGTTCACTTGATCGTAAAAGCATAAGTGGCACGTGCCACTTCTTAGGGCATGCACTAGTTTTATCACTACTAGAAAACAGGCTTTTGGCCAGGGCAAATTGCCCTGGCAAAAAGTCCAAAACCGTGGCTAAAACCCTTTAGCCACGGTCTATCCACGGGAAAAATCCGTGGCTAAAGTCGGCGTGGCTAAAAATTTTAAGCCACGGATTGGTCGTAGCAAATAATATTAGCCATGAGAAAAACTGTCGTGGCTAATATCTTGACTTTTAGCCACGGTTTTAATCCCTGGCTAAAAGTGAACTCATTATTTTTTAAAAACTATTTGCCGCGGTTACAAGCCGTGGTAAATAGTAATTTAAGTTTTTTTTAAAAAAACACATTCAATACTTTAATGATTTGTTGGAGATTTTAATTGCTGTTGCGACGTTATGTGAACATTTTTTTCATAAACAGTAGATCATTGGAAGTTGGGACCAAGCACAATGTAGATCATATAATGCAATTATAGAGCATTAAACTATATAAAAAGGTTTGACATTAAGTAATTTCATTCTAAGTTAGAAATTTTCTCCTCGCCAACAGAGAAATTTGCTTCAAGAGGATATAAAAATAATGCTAGTAATGATTTCTCCTCGCCAATAGAGAAATTTGCTTCACCATCAGTAACAAGAGCACATAGTCCAATAGACTTATGATAACTCATAAAGAGCTTTAAGAAATTAGCCAAATACACAGTAAGTATGCTCGTACAAAATGCAGGAAATTTGCAAAAAACCAAACGATAGCTAAAATAGGATTAATAAGAATTAATGCTTGTAATCATTTCTATCAAGCAGTTATTTACAAAATTAATTTTACAAAAAATCAACAAGAACTCATAGTCTAATTTACCACAAGCTAACTAGAAATCAAATCACTAAGTTATTTAAGAAATTTCTCCTCACGGATTATAACTACCCACCTCTAGTTGTTGTAGAGGTAATGGTTGTTGTGTCTGTTGCATAGGTCCAAGTCCGATGCACCTACCACCGCCAGGATGCGGGTGCTGGCCTGGTTCTACAAAGGGAACAAAAAAATGGCATTGGACCTCGACCAGGTCTCATTCCAGGAACAAGCTGCTGCCGGTGATAACCAAATCTAGGCTGCAAGGAGTACATTAGTCAGAGGTTTGATGCTGGCTATAGGACTTCCTCTCAATAACATAAACCAGTATCTGATTCCAAAAAAATAAATCAATGAATTTAATGTGAAAGCACAACAATTTTGCACGTAGACACCATAAAGAAATGTGAATGAGATAGAAATGGGTAACTATTTATATGAATGAAACAAAACTGAAACATTGCCTTGAAAAATTGCAAGAAGTAATTGTACCAAACACTGAAAAAAGCTCATTTAGCTTCTCATCTCCAATGCTATCATCCAAATTTTTCAAGTACAAATTAACCCATTGATACTTATCTGCAGTGCCCGTTATACTTTGTTCAAATCTTGTTTTTAATTCTTGTTCTCTTTCAGTTTTCTTTTGTGCTCTGCCTATATACCAGTCCTTAACCTCCATTTTCTTTCCATTTAGTTCCTGAACTGCGGTTGCAGCATCATCTGGATTCTCAAAATTTACAAAACCAAAGCACTTAGATTTACCATCTAAATCTCTCATCACAACGATGCTAGTTGTTCTACCATATTCACCAAAAAATTTAGCTAGATCCTCTTCTGTTATAGAGCTGGAGAGATTCTTGACAAGAGTGAACAAAGATCAAATCATAGGAATATTTAATAGATTCTGGCCTGCATATCTAATAGATTCTGGCCATCTTTAGTCCGACCTATAAACAAAGACAACCAGCAAATTAAAGGCCTAGGTTGATGAATGAAATTCAAAACCATAATTTACAGCAATGACTAACTTAAGGAACCTAAAATGACGAGACCACAACTTATCATCATAAATCCTAAACAAAAGATCATGAATTTTGATTTTTAGAATTCCAAAGCATACCGTCCTTACAGAAATGCTCTTAGAGAGAATAAGAAAACATATTTGATTTAATCCTTGAGAAGGCTGCGCAGATGCAAGAATAAAATGTCATTGAATAAAAATTAATAAATAGGAGAAATTAATGCAAACATTAAACGATAGGAAGTGTCAGGAGGTTTGCCACGCATGCTAGAAATATTACATTGTATTACTCTAATACAAAATGCAAGTTTAATGAACCAACAAGAGAACAATACTCATTGGAAAAATATGAAATAATGCATAATGAGCGTGCCATCTAATGAGGTGTAAGAACAACTACAAAATATCTTTTCCTGATACAAGACATGAATTCCAAGAATGCGTTGGAACATGATTCAACATTCTATTGGTTTAAGAGAAAAAAAATACTGGTAATTACTAATGATAAGTTCAAGTTTTCATATGTGCAGATAATTTAAAGATGAACGCATAGAAGGAATTAAATATATAACTCATTTTAATGTGCACTATTAAAATGACCATAACTTTTGATCCAGGAAGAATTATGGGGCTTGTACCACAATTCAGAAAGGCCATGAAGTTATCTATGCATTAAAGAAAGACAAAATAATTTGTTCTATAGTGGCATGTGTTAGTGGCATCGCTAGTTCCAACAACACAATTGAACTATAATGTCATATATTAACTCTTATAAATGATATTAGTGAAGAACAATCAGTGGGTCTCAGGAAATGAACTATAACGCTGGTAGTTGTGAAGACAATCCGTTGATTTTTAGAGATGTTAATAGAAATCATGGTAGTACCATCGTAGAATTTGATAGCAACTTTGTACTATAATGTCATTCCAATATTTCTAATGCCAGATATAGTGAAGAAAACACTAACGCCATTGTGATAGTGTGAACACAATCTATTAGTGCTTTGCTTGCAAACTTCCCAAGTTATCAGAGCCAGTTTTAGAAACAAATAGTTATTGGCACCGCAATTTTAAATGGTCAGAATTTTCTAACTGTAATAAATCAAGGGACATGTAGCCACATTTGGGAAATGCTAGGAAAAACTCTACACGCCTAAAATAATAGATCCAAGCCATATTTGTTGGAGGGGGTATGAAAATCACCAGGATTCAAATATCTGCTTATTTGAGAATATATAAAATAGAAAGCTATTTTCATCTCCTTAAAAAGTATTATTTGGAGAACTCCTTCACCCTCATCTTGCTCCAGACGTTACTTTTGTAAGAGGACTATGAAGATTATCTTACAGGAAGAACTTCAAATATCTGCTTATTTAGTATTCAATATCTTTAAAGTTATTTTGCTTTCCTTTTTCAACTATCCTTGAAAGCTTTTAGACACACAAAACAACTGTAAAAATAGAAGAGAAGGATTACTTACATATGCAAGAAGACCACATGAAGAGCCAAATTCATGAAGACCGGCACTTCTCCTCCCACTCACAATCTCGAGAAGCAGGACGCCGAAGCTAAATACATCGGATTTAACTAAGAACAGACCCTTGAAAGCGTATTCTGGAGATATATAACCGCTAAATATGCAAATAGAACTCATCAGCATCCACAGCATAAAAACTAATTAATGTTCTAAAATTATATTCAACGAACATAATCCACAGTAAATTCTTGCAGATGATATGAATTATGGTAACAAATTTACCATAGCAGTGGCTGCGGTATGTGCATTGGCTATCAACTGTGCGCTGAAACTTCTACAGGATAGGAGTGTTAAGCCTTAGATTATGTGTTGATTAATCTATGGATAAACTAGCAATATGTGAATGCAAACCTTGTTATTGGGCGGTTAAGTGCTGGCTTCCTGGAAAAAAATGAACAAATGCAAGTAGGTAATTTTAATTAGTAGCCGTGTATTCTTAAAGAAAATTAAGATTATGTTGATGATTTGTGTCATTACCCAACAACTTATCTTCTAAATTCATTTGTAATAAAAAACCATTCACCACCATTCAATCAACCCAAACAACGCACATACACTATCATTTACATTGTCTTCAAACTTGGAAGGAAATGTTTGGGAATTTCACCGAATACCTGAACATGGAATATGTCCAAGTTGGGGAAAAATCCACCTGTAACAGCAGAAAATAGGAAACACACCTGGAATAGGTAGGACATATGAATGAGAATCATTTCAATATTATTAATTAATTAATAAGAAAACCTAATTGAAAAAAACGAAACAAGCACCTCAAATCATGTAAACTGTTTAGGCCAGGTTGCAGCATAAGAATGTAATGAATGGACGACCATGAAAAACAAAATCATGAAACTGTTTAGGCCCTAATTAAGAATGAATGCATGCACCTGTTTTGATTCTGCAAAACCTCCTGATGTACATTCATAAATGCAGTCCTTTTATAATTTGAATTTGATGTGGATTCACATATCCAATTGGGATTTAGGAAATACATTTGAAAATTTAAATGAATAACTGTTGCCTGCTGCCTAAGTTTAGTTGCATTCACAAATGCTGATTTTGCTTCAAGTACCGACTATTTTGAACTTATAATAGTTAGAATAAGAACTTCTGAAGACATGCATATCATGTAACTTGAAAGAGGAGTCAAAGATAGGAAGGTTGTGATCAGTATTGCTAAGAACCCGATGCAATATGACCGTACAAAACATATTGAAATTGACAGACACTTCATCAAAAAAATATAGATAGAAGCATCGCAGTTACTCCATTTGTGCTCTCTGAACAACAATTGGCAGACCTCCTCACGAATGAATTATGCAGTGGACATAAACTGCTCCTACATCATATTAAACCCTATCCATCAAGCCTAAAGCCAATTATTTGTACTTGAAAGGCCCATGAAATATAAAAAACCAGAATACTGCATGAGTTCCCCAATATGATTTCATACTCTCAACATATATAATAAAGTATCAATACAGTTTCAAGATCCAGTTGAGGATTTACTCAGTTTCAGGGATCAACATAACAATTAGCTGCAAAACTAACCAAAATAATTTCTATAAAAAAACACAAAATGATGCTAATGAATGTTTTACGAAAAGGAAGACTGATGCACAATGATTTTATAGGCGTATACATATGGCAGGTGAACTTTGTGAGTAATCTTGCTTCTAAGAGAGACAGAGATTCATTATAAAGAAAAAGAACCTGATCTGAGTTTCCCTCAAAAATTTTGCCGCGCGAGAGGCTAAGCAGTGTGTCGCCTGTAAATATTGCTCCAAATCCTGGAAAGTAAAAGCTTATATGGCATGTTCAACAATACCAGGAATCATCTCTTAGGTCTTTGAGATTCAAATAGATGAGAATACGCCATGAGCAGAATATCAGTTATTTTTATGCTAAAACAGAAACTAGATCAATACGTTCATTATAGTTTCCATAGCCAAGGAGATACGTTTGGAAATAAATAAATAATGTAATCCAGGAACATTTTAAATTCCAAAAAGGTACGTATCAGCATCACGTAATCACCTAATGTAAAAAATCGATCACAAAATGACCTAACTGGATGGAAGAGCAAATAAATACTGTTATAGCTGCACCTCCTAACATCCGAAATCAATCGATTTCAGAACTGGAAAGAAGAACTGCAAGGAATAATTAGAATGAAGAAGACACGTCGAAAGGAGAGCGAGTGCAGAGCTTACGCGACAAAAGGCGAGAAATCTGGAAAACCAGCAAATAGGGCTTACACACCGGTGAAGCTTCAACTTGGGAAGAGAGATCTGGAAGGACTTACACGCCGACGGAGGACGCGAGAATACGAGCGGCGGAGGGCGGAACAGGCTATGGGAGACGAGAGCGAAAAAGAATTGACTGCAAGCCTGTATAATGATCTGGAAGACTTACACGCCTGCAGTTAGCGATAATAAAGGAAGGGAATAATTGCAAGCCGATATACCCGTGAAGGTCGTGGCTAATGCTTTACTTTTTTGCCATGAATTTATTTTTCGTGGCTAATACTTAATTATTAGGCACGAAATATGATTCGTGGATAATATGTAACTATTAGCCACGAATTTTGACCCTGGCAAAAAAATGTGTAGCTAATACTCATTTTTTTAGTAGTGTATGGTCAAGTAGGAAATAAAATTTTGTTGCCCTCTCTACGGTCGAGGCCAAATAAGTTGCCTTAGGAAGCTGTTGAACACAAGCACTATGGATGTCATAAATGTTAAAGGACTTTGGGATGTTGAACTTAGATGCGACAACAAGAGTGTTATAGGCTTAACGAACAATCAGGTGCACCACGCTCGTTAGAAACACATAGACATATGACGTCACTTTATTCGTGATCCTATTAAAGAGGAGAATGTGAGAGTGAGCATCATTGGCACTGATGAACAGTTTGCGGATATCTTCACCAAACCCCTCCCTGATGCGCGATTTTCTCTACATCGATTGGAGTTGGGTGTTTTGGATCTCAATGCTTAATTCTCATGATCGGTAATAGTTGTGTGATTTTGTCCAGTTTTTTGCTATATTAGATTGATAGTTCATTGCACATTCATATATAAGCATCATTGGAAGCAAAACCTGTCAAAATCTGGGTTGTTTTTCTATAGAATCGAGTGTCTATGAGCTACCACAGCGTGTTAGTACTAGCATGGACGGTAAGTATTTTTCATGCATATTTCATTTTTTTGTTCTTTTCTGATTTAGATTTCTCCAGTCTTCCAGTTTGACTATCCACGGGTTGTTTGGTTTACAGTTTGTTTTCAAAATTATTTCAAATAAACAAATATATAAAAGCCCAAAATCACAAAAAAATATGTTTTTTTGCTTAGTTTTTATGTTTGTTTATTTCATCTAAAAACAAAAATAAAATAACATGGTTCTATCATTATTATGACATGCATGACCTACAACCGAAAGCATAAATATTACGTGCAATGTTTGATTTAGGATTACTAAATTTTATTTAACATTGTATGTTTCTGTCATGATGTGTCCAATATATTGGTATTTAGCTACTGAGTGTGACTATATAGTATAATGAATATTTAACATGCCTCTAGGTATATGTGAGGATTAAGGTAGCATAATGACATTTCACTGATCACACAAATCTAGAAAATGCACTCTTGTGGAAATTTCAAAACTTACATGTTACATCCCGTAATATTGTGTCTAACATGCTAGAAATGACTTGAAAAATAAATGTCACCTCACTCATGTTTTAGATATAGAGCTTAGAGCATTAGGCCAACATGACAGTACTAGATCTTTTGTATACAGGTTAAAGTGCATCTATCTATGTGGGTACAATTTGATTGATTCGGGGACCTTGAACTAAAAAAATATAATTGATAGTGAAAAAATGAAATAAAAAAATATGTACATTATATCTATGCTACCAAATTATATGTCAAGGATACCCCCCCCCCCCCAAGAACTACTCATCTCTCCTGATAAGCCTCTATAAGCATTGTGAGTACGAGCACTTTGGTTAATGGAATCGTTTCAATATTGTGCAAAGACAAAACATTGAGTTAGGGCCCTTTGTTTTAGTCTTGGTTTAAATTAGATAGAAAACATGACATGATTTTTCACTTCATCACTCTTATGTTAGCATATTGATTCATTGAGATCACATAAGTATTAATGATTATTTTTACTTGATGCTTTCTTTGATGCTGCACGTACACCTGCCATTGTCAAGTTTGTCAGTCCATAAGAATTGGACTTAAGCTCTGCTTCTTATTTACTGCACAATTGTACTTATAAACAATTGCTATTCATTATGCTTATAATATTACATATTATTAACTATATAAATCACCTAACATTGTACGATAAATCTAGTGTATTTAGTTTCGTATGCTTTTGTCCAAAATTCATATGGTCTACCAGTTTAAAAAATAAATGATTTTATTTTTCGTGTGTTGTGCAGTCCTTTTGATCAGAGTTTTTAATTCTCTGATATGTTTCTGGTCGCTCTTGTGGCATTCATGCTCGTATCTATCTCATGCATTATTTTTTATGTGTATTAAAAACTGCATATCTCTTTGTAAATACAAACTATTTACTATCTTGCCCAACCCTTTCAGTAATATCAAAGGGGGATATTAGAATGTTCATGAACTAGTCTTATGCTAGTCACCTAGGGGAGATTGTGTAGTACGAGATATGCGGTTATCATGCACATCAATAGTGGGAGCATACTTGTAGGGGAAGTCATACTACGTTCATATTGTAGGGGGAGCACACATGTAGGGTAGTCGTACTACGTTCACACTGTGCTATCTTGATACATAAACCTATTCATATTTCATGTTCATTGTTGAATTACACTATACCATGTTACGAATAATTTATATCTCATGAATGGGAATTGATATAATTAAAAAGGGGAGTTTGTTGGAACTTGTGTTCTGCACCTCTTTGGTTTGACAATATCAAATCTCAAGTTGTATTTTATCATACTAGTTAGGTATAGTGTGCATGTTTATTATGAAGACACCAGAAATCCACTATCTGTGACCTACCTCTAGGCGCTAGCCCTACCACCTGTGCTAGCCACGCTGGCTTATAAGCTAGGTGTTGGATCCCTAGTTTGGGTTTGGGCTAAGGTTCACTATTAGGATGTTTGACCCACCTTGTATAGCCAGGGTCAAGTTTGTCAGTCCTAGAGTTTAGGCTAGTCATTAGAATCAATCTTCGTGGACCAGCCTGCAGTGGACTTCATGAGACTTGAGACTTAGAAGAATTCAGAGTTCAGATTATTAGTTCGAAGTTCTTCGAACTCAGCTCGACAATCGTCAATTGCAGATCAACGAACTCAGAGTTCTTTCTCTGAGTTGAGCTCGACGATATTTAAGCTCAGGTCGACGATTTCTTCCTCAAGACAGATTCTCTGATCGACGAACTTGGAGCTCAGAATTAACTAGATATTTCTAGATTGAGGTTCGCTGAGCTCAGGTTGACGAATAGGATCTCTCAGCTCGATGAACTTGGAACTTCGGTCGACAAAATCTGCCCAGAGGTCGACGAACTCTATTTCGAGTCAGAATGATAAGTTTTCAGTATTTCTGTCCCTAATTCAATCAATTCTTTGGCAGTAATTCTCTGAGTAATTAATGCTCATATTCTCAAGAATATAGCCCTTCATGGCAACATTAATTATGAATTTCATTAGAGTTAATTACTTGCTTATTTCACTAGGACAGTTGGGGAAACTCAGTAAAGACTATATTCCAGCCATTTCAATTTCCAAAATCTAATCAACAATTAATGCTTATAATTCAAATTCAAAAGCAAAATTAGAGCAGGATATAAAAAAGAGATTTTTTTGACGGCTCAACAACAATAAGAAGAATAAGCAGAAGAGATACACCTACACAGAATAATATACAGAAGAACTCTGCTCCTCTATGTAGGAAAACAAGCTGTTTTCCCCTTGATCTTACAGAAGATTGAAGAAGAACATCAAACATATATCAAGTGTCCTCTTCAACTTCTACTCCAGGAATCCTCAAAGACAACACTTCTAGATTAGTCTACAAGTTCCTGGCTTTCAACAAGTCAAGGCTAAAGACCTATACCCTGAGCAAAGCTCCAGTCTTCCTGAACATTTCAACATCTCAGGGGGAGCTTTGACACCAGCAATCCACTAAAGTCTTCTCTGTTGTTTAGATAAAGTGAAGACAACATCACCTTCTTAATCTCCTGTATAAAGGGTTTATTAACTCCCTTCAAAAGTTTTTGTTATTTTTGGGCACCTGATCAAAAGCCTAAAGGGTTATCAGATCTCCCTGTAAATAGATCTTGTGGTGACAGGGCACCTGTGTAAAAACTTGTGGTGGCAGTCACCTGATCAAAAACCTATTAGTGGATTCCTACCAGGATGGTAGAAGAGTGGATGTACCCAAATTTGGGGAACTACTATAAATTCTTTTGTTGTCTGTGTGTTCATTCTTCTTTGTTTTGCTGTGCAGTGAATCTGTAGTTTAGCCTAATTTCTATTTCATTTTATACTACTACTATCACTAATTTCTCTGATAAATTATAAAAATAGCCAAAAGATTTTAAATTTACTCTATTTCCCCCTCTAGAGTATATTAGATCTATCCCCTTTCTTTCACTAGGGATGACAGATTTTATCTGTGACCTGCCTGGCGATAAGCCTACCATGCCACATTAGCCAAAACGTCGAGTCAAGTCGGTGGCATCGAGAAGAGCAGGTAGCGTCAAGAAGACACAGTGGTGTTGAGAATACCAGACTACCGCATCCCGCTAGCAACCATGTCGCGCTATCAAACATTAGAAAGAGAATATTTTAGGATCTTTTCCTAATTTGATGATGGTGAAAGTTGTTTAACTTAGGTTAGCTAATCACCTAGAGGGTCGGGGGGGATGAATAGGTCCTTGAAAATTTATTAGTCTTTATGTTGTTTTCTTCTTATGTGATCTAGAGCTGCTCCTTAGATCCTGTAATATAATAGAGAACAAACCACACAGCCAAGCACATAATTATTTATAGTGGTTCCCCAATTGGGTACATCCACTTTCCCTCCCACATATCCAACTATTTTATTGGACTAGGCACAAACTCCGCCAATATTCTCCTCAGAGCTTACAGCTCAGGCCCTTATCCTTACACTCTGGTTCTCTTCAGAACCCTACCTCAGAACCACACAGGTTCCTACCTCAGAGCCCTGCAGGGCTCCTACAGCTCAGTGGTATACTGACCACCTACCTCAGCCATATTTCTAAGGCCTACCTCTCAGGCTTTTCAGCCCGACCACTTCAGGCATAAAGCCCGACTCTCAGAGTGCTACAGCACTCCTACAGCACAGTACCCTTTCAGGTACCTACCTTAGTGCCCTTCTAGGGACATACAGCTCAGCCTCCTCCAAGGCCTACAACTCAGTGACATACTTATCACCTACAGATCAGTGACTCACCAGTCACCTACCTCAGCCTTATTTCTAAGGCCTACTACTCAGGCTGGGAGGACAGCCCTACTCTCAAATCCACACTTGGATCCTACCTCAGCACCCCAGCAGGGCACCTATCTCAGTGACTAATTAGTCACCTACAGCTCTGGCCAAATGGCCATACAGCTCAGATTCAGATAAACTGAATCCTACAGGAGTTTATACAAGATGAAATGAATTTAAAACAACTGACTCAGAGATTAAACTATGAGTATACCTTGCTAGACTCTGCAGATATCAGTCCAGCCCACTTGCTGTAGAAGGGATGAGTCTTCTTCTACAACCAACTTCTTCTTTGATGCATTAGAGAACAAAATTCTACTGTTGAAGGCTAACAGCCCTTCACACAGCTAACTTTTTGCTGAATAGATGAATCAGCTGTCTTGTTCTGGAGAGAACAATCTTACTGAACTTAAAAGAGCTTTAGCTTTCTTTCTTCATCTTCTGGCTAACTCTGCTGGACTTTAGCTCTCAAGCTTGTCGAAGAAGATGAAGTTCAGTCGCCTTTATTTTCTGTATATTCTTCCTGTGTTCTGTGTTTGTTCTTCATAACCCTAATCCCCTTTTCTTTCTTCCTTTTATATGTGTTGATTTGAATCAACGGTACAATTGAGTGTGGGCCCAGCCAAGGATGGTGAGCGCCACCTCCCTTAGAAAAGGACAAATAAGCTTTCGACGCTACTGCAGCTTTCCCGCAACGGCTTCATGTATTTTGACTTTGTTGACTTTTTGGTGACGTCAGCAGTGGTCATCATGTCTTGCTGTAGATTCTTGCAACGACATGAAGTTCTTTGACATGTTGACTTTTGATGACGTCAATAGTGGTCATCACCTTCTGGACTTAGACAAAATTTCAGATCCACTAAGCTTTGAGTGATGTTAAGTCACTCAACGCCATCTGTCTTGGCTCTTCATTAGAAGCATTGAGTGAACCTGCATCACTCAATGCTTTTGGACTTAGAGAAATTCTGATGGCTTTGTCTCAGCGATTCCTTCTCAATTGTCTCAGCAGTTTCTTCTTCACAGCAGAGACTATCTCCTATCTCAGCGATTTCTTCTCAGTGGTCTCAATGCCTTATTTTTCTTAGTTGAGACTGTCTCACGTCTCACCGGTTTCTTCTCAGCGGTCTCAACGCTTTCTTCTTCATTAGAAGTGTTGAGTGAATCTGCTTCACTCAACGCTTCTGTACTTGGAGAAACTTTCAGCTAGTTTTGTCTCAGTGGTTAAGCTGAGGCATACTTCTCAGGTGTCTCAGCTGTCTCAGCAGTTTTGCCTTAGTCAAATTTTCTGGCAAATGTTGAACTGCTTTCGATGAATGCTGAACTGTGTTTGACGATCGGTATGTTGAGCTTAATGAATTCTGAATCCCAAGCTTCTGAATTTAGCTTGATGAACGGTGCACTCAGCTCGACGAAAGGCGAGCTGAGCTCGACGATTTCTGAATCCCAAGCTTCTGAATTTAGCTCGTTGAATGGTGAGCTCAGCTCACCTTTAGATGAGCTCGACAATTTCTGTATCCCAGGCTTCTGAATTTAGCTCAACGAACGGTGAGCTCAGCTCAACGAAAGGGGAGCTGTGCTCGACGATTTCTGAATATTCCAGCATACTCTTTAATTTCACCTATTCAATCATGGACAACCTGCATGCATGAACTCAAGCACACATCAAATATATTATGCCCCTTAGCATGATTGGTGATGCTTCTTCAAATCCTGAGAAAAATTGTAGGGCATAATTCCCAACAATCTCCCCATATTTGAAGGCAAAACACCCATCCATGCTAAGGTGAATCAATAAAAGAGATATCATGATAGGTCTGATGAGACATTATCATGACAACTAGTCATCCCAGCAGGGATAACTCCCCCTAGATGAGATGGCTTAACACTATAATTGAAAGACCAATAGTACAGGTGAATTATCAATTATTGACACTGTAAACATTTTGATTAAGATATATATAATCATTAACTAATTTATAGAGCTTTGGTCAAACAGAAGTAGGCAAAACTTGTAACACCCCAAATCCCAAGATTGGGTTAAGGTTGGGCAACAGGGCCTGGGACACGGGCGTGTCCCAAGCCGTTTCCTGCTCTGTATGGCTGAGCAGCCTGTCGAGTGCTCGACGAAATGCACTCAACGAGTTCTCGAGAGGGAACACGCCCTGTGACATGGGCATGTCCGAGGGCGTGTCCGAGGGCGTGTCCTCCTCTGGTTCGTTGATCTCCACTCGAGTAAATGTGCTCGACGATCCTCGAGTGGGGAACACGGCCTGTGACACGAGAGTGTCAAATGTGACACGGGCATGTCAGATGGTCGTGTCCTTATCTGGAATTGGCCAAGACATTGAGGCCTTATGAACAAGGGCAGGACACAGGTATGTCTCTGGGCATATGGCCTGTGACACGGGCATGTCACATGGCCGTGTCCTGTACGGGTTGAATCAGGTGTGTGCCGCCTAAGTTACACGGCCGTAGACACGAGCGTGTCTGAAGGCATCTCAGGGAACATGGCCTGTGACATGGGCGTGTCACATGGCTGTGTTCCGCTCTGGGTAAGTCAGTTGTGTGCATCTTAAGGTACACGGCCTGTGACACGGGCGTGTCACAGGCCGTGTCAGCCCAAAAATAGAGTTTGGAGGGCAATTTGTGCTCGTCCATTTTCTTCATATGGGATCCGATGGCACAGGATTCTCCCTGCTGGTTAATAGCCAGGAATGATAAAGAGATTCTCATTTCAACTTATGCCATTCTCTTTCTAAAAGAGCTAGAGAGAAGGGAGAGGAAGGAGGAGGAGGAGAAAGGGATCCGACCACCGGTGGAGCTGCCGAGTTCAGAAGCGAGATCCGAGGCCAGATTTGTGGAGGCAAGTCTGCTACGGCGCTTTCCAACTGGCTAGAATTCCATGGGTCCAAAGGGGTCGTCAATGGTAACGATCTTCCTTCTTGGATATGTGAAGTCCTTCTTTTTGGCATGTGCATGGATTTCCCCCACCAAAGGGTGGATTGAGAAGGGATTTCCTTGGGTTGACTCTTAGAATCCCCAATAGTCTTGCATATAGTTCGGGAAATGTGTAGTGCCGAATAGGCATGCTGTATGAAGCCCATCTGAACAGGTTGGTCTGGATTGGTGATGTTTCATTTGCACACCAGAGAAGACTCCTTTGTTAAACGTGTAGTTTGTGGACTTTGTGTTGGACCTGTGAAGGGTAGTAGCAGGAAGTACTGGAGTGGTAGTCCAGGAAAATACCCTTGTGATGCTTGTGTTGTGTGCTATAGCAAGAGCAGGTTTTTGGCACTGCAGGATGTTGCAGGGTTTCAGTGGAGTTGGGTGCAGAAAGTGAGTTCTGCGCAACCCGCTAAGCGATCGTGAAGGACGCTAGCATGAACTCCCCTTATTGATTGTGAAGCCAGTCCGTGGTGGACATTGTGGCTATTGGGAAGCCAGTCCGTGGTGGACATTGTGGCTATTATGAAGCCAGTCCTTGGTGGACAGTGTGGCTATTATGAGCTTGATGAGCTCTTGAAAAGGCCTCGTGCCAAACAGGAAAGGTGAAACTGACCCGCACCTCAAATTTGGCCTCGAGTACGTTGGTATTCGGTGATGGCAAGGCGACTTGAGCAACGGGGGGTGGATGATCTGTACCTGCGTTATGTCCGTTTGACTTGGAGACATGAAAGTGCGGTCAGTTGGAGCGCATAATGAGAGTCCTAGGCTGCGTGCCAGAAAGACTAAATGCTCAATTTTACCTTCGGGTGTTGGACCTGGAATGGTTGTGGGACCTTAGTTCGCCGGTACACCAAGAATGTGCCTTGAGTGCACAGATCGTCGGGCCGCATGGTTGACGGTTGTGATGGATTGTTTGTCCGTGAGAGCATAATATATGATATATTTATATCTGCCTATGAATTGTTATGCCTGCAGGGAAGGAATACCACTGCCCTGGGAAAGGGGTAGGTTCATTATAAATTGGTCAGCTGAATGCTGATCATTGTCTTGTTTGCCACCGTTTGGTGGGCTGTCCTTGTATATGTGTTGGAGAGTCGAGCGGGACACATAAGGGCTGAAGTCCATGTTGCTGTTGCTGCCGCTACTAGCCCTTGAAGGCTATACAAAGCATATTGTGTTTTGTTCATGTGTGGCCGGCCTGCGCGCCGATGTTTGGAATCCACACGTGTAAAGAGTAACTGTAAGGCCATATGGCCAAACGATGTTGTATTTGCTGTACATTCCTTCGGAAGTTGATATATAAATGTGGCTGTTTATATATATAGTGGACATTCATGGTCCGAGTTCAATATTATTGTGAAAATCTTCCGCTAGCATGCTGTGAGTTAGGATGTGATTGTATTGTGGTATTAACCAATGACTTCCCCGCCTGTTTTGTGGCATATGGTGTGGGGCCCCGGCCGGACCTTCTATTATATGCTATATGAACTGATGGAGGCATTACATTTTGGTATCAGCATGTCTCGATCTTTCCCTTTTGAATTCATGGTCAAATTCTTTTGTGGGGTGGTGAGCACTTGTAAGTGCGAACCGCATTAACACTAATGAACTCTTGAATGTCCACTTAGGAATGCAAATACACTTGTTTGAGGAACCCGTGCATTACTATATTATTGTTATTGACTGTGCGAGGTCGCTACTGTGTGTCTTGTTCAACTGTAGGTGACTCGTAGTGGTGTTGGATAGTCGGAGCCCCAGCGTTCTGATGACAGTACGATACCAGCGGAGGTGCCTACACCTCCCACTTCTGCGAAAACCGTCTGCTTCGTTGCTGAGGCGCTGTTTGCAATGTTTCTAGCACAGCCTGGTGGGCATGCGCAGCTGGCAGTGGTATTAGAACAGGTTGGTAGGAGGACAGAGCCTGTTGCGGCTGTTGATGCGCGAGCAGCTGAACGGCAGTTGAAGCAGTTCATGAGCTTCAATCCCCCTACGTTTGTAACATCCTAAATCCCAAATTTGGGTTTAGACTGGGCGACACGGCCTAGGACACGGGCGTGTCACCGGCAGTGTCCTACTCGGTTGAGCAGCCTGTCGAGTGCTCGACGAAATGCACTCGCCGAAGTTCTCGAGAGGGAACACGCCCTGCGACACGGGCGTGTCGGGGGGGGGGGGGGGGGGGGGCGAGTCCTGCCCAACTACTCAAGTGGTTGTCTAGAATAGGTCTCGAGTGGGTCTCGAGAGCCAGACACGGGGGTGTCAGCAATCAGACACGGGCATGTCAACTATGGGACACAGGAGTGTTCTGCTCTGTGTCTACTTAAGTGGGTCTCGAGGGGGTGTCTCGAGTAGGTCGTCAATGTCTCGAGTATTGCTGGGACACGGGCGTGTCAGCCCTTTGACACGGGCATGTCATGCAAAACTACTCGTGTTCTTGTCTCGAGTAGGTCTCGAGTGGGTCACGAGAGCCTGACACGGGCGTGTCAGCCATGTGACATGGGCATGTCAGCCATGTGACACGGGTGTGTCAGCCATGTGACACGGGCGTGTCAGCCATGTGACACGGGCATGTCCGCCATGTGACACGGGCGTGTCCGCCATGTGACACGGGCGTGTCCGCCATGTGACACGGGCGTGTCCGCCATGTGACACGGGCGTGTCCGCCATGTGACACGGGCGTGTCCGCCATGTGACACGGGCGTGTCCGCCATATGACACGGGCGTGTCCGCTATGTGACACGGGCGTGTCTGCCATGTGACACGGGCGTGTCAGCCATGTGACACGGGCGTGTCACAGGGCGTGTCAGACCCAAAAAAGAGCTTTCAGGAAAATTTGTGGTCGTCCATTTTCCTTCATCTGGGATCTAATGGCTCGGGCCTCTCCTTGCTGCTTTAAGGCAGAAAAAGAGAGGATATCTCTCATTATTCACTTAGCCATTCTCTTTCTAAGAGAGTGAGAGAGAAGGGAGAGCAAGGAGGAGGAGGAGGAGGAGGAGAAGGGATCCAGCTACCGGCGGAGCTTGAGAGTTCCGAGCTAAGGTCCGAGGCCAGATTTGTGGAGGCAAATCTGCTGCGGTACTTTCCGGCCAGCTAGAATTCCATGGCTCCAAAGAGATCGTCAAGGGTAACGATCTTCCTTCTTGCACATGTCAAGTCCTTCCGTTTGTCATGTGCATGTATTTCCCCCACCACTGGGTGGATTTTGAAGGGATTTCTTTCGGTTGATTCTTAGAATACCCATTAGTGTTACATATTGATCCGGAAATGGAGTACTGAATAGGCATGTTGTGTGAAGCCCATCTGGACAGGTTGGTCTGGATTAGTGATGTTGCATTTACACCCTGGAGAAGACTCCGCAATGAAACGTGTAGTTTATGGAGTCGATGGGTTGGACCTATGGAGGGTACTAGCAGGAAGTACTGGAGTGGTAGTCCAGGAAAAGACCCTTGTGATGCTTGTGATGCTTGATGGGTTGTGCCTGTGAAGGGTAGCAGCAGGAAGTACTGGTGTTGAAGCCCAGGAAAATACACGCAAGTGTATGTGTTGTATGCTTTGGAAGTCTAGTGTTTCTGGCACTGTAGGGTGCTGCAGGGTTTGGACGGAGTTGGGTGCAGAAAGTGAGTTCTGTGGAACCCGCTAAGCGATAATGTAGGATGCAAGCAGGAACTCCACTTGTTGATTGTGAAGCCAGTTTATGGTGGACATTGTGGCTATTATGAAGCCAGTCCTTGGTGGACAGTGTGGCTATTGTGAGCTTGATGAGCTCTTGAAAAAGGCCTCGTGCTGAACATGAAAGGTGAAACCGACCCGCGCCTCATTTTTAGACGTGAGTACGTTGGTATTCGGTGATGGCAAGGCGACTTGAGCAACGGGGGGTGGCTGATCCGTAACTACGTTATGTCCGTCCAACTCAAAGACCTGAAAGTGCAGTCAGTTGGAGCACATAATGAGAGTCTTAGGCCTGTGCGCCGGAAAGACTAATTGCTCAATTTATCGTTGGGTTTCGGACCTGAAATGGTGGTGGGACCCTGGTTCGCCGATATACCAATAATGTGCCCTGAGTGCACGGATCGTTGGGCCGCATGGCAGATGGTTGTGATGGAATGGTTGTGTGTGAGAGCACAATGTGTGATATCTATATATCTGCATATGAATTGTTAGGCCTGTATGGATGGAATACCACTGCCCCGGGAAAGGGGTAGGGTCGTTATAAATTAGTCAACTGAATGCTGATCATTGCCTTATTTTCCACTGTTGGGTGGGTTGTCCTTGTACAGGTGCTGGAAAGCCGAGCGGGACATATAAAGGCTGAAGTCCCTGCTGCTGCTGCTAGCCCTTGAAGGCTAGGCTGAAAAATATTATGTTTTGTTCATATGTGGCCGGCCTGCGCGCCGATATTGGAGGCCTCTCTTGTAAAGAGCAACTGTAAGGCCATATAGCCAAACGATATTGTATTTGATGTACATTCCTATATAAATGCGGGTGTTTATATCAGTGGACATTCGTGGTTGGAGTTCAGTATTTTTGTTAAGAGCTTCCGCTAGAATGCTATGAGTTAGGATGCACAACTCTGATATCACCCGTAACTTTGTCGCCTGTTTTGTGGCATATGGTGTGGGGCCCCGGCCGGACCTTCTATTATATGCTATAGGAAGGGATGGAGTCGTTACATTTTTGGTATCAACTGTCTCGGTCTTTCCCTTTCAAATTCGTGGTCGAATTCTTTTCTGGGGTGGCGGGCACGTGTATGTGCGAACCTTGTTAACACTAATGAACTCTTGAATGTCCACTTAGGATTGCAAATACACTTGTTTGAGGAACCCGCACGTCCCTAGATTGTTGTTATTGCTTGTGTGAGATCGCTAATGTGTGTGTCTTGCTCACCTATAGGTGACTCAGAGTGGTGCTAGACAGTCAGAGCCCTAGCGTTCTGATGAGAGTACGACACCAGCTGAGGTGTCTACACCTCCCCCTTCTGCAGAAACTGTCTGCTTAGTTGCTGAGGCCCTGTTTGTCATGATTCAAGCACAGCCTACTAGGAAGGCGCAAGGGCAGGTACAGCTGACATTTAGGCAAGAACAGGTTGCAGCGAGTCCAGAACCTGTTGCGGCTGTAGATCCTCGAGTAGCAGAAAGGCAGTTGAAGCAGTTTATGAGCTTCAATCCGCCGGCATTTACGGGTGTGGGATCCCCTAAGCAGACGGAGGACCGGTTATTGCACGTCAAGCGTATCTTGACAGCGATTAGGACGGAGGAAGATCAGAAGGTCACCATGGCCACCCTCTTATTGGAAGGAGAGGCTCGACTATGGTGGGACAAGATCGAGTTACACCACTTAGCGGGCAGGCAGTTAACGCAAGTGTCGCTTGAGGAGTTCTCGCGCCTCTTCCTGGCACGAGAAGAATCTGAATATGTGACAATGAAGGTGGCTGGAGTTCCTTGGGGACTACACCTTTGAGATTCATTATACTCTCGGGAAGGGAAACGTGGTCGATGATGCCTTGAGTCGGAGGATTCCATCGAGGGAAAATTGGTTGCAGATTCATGATGAGCGTCAGATCCAGGAGCTGGAAGCGTTAGAGATTTCTTGTGTTGACAATAATTCCGCAGCAGATGCATGCTTGAACTGGATGGAGGTATAGTATGACCGTGTGGGCAGGATTTGACGAGCAACGAAGCTGGATGAAAGTCTTCAACTCTATACAAAGGATGGGCTAGATGGCCAATTCTCCTGGGAGGATGGCCTTTTGCGGAAAGAGGGTCGGTTGTGCGTCCCGAATATGGGTAAGCTGCAAGAAGAGTTGATGTACGAAGCTCACTTTACGAAGTACTTAATTCACCCCGGGAGTACAAAGATGTTCAGGGACATAAAACGCTGTGCTGGTGGCCAGGACTAAAGAAGGATATAGCTCATTATGTAGCTAAATGCCAAACTTGTGCTTTGGTGAAGGCGGAATGCCAGAAGCCTGGTGGTTTCTTGAAGTCGTTGCCGATTCCGGAATGAAAGTTTGTTGATATTTCAATAGATTTCGTGCACGGGTTGCCGAGATCTCAACACGGGAATGATTCAATTTAGGTGATTGTAGACTGATTGACGAAAGTGGCTCACTTCCTTCCGAACAAGCGGGACAATTCAGTGGAAAGTTTGGCAAAGAGCTATGTAGAGCAGATCGTACAGCTACATGGTGTTCCTCGTAGCATCGTAAGTGATCTTGATGGGCGATTTACATCGAATGATTGGAGGCTAATCCATCAACTGTTGGGAACGAAGTTGACGTTAAGTACGACCTTTCATCCCGAAACTAATGGCCAGATTGAGAGGACCAACAGAACAATGGAGGATATGCTCTGAATATGCGCCCTGGATTTTTGAAAGAGATGGGAAGATCATCTCTATATGGTGGAGTTTTCCTACAACAATAGCTACTAAGAGAGCATCGGTATGACACCGTTTGAAGCGTTGTATGGTCGGAAATGTCGTACACCATTAGCTTGGGCAAAAGCAGGCGAATCCAAACTGTTTAATCGTACAGACGTCGATGAAGCTAACTCAACTATACGAGCTATTCGAGATAGGCTACTGATAGCCCAATATCGGCAAGAGAAATACTACAACGCCAAGCAATGGAATGTGGAGTTCGCTGTGGGCGATTGGGTTTATTTGAAGATCAAACCCTTCAAAGGCATGTCCAGGATTCGACGTCTGAAAAAGTTGAGTCCGAGATATCTTGGTCCATTTGAAGTGGTGGAGCGAGTTGGGGAAGCTGCCTATCGGTTAGCTCTTTCGGCAGAATTGAGTGGATTACATAATGTATTTCATATCTCTGTGCTTCGGAAAGCCGTCAAAGATCCAGCTCAAGAGATCGAGAATGATCGTGTGCCGGTGGAGTATGGGCTAACGACGAAGGTTAGGCCCATTCAGATCGAGGATCGTGTTGATAAACAGTTGCGGAACAAGACAATTGGGATGGTCAAAGTCCGGTGGGACAATTGTGGCCTTGAGGAGCTAATATGGGAGCAAGAGCAGACCATGCGAGCGGAATTTCCTGAGTTATTTGTGTAAACTGTTATGCAGTGCATCTCTTGTTGTAACAGACATGTTGAAAGTTATAATATCTTGGTTTTGATTTCCTTACTGTGTGCAAATTTCGGGATGGAATTTCTTGTAAGGAGGGGAGAGTTGTAACACCCCAAATCCCAAATTTGCATTTAGATTGGGTGACACGGCCTGGGACACGGGCGTGTCACCGGCTGTGTCCTGCTCGGTTGAGCAGCCTGTCGAGTGCTCGATGATATGCACTCGACGAAGTTCTCGAGAGGGAACACGCCCTGTGACACGGACATGTCGGGGGGCATGTCCTGCCCAACTACTAGATTGGTTGTCTCGAGTAGGTCTCAAGTAGGTCTCGAGAGCCAGACAAAGGCGTGTCAGCCATAGGACACGGGCGTGTTCTGCTCTGTGTCTACTCGAGTGGGTCTCGAGGGGGTATCTCGAGTAGGTCGTGAATGTCTCGAGTACTGCTGGGGCACGGGCATGTTAGCCCTATGATACAGGCGTGTTATGCCCAACTACTCGAGTGCTTGTCTCGAGTAGGTCTCGAGTATGTCTCGAGAGCCTCGCATGGCCGTGTCAGCCATGTGACACAGGCGTGTCAGCCATGTTACACAGGCGTATGACATGGCCATGTACTGTTCTAGATAAGTCGGTTCTTGTGACGCTTAAGTTACACGGCCTATGATACGGGCGTGTCATAGGGCTTGTCAGACCCGAAAAAGAGCTTTCAGGAAAATTTGTGGTTGTCCATTTTCCTTGATCTGGGATCTAATGGCCCAGGCCTCTCCTTGCTGCTTTAAGGCCGAAAATGAGAAGATATCTCTCATTATTCACTTGGTCATTCCCTTTCTAAGAGAGTGAGAGAGAAGGGAAAGCAAGGAGGAGGAGGAGGAGGAGGAGAAGGGATCCAGCTACCGGGAGAGCTTGAGAGTTCCGAGCTAAGGTCCGAGGCCAGATTTGTGGAGGCAAAGCTGGTGCAGTGCTTTCCAAACGACTAGAATTCCATGGCCCCAAAGAGATCGTTAAGGGTAAAGATGTTTCTTCTTGGACATATGAAGTCCTTCCTTTTTGGCATGTACATGGATTTCCCCCACCAGAGGGTGGATTGTGACGGGATTCCTTGGGTTGATTCTTGGAATCCCCACTAGTATTGCGTATAGATTCGAAAATGGAGTACGAAATAGGCATGTTATGTGAAGCTCATCTTGACAGGTAGGTCTGGATTGGTGATGTTGCATTTACACACCGGAGAAGACTCCGCGATGAAACGTGTAGTTTATGGAGTCGATGGGTTGGACCTGTGAAGGGCAGTAGCAGGAAGTACTGGAGTGGTTGTCCAGGAAAAGACCCTGGTGATGCTTGTGATGATTGATGGGTTATGCCTGTGAAGGGTAGTAGCAGGAAGTACTGGTGTGGAAGCGCAGGAAAATTCCGGCAAGTGTGTGTGCTATATGCTTTGGAATACAAGTGTTTCTGGCACTGCAGGGTGCTGCAGGGTTTGGGTGGAGTTGGGTGCAGAAAGTGAGTTCTGCGGAACCCGTTAAGCGATCATGAATGACACTAGCACAAAATCCCCTTGTTGATTGTGAAGCCAGCCCGTGGTGGACATTATGGATATTGTGAAGCCAGTCCTTGGTGGACAGTGTCGCTATTGTGATCTTGATGAGCCCTTGAAAAAGGTCTCGTCCCGAACAGGAAAGGTGAAACCGACCTGTGCCTTATATTTAGCTGCAAGTACGTTGGTATTCGGTGATGGCAAGACCACTTGAGCAACGGTGGGTGGCTGATCCGTACCTGCATTATGTCCGTCTGACTCGAAGACCTGAAAGTGCAATCAGTTGGAGCGCATAATGAGAGTCTTAGGCCTGCGCGCCGGAAAGACTAAATGCTCAATTTACCATTGGGTTTCGGACTTGGAATGGTGGTGGGACCCTGGTTCGTCGGTACACCAAGAATGTACCCTGAGTGCACGAATCATCGGGCCGCATGGCTGACGGTTGTGATGGAATGGTTGTGCGTGAGAGCACAATGTGTGATATCTATATATCTGCATATGAATTGTTATGCCTACAGGGAAGGAATACCACTGCCCAACAAGGACGAGATTCCTGCTACTGCTAGCCCTTGAAGGCTAGGTTGAAAAATATTATGTTTTGTTCATGTGTGGCCGGCCTGCGCGCCGATGTTGGAAGCCACTCATATAAAGAGCAACTGTAAGGCCATAAGGCCAAATGATATTGTATTTGATGTACATTCTTATATAAATGTGGGTGTTTATATCAGTGGACATTCATGGTTGGAGTTCAGTATTTCAGTTAAAAGCTTCCGCTAGAATGCTATGAGTTACGATGCACAACTCTGATATCACCTGTGACTTCGCCGCCTGTTTTGTGGCATATGGTGTGGGGCCCTGGCCGGACCTTCTATTATATCCTATATGAACGAATGGAGTTGTTTCCTTTTTTGCAGATCAATTGGTGATGAGAAGTGAAGGAACTCCATAGTTAAGCGTACTTGGGCGAGAGTAGTACTATGATGGGTGACCTCCTGGGAAGTCCCCGTATGGCCCAACTTAACTGTTGAGTTCGCTCATCAAAGGGAGGCTGTATCCACCAACATCCCGCCTGTGGAGGGAGAGGGGTTGGGGTGCTTGGGCTGCAACCCGATAACCGGAACCGGATCAGGTGGAAATTAGAGTACACGCTGGGGCGCGGGGAAATTACAACATTTACGAGTGTGGGATCCCCGATGCAGGAGGAGGATTGGTTGTCGCGCGTCAAGCATATATTGACGGCGATCAGGACGGAGGAAGATCAAAAGGTCACCTTGGCCACCTTCTTATTGGAAGGAGAGGCTCAGCTCTGGTGGGACGAGATCGCGTTACACTACTTAGCGGGTAGACAGTTAACACAAGTTTCGATCGAGGAGTTCTCGTGACTATTCCTGGCAATGCACCTACCAGCGGCACAACGCATTGCCATGGAAAATGAGTTCCAATGGCTAACGCAAGGAGAAAGTAGTGTTGAGACTTACCTGCATGAGTTCACAAGGTTGGGATGTTATTTAGATTCTATCTTCGCCGATGAGCAGCAGAAAACTAATAGGTTCTATGAAGGATTGCAGGATGAGTTGCGATTCCTGCTCTCGGGTTCGATGAACTAAGGGTTCTAGACGTTGGTGGATACTACGTGTGCGCTGGAGAAGGATATGAAGCGGGTGCAAGGAAAAAGGGCCTTGGCTGTGACAAAGCCAGAGTTCAAAGCTCCCCGACCTGGAAAATCATACTATCAAAAGAAATGGGGCAAGAGGTCCAAGCCTTCTAGGCAAGCTCCTTCAATAGTTCTGTCGGGGGCCAGATCGAGGCCAGAGACTCGTACCTGCTTTACATGTGGAAGAGTGGGGCATATAGCCTATGACTGTCGGGTTGCTCCACTAAAGGGAGAAAAGAAGACGGGAGCGTCTTATGCTGAGAAGGGAAAGGCAGTGGTGGAGTCCTCTACATCCCAGGCACAACCCCGAGTCTATAAACTTGGCCAGCAGGAGGCCATAAAGCAAAGTGATATCGTCACAGGTACGAGTTAAGTAATTTATTGCTTTTCTTCGTGCATGTTTTGTGTGTAGCTTGTGTGTGATGTGGTTGCCACGGGCCTTGTTATGATTCGAAACACGCTGGCGAGAGCACTATTTGATACGGGTGCTTCGCATTCATTTCTGTCTAAGGACCTTGTGGCTCGAATTGGAGTACCTATTCATGTGAAGACAAAGAGCATAAAGGTGTTATTACCGAATGGTTGTTTGATGCTTGCAGATAGGGATTGTGATGTGGCGGTTCAAATTGGAAGTCGGGATTTCTGTTTGAATGCATTTGTGCTGCCGATATAGGAATTTGATGTGATCTTTGGTATGGACTGGCTCTCGGAGCAGCGTGCCTTGATTGATTGCAAGTCAAAAGAGATCACACTGGGCCAGAATACCGAGCTTGAGACTAAGTTCACTGGTATGCGAGGAGTGAGCGGGACCTTGATGTCTGCACTCCAAGTCGTCAATGCTGTTCGGAAGGGCGCAGAGTTATTCTTCACGCTGATTCAGGCTGTTGAGCCAAAGGCCAATGTGAGGGATGTTCCGATTGTATCGAAGTTTGCGGATGTGTTTCCTAAGGATCTTCCTGGGCTACCACCCCAGCGGGAGATCGACTTCACGATTGAGTTGGTGCTAGGTGCCAAACCTGTGGCCCGCTCGCCATATCACGTGGCGCCAAAGGAAATGGCTGAATTGAAAGTCCAATTACAAGAGTTGTTGGAGGATGGATATATACGAACAAGTATGTCACCTTGGAGCGCACCTGTTCTTTTTGTGAAAAAGAAAGATGGTGGTTTGCGGTTATGTATTGACTATTGTGAATTGAATAAGCTGATAGAGAAGAACAAATATCCGATTCCACGGATAAATGAATTGTTCGATCAGCTAGTGGGATCAACCGTCTATTCCAAATTGGATTTGAAATCTGGATAATACCAATTGAGGATTCGGGAAGGTGACATTCCCAAGACCGCATTTGGAACATGATATGGTCATTACAAGTTAAGAGTAAAGCCGTTTTGGCTATGTAATGCGCCATCGGTGTTCATGGACCTAATGCACCGAATGTTCCGAGAGTACTTGGACCTGTTTGTTATTTTATTCATTGATGATATTTTGGTGTCCTCTCAATCGGAAGTTGATCATGCAAACCACTTGCGGTTAGTGTTTCATACCTTGCGAAGGAATAAGCTATATGCCAAGTTCTCAAAGTGTGCGTTTTGGCTGTGGTCGGTGGCTTTTCTTGGCCATGTGGTAAGTGGAGAGGGCATAGCAGTGGATTCGTCAAAGATAAAAGCCATACAGGAGTGGCCGGTGTTGTCTTTGGTGGCCGAAGTCAGGAGTTTCCTTGGACTGGCAGGCTACTATAGACGTTTTGTTGAAAACTTCTCGCGGATCACTTTGCCTCTGACCACACTGACGAGGAAGGATCAGAAGTTCGTTTGGACGCCAGAGTGTGCACAAGCTTTTGAAGAGCTAAAGAGTCTTTTGACCACGGAGCCTGTGTTAACGTCGCCATGTGGTACAGACGGCTATGAGATCTATAGTGATGCTTCAGGGAACGACTTAGGCTGAGTTCTTCTGCAGTTTGGAAAGGTAATTGCTTATGGTTCATGCCAGTTGAAAGTGTATGAGCGAAATTATCCCGTCCACGACTTGGATTTAGCGGCGGTGAACTTTGCACTTAAGTTATGGCGGCATTATATTTATGGCGTAAAAGTGGATATCTTTACAGAACATAAGAGCCTAAAGTACTTGTTGCATCAGAAGGATCTGAGTATGCGACAACAAAGGTGGATGGAGTTCCTTGGGGACTACACCTTTGATATTCATTATACTCCCGGGAAGGGAAATGTGGTCGTTGATGCCTTGAGTCGTAGGACGTCGTCAAGGGCAAATTGGTTGCAGATGCATGATGAGCATTTGATCCAGGAGTTGGAAGCGTTAGAGATTTCTTGTGTTGACAAGAATTCCACAGCCGATGCATGCTTAAACTAGATGGAGGTAAAATATGACCTTGCGGATAGGGTTTGACGAGCAATGGAGCTGGATGAAACTCTCCAATGCTATGCAAAGGATGTGCAAGATGGCCAATTCTCCTGGGATGACGGACTTTTGCGGAAAGAGGGTCGTTTGTGCATCCCGAGGTTGGGTAAGTTGAGAGAAGAATTGATGTATGAAGCACACTTTACAAAATACTCAATTCACTCTGGGAGCACAAAGATGTTTGAGTATATGAAAAAGTTGTTATGGTGATCAGGACTAAAGAAAGACGTAGCTCGTTATGTGGCTAAATGTCAAACTTGTGCTTTGGTGAAAGCGGAATGCCAGAAGCCTGAAGGTTTCTTGAAGTCATTACCGATTCCGGAATGGAAGTTTGATGTCATTTCAATGGATCTCGTGCACGGGTTGCCGATATCTCAATGCAAGAATGATTCAATCTGGGTGATTGTAGATCGGTTTACGAAAGTGGCTCACTTCCTTCCGAACAAGCGGGACGATTCAGTGGAATGTTTGGCAAAACTCTATATAGAGCAGATCGTATGGCTGCACGGTGTTCCTCGTAGCATCATGAGTGATCATGATGGGTGATTCACATCAAATGATTGGAGGCAAATCCATCAATTGTTGGGAACAAAGTTAACGTTTAGTATGACCTTTCATCCCCAAACGGATGGCCAGACTAAGAGGACCAACAGAACAATGGAGGATATGCTCCGAATGTGCGCCCTGGATTTTGGTAAGAGATGGGAAGATCATCTCTATATGTTGGAGTTTGCCTACAACAATAGCTACCAAGTGAGCATTGGTATGGCATCGTTTGAAGCCTTGTATGGTCGTACGTGTCGTACACCATTAGCTTGGGCAGAAGCAGGCGAATCCAAACTATATAAGCGTAAAGAAGTCGATGAAGCTAACTCGATGATACACTTTATTTGGGAGACGCTACTGATAGCCCAGGATCGACAAGCAAAATACTACAACGCCAAGCACCGGAACGTGGAGTTCGCGGTGTGTGATTGGGTATATTTGAAGATCAAACCCTTCAAAGGCGTGTCTAGGATTTGGCATAAGAAAAAGTTAAGTCTGAGATATCTTGGTCTGTTTGAAGTGGTGGAGCGATTTGGGGAAGCTGCCTATCGGCTAGCTCTTTCGGCAGAATTAAGTGGATTGCATGATGTGTTTCACATATCTGTGTTTCGGAAAGCCGTCAAAGATCCAACTCAAGTGATCGAGAACGATCGTGTGTCGGTTGAGTATGGGCTAACGATGGAGGTTAGGCCCGTTCGGATCGAGGATAGAGCTGATAAACAGTTGCGGAACAAGACAATCAGGATGGTCAAGGTTCGATGGGATTACTGTGGTCGTGAGGAGCTAACATGGGGGTGAGAGCAGACCATGCGAGCAGAATTTCCCAAGCTGTTTGCTTAAAACTGTTGTACAATACATCTCTTATTGTAACAGACACGTTTGAAGTTATAACATTATGACTGCTGATTTCCTTACTGTGCGCAAATTTTGGGATGAAATTTCTTGTAAGGAGGGGAGGGTTGTAATACCCCAAATCCCAAGATTGGGTTAAGCTTTGGCAACAAGGTCTGGGACACGGGCGTGTCCCAAGCCGTGTCCTGCTTTATATGGTTAAGCAGCCTGTCGAGTGCTCGATGAAATGCACTCGACGAGTTCTTGAGAGGGAACACACCCTGCGATACTGACGTGTTTGAGGGCGTGTCCTACTCTGGTTCGTCGATCTCCACTCGAGTAAATGTGCTCTGCGATCCTCGAGTGGGGAACACGGACTGTGACATGGGCGTGTCAAATGTGACACGGGCATGTCAAATGTGACACAGGCGTGTCAGATGGCCATGTCCTTCTATGGAATTGGCCAAGGCATTGAGGCCTTGTGAATATGGGCAGGACACGGGTGTGTCTCTGGGAACACGACCTGTGACACGGGCGTGTCATATGTCTGTGTCCTGTTCGGGTTGAATCGAGTGTGTGCTGCCTAAGGTACACGGCCGCAGACATGGGCGTGTTTGAAAGCGTGTCAGGGCACACAGCCTGTGACACGGGCATGTCACATGGTCGTGTCCTGCTCTGGGAAAGTCGGTTGTGTGCAGCTTAAGGTACACGTCCTGTGACATGAGCGTGTCACAGGGCGTGTCAGCCCAAAAATAGAGTTTTGAGGGCAATTTATGGCCGTCCATTTTCTTCATATGGGATCTGATGGCCCAAGCTTCTCCCTGTTGGTTAATAGCAAGGAATGAGAAAGAGATTCTCATTTCAACTTGTGTTATTCTCTTTCTAAAAGAGCAAGAGAGAAGGGAGAGGAAGGAGGAGTTGGATAAAGGGATCCGGCCACCGGTGGAGCTGCCGAGTTTTGAAGCAAGATCCGAGCCCAGATTTGTGGAGGCAAGGCCACTGCGGCACTTTCCAAGCGGCTTGAATTCCATGGCTCCAAAGAAGTTATCAAAGGTAACGATCTTCCTTCTTGGACATGTGAAGTTCTTATTTTTGGCATGTGCATGGATTTACCCCACCAGGGGGTGGATTGCGAAGGAATTTCCTTGGGTTGATTCTTGGAATCCCCAATAGTCTTGCATATAGATCCAGAAATGTGTAGTACAGAATAGGCATGTTGTGTGAAGCCCATCTGGATAGGTTGGTCTGGACTGGTGATGTTTCATTTGCACACCGAATAAGACTCCGTGGTTAAACATGTAGTTTGTGGAATCACTGGGTTGGACCTATGAAGGGTAGTAGCAGGAAGTACTGGAGTGGTAGTCCAGGAAAATACCCTTGTGATGCTTGTATTGTGTGCTATGGCAAGACCAGTTTTCTGGCAATGCAGGATGCTGTAGGGTTTGGGCGTAGTTGGGTGCAGAAAGTGAGTTCTGCGGAACCCACTAAGCGATAGTGAAGGACATTAGCATGAACTCCCCTTGTTGATTGTGAAGCCAGTCCGTGGTGGATATTGTGGCTATTGGGAAGCCAGTCCGTGGTGGACATTGTGGCTATTGTGATGTCAGTCCTTGGTGGACAGTATAGCTATTGTGAGCTTGGTGAGCTCTTTAAAAGTCACACCCCGTTCTCCATTCTCTATATGGGTAAGGATCCGTTTTCTCTCCCTCTACGTATCTTTTGGTGCACAGATTTTGTGCACGCTCCTTCCTCCACTCATGACAAACTCGTCCCACGTGCCACCAAGTGTGTCTTTTTGGGTTTCTTTACTACTAAGAAAGGCAATTGTTGTTTTGACACCATTCTTCGTAAGCAATACGTATCCGCAGATGTGACCTTCTTCGAGAATGCATCGTATTTCTCTTCAGACTCATCTCCCTCTCAAGATATTTCTGCTTCTCCTACCGCCCCCTCTACCACGCCTACTCCCATCGAGATTTCTCCACCATCATTTCCACCGTCTCCTTCTCTCTCTCCCTCTCCACCGTGGCTCTCTCCCTCCTCCCTACGACCATCTATCTCCACTCCCGGGCCAGCTCTCTCTGCCATAGATGCTCCGGTTACTAAGGAGCATGCCAACCTGGATCTTCCCATTGCTCTTAACAATGGGGTGCAGACTTGTACCCAGCACCCGCTGGCTGCTGCTGTTTCTTGTGGTCGTCTAACTCCTTCTTGCAGGACATTTTAATTGGTTATCTCGGTGACCGCCACTCCCTACAGCTATCAGGAAGCTCTTATTGTTCCTCATTGGAAGGCTATCATGGATGAGGAAATTGTTACCCTCACTGAAAGGGGTACCTGGACCTTTGTTCTTCCCCCTTTGGGCACTTATGTGGTTAGCTGTCGCTGAGTATTTGTTGTAAAGTTCCATCCGGACAGCAGTGTGGATCGATACAAGGCCCACCTGATCTCCAAAGGCTTCACCCAGACTTATGGTGTTGATTACTTTGACACCTTCTCTCTCGTTTCTCGTCTCAGCACCATTCGATTCCTTCTCTCTATAGCTGTCAATAGGGATTGGCCCATTTCACAGCTGGATGTCAAGAATGCCTTTCTCTATGGTGATCTTCAGGAAAATGTTTATATGGAGCAACCTCCTAGGTATGTTATTCAGGAGGAGACACGAGTATGTTTATATGGAGCAACCTCCTAGGTCTGAAGAATGCCATCTATGGCCTAAAACAAAGCCCTCAGGCTTGGTTTGACAAGTTTAGCGACATTGTGGCGACCATTGGTTTTGCAAGAATTTCTGCCTATCACTCCTTATTCATTCGCAAAACCTCCCATGGTCTGGTGGTTCTTGCTGTATATGTGGATGACATTCTTCTTACTGGCAATAACCCGGCTAGGGTAGCTTTAACAAAGAAACACCTTTGCCAACACTGGTCACGAAGGATATGGGCTCCCCCAAATACTTTCCGTGGATTGAAATCTCTCGGAAGCCCAACTATTTGGTCCTCTCCCAACAGAAGTATGCTCTAGATTTACTAAAAGTGGCAGGGTTGACTGGTGCTAAACCTGTCTGATGTCCCATGGCTACTGGAGAAGACAAAACTTGGACAGATGACCCTCCTCCTCAATCTGATACTACGAGGTACCGACGTCTGGTTGAATCTGAGTACGCTTCAACCCTCAAGTGACCATTCTTCTGAAAAAGCAATCCTTTCCCTAGTAATCCTTATTCATTCGCAAAACCTCCTCTGGTCTGGTAGTTCTTGTCGTATATGTGGATGACATTCTTCTTACTGGCGATGACCCGGCTGGGGTAGCTTTGACAAAGAAACACCTCTGTCAACACCTAGTCACGGATTGAAATCTCTCGGAATCCCAACTCTTTGGTCCTCTCCCAATGGAAGTATTCTCTAGATTTACTAAAAGAGGCAGGGTTGATAGGTGTTAATCCTGCCTGATGTCCTATGGCTACTGTAGAAGATAAAACTTGGACAGACCGATGACTCGCCTCCTCAATCTAATACTACGAGGTACCTGCGTCTAGTGGGCAAACTCATTTATCTCACGGTGATCAGACCCGATATCTCCTATGTTGTAGGTAAGGTTAGCCAATTCATGCAAGCTCCTAGGGAATGCCATCTACAATCTGCCATGAGGATATTGCAGTATGTCAAAGCAGCACTAGGGAAAGGAGTGCTTTTTTAGAAGAATGGTCACTTAAAGGTTCAAGCGTACTCAGATTCGAGCTATACTGATTATAAAGGAGACCGCAAGTTAACATCGGGGTTTGAACATTTGTGGGAGGAAATCTTGTGAGTTGGAAGAGCAAACAATAGTCTATTGTCTCTAGGTCTAGTGCAGAAGCAGAATATCGTAATATGGTGTCAACCACATGTGAGTTAAAGTGGTTATGTGCTCTCATGCTTGTCTTAGGAGAGGTCTACAACCATCCTCTTCCAATGTTCAGCGACAACAAGTCCGCAATATACATCTCCAAAAATCCGATCTTTCATGAGAGAACAAAACACATAGAAGTCGACTGTTATTTTATCCGAGAAGAGATTTTGAAGAAATAGATTTGTACTCAGTTCATCACTTCTGAGAACGAGTTAGCAGATATCTTCACCAAGCCGGTGACTGCTTCCTTATTTCACATTTGCAACAAACTGGGTATGATTGATATCTATGCTCCAGCTTGAGGGAGAGTGTTGTAGAATGGAGACCGGGCAGTCTGGCGGTTTGTCTGGCGGTTTGTCTGGCGGTCTGGTGGCTTCTCCCAGCGGCTTGGTAGTCGGGTTGTTGCTGATCGGTGTCCGACGGTCTGGCGGCTTCTCCCAGCGGCTTCGTAGCTGGGCTGTTGCTGATTGGTGTCCGAGCGTTCTGGCGGCTTGTCTATGGCGACTTGAAGATATTGTTGAGTTGTCTTCTACACATTGTAGTTGCCGTACGGTTTGTCTAACCGTTCAGCTTATGCGGTTTGTATAGATGCTTGTTCCTGTAATTATTAGTCCCACATTGCTTGTTTGTAATCTCTCTTCTCTCCTCCATTCTATAAAAGGGAGGTCATACCTTTGTAATAGATACCTTTTTGGATAATAAAAATTTTGTTACTCCAAATTTTCGGTCTACTTGTTTTCTGTTCGCACACTTACCAGATTTTCTTTGAATAGTCTTTCCCTTAGGGAATTGCTTTCCAAATATTTTATCCATTCCTCAGAAGGATATACACTATCAATGTTCTTTAGAACTTGTCCGTGGCTAACCCAAGCATTTATGATGATGGATTTAGAGGCATCACTTAGCTGTTCATACTCTGGATCATCTTTGTTCTCAGTTCTCCTCTTGGCCATGAACTCTTCAGCCATCTGAGTTCCTTCTCTATTTCTTTTGGCAGCAAGTTGTGCATCCTGTACAATTCTATCTTGTGATAGGAAGTCTAAGTCCTCTGGCCTCTTTTATCCAAAAGGGGCAGGTGTAGTGCCACCCTGGTGCATTGAATTACATTGAATGCTTGATCTTCAATATGTCCTGTTGTCTTAACATGGCTGCTCTCCCCCTTTCTGCCTTCTTCAAGGATGGTTGTTTGCAGTAAGGAGGTGTTGGCTTCATTTATACTTGATGTAGATTGTAGTATTCTCTTATTGTCAGTGAGCAGCTCCTTCTTCTGAAGCATTGCCTGCTCTATAGAGTGGAGAGCAACATTGGTGACATGCTGATTTATATGAACTGCTGTACCCCTGATCACCTCATCAGTTGTACTCACAAAATTCTTGACATATCCTATGTCAGTTGCAGAGAATTTCTAGCTTATTTCCATGGATTTCATGAGGGTAGTCAGCTTTATTCCAGCTATTCCAGCCATATCAAATCAGGTGGTAACATGTTTGTTTAAGTGAGAGGTCTCTTCTTTACATTCCTTGACTTCAGTTAACAATTCATCCCTTAGCTTGGCAACTGAGTGGTCAACATACTTGAAAGTCCACCTAGTGTCAGCTATGTGCACCTATGGGGGGGGGGGGGAATAGGTGACGAGTAGCGCTTTTGCGGAATTTACGACGGTACCTGCACAATAAAGATAAAAGGCACAGCACACAGAATACACAGGAAATTTATAGTGGTTCCCCGACTTGGGTACATCCACTTTCCCCCTTCGACCTATCTCCCAACAAGGGACGACTCGGTCACTTCTCCAACGGGATTGAAATCCAATCCCTGCACTAACGGAAGGAGCCCTTCCACACGTGAGAGTCAACACTCCCACAAAACGGGTTGCACCCAACCCTTACAACACGGAACAAAAGTTCCTTTACAACAAAATTAAATATAGAATGTACACGTGATACAAACTTCTTTTAGAGACTACGGTGTTCCTCTTCTTTCGACGACGTGTTCTTGAAGTCAATGAAGTGTCTACAACCTTGGTCTCTCTTGGAGAGGATCTCCCCGGAACCGGCGGCGGCAACACGAGCGGCGGCTAGCTTCGGGATCGGCGGCTTCAATGATAAGCGGCTTCTGAACTTGGAGATCCAAACTTCGTTGCGAAGCAAGCTAGGTCTACCAACGGTCACTCTAGGATCAGTCGTCTCGATCGATTCGGACGGGGGAGTTTTTCCCGGTCAACAAATCAAGAGACAAAAGATCTCCGGATAGACACGTGAGACACAGAGCTTTGCTAAGCTTCTGTCGCCGGAGATCACGAAGGAATCTCGATTGTTGACGGCGACCAACTAGCCCGAGCGCGACGACGGCGGCGGAGAGGAATCGCGATATTAGGGTTTCCGCTCGCTCGGCTTCTTTTTCCTTTTTTCCTTCTTTTTACTGTTCAAAATACCTGTATATAAATACTGTAGAAGTTTTCCAATATGACCGTTTGTGGGACCCACAATAGAAATCCCCAAATCCCGGTCCAGGAATTTAACAGCGGCAGAATCCGGTTCAGGAAATTCCAGAGAAAACGCCAAGGAAAAATCGGCGAGAATCACAGGCGATTCTCGACGAATCGGCGAGAATCACCAAGTGATTCTCGACGATTCGTCGAGAATCGTTAGTGATTCTCGCCGAATCACTTATTGATTCTCAACGAATTTCACTTTGTATACATGGGCTGCTTGGCCACTGGTTCGGCGAGAATCACTAGTGATTCTCGCCGAATCTTACTTGGCACCGTTTTGAGGTAGCTAGAAGGAGTCGGCGAGAATCACTAGTGATTCTCGTCGATTCGGCGAGAATCACTAGTGATTCTCGCCGAATCGGCGAGAATCACTTGGCGATTCTCGTCGAATTTTCCTTGGACGAATTTTCGTCTTCCACCCTGGAGCTGCTCCTTGACCCATCCATGCTCCTTGTCTTCTCTTGCATATGAACGGCCCTGTACTTGAAAGTAAGTGCACTCCAATAGAGAAAGTACACGTAGGCCAACACACTGATCTGCTCAACGAGGGATTACGTCTTGCAGACCGGTGTATATTGACCTACTGCACCCTGACATTGGTGTGCACTTAGCGTGGAGGAGCTGCAAGTACACCTTAAGATGTTTCATCAAATACATTGTGAATTCATCTTAGCTTGACAGGTGGCTTCCTCAAATCTAGGTAATCGTGGATACAATACCCAACAATCTCCACCTATTTGACGAAGCCAAAACCCTACTAGCTAAGATGAATAACACATATCAAATAATAAACATAGTATTCAGAAATTAAACATGCAGCACAAGAGAATATATGCAATCAGATCAGGACTTGAGTCATTCACAAATTCAAATATATATACCAATATAAATATATACACATATAATCCAGAATTGTTTCTATGACAACAATAATCATTAAATGTTCTTAAGACAAAGTGACAAGCTATAAGTTTTTGACTATTTTTCCTTAGCTAAGTCACCCTTAGGATTTTGAGCCAAGTACTTCTTGCTTTGCCTCTCCATGTATTCTTTGGGCTTCGGGTAATACCTAGGAGGAGCAACTTTATCTGCATCCTTGTTGTTTCTGAAAAAGATGTTGCGTTTTGCTTCAAACGTTTTGTGCGTTTCCCACTCATACTGGCTATATACTTCGTTTCGATTGATCTCTCCTCTTTCTTGCAGCCAGAAGGTGTCTAAGATGATGTTCCTTGAAACTGGACTCCACCTTTCGTTTCGTACATCCTCCTCATTCATTCGAGTTCTCTTCGCAGCCTGTGTCTCCTTGGAGGTCCCTTCTTGAACTTTTCTCTTTCCCCTCGCCTTTGCTAAGGCCTCTTGGTCAAACATGCTCCTCAGTTTAGCTTTGGAGAGAGCCCTAGCATCAGCGTCATTTGTGGGAATATCTGCAGCACTTGCACTTACATCCTCAGCAACACTTACTTCCTCAGCGGCCTTAGATGTCTCAGGGACATGAATACTGGCAGGATTGTCAGGCAGAACGATGCCTAACGTACCTAGCGCCTGTTGGAGCATCCACCAGCAGCTCTCATAGACATATTTGCTTGATTGGGCGAAGTGTGTGCTCATACTTTCTTGAAGCTCGGCCATCTTAGCTAGATACTCTTTCTCCCCCTTTTTGGCTTCGACCGCGATGGAATTGGCATATGAGTGCAGCGAGTCATCAATATGCTTTGAGGTCCGGGAGAATTCAGTGATCAGGGCCTGCTGATTGGCATTTAAAGTGACCATATTACCATCAGACTTCTGAATGTTGTTGGCTACAACGTGTGCGTTCTGATTTACGACAGCCAGAGCATCAGTATTCTTTTTCAAGCCGGCCATTAAGAGTGTGACAGCTTCGCCGGCCGCGGTATACTTCTCTTCAAATTTCTTTTCCATCACGTCCAGCTTATGGTTGATTTCCACCATATTCTTGAGCATCAGATTTTCCGAAGTCTTAATCCTGTTCAGCAGTTTATTCTGGGCTTCATCAAATGAGGCTTTAAGTTCATTCACAATGCCCTGAATGATATTGACAGTGTGAGTGGCTAGCTCATCTCGTAACGGAATAGCCGGAGGCACTTGTGGGCCTTGCATTTCAGCAGACGCATCTGTAGAGCTGGATACAATCACAGGCTCTACTGGAGGAATGCTGGCTGCCTCTGGAGTTTTATCTAACTCCCCCTCCACTGGTGCAGACTTGTCAGATGGAGGTTCAACAGGATCCGGAGTCTCAACTGCTTCATGTCCCTCATTCTCATCTTCCTCTCCGTCCTCATCCAAGAATTCATCTATATTAGCAGCCTCTTCCAATTCTCGGTCAGCAGTCTCCAGTGCTTCAGCTTCGGTTCCTTGAGTGTTTCTGTTCAGGACCTCCTCATCCTCCAGCTCAGGTTCACTTACTTCATGAATTTCGGCCACCGCATCCCTGGCCACCTGGGCAATTTCAGAAACTACATCTGTATGAGGGGGTAGAGTCTCCCCCTCGATTCCTGCAGTCAGGGTATCAGGAATTTCACGGGGGGTGACTGCTGGAGATACTTCCTGTCGCTCTTCCACGGCAGGCTGCCCGATCCGCCTCCCCATCGATCAAACACACTTGCATCCATCTTCTTCAAGTAGTGGAGAGGGACTCCTTTGCTCATGTCGAACTTATCTCCGTTGAGCTGGTTGAGATATAGACTTATGATGCGGCCGAAGCTAGGAGTGCCCAGAGTGTCCTTGATCTTCTCGAATAGCAACTCCCCCCAGTTGAACCTCTTGCGGCAGACAACAGTTATGAGAATTTTGAACATATCACCTGAGATATGGTCATGTGAGCCCGGCTTGCAGATGAGCACTTTTCCAATAATGTCAGAGAGGAGCTTCCCTTCTTCATTCATTTCCTTTCTCTTTATTGATCGTGTTCCTCGAGGAAGACCGCAGAACAGGAGAGTTCTGGTTTTGTCCTCGTCCTCCAGATAGTCCTCCTGCTCCGAACTAGAAAGCTGCAGGTAGCGAGTCAGCTTGCTGGCAGACATCTTTACTTTTGTCCCAGCCACCTTGCTCTTGATTATGGAGTCTCTATCTCGGAGTCTTGCGGTAGAGAAGAACTCCAGCACCTCTTTGTCCAGAATTTTGCAAGGGTGCTCCAGGACGAAGGTTAGCCCAGCCTCTTCCAGCATTAGAATGATATTGCGGAATTCGTCCGAGGCGTGAGAAAATCCAGTTCGAACCAGCTCACAGCCAGAGACCAACCCTGCAGTCGTCCTTGGAGCCATTGTAGATCTAGAGAGAAGCCCTACTCAAAATGTTAATGAACTTTCAAAAAGAAAGCACCACTAGTGAGAGCGTCCAAGAGCGGGTGAGGAAGAGGTTACCTGAGGAATTATATGGAAGTGAGGTGAGGAGCGTCGGGAAGACCTTCAGTGGATGGAAGGGTTTCCTGTGGGGTTCGGCCTTGCTAGAACGTTGCGAGAACCTTCTAGATTTGAGATGGACCTTGCGAGTACCTTGCGGTCACAGGGAGACTTCACGATTCGACGAGAGCTGCTGCGGGTTTCGGCGAGTCGGAGGGAGAGCTCCTGCGGGTTGCGGCGAATCGGCGAAAGAACTCGGGAGAGCTCTTGCGGGTCGTCGGGAGAACTCTTGCGGGTCGTCGGGAGAGTTCTTGCGGGACTCGTGAAGAAGGCGAATAGGCGGAAGAACTCTTTCGGCGGGATTTTTCTAATTCGTCGGGATTCGGGGTGAATGCCAAGGGTCGGCGGGATTAGTCTGTCAGGAGATTTGTTTAATTCGAAATAGAGAGGTCCCTTGACTAGAAATTTTCACGTTGAGAATGCTTGCAACATTTTTGAGATTTTCTGATGTCACGTCTATATACACATGATAAATACATGTATATTTTACAGTCAATTTATTTGGATTTTAACGAGGCTTTTTCAAAGACTTCTTGATGTCAATTGTGAGTTGTCGAGATTCATGATGACATAACTTCGTTAACCCTTTATTGATGTGTAGTGGTTTGCATGCATCGAGTTAATCTCTCCGTAGAGGTGCACACATACATGATAAGCATAAGTATACGTATACACATGGATAGAAATATATATATATATATATATATATATATATATATATATATATATATATATATATATATATATTGAATGATGATGCATCATGACACAAGTCCTTGAACTGATCAAAATTACCTGGGATTTTGAGAGTCATCGTCTTAGTCCCACAGGTAGAACACATTAGAGGCTCAGTGTGAGTATGCTCAAACAGATAGCAGATCTGGTATTGCAGATGCTTGTTCCAATTTAGTCTTGAGCCACCCACTGTCTAGTTCCCATCATATTCACGGGGACCTAGACTACCCTGCAAGAAAGAATTACTTTACCTTAGGAACCCAAATCATTTTGGGTCCTAGGTTCCTGTTAGCATAAGCACGCAACTGCCTTCCTTCAGAAAACCTGTCTGGAAGACTACCTCTGTCCCGAGAATGTGGATAAGCCCTTGCCGTGGGCACAGAGGGGTTGTGCCAACAGTCGATGGCAAAGTGCCCCACTTTGCCGCAGCACCAACATGGGTGAATGTTGTATCGCCGTTTCCGACCTGATCTAGTGATATATGTAGTCACGGTCCTAGGTCTAAAAGGGATAGGGCATGATCTTGTCACAAAAATTCCTCTTCCATCGTGACACGTGGAAGGGTGGAAAGAATGCATGTTGTGAGCGTTATGAGGCCGGGAAGGTGGTGCCATTCTTTCAGGCATCCCCCTTACAGAGGCCCCATGGAACCTGACATCATGGCTTCTTTCCTCTCTATCCCATGTCCTCGAGTGGTGAGAAGTCTTCTGTGAGCTGAGACATGCAGATCCACACTGTGTTGAGGCCGTGGCAGTGAATACAAAGGGCTCAGAATGAGCCTTAGGTATTTCCTCATGGGTGGCCATGACGGCCCTTGCACTATGGACGTTTTCACATGGGGACAGATCACCCTTGCAGTGACCACGACTATTCCTGTGGTCATACCTGAAGGCATGATGAGTTGCCTTCCTGCTTGGAGTGGGGGGTCGGAATACCGTTTCCCCATTTCTCCATGAAGTGATAATCCGGGAGATCCACCCGTTTTCTTGCTTTCTCTTAATGGCATTAACCTTGGAGAAGTTTGATACTATTCTTTTCTCATTCTCCAGACTACTCTCTAGAGCTGAGATCTTAGAGTCCTTGGCCTTGCTGGACGCCAATTGGAGAACCAACAAGACCTTCAGTCGAGCAATCTCTTGGGCTTGCTCCTCAGCAAGTAGATTGCTTGACTGAAGGGCTCTCTTCAGGGAATCAGAATTTTCTGGAGGAGAGCAGTTTCTGTCTTCAGAAAGGTCAAAGGATATAGGGCAGGATGAAGAAGTTACCTGCTCAGCTGTGTCATTGTCATTAGAATCAGTGACCATTGTTTCATCCTCGTCAGAGCTACTTTCCTCACTGGTCTCGTCAGTCTCTGATACGGACACTAGAGCTCTGATGTTGTCCGAGTGATGCTTGCCTTCATCTTCAGAGGTGAGGACCCCCACATACGCTTCATCCTCTGATTGGCAGCATATTTCAGCTTTCTCTGACCCCCCATCAGCTCTGAGATCATCATCCACAGAGATTTAGCCGTTCTACATTTTTCCAATCTAGAGCGAGAGGCTCCAGACCAGACATCCATGATAATTTGTCGAATCCTCTCGTCCAAGTGAAAAAGAGATAGTTCCGTCTCAGACATCTCAGCAATGCCCATGGGCACTTGGATCCCAGAGTCGGAGGTCTTCATGGGGATAAACGGACCCTCTTCCAGGATGAAGGATGCTCGAGGATCGATAGCATCAAGGTGAAAGGATACTCTCATTCTCCAGATGGGATAATAATCCTTTGTGCATGCGGGGAGTTTGAGTGGCGGAATCTCATAATCCAGATCCATGCTTCTGACACTGGTGGCAGGATTCTACTCAAGGAGTTAACCTTTGAAGAGCAACCTCCCTCTGATACCACTTGAAAGTCCACCTAGTGTCAGCTATGTGCACCTATGGGGGGGGGGAATAGGTTACGAGTAGCGCTTTTGCGGAATTTACGACAGTACCTGCACAATAAAGATAAAAGGCACAGCACACAGAATACACAGGAAATTTATAGTGGTTCCCCGACTTGGGTACATCCACTTTCCCCCTTCGACCTATCTCCCAACAAGGGACGACTCGGTCACTTCTCCAACGGGATTGAAATCCAATCCCTGCACTAACGGAAGGAGCCCTTCCACACGTGAGAGTCAACACTCCCACAAAACGGGTTGCACCCAACCCTTACAACACGGAACAAAAGTTCCTTTACAACAAAATTAAATATAGAATGTACATGTGATACAAATTTCTTTTGGAGACTACGGTGTTCCTCTTCTTTTGACGACGTGTTCTTGAAGTCGATGAAGTGTCTACAACCTTGGTCTCTCTTAGAGAGGATCTCCCCGGAACTGGCGGCGGCAACACGAGCGGCGGCTAGCTTCGGGATCGGCGGCTACGATGATAAGCGGATGCTGAACTTGGAGATCCAAACTTCGTTGCGAAGCAAGCTAGGTCTACCAACGGTCACTCTAGGATCAGTCGTCTCGATCGATTCGGACGGGGGAGTTTTTCCCGGTCAACAAATCGAGAGACAAGAGATCTCCGGATAGACACGTGAGACACAGAGCTTTGCTAAGATTCTGTCGCCGGAGATCACGAAGGAATCTCGATTGTTGACGGCGACCAACTAGCCCGAGCGCGACGGCGGCGGCGGAGAGGAATCGCGATATTAGGGTTTCCGCTCGCTCGGCTTCTTTTTCCTTTTTTCCTTCTTTTTACTGTTCAAAATACCTGTATATAAATACTGTAGAAGTTTTCCAATATGACCATTTGTGGGACCCACAATAGAAATCCCCAAATCCCAGTCCAGGAATTTAACAGCGGCAGAATCCGGTTCAGGAAATTCCAGAGAAAACGCCAAGGAAAAATCGGCGAGAATCACAGGCGATTCTCGACGAATCGGCGAGAATCACCAAGTGATTCTCGACGATTCGTCGAGAATCGTTAGTGATTCTCGCCGAATCACTTATTGATTCTCAACGAATTTCACTTTGTATACATGGGCTGCTTGGCCACTGGTTCGGCGAGAATCACTAGTGATTCTCGCCGAATCTTACTTGGCACCGTTTTGAGGTAGCCAGAAGGAGTCGGCGAGAATCACTAATGATTCTCGTCGATTCGGCGAGAATCACTAGTGATTCTCGCCGAATCGGCGAGAATCACTTGGTGATTCTCGTCGAATTTTCCTTGGACGAATTTTCGTCTTCCACCCTGGAGCTGCTCCTTGACCCATCCATGCTCCTTGTCTTCTCTTGCATATGAACGGCCCTGTACTTGAAAGTAAGTGCACTCCAATAGAGAAAGTACACGTAGGCCAACACACTGATCTGCTCAACGAGGGATTACGTCTTGCAGACCGGTGTATATTGACCTACTACACCCTGACATTGGTGTGCACTTAGCGTGGAGGAGCTGCAAGTACAACTTAAGATGTTTCATCAAATACATTGTGAATTCATCTTAGCTTGACAGGTGGCTTCCTCAAATCTAGGTAATCGTGGATACAATACCCAACAATACTCCTTGAGGGTTGTTGTCTGAGCATCCAGGAGTTCTTTGATATGGTTTAGGAGTGGCTCATCAGAGATTTGGGTAGTGGGTGGTTGGCTTAATGAGGGAGGGACTTCTGTCAGAGCAGAGACTTATGAAGACTCCCCCTCAACTACAACACCTGTAATGGGTGCAGACTCAACTAATCTGTTGACAACTTTGTCCAAGGTTGTCAAATACATCTCATTATGCTCCCCCTCAGACTGAGCATCCTTCTCTGGGCTTGACCTATCAAGATAAGTGTCTAATGCCTCAGGTTGCTCACGGTTATCTTCTGCAGTAGGGATATCAATTGATGCAACACCATCAGTGTCAGCCATGTCCGCCTCATCTTCTACAGCAGCCTTTTCTTCAGTTGCATTCTTTGAAACTTGACATGACCTAGGACTAGCATAGATTTTATCAACATGCACAATAGTATCATGGAATTGAATGTCTATTGAGGAGAGACTCAGGGTTATGTCAGCCTGTAAACCAACATCAGCAGGGGGTAGTTAATAGCTCAGGTTCAGAGTAGGAGGAACTGTCTACTTAAGCAGCTTGTTGCCTTTTATCCCTTGAGGAGTCCTTTGCTATTGATGGATGGATCTTGGGTAAGATCCTAGTGAATCTATCCAATGTCTTTATGTCCATTCTTTTTAGGTAGTGAATCTTTACTCCATGTTCTTGTTTGAATGTGTCAGGGTAGGTGTTCACTAGGTATAAGGAAAAAATTCTGCCCATATTTGGAGTGGGTAGATAGTCTACTAATCTCTGGTAGATAAGAGAAGACCAAGAAATCTTTCTATTCAGGATTATTCTAGTCATAACATCAAACATAGACCTGGAGATTGTGTCATGTGATCTAGGTTTACAGATAAGGGCATTTCCTACAATATCTACTAGTAGTTTGACTCTCTGATTGAAGAATTTTCTCTTAAGAGACCCTGGTTTGGCATCATTGTATCCACACCACCTGAGAGCATTGTCTTTGTGCGTGATGGTGGGTTCTTCTTCCTCGCTAGGGTTGACGGAGGGTATGCGAAGTGCTTTGCCTAGTCTCTTAGGGTTTATCTTAATCTTGATGTCCTCAATCATAGACTTGAGAGAATTTTGAGAAGAGGACACTTTAATGTTGGTGAAGAATTCTACCACCTTTTTTTAAGAATGGTGGAGGGTTCGGAGAGAGTGTACTCCAAACTTGTGTCCTCAATCATGCTTATCAGTGCTTTAATCTCTGGCGAGGCATGACTGAATCCATCCCTCACAATTTCATATCCTTCCTGGAGCTCCTTGATGACATTTGACAACATCAAAAAAGTGTGGCAGGACGCTGAGAGGGTTTCAGTCTCAACGGCTAGGGTTAAGGCTTTTAAGAGTGGTGTGGCTTTTCGTTTCTTGTCGTCTTTATATTTATATCGAAAATATTTAATTACTTTATTATTATAATGACCAGTTAAGCATTTTATCTTAAATAAGTACATTTCGGCTTTACGAGTTCCATTACGCTTCCTGTTATGAAACAGGGTAATTGGCGCTTCTATTTTACCTCTTAGCTTTTCTTCCTTTTACTCTATGCTTGTTCAATTTGTAGCTTCCCTCACTATTTGGATGTACATTTAGTTTGACACATCATTATTCAAAGTATTTCATTGATTTTAAATGTAAAGGGGGCATAACATGCTAATAAACTAGTTCTATTGGCAACCCAATTATGCATTGATTTACCTTGAAGCTTGCTTATAAGTTATTTGAATTTGAGAGTAAAGGCTGCATAAATTAACAATGTAGATAATTATAAAAGATAATTGAATCACTGTTTTCTATTTGGTGTGCTTGATTAGGTTCATCCTAAGCACATTTAACTTAATTTATCAATGAGCAAACTTAGTCTCTATATAAGAGAGAGAGAGACTTACCTTGAGGCTTGCTGCCACTAGCTTCTATGAATTACATACTTGATAGCCTCATCCTTAGTTTATTGCTTTATATGGAGCATATTCCTTGAGCAATCATCCTGTCCTAGACATTTTCCTAGAACTACCATTGTCCAAATACCAAGTCTTATCTTAGACAGGAATTTGGACTACCTATAAAAAAGGTTATTTACCCTTAGGCACCCAAAGATAATTGGGTCCTAGGTTCTTGTTAGTATTGTAAAGCTTTTGCCCAACTCTCTGCCTGAGTTGAGCACCTTTCTGTCCACTAATCATATTCAGGTTGTGCCAACAATCAATGGCAAAGTGGCTCACTTTCCCACAACATCAACAATTATGAATGTTGTACCTTCTCTTCTAGACAACACATAATTAATGTCCATGAGAGATGTGAGCAGCACCAGGCTTTGCCGGATGAGCATTGCATGATTCTGCATCCTTCTTCCTGAGTGAAGGTGCTGAAGAACTAAATACAGCTGGTCCAGAATGGGCCAAATGTATTTTTGGTGCCTGCCATCTAGTCAACTCTCTCATCTCCTTAGATAAGGAATAAAGGGTTAATGATCTCAGAAAGAGTGATACCTGTAAAATGAATAAAGGATTCATTTTCATATGAAATGGATATCCCCATATCTTTCTGTAAATTTATGATTCTTCTTTTTAGTGTTATGAATATGATATAATAAAAGAGCTAATGCCACGACCAATCCATAAATTGTTAAAGCTTCCATAAAAGCCAGACTAAGTAATAAACTACCTCGTATTTTACCCTCTGCTTCTGGTTGTCTCGCAATACCTTCTACAGCTTGGCCCGCAGCAGTACCTTGACCAACCCCAGGTCCAATAGAAGCAAGCCCTACAGCCAATCCAACAGCAATAAAGGAAGCAAAGGAAATCAGTGGATTCATGGTAAGTTCCTCGCACAAAAAAATGGTTAATGATACAACCAACTAAAAAATTTGACTTTGGTATTTGAAGTTCATTCTTATGTAAACCACTCCGTACATTCTTACATAAACTAATTTTTTCTATAGGTTTTGTCATATTTTATTATATCATATTCATAGCACTAAAAAGAAGAATCATAAATTTACAGAAAGATATGGGGATATCCATTTCATATGAAAATGAATCCTTTATTCTTTTTACAGGTATCACTCTTTCTGGGATCAATCTGATTTGGGGAAATCCTTTATTCAAAAAATGGTCAAATCTAAAGAGCTTATCCCGAACATTGTGGCTAGAGTGGACAATATCACTCTTTCTGAGATCATATGTCTTCACCCCACTGCTGGAGCACACATTAGATTGATCCTTCTGGAGTGGTGCAAACTTGATAGTTTCAGAAGGTAAATTCACCTTTTGAAATACTATCAACTTATCAGGGATATTTGACTTGACTTGATAATTAGTGTGATTAATACCCAGCTTCTCAGAGGTTTGACAGGTTACTTCATTTTGCAACCTAACAAGAGTTTGAGAAGGGTTAATCACAATCCCTAATCTCTCAGCATATTTCTATTCAAGATATTTAATATGTTTAGATTTTTCTTCTAGAACATTGGTCTGACACTCAAGGCATTTCTTGAGTTCAGATACCTCATGTCATTTCTTATCAAACTCAATATTTTTATTATTATAAAGAGTTTGATAATACTTGAGGACATAAATCTCCTTTGCTTGACTTTTGGCAAGAATTGTGCTCTTCTTTAGAGCATCTAGGAGCAGTCCATACTTGTCAATCAATTGATTGACATCAGCCTTAGATTCTGAGCCATCTTTATCACAGGATGAAGATGCATTAGTATCTGGACTGGTTTTATAGTCAGAGGAAGATGAAGAAATGGAGAGAGGATGTACCTTGATTATTACTGTATGTAGCTCACTTCTTTCCTCTTCAGTTATTGCCATCAGCCCTTGGCATCCATAGTCTTCTTCATCCTCCTCATTGTCACTGTCAGAGTGTGACAGAGGGGCCCTTATTCCTATCCTGGCAGCAGGATATTCCTCTTCTTCTTCTGGATCAGCACAAATAGAGATTAACCCAATATAGGCTTCTTCTTCTTCATCATCTGATTCTGAGGAGTAAGAATCGTTCCAGCTCTTCTCCTTCTTAGCCACAAAGGACTTCTCCTTCTTCCTGTCCTTGTGGTGATGATGATGCTTCTTCTTCTTCTTCTCATCCTCTTTCTTGTTCCTGACTGGGCAGTCAGTAATGACATGTCCAACCTTGCTGCAAAAATAATAAATAACTTTAGATGAAATCTGTTTACTAGATTTAGGGACATAATTGTCCTTCTTGGAGGATCTCCTGTGATGAGATGATGATGAGGGTCTGGTTTCCCAGTACTTATTCTTCACGAACTTTTGAAGTTTCCTAAAGAAAGCTGCAAACTCTTCATCTGACATGTGGTTGTCTGAGGAACTAGTCTCAGACAATTCTAAGCTGGACTCAGTTTCTCTCCATGGTGGAGAAGGAGTCTTTATTTTGCTTCTTCTTGGGGCTTCTGCCTTGAGGGATACTATATTATCCTTAGTCTTGGGTTGACTTTCCTTTTCCTCTTCTTGTCTAGCAACCAGCTGCATTTCATAAGACAGCAACTTTCCAAAGAGTGTTGGTGGAGGAGTGTCTGCCAGCTTAGCCATTTACCTAATGGCACAAATCTTGGTGTCCTAATCTCTAGTGAGAGATCTAAGGAACTTGTCATTTAGCTCATAGTTGTTGAATACCCTACCATAGGTTCTTAGTTCATTGACTTTCGTATAGAACGTCTCAAAGTAATCAACCACTTTCTCAGATTTGCTTTGTCTGAAAACCTCATACTCTTGGTTGAGCATGGACTTCCTATCATCTCTAACTTCCTCAGAACCTTCAATGAAGATCACAAGAGTGTACCACATTTCCTTAGAGGTCTTACAGTATACAAGATTTTGGAAGGTTGAGTCATCAATGGTACTGGCTATAATATTTTGTGCTCTTTTGTCCATGGTGGACAAAATTACTTCATCTCTGTTCATCTCTGTATATGTCTTAGGTACTCTCAAAGTTGGATCTATGGTGAAATCCTTTGTGGGGATAAAAGGACCTTCCACTACTGTCATATAGATTTTAGGGTCAGATGCTTCCATGAATAGTCTGATCCTTTGCTTCTAGAGGCCAAATCCTTCCTTCCTGCAGATTGGTAGTTTCATGGCCCCTTGCTCCTTATAGTTCAGTCCAGACCCCATTCTTAATATCTTGTAGCTAACCTTAGAGGTATACTCAGATTTTTAGATCATTTTTAAGCAACCTATCTCTGATACCACTTGAAAGTTGTTTAACTTATGTTAGTTAATCACCTAGGGGGGTGGTGAATAGGTCTTTGAAAATTTATTAGTCTTTATTTTATTTTCTTCTTATGTGATCAAGAGCTGGTCCTTAGATCTTGTAATATAAAAGGGAACAAATCATACAGCCAAGCACACAGTTATTTATAGTGGTTCCCCAGTTGGGTACATTCACTTTCCCTCCCTCCTATCCAACTATTTTGTTGGACTAAGAACAAACTCCACCAATATGCTCCTCAGAGCTTACTCCTCAGCCTTACACTCAGGTTCTCTTCAGAATCCTACCTCAGAACTACGCAGGTTCCTACCTCAGAGACTTGTAGTGCTCATACAGCTCAGCGGTCCCCTGATCACCTACCTCAGTCGTATTTCTAAGGCCTACAGCTCAGGTTTTTTAGCCCTACCACTTCAAGCACATAGCCCTACTCTCAGAGTGTTGTAAGACTCCTACAACTTAGTACCACTCCAGGTACCTACCTTAGTGCCCTTCCAGGCACCTACAGCTCAGCTTCCTCTAAGGCCTATAACTCAGTGGCACGCATGTCACCTATAGATCAGTGACTCACCAGTCACCTACCTCAGCCTTATTTCTAAGGCCTACTACTCAGGCTAGGAGGAGAGCACTACTCTCAGATCCAAACTTAGATCCTACCTCAGCACCCCAGCAGGGCACCTCCTTAGTGACTAATTAGTCACCTACAGCTTAGGCCAAATGGCCCTACAGCTCAGATTCAGATAAACAGAATCCTACAGGAGTTTATATAATATGAAATGAATTTAAAACAACTGACTCAGAGATTAAACTCTGAGTATACCTTGTTGGACTGATGATGCGTAAGATCACGGCAGTGAACCGATCGCACAAGTAATATAAAATGGGGCTTTCCCAAGTATCGATCTCTCAAGGAACACAGTAAGGTGGAGTTAATTTCGAGGAGGACTTGAGATTGAAGTCCTTAAGGTCAGCGGTAACGATGGGGGTTTTGATTGTTGCGATAAAAAGAAAGTAAAAAATCTAACAACTACTCCTATGCAACGCCGCTATGCGATGCTTCGCCAGGCGGGATGGAAGACTAGTCGGGCCGCTATGCACCGAATCGCTAGGCGAATGGGTGAGTAGGCTTGCGGATGAGGTGATGAAAATGGCGGAATGAGGGTTGAAAGCACCTCTTCGCTACGCACGCCAGTAGCAATTGCTAGTGCGACAAGGACGGATGGATGGTGGTGGATGGAATATGGCGCAATTCGAGCAACTTAAGCAGTAAAATGAAATAGGAATCACATAGACATGAAACACATAACATATACAACCAAAGTGCACTTCATCAATATAAATAGATTTAAACACCAATATTCAACAAGAAAGCAAGAACAAGTCAAGAGATCGACCGAATCCGAAGTCTTGCTGAGGATTCACGGTTGGAATCGTCGGGTTGTCAATCCGCGTCCAAGCTCGGTCCTCAACTGCGTCCGGGGTAGAGAAGGGCTGTCACCACCTTCCAATGGCCCGTCTTCTTCGTGTCACGATAGCGGACGAACTTTGCAAGCTTTCCTTTGCTTGATGGCTATGGCGTCAAACCCTACTTGAAGCTCACGGATGAAGGAGAAGGCCGAGAGGAAGCTCCGACTTGGATTTGGCGGTGAAAGCTTGCCCGGAGCACCTCCCTAGGGTGTAAGATGAAGGAAAACGGCAGAGAAAGCGGAAAACGGCGGAGAAATGTCGAGCGATCAGCGATCTCCCGAATTAGGGTGAGACCTGCACTATTTATACAAAGCAGAAATGAACAATGCGCACGATCACAGGCGCACGACCAGTGGTCGTGCACACTATGTCCGGTGCTCGTGCGCACTGACATGGTAGATTAGGAAGAAGAACTGGGATAACGTGCACGAGCAGTGGCGCACGACCAGTGGTCGTGCGCACTAAGTTCAATGGTCGTGCAATTACCCCAAACAGGACTCCAGAAAAGAGGAATCAATGCACACAAATAGTGGCGCATGACCGGTGGTCGTGCGCACTAGGTCTAGTGGTCGTGCGATTACCCAGGCTGATTCTGGAAAACGTAGAGTAGTGCGCACGATCAGGGGCGCACGACCAGTGGTCGTGCGCATTAGATCCCATGATCGTGCGCTGTATTCCTGTTTCACAACCATCCCGAAACACGCACACGACCCCTGTACCGAAAGGAAAAACCAATCACTGATATGTGCAGACATTCCAGGCAATCACACAAAGGAGGACAAACTATAAAAATAACAAAATACACAACCACGGGCATAAATGTGCACTTCCTATGGAAATAAAGATAAGATGAAATATATATGATTATGAACTAAAAGTGAAGTGCAAGCGAAGGAAAATAAGCCCAGATGAGTCCGAAAATAGGTATATAAAATGGACTCATCACACCCCCAGAGTCAACTGTTTGCGCGTCTCGAGTAAACAAAATCTAAGCAGATAGGGAAAATTACTAGCTAACAAAGAAATTGCGATATAGAGTACCATGCGAAGTCGCATGCTCGCGTGCGTAAAAATACAATAGAGAAAATTTCTAAGTATGTAGAATAGTTTATATTTTTCACAATGCGTATCAAAATTTTATTACTACTCAAAAATAGAATCACGGTGAATCATCCGGTCACGCGTAGGGAGAAAGTAGACTAATCGCTAGGCGAACATTGCCAAAGATCAGGGCTCAGGATAACCTCCAAAGGAATCCACCAATGTCGGTGATCATATGCTTGCCTATTCACACTCTCTCCACGACACTAGTTAGACTCAAGCGCAAATCCGTAGGACTTTAGGATAATCACGGGGCTTGGGTTATGGTGAGGTAAACAATGATAAAAAGAATGGTTATGCACCTAACCCAAATAAGCTAGCCTAAAAAGAATCCAACTGCTAACCACAATATATGCAGGTACACCACACCTCCAGACTTAACTTTTAACAAATGGGTGTGTGCACCTCCTACTCCAAATATAATCACATTTCCAAAAAGATTTTCAATTTAAACTTTTTCTTTTCACTTTTTTCTTTCTTTACAAATATTTTTCTTTTTTTTTCTTCATTTTAATTTCACAATTCAGTAAAAATAGACTTGGGAGCACTTCCACATTTTCACAAATAATAACAACACATTACATCCCAACATGAAAATATAAAACACTAAACTCAACTTGAGTGTGCTACTAGGTTAGGCTATGGGGCTTTGGTGAATGAAGGTGGAGCTGAATCAAAAGAAGGGTAGGCACAACAGGGCTAGCGAGGATATGACGTTAGGAACGGTACAAAGCTCAACCGGGACAAAATGATGGCCTACATCACGCTTACGCTTGACTAACGAAGCACCTATGCTTCAAGAGTAGCTTGGGGCAAGTTCTTAGCCACCGAGAAAGATAATCCTTCCTCCCGACTCGAGCAGAACGAGGCTAGTGGCGGCTACACACATCCCTACACTACCGTTTGATTCATAGCAGATTCACCAACTTTTGAGTAGAATAAAATGTCTTTACGCAAATAGAAAAATATAAAACTATAAGCATACAGAAAAATTAAATCTACTCGAATTTCTACATGAGACGAGAGCAGTTGACTAGTAGCACAGCAGGGTCAACATTTTACTCTGTCTCACAATCCTATGTCAGCACCATAATTTTCCCAAATCATACAAAAGAGACGAGTTTAACTCGCAGCATGCAAAAAGCTAAGCACACGCTCATATGGGTGCAGTGGTGTGTAGTGCAATGAACTAATCAAAATAAAACTATAAAAGCTTCTAGTATGCACATGAGATGTGCACATGCAAAAGGTAACAAAACTGGCTCTCCCCCAGACTTAAACTAAACTACACAACATATGATAGAGAAATTAAGATCATAAAGAGCTAAGGGAAGAGGTTACCCAATGCTCAGCTAGTGAGCATACCAGAAGACGCGTGGAAACCTGAAGCAGGTCATCCATATGAAGAATCACAACCCCGCCAATGCGATTTGCTATGAATACCTGCAGGGGTGAGCTCCACAAAAACAAAACAAAAATACACAAACTACAAAGAAATACTAAAACAAACTAGGCATGAAAAACAAAATGCATAAAATGAAAGATAAGTACTGGGGTTATTGTTATCCCAGCACGACTTATTAAATTCCAAACAATTCTAGCTAATGGTCCTATGAAATAAAAAGTGCACAGGTAACTGGCCTAATATCCGTTTCGGTAACGGGTACCGATACTGTGATAGAGCAGTTACCCCTCTGCCTAAATAATCATACCTGCTCCTCGCAGGCAGAGGAAATAGGAAATGGGATGAGGAGGAGGCCTGGTCCTCCCTCATCGTATCACAAAAAGTATCCTCGCCTAGCAAGGCATCGTCAACTACAGGGAGAAGGCGGGAGGAGAAAGCAATCAATGGAACTTTCTCAACAGAGGAGGAATCAACCTCCTCACGAGAGAGGACACTACCATCGATGACTCGAGCTGAAAGCTCTAAGTTCTCCTGAAGCACCTACAGAGACTCAACCCGCCCAGGCTCAGATACAGAAATGGGATCAAGAAATAAAGGAGAAGAAGAACTAAAAGAATCAGAAAATGGGAGAGTGATCCCGGTGTCACTCTCAGCAGGATCCAAGCAGAGATCATCGTCGGTATCATAAGAGTCGTACCGAGGGGAATCCGAGAACTCGAGGTCCGCGGTGGTAAGAGGAACGGCCTCATCCAATAAGGAGGTGCGAACCTCCGCATCGGAAAGGGGATATTCCTCATCCCACCGGGGTACGTAAAAGTGTTCCGAAGATCCACCTTATCCGTCGGAGATAGAGGAATCATCATCCCACTTCGGCACAAACTCGGGCACCGAATTATCAACAAGTACGACATCATCAGCCGACTCACAGAAAATTGGAGTAGCACAATCCGACAAAAATTGCAGAGGGGCAAGGCTGCTCTCAAAATCAAGCACTGAATGAGCAGGCCCCCTCGCACATTCATTCGTAGACGCCACCTCGTCAACGACCGGAACAATCTCATCGTCCCATATAGAAGCGTCCATGAGTTCCTACTCCTCTTTTTGTTGGCTAACACCAGAATGATTGTCATCACTCAAGGGAAGCTCGTAAAAAGGGATTGAGGGACCCATGAAAGAGCTGTATGCGGTTAGAGATTCTTCAGTAATCTCAACGTGGAGAGAACGAGAAAAGTGCGTCATGTTAGTATATGGGCCAGGCAACACCCTGCTAGGCCTGTCTACAACAGTCTTCAGCAAACGGGAGGTTGTTGTGCAGACGCCCTCAGAGGGAGAATGCTTGCACAAATGAGGGCAATCCTTCAACATGTGGCCCACACCTTGACATAACAAACGCCGAATGCAATGCTCGGCATTCATAACAGCAATGACATCGATGGATCGGCGCAAAGTGTCAAGTAGACGGCACTCAGCATCAGGATTCATCGTGAACGAAAATAATTGCCGAAAAAGTGCTACACAGCTAAAATGAAAATAGCACGGATCTGCTATCTAAATCAAAAATCAGAAAAGGTCAAAAAAAAGAAATAAGCAAAATAAAAATTCGAATAACCAAAGCAAATAAAAAAATGATATGCACAAATGAAAAAGGGCTTCAATCTATTATCTCCCTCTCCAAAAACTGACACGACTGTGTTCCCCGGCAACGACGCCAAAAACTTGATGCGTAAGATCACGGCAGTGAACCGGTCGCATAAGTAATATAAAATGGGGCTTTCCCAAGTATCGATCTCTCAAGGAACACAGTAAGGTGGAGTTAATTTCGAGGAGGACTTGAGATTGAAGTCCTCAAGGTCGGCGGTAACGATGGGGGTTTTGATTGTTGCGATAAAAAGAAAGTAAAAATCTAACAACTACTCCTATGCAACGCCGCTATGCGATGCTTCGCCAGGCGGGATGGAAGACTAGTCAGGCCGCTATGCACCGAATCGCTAGGCCGATGGGTGAGTAGGCTTGCGGATGAGGTGATGAGAATGGTGGAATGAGGGTCGAAAGCACCTCTTTGCTACGCACGCCACTAGCAATTGCTAGTGCGGCAAGGACGGATAGATGGTGGTGGATGGAATATGGCCCAACTCGAGCAACTTAAGCAGTAAAATGAAATAGGAATCACATAGACATGAAACACATAACATATACAACCAAAGTGCACTTCATCAATATAAATAGATTTAAACACCAATATTCAACAAGAAAGCAAGAAAAGTCAAGAGATCGACTGAATCCGAAGTCTTGCTGAGGATTCACGGTTGGAATCATCGGGTTGTCAATCCGCATCCAAGCTCGGTCCTCAACTGCGTCCGGGGTAGAGAAGGGCTGTCACCACCTTCCAATGGCCCGTCTTCTTCGTGTCATGATAGCGGACGAATTTTGCGAGCTTTCCTTTGCTTGATGGCTATGGCGTCAAACCCTACTTGAAGCTCACAGATGAAGGAGAAGGCCGAGAGGAAGCTCTGGCTTGGATTTGGCGGTGAAAGCTTGCCCGGAGCACCTCCCTAGGGTGGAAGATGAAGGAAAATGGCGGAGATAGCGGAAAACGGCGGAGAAATGTCAATCGATCAGCGATCTCCCGAATTAGGGCGAGAACTGCACTATTTATACAAAGCAGAAATAAACAATGCGCACGATCACAGGCGCACGACCAGTGGTCGTGCGCACTATGTCCGGTGATCGTGAGCACTGGCATGGCAGATTAGGAATAAGAATTAGGATACTGCGCACGAGCAGTGGCGCACGACCAGTGGTCGTGCGCACTAAGTTCAATGGTCGTGCGATTACCCCAGACAGGACTCCAGAAAAGAGGAATCAATGCACACGAATAGTGGCGCACGACCGGTGGTCGTGCGCACTAGGTCCAGTGGTCGTGCGATTACCCAGGCTGATTATGGAAAACGTAGAGTAGTGCGTACGATCAGGGGCGCACGACCAGTGGTCGTGCGCATTAGATCCCATGATCGTGCGAAGTATTCCTGTTTCACAACCATCCTGGAATATGCACAAGACCCCTGTACCGAAAGGAAAAACCAATCAATGATATGTGCAGACATTCCAGACAATCACACAAAGGAGTACAAACTATAAAAATAACAAAATACACAACCACGGGCATAAATGTGCACTTCCTATGGAAATAAAGATAAGATGAAATATATACGATTATGAACTAAAAGTGAAAAGCAAGCGAAGGAAAACATGCCCAGATGAGTCCGAAAATAGGTATATAAAATGGACTCATCAACTGAGCAGATATCAGTCTAGCCCACTTATTGTTGAAGGTATGAGTCTTCTTCTACAACCAACTTTCTCTTTGTTGTATTGGAGAACAACAATCTATTGTTGAAGGCTAAAAACCCTTCACATAGCTAAATTTTTGTTTAATAGATGAATCAGCTGCCTTGTTCTGGAGAGAACAATGTTGCTGAACTTGAAAGAGCTTCAGCTTTCTTTCTTTGCCTTCTGGCTAACTCTACTGTACTTTAGCTTTCAAGCTTGTCGAAAAATATGAAGTCCCGACGCCTTTAGTTTCTGTATATTCTTCTTATGTTCTACGTTTGTTCTCCGTAACCCTAATCTCCCTTTCTTTCTTTCTTTTATATTTGTTGATTTGAATCAATGACACAATTGAGTATGGGTCCAGCCAAGGATGGTGAGTGCCACCTCCCTTAGAAAAGGAGAAATAAGCTTTCGGCGCTACTGCAGCTTTCCCGCAACGGCTTCATGTATTTTGACTTTGTTGACTTTTTCATGACGTCAACAGTGGTCATCCTGTGCTGCTGTAACTTCCCGCAATAGCATGAAATTCTTTGGCATGTTAACTTTTGATGATGTCAGCAGTGGTCATCACCTTCTGGACTTAGACAAAATTCCAAATCCTCACTAAGCGTTGAGTGATGTTAAGTCACTCAATGTCATCTGTCTTGGCTCTTCATTAGAAGCATTGAGTGAACCTGCCTCACTCAATGCTTCTGGACTTAGAGAAATTCTGCTGGCTTTGTCTCAGCGGTTCCTTCTCAACTGTCTCAACGGTTTGTTCTTCAAAGCTGAGACAATCTACTATCTCAGCGGTCTCAATGCTTTCTTTTTCTCAGCTGAGACTGTCCCCTATCTCTGTGGTTCCTTCTCAGTGGTCTCAATGTTTTTTCTTAATTAGAAGCGTTGAGTGAATCTGCTTCACTCAACGCTTCTGGACTTAGAGAAAATTTCAGTTAGTTTTATCTCAGCGGTTAAGCTGAGACATACTTCTCAGCTGTCTCAGCGGTTTTACCTTAGTCAAATTTTCTGGAAATTGTTGAACTGCGTTCGACGATCGGTGGGCTGAGCTCGATGAATTCTAAACCCTAATCTTCTGAATTTAGCTCGACGAATGGTGAGCTTAGATCGACGAAAGGTGAGTTGAGCTCGATGATTTCTGAATCCCAAGCTTCTGAATTTAGCTCGACGAACGGTGAGCTCAACTCGACGAAAGGTGAGCTGATCTCGACAATTTCTGAATCCCAAGATTCTGAATTTAGCACAACGAATGGTGAGCACAGCTCGACGAAAGGTGAGCTCAGCTCGATGATTTCTGAATCTTCCAGCATACTCTTTAATTTCACCTGTCCAATCATGGACAACCTGCATGCATGAACTCAAGCACACATCAAATATATTATGCCCCTTAGCATGATTGGTGATGCCCCTTCAAATCCTGAGGAATATTATAGGGCACAATACCCAACAGATGGATTGCTGACAACAAAGCGTGAAAAGACCTACCGTCGCGCAGTAACCCTAGCACCGATAATAGCTTATTTAAAAAGACTATAAGAGCACGTGTTTCTTTTCCTTATTCCGTTGTCGCCTTTATTATTGCGAACCATCATCTCCACGCGAAGAAAAGTGAACTATCTCCCTCCCGTTCGTGATTGAAGAACTCTGAAGAGCAAAGTCTCCAACGACCATCAATAGTTGATCGTGTGCAAGAAGAATGACATTCAGAAGCATCGATCGCGCGCCGCTCTACAGAGGAATACTTCTTTGAGGGAGTAATAGTTTATAACTTCTATTTCATTTCTAGATTTATTTTTCTCCATTCTAATTATTTTGTGTGAGGTAAAACGACCAGGGAGGTCGTCGGAATCCGGGAAGAGCTCCGTGGGAAATTATCCTAGGAGGATGTCTAGATTGATGAGATATAGTGGGGCTCTAAGACCCTTCTGGGGAGGCAGGTAAGGAGCTGGCTCAAAGACCTTTCAGGGGAGGAAAGGGATAGAGAGAGAGAGCCAACCAGTTCGGGTTGAGGGTTGGTATAGAAACCAAAATAGAGTTGTTTTCATTGCCTACGATCTCCAGCATCATGGAGATCATGTTTTGTTTTGTGTAAACATTTTATTAGTGTTAAATATAATCAAGTTTCATCATTTCATCGTATTATTCGTGGTTGATGCTGCTAGTATATTGAGGGTTGTGTAGGTAATCTGAAAATATTTTTCTACAGGAAAAAATCGTGTCTGTGACCTATCACAGTGCGGTAGTAGCCTTACCTCCCTGCGATAGCTTCCAGAATAGGCTGCCCTTCCAGAATTCATTTTAATTCTGAATTTAATTGAAAACCTTACTTCCCCCCTCTAAGGCTGGCCACCCGATACAACATACCTGAGAGGAGAGTTTTGATGTTGAATGTAGTTGTAGAGTCTTAGTGAAGTTCACGATGATAGAATTCCTATTTTCTCTCTCCAATCATCGACGGCGGCCTCCACTTTGCTCTTGTTTATAAAAGGTTCAGGAAAAAGGAATGAGGGTTTTAGGGGCTTTGTTGACTTATAAAACTCTTTTATAACCGTCGGCCATGATTCTCCTCCACCCCTTTGATGGTTAGCTATGTATGACCTCTTCTCTCTCCTCAAAATTCCTTCTCAACCATGCAAATGATGGGACACACCTTTTGCAGGTTGATTGTAGCTGGGTTAGCCAGGTTTAGACTCAATTGAGCCTAGTTTAATCAATCTAAACCCTAAGGGATTGAGTTTGACTTTTCATGGTCAAAATGTGACCTTTTTGATGGCTTGACCTTACCACAAGTTGACTTGAGTCTCATAAGGGTCCAACCAAGTCTAAGTGTTCACTAAAGTGGCATGAAACATCAAATTCCAGTAGAATTAATTTTTTAGGATTGACTTTAGGTGTTGTCACACCAAGGATAACCTTTGGTGACTTAGGTGTGCTTACTAATTCCAAAGCACAAACATGACTCCCATAGGTCACCTTAAGCTTATTAGAGTTGAACATGGCCCAATGTACACATTAGAAGCTCACCCAAGCTCAGTACACTACCTTGGGTGCACATAGCCACTACATCAAACTTCTAGACCCTTAAAAATAAAATTACGATGTTATATCCTATTAAATCCATACCTCTACAGTGTCATCTGAGATCATCTCCCCACCTGCATGATGAACAATTAGAACCCTCGAGAAATTTTCCTTCCCTAAAAGTTCTTTGAAGTCATGAAAAGGTTGCCTCATGTTTGGAGTGTCCGAGTAAATTTATACCTCTACAGAGTCGATTGAGATTAATACCCCACCAACATGATGGCCTGGTAGACCCCCTGAGAGATCTTCCCTCCGTAGAAATTTTTGAATTTATGACAAGGGTGCCTCTTGTCTGAATCATCTTAGTAAGTCCATACCTCTACAAGGTCGGCCAAGATCTGCTTTCCACTTGTGTGTTTTCTTAGTAGACCCACGAGAGCCTCAATGAGCCCCTTTACTACTCTAGTGTCAAGGTAGGATCGCATAAGCCAAATAGGCGAGCAATAATTTAACTTTGGAGTACCTAAAGTAGCGAGCAAGTTCTTCGAATCGCGTGAAACTATATGCCTAGCGTCAAATTGCGTGACCTTAAAAGTCTAGAGAGCACTTAAATCACACGCCCCTAAGAGCCTAATGAGTAATCATCTCATGCAATTTGGGCGAGGACAAACGAGTAATAAATATGAAAAAGATGAAACAATCCGGTATAAAAGTATATTTTCTTTCTTTCTGTGATGGCAAAACATTGCACCAAAAAGTTTGCTGATTTGCTCTTTACATTTACATTAACTTGGTAAAAAATAGAAACAAATTTCACTGGTTGGCCGGAGTTCATGCACTATTACTTGTTGGGACCCTTGACATCCTATAAGAGCAACTCCAAGGGATCGTCATTCTCTAAAAATGGCGCCAGGATTGCCTCCAACCATTCGCCATTGCCCCCTGTAAAAATTCTGATCTTCTCTCCCCCTCTAAATTTAGAGGCAGGAGAGAGAAAATAGAGGGGTGGCAAAAAAAAATTTAATGTATTTTTTTATTATTATTGTTTAAATTAGGTATTTATAAAACTCATTCATTTCAATGTATTGCTCGTAATCGTCAATATATTTTTTCAAATATGACATGTAATATATCAATAAATTTGTTTTTTCGAGACCTACAAAATGAGACAAATATTAAATACCTTCTAATTAGTATTGATCATGCAAATACAAAGAGAAGACGTTTTACTTATTAAACGTGTGAATACAACAAAATGCATATAATTTTCAAAATTACATTTCTTCATTAACATGTTGTGCCCATAAATGTTCAATCAGTGCATCTTGAAGTGCGAAATGTGCATTTTTGTCTATGATCTTTCTATGCCGATTTAGGAACTGACGAAATCTCTCGGCTTCACTTGTGTCCATCTCTTCAACATTTTGAGTGGGTGTCATTCTCTAAGAATGGCGCCAGGATTGCCTCCAACCATTCGCCATTGCCCCCTGTAAAAATGCTGATCTTCTCTCTCCCCCTCTAAATTTAGAGGCAGGAGAGAGAAAATAGAGGGGCGATAAAAAATTTTAATGTATTTTTTTATTATTATTGTTTAAATTAGGTATTTATAAAACTCATTCATTTCAATGTATTGTTCGTAATCGTCAATATATTTTTTCAAATATGATATGTAATATATCAATAAATTTGTTTTTTTGAGACCTACAAAATGAGATAAATATTAAATACCCTCTAATTAGTATTGATCATGCAAATCCAAAGAGAAGACGTTTTACTAATTAAACGTGCGAACATAACAAAATGCATAGAATTTTCTAAATTACATTTCTTCATTAACATGTTGTGCCCACAAATGTTCAATTAGTGCATCTTGAAGTGCGAAATGTGTATTTCTGTCTTTGATCTTTCTATGCCGATTTAGGAACTGACGAAATCTCTCGGCTTCACTTGTGTCCATCTCTTTAATATTTTGAGTGGGTGGAGGGGTAAAAATATCGACATATTCATTCTCATCTCGCTCGTTTTCGGCAATCATATTGTGCATTATAATACAAGCTGTCATGATATCATGTAACACATGTTTATTCCAAAAACGGCACGGTCCCTTAACAATTACAAATCGTGATCGAAGAACTTCAAATGCTCGTTTTACATCTTTTCGGCATGCTTCTTGCATCATTGCGAAGTATTGTTTTTTTAATCTTGTGATTGACAAAGAGTTTGAACTAGTGTTGACCATTTCAGATATATTCCATCGGCTAAGTAATAACTAACGTCATACTTTTTCCCCAAGATTGTGTAATGAGTAGGGGGCGTAATACCTTGTGCTAAGTTAGCAAATTAATTGAACGACTGCAGGACATTGATATCATTGTTAGAGCCTGTTATGCAAAAATTTTATATGACGACGATCCAAAAGAGAAGAAAGGATTTGTCTTTGATCATGTTTGATATATCTTAAAAAATACAAAGAAGTGGATAGATACACCCGGGTCTACAAAAGGTATGAACTCTCAGAATATTGATATGTCACAAACATTAAGTTTTAACTCTCCCAATCAACGGAGAAGTATAGACTTAAATGCAGATAGCAATGAAATGAATCCTGGTAGTACTGGTGAGAAGAATCTACGATCTCAACTTCCATTAATCGACCTATTGGAAAAAATCAAGAAACACAGAAGAGAAGAAATCGAGTGGTAAGAGTTATGGTAATGAGGCCCACACCAAAAAAACAAAGAAATCTTAGAGGTTTTAAAGAGAGGGCAAGAACAACGAGAAAACGATACGTATTCGATTCAAGAGCTCATGAAGTTAAAAATAGAAAATCAAAGGAGAATATTAGAGCTTCAGAGTACTAAACAAGATCACGATATCATGATAATAGATTTGAATAACATCAAAAGAACTCCAGAGCGGCAGTATTTTCAACAAAAAATAAGATATTATGAATAAAAATATTATCAAACTGCTATTTGGAGGATCTTCATCACTTGAAGGAACTGAATATGTAGGAAGCATATATGGAGGTAGTGGTTACGGAGGAAGTCAGTATGAAGGAGACCCTCACGGCGGACCGTAATTTGGAGGGCCTCAATTTGGAGGAACTCAATTTGGAGGAACTCTATTTGGAGGAACTCAATTTGGAGGAAGTCAGTACCGAGAAAGCCAATATTGAGATAGTCACTACCGAGAAAGTCAGTACGAGGGAAGATAATTTGTAGGACCTTAGTTCGGAGGAGACCAGCAAGGAGGAAGTTAGTATGGAGGAAGTGACTATGAAATACCATGGTATGAAGGAGAACATCACAGGAAAAACGCACGCGGAAGTTGTAGCAAACCCAATGTTGACCTCCAAGAATTTTAGTTTTAATTCTAGATGCAGTATTTCCATTTAAATCATGTAATGTTTATTGTATTTTTGTTATGCAATCAAATTTAAAATAAAAAAATTTAAAAAATTAATAGCATGTACAACCCCATATTCGCTTAGTAGGACCCGGAGGCACCAACAGTCAGGATTGGACTAGCTTCGGGCTTCGGACCAGAAGAGCTCCCGCCCTGAAGAATTTCCCGGCCATGAGTGGGAGGGAACACTTGCGCTTGCGCCATGCTCCCGCCTTGGAGGAGCTCTCGCACATAAGCGGGCGAGATCGCTTGCGCCAAGCTCTGGACAAGAAGGTTCTCGGCTCAGAGTTCTCACCAAGTGGGGCCCAGGGCCCGGGGTAAAATTACCTAATTACCCTTAGGTAAAATTACTCATATACCACAAGGGGCTGCATTTAGTACTTTACAAACAACCGGATTTGGCTATTTATAGGTCAGCCAAGGGTATTTCAGTAATCTCAGGTCAGCAAAAGGCTATAAATAGACCCATAAGGGCTCCTTAGAAAGCATGATCTCATTATCCTCCAAATCTATAGTGCTTTCTGAGGAGCTCCTAGCCCAGCTTTTGGCTTTGGAGGGGAAGCTCTCAGAGATCTTCCGGGTGTGAGGTGGGACCTCCCTGCTGAGGCTTTGGGTCAGTCTTAGGTCCTTTGCAACTAGTCTAGGGTTGGGGCTCGAGATAAGTAGGTGTTGGCTGCAACCCTATTTTTGAACTCCCGTTGAGGTCAATTTTGGCTTCAACAGTTCTGGTGCGGTGACCGTGGAAGACAGCTGACACAAGAAAGCCTTGAGTTTAGTCCCATGGCTAGAGGTGAAGGTGAAGGGTCTGGTTCTGGAGGCTCCCCCACCGGGGGAGAGGAGGCGACGAGGAAGATGTTGGAGGACTTCAGGCGAAAAGTCCTGCAGACCATTAGCTTGGCCTTCTCGGCGAGGAGTGAGTGGGCGACTCCTCAGGTTCCAGTGGAGGCGGTCCCGCTCTTGGGTGAGAATGCCCCTGGGCAGCGCCCCGGGAAGGAGGTCCCAGTGGAAGTCGGCGAGAGGGATGTGGCCGCTCGGGAGCTCTTCCCAGGCCAGCACCCAGGCAAGGAGACTCTGGAAGATTTAGGTAAGAGGGAGGCGACAGTGTGAGAAATATTCCCTGGGCACGGTCTCGCGGATCGGGCCAGCCATCCGAGGCCGCGATATGTGCCCTCTTGCCAGGCAGGAGGCGAGAGCCCTTTTAGCGAGCTCATCATCTCAGCTCCGGTGCCAGAGGGGTTCCGGGAGCCGGACATGTCCTATTACTCAGGGAAGGATGACCATGTACAACATGTAAAGTGGTTCGAAGACGTGGTTTTGATAAGGCAGATGACAGATGCCTTCAAGTGTCGGTTGTTCTCCATCACATTGAAGGAGAAGCCCCGGGACTGGTTCCACCAGTTGCCAGCGAGCTCGATATACAACTTTGAAGATCTGCGCCGAGGGTTTCTATTGAGGTTCTCAATGTCTAAGAAGCGTAAGAAGGATGCGGAGTGCCTGTTTGTAGTGAGGCAGAAGCATGACGAGACACTGGGTCGCTACGTTGACCGGTTTCAGGAATAGATACTCCTGGTCCAGGAGGTCCCAGGGTACGCGCTGATGCTCGCCTTCACCCTAGGGCTGAGGCCGGGATTCTTCCATATGGAGTTGAAGAGTGTGCCCCCCTCCCCCCTCCTTTGAGGAGCTCATGGAGAGGGCGGCGAAAGAGATAGACTTCGAGAGGGCAATTCTGGCGTTTGCCAGGAAGTTGGCCAAGCTGGCGGAAGATGATGTGAAGGAGCCTGCAGCGGGAAGGCAGAGAGAGCTGAGAGAGCAGAGGGAGCAAAGAGAAGAAATAATGAGGGAAGAACCCTGAGGGCAGGGGCAGCAGCAGGGATGAGGGGCCCGAGAGCCAAACAACCGGTTGAGTTGGAGGCCCCAGGAGGGTCGCCCCCAGGGCCAAGGAGGAGGCTACCAGGGAAGAGATAACTTGCGAGAACCCAGGAGGTTTGACCAACCGGCGTGGAGACAGGGGCCACCTCCCTCCGCCGCAAGAGGCCATGGAGGTGGGCAGAGGAAGAGGAGCAAGGAGAGTAGTTCGAGGAGCGGGGAGAAGAGGAGGAGGAGAAGGAAGAAGGGGTAGGGCGGCGTTGCTCTTTTGTTACTTACACTAGGAGGAAGCTCACGCGACGGCCACCTGCCCTGAGTTCTTAGAGATGAGAGAAGCAAGAGGAGCAGGGAGGTAGGATCTGCCAGTTAGTATCGTGGAAGTGCAGCAGGGGGAGGGAGAAGATAGATGTGAGGACCGGGTAGACATGGGAACCCGGGGTGGGATCGGGGTGATCCGTGAAGGAGTGGGGATTGAGGCCACCCGGAAGGGGAGCTGTCGGATTCCTAGTTGATTTGGGCAAGGTTCACTAACTTAGGATGTGACCCATCATGTATAGCCAGGGTCAATTTGTGTCTTAGAGTCTAGGTTAAGTCCTTAGGCTCAACTCCAGGTGGACCAGCTTTCTTCAAGACCCTCAGAGACTCCAGACTCACAAGTTTTCAAGACTAAGTAAAGTGAGTTCGACGTTCGTCGAACTCCGCTCGACGAAAGGAGTTCTGCGTTCGACGATCTTGAGACAATTCTTAATACTGAGCTAGATGATCTGGGTTCTCTGTTCGATGAAAATTCAGGCTCTACATCAAGCCAAAGTCAGGAGAACTTCAATTTTTTTTCTAAGTCCAGTTTCAAGCTTCGGTCGACGAATTATATTCTGAGCTCGACGAACTTGGACCTCAAGTTCACAGCTTCTCAGGTCGACGAAATCAGCTTCGAAGGTCGACGATTGATAATCTCTACTCGATGATTTTTGGACTCAGAGAACTTGTGTCGACACAGCATTTCAGCAGATGCAGGATATTTTGTCTAAGTCCAGAACTATTCTTTGCTCGACGAATTTGATTCTCAGCTCGACGAATGAAGAATGTCTGTTAGATGAATGAAGATTGTCTGGTCGTCGAACTCTCTCAAGATCAGCTCGATGAACTCAAGCTCAGCTCGACGAACACAAGTGCAGTTCGACGAATTGTGTTCTTCGTTCGACGAATCCAGATTATGTTTTCTTCAAGATTCCCCTCCCGTTTCTTGGCGCTGATCCCTGAACATTTAATGCCAGATCTTCTCGAAATGTTACCGTTAGAATGCGCATTGACTATGGACGATTACATGTCATTTTTCCATGGGACAGTTAGGAAAGTCATTGATTGCTGATTCTTTCTAAGGCCGACTGTAGTTACTGCTCGACATTCAAAAGTTTGAATATTCCTCAGTCAGATATACACAGAGACACAAAAAGAGAACATGATGAAGCAGTGATAGAGTTCAAGAATTACAGTACAGAAAATACTCTAAAGTTGCAGAAGAACAAACATTTTCAAAAATCTAAAGTTCTTGACTGCAATCAGCCTTGACCAGAGAACTCTCTCTCAAGAAGAAGAAGAAGAACAACTAAATTCAATCAAGAGTCTTCTTCTCTCTATTCATAGGATAACTTCAAAGGACAACAATCAATCAATCTGTCAAAGAAGTTCCTGAAGCAGTTCTGGTCTAGGCATTCTAGGTCATTGAAGGCCTATCACCCTGAAGCAGTGCTCCAGCATTCCTGACCAATTCCAGACCTCAGGGGGAGCAAGAGCTGCTACAATCAATCCACAAGTCTTCTCTCTGACTGTTGACAGAGAAGACACTATCACCACCTCTCTCCAATTCCTGTACAGGGTTTTAAATCCCTTCAAAATTATTCTGGTTACAAGTCTTCTTCCAAAAGACTTGAGGGTTTGGTTCTTTGGGACCTGATCAAAACCCATTGGTGCTCAGGACACCTGATCAACTCATACTGCAGTGGATTCCTACCTAGGGTGGTAGAAGAGTGGATGTACCCAGATTGGTTGAGGAACCACTATAGCTCCTTGTGTATTCTGGTTGCTTATTTTCTTTTGTTTTTTGGCTGTGGTCTGTGATTGCTCTGTGTTTAGTTAGTTGCTGTGCTTGCTTTATCTTATTTGCTTCCCTGTTCACTTAGGAATACAACAAGAGTTGTAAAAAGTTTCTATCAAGCACCATACTCTATTCACCCCCCCTCAAGAGTATATCAGATCTAACCTGCACTTTCAATTGGTATCAGAGCCAGGTTGGTTAAAATACCACACCTTAGTGGTTGCACAGGCTAACACCTGAACCCAAAGATCCTTTCTGTTAGATCTGCTTGTTTAAGTTTGTTACTAGATTTATTTCTTCACAGAACATGGCCCAAAACAAAGATTATGCTAGTACCAGACCTGCAGTGTGCAATATATCTAAGTTTGCACTTTGGAAGGCAAGGATTAGATTGTACATGAACTCTATTGATGAAGACATTTTCAATTCCTTTTTGACAGTGTGTCCAAGACCTCCAGAAAACACAAGTACAAGTGCTGTTCCACCTCCTTCAGGAACAGATGCAGAAATCAAGAAATGGAAAGTAGCAAATGCAAAGGCTATGAACATTCTCGCCTAGACTATGTCTGATGAAATATTCCAAAAGGTAGCTGAATGCAACTCAGCAAAGGACATCTGGGACAAGCTATCTGAGATAGTCTCAGGATCTGCTGATGAGAGAAAAGATAGAAGATCTCATCTCATAACCCAATATGAGAACTTCAAGAAAGGAGAAGCTGAGTCAGTAGCAGATATGTATAATAGACTCAGTCTCATAGTCAATGAGCTGAAATCATTGGACAAAGAGATCTCATTGACTGAGCTCAATGATAAAATCCTAATGTTCTTCCCAAGCACTTGGGACTCAAGAATCTGGCCAATCAAGGATGCCAGAAGCCTAAATGAGATCACCACTAAAGCTCTCTTGGGTAAGCTCAAGTCTTATGTGCTGCTCATCAAAAATAGAGAAGAAGAGCAGAAGGCTGCCTCACCAGCTATCAGAAAAGAAAAATCAATAGATTTCAAAGCCATTGAAGATCAGCCTGAAGACAAGGTCACAGGCAATGAAGAGCTGCTAAGCCTACTGGCCAAAAGATTTTACAAAATGGCCAGGAAAGATTTCAGGAAAAAGTCTTCCAGAGGGCATGACAAGCCAAGGTATGACAAATCAAATAACAAAAAGATTATTTGTTTTGGATGTAGGAAACCAGGCCACATGGTGTCTGACTGTCCAGAAAATCAGTATAAGGACAAAAAGGACAGGAAGGAAAGAAGAAAAGATAAAGACTTCAGGAAGAACCGCAATGATAAACCCTCCTCCAGCAAGAACAAACACACCAGGAAGGGGTTTGTAGCTGAAACTTGGAGTGAGACAGAAGAAGAATCTGAAGCTTCATCCATCTCTAGTGATGATGAAGATGATGCTGATGAAAAAGAATTCTGCATGATGGCTATCAATGCCTCACAACAAAATTCTGATGCAGAAGAGTCAGAGTCAGAGACTCAATCTGGAGAGGACCAGGTAATAAGTTCTTTTGATTTTAATTCTGAGGACTTCAAGTGTGAGTTTAAAGCATTATGTTTGGATTTATTAAAATCTGAGAAGGAAATCATTTCTCTCAGAAATCAGTTATCTGAACACAGTACTTTAAAATCAGAAAACCTCAAACTCTCTGAGGAGTTGGAATGCTGTAGGGAGCAGATAGGCTCACTGAAAAATGAACTGTCAGAGGCCAAGAAGTTTAAAGAATCCCTCAATAGGATAAGTATCAAACTAATGGACATCACAAGCACAGTGAACTCAAGATTCAATAGTGCACTGGGCTTGGGTGCCTCATCCAGCCAACCTATAGTATTAACAACCCCAATCAAGTTTATCTCTGATAAAGGTAAGGGAGTTGTAGAAGTAGCTAGGAAGAATTCTGACTTACCTAAGAAAATAAGAGTTCAACAGAAATTGTCGAATGGAGCTAGACGATCGTCGAATGAAGATCAACAATCTCAGGCAAAATCGTCAAACTCAGGTCGATGATCTCTGAACCCTAAACTCTGCCACAGTCGATCTTCGAACGGAGCTCGACGATCTGACCCAAGATCGTCGAACTCAACTCAGAGATCATCGAACAGAGATCCGAGTTTTGAAAAAATTTTCAAAGGTAAATCAAATTTCAAACCTAGGGGTCCTTCATCCCAAAGATTTAACCCTTATACTGAATGGATAATACCTCCAAGGAGATATCATCCTGAAGGCTATATGAGTCAACCAGGGATGTCTTTTATTTCTGAATTCAAAGGTTATCAACCTAAGCCCAAGGTAAACTGGGTTAAAAACAAGTAAATTGTTTTATGTGCAGGTGAAGACCTATCCAACATCAAACCAGCAATGGTATCTGGATAGTGGGTGCTCAAAGCACATGACAGGAAACAAGGACAATTTCACATCCTTCAAAGCCAAGCTTGGACCCAAAGTAATATTTGGTGATTCAAACTTTGGACTAACAAAAGGATATGGTGCAGTCCAGATTGGCACAGTCACCTTCAAGAAAGTAGCCTATGTGGAAGGACTGGAGCACAACTTGATCAGTATCAGTCAATTGTGTGATGAAGGCTATCAAGTGACCTTTAACAAATCCTCATGCAAGATCAAATCAGAGGACAACACAACTGTGTTGACAGGTAAAAGGAAAGGTAACATTTATCTTGTAGATTTTCTTTCAACCAAGGTAGATATTTGCTTGTTTAATTCAATTTGTAGACCTAATGAACTATGACATAAAAGATTAGGGCATATAAACCTTAGAACCATTGCTAGGCTATCCAAGGACAATCTTGTTAGAGGACTACCTTCTGGCCCCTACAAGAAGGAAGGACTTTGCAGGGCTTATCAATTAGGCAAGCAAACCAAAAATAGTTTCAAGTCACTTAATAAGAGTGATTCACCTAGGATTTTGTATCTGTTACACATGGATCTCTTTGGACCCATCACAGTACAAAGCTTAGGAGGAAAATCTTATACTTTAGTGGTTGTAGATGACTTCTCTAGATTCACATGGGTGTTCTTTTTGAGGAAGAACTCTAATAAGTTTAAGTATTTGACAGAGTTTCTCAAATGCATAAAGACTGAGTTCAACACTCACATTGCCCTGATCAGAAGTGATCATGGGACCGAGTTTGATTCTTTTCTTATGCAAGAGTTCTGTCAAAGTCAAGGGATCAGGCACACTTTCTCAGCTCCTAGAACTCCTCAACAAAATGGGGTAGTTGAAAGGAAAAAATAGAACCCTTATTGAATATGCTACTACATTGTTGTCAGATGCTCACCTTCCTCTATCCTTTTGGGCAGAAGCAGTGAACACCTCCAACTATGTGTTGAATAGAAGTTTGATACATAAACTGAAGGGCAAGACTCCCTATGAATTACTCAAAGGGAATAAACCTAAAGTAGATTACTTCAAAATATTTGGTTGTACTTGCTACATTCATAATAATGACAAGAAATACATAGCAAAATTTCAAGCTAAAGCTGATGAAGGAGTATTTCTGGGATACTCCATGATCAGTAAAGCTTATAGGGTGTATAATAAATCAACTCTTAAAATTGAAGAATCTATTCATGTATCTTTTGATGAGACTAACATGACATACAAGGAGAAAGAGATTTATACCATAAGCTCTTTGCAGGTTCCACCACTGTGTGAGTCTATGGATGGACTGAACCTTACCCAAGAGGTGTCAAACCATCCCGCTCCATAGGTTGCTGAAGATAGTGAAGAGGAAAGTCAAGAGGAAGTGGCTGAACTTCCCCCAACAGTTAGTATCATTCCCCAGGAGGAATTAAATACTGAAGTTGTTGCTCAACCAACTCCACAAACTGATCTTGCCACACTTTGAGATCACCCCAGATCTCAAGTAATTGGAGACATTTCAGCAGGTGTACAGACAAGGCATCAACTCAACCAAGACTTGATGCATGCCTAATTTCTCTCCAAATTGAACCTCTCACCATTCATGAGGCAGAGCAAGATCCCCACTGGATCATTGCAATGCAAGAGGAACTCAATCAGTTTGAGAGATGTAAAGTTTGAGATTTAGTTCCAAGACCTCATAACTATCCAGTTATTGGAACCAAATGGGTCTACAGGAACAAGTTGGATGCTCAAGGCAACATAGTGAGGAACAAGGCTAGGCTTGTTGCTCAAGGCTACAGACAAGAGGAAGGAATAGACTATGACCAAATCTTTGGCCATGTTGCAAGGTTAGAGGCCATTAGGATATTCCTTGCCTATATAGCTTACAAGAGATTCAAGGTCTACCAGATGGATGTCAAAAGTGCATTTCTAAATGGAATACTTCAAGAAGAGGTTTATGTAGAACAACCTCCAGGTTTTATCTCTCCAACTCAACCCTCTTTTGTTTTTAAATTGCATAAAGCTCTCTGTGGTTTAAAGCAAGCTCCAAGAGATTGGTATGAGACCCTAGCAAGCTTTCTTTTAGAGCATGAATTTACAAGAGGAACTATAGATAAAACACTTTTCACTAGACATCATAAGGACCAAACTTTGTTAGTACAAATATATGTGGATGACATTATGTTTGGGTCTACTGATCCCAAATTATGCAAGAGGTTTGCTGACCCCATGCATTCAAAATTTGAGATGAGTAGCATGAGTAAGCTTTCCTACTTCCTTGGTCTCCAAGTGAAGCAGCTCCCAGATAGTATCTTTCTCTCCCAAGCTAAGTATGCTAAAGAGCTTATCAAAAAGTTTGGGATGGGTGATGCTTCAGGGATGAAAACCCCTATGGCTACATATGCTGTTGTGGATTCTGATGCAGTAGGGAAACCTGTAGATCAGAAAAATTATAAAGCAATTATTGGATCCCTATTATACCTAACAGCTAGCAGACCTGACATAATGTTTGCCACATGTCTTTGTGCTAGGTTCCAAGTGAACCCTAAAGAATCTCACCTTATTTTCCTAAAAAGAATTTTGAGATATATAAAGAGTTGCCCTAGTCTAGGACTCTGGTATCCTGCAGAGTCAGAGTTTGAGTTAACTGGATACTCAGATGCTGACTATGGTGGATGTAGAGTGGACAGGAAAGGTACCTCTGGAACATGCTAGTTCCTTGGTATGAGACTTGTCTCCTGGTTTTCTAAAAAGCAGACATCTGTGTTTACATCAACTGCAGAAGCAGAATACATGGCTGCTGGTAGTTGCTGTTCACAAATTCTATGGATACAAAACCAACTCTTAGATTATGGTGTCAACTTAAATAATTCAACATTATTTTATGATAATACTAGTGTTATTGCTATAGAACAGTATCTAGTTCACCATTCTAGGACCAAACATATTGAAATAAGACATCATTTCATTAGAGATAATGTGGACAAAAAGAAAATTAACTTGATCCACATTCCTACTGATCTATAGAGAGCGGATATTTTCACCAAGCCATTGGATGAGAAAACCCATCTGTTCTTTATAAATCAACTGGGAATGATTGATGGAGAAGAGTTAACCTAATTTCTGTCTGCATTCGACGAATTTTCCAGAGTTCGTCGAACGGAGTTTGACGAATTAGGGAAAGTTTGAGAGATTCTCGTCGAACGGAGATCGATGAATTCTCTGTGTGTGGAAACAATTTTCGTCGACCAGAGATCGACGAACTTTGCTTCAAGAAGACATTTCATCGAACGGAGATTGACGAACTATTTTCGATTCTTCTGGATGAGATCGACAAATTATCTATCTATAATTTATTTCATCGAGCTCAGTTCGAAGAATTTTTCTTTTTCGTGGAACGGAGTTTGTCGATTCATATTCTGAAAATCTTATATCTAGCTCTTCTTCGACCTCCATCCCGTGCTTTCAGTTCCTTTGCTCTTGATCGTCGTTTCTCTCTGTGTTTTTCTTGCAAGACATCAATGGCGATTCCCTCAGGTGCTCTGGCTGCAATGAAGTTTGACACTTGATTCGACATGGACTTTGAGTCATTTCAACATTCTGACCCCATCTTCCTATACATCTTGGAACTACTGGAAGAACTAAGTTTAAAAGATTTCATGACGAGGTGCATTAAACTTCATGGAACAGAAATACGAGAATATGTATATACATCTATAGTTTCTGACGAAGATGTCTTGATCGAAAATATAGGGAACACTGTTGTTTTCCTCTCTCCCGCAGTTCTCACTGAAGTATTTGGATTAGTTAACGGAGAAGACAATCTGGAAATGGATTCTGAGGAATTCAATGATATGCTGAAACTAATGGGTTTCTCTGGGAACAACCCTAATAAGTTGTTAAAAAAGCAATTATCCGCCGCCTACCAATTTCTAGCAGATATTACGGGAAAGATTCTGATGGCCAAGCACTCTGCTCATGACTATATTACCCGTCACCAGTTTCTGATAATGTGTGCAGTAGTGAATAAGTGACAGCTTGATTGGAGTAAGGTGTTCTTTGAATTGATCAAAAAGAAGAACAGCAAGAAGGAAGTCTGCTTTGGCAGAATTTTGGGCATATTTCTTAAAGAGAAGGCTGCTGAATGTATGCTCTCCCCGACCATCTTCATAAATGCCAGCAAGCGCCTCACTTGCACTCTGTCTGGCAGGTGGGAGAGGACCATCTCCAAGCCCTCAAAGGCTTCTTCATCCTCCCTCCAAACTTATGAGAGCACAAGGGCTGTAAAGGCCGCTACCCACCCTGCTGAAGAGGTTCCTCCATCTCAACCATCTATTCCAGCACCTCTTCCTCCAAAGAAGCCTCCTCATATACCTTCCCCTCCTTCATCTCCACCACTTGACCTGACAAACCTTCCATCTCCACCTCCATCTTTCCCCTTGCAAGTTGATCATCAACCCACTCCTCCAGATTCTCCTCAGGACATTCCTATTCCTACTCCTCCACAGTATCCTCTTCCCCCACACTTATCCACCATCCCATCGTATAATATACCATCAGATGCAATCATGCAAGATACCCCCCCCCCCATCTGTTATTCCTCCTCCCATTCCATCCCCTTCCCCTTCCCCATTTGATCCATCTACCCTCATTCCTTTGCTCACACCTCTCATCAAATCCTTGATCCAATAGGCCATTACACCTCTTGTGACCTCCATTCATTCCTTATCTGCCCAGATCTCTCTTCTCTCTGCTGTCCCCTCTTCATCTAGGGGCCTGGCTCCAGGTCTTCCTGAACCCAGGCAGGGGGAGATGCTTTGTGATGAAGTTGCAGTAGATGCAGATACAGCAGCAGCAGCAATCACAGGAGTTCCCTCTCCAGCAAATTCAGATTCAGATAAGGATACACCAATTTTGACAGACTTTGATGCTGAGATATCTGAGTTAATTCTATTTATGGATACTGACATTGATTGGGATGAGTCAGTTGCTCAAATAACTCATGTTGGTGATTTCTATTTAAATCCCACACTGAATTTATCAGTTTTGTTGAGAAGTTTTGACACTGTACATATGAAATTCCCTCCAGCAGATTTTTCTAAGCCTTATTTGGCTATGGTACCATATACCTCTCCGGCTAGTCTAGCAGTTGACAAGCAACTCTGTGACAATTTTGCTCTCTCTGCCTCTAGCTCAAAAGTCATTCCAGAAGATACATCAGTGCCAGTCTCAGCACCAGATTTTAGTATGGATGACTCTCTTATACCTACTCTAGATGAGCTTATTCAGGCAGACATTGAAGAAGAGAATAAGGCAGTAGCTGATAGCTCTATCTCCTTTATTTCTTAATCTTGTACAGATATTTCTTTTCTTGTTGCTGAAACTATTATTCCTGAACCTTCTGCCCCACCTCCAGCAAAGGCTGTTGTTTCTGATAAAGCTTTAAAAGCTTTAGATGCATTGTATGATACCCCTCAGGATTCAGAATCTGATGATGATGATATTGATTCTGATGAGGATGCAGCTAGTAGGAAAAAGAGATTATTGGCAAAGAAGAGAAAGGCTGCTCCTCCTCCTAAGCCAAATCCCACTATAGACACTCCCTACTATATTTTGCACAATGTGACTCCATATAAGGGAATGCCAGCATGGATGTGGCTCTCCAAAAACTAGCAGAAAGATAGAAAGAGAAGTAGGAGATACTCCCCTCCTCCAGTACACAGATACAGGAAGGATCCTCCTCCTCCTCCTCCAGCAGCTGGTGCCAGTGGCTCTAGCTCCCAGAGATCTGCCCCAATGTAAACTTATCAAAGACAGTCAGGGAGATCTTCTGGAAGCAGCCAGCAGAGGCCATCCTCCTCAGGAAGTCAACAACATAAGCAGCAGCAACAACAACAAAGTTCTGAAGCTCATAAAGCTGAAAGCCCAAAAAGACCTCTCTCTCCTCCAATTCCTTTTGAAGATCCAAAGACTGCAGATATAGCAAGAATGGGTAGATACCAAGAGCTGATTGGTCTATCATTGATAAATAAAGCTAAAGCAGAAGGAAAAGATATTTCTGGACTTTCAATTATGTCAAAGTATAGAAAGGAAGAGCTGAAAAGATTTGACAAAGGCAACAAACTATTTAATGTTGGTGATTATATGAAACTTCATCCTGAAGTATTTGTCCCCAGGGCTACATCATTGAAAATTATTGGGGCAGCTGATATGACCATAACAGTGGCTCAAGCTCAAAATCCTAACAGAGAAATCATTTTCAAGAAGCTAGGAGAAAAGAAAGCAGAAGACAAACCTCAGCAGAAGAAGCCAAAGCAGTAATTTTCTTGTTGTTTTAATTTCTGTATGTTATTTGTCTTTAAACTATGCTATTTGTTAAACAAAGCTGTGTGTATATATATTTGTTGCATGTGTTATAATTCTCTGCCAGATATATCTCTTGTTGGGTGCATTGGTTCAAATGTACCTGATTTGAAGAAGCCTCACCCAACTCAATGATATACATCAAAATGTATTTGTTGTATTTTGAGTTACCTTGTGCAGGTTAAGTATTTGCAGGAAAAAAGAAAAGTTTCTAAGTCCATGTGTCGACACCCAGAGGGAAAGTGTCGACACTTAAGAAGACTTGTGTCGACACCCAGGCAAGCAGTGTCGACACTTGGAGTCATTGTGTCGACACCAGGGATGCTGAGTCGACACCAGACATAAAGTATCGACACAAGGAGCTGTGTCGACACTCAGTGAAGAAAAGACAGTGAAGCTGTGTCGACACTTAACAGTTGTGTCGACACCCAGTGAAGTTGTGTCTACATCAGAAAGTGTCGGCACTTGGAGGCTGTGTCGACACTCAGCAAAAGCTAGCAGAGACTAAGTACAAGTTGTTGAAGCCAAATGTGACCCCAACTGAAGTTCGAAGAAAAAGGGGGGCAACCAAAACTTACTTCTCTCAAGTCTCACCCCTTGACTGGATTCTAAGGACCTAAGACTGACCCAAAAGCCTCAGCAGGGAGGTCCCACCTCACACCCGGAAGATCTCTGAGAGCTTCCCCTCCAAAGCCAAAGCTGGGCTAGGAGCTCCTCAGAAAGCACTGGAATTCGGGAGACAATGATAGCTTGTCTTCTAAGGAGCCCTTATGGGTCTATTTATAGCATTTTGCTGTCCTGAATTTACTGAAAAGCCCCCGGTTGGTCTGCCAATAGCCAAATCCCGCTGTCTCTCTGAGGGTACTGAAGTAATTTCTCCTGAGGGCAATTAGGACATTCTTCCAAAGACCCTGGGCCCCACTCGGCGAGAGCTGGTGCCGAGACCTTTCGGCCCAGGGCGTGGCGCGAACGTTCTCGCCCAGCGCAAGTGAGAACTCTTCGGGACTGAGGCTTGGTTTGGGCGAGAGCGCTTCCGCGCAGTCCGCGCTTGGCGCTCTCGGCCTACGGTTTCTCTTTTATAGCATCCGGCGAGAGCGTTTCCGACTTCTGTGGGCGAGATCCTCCTTAGGGCGGGACCACTTCGGCTAACCCTCCTGTGACCATTGTGCCTCCTTGTCTCGCTCAGCGAATATGGGGTTGTACACAATCCCCACTCTTTTTGAGCTAGCGCCGCGCTCGAAAAGACATGTTCAACCCAAAATATTCGCTGAGCACGTGTCAACGTCAGGGAATCTTTCGGTGGGCCGTACGGCGCCTATAAATATGAGTGCCGATAGACGGTCATAATACTTCCCTCGAGCCGTCATTCTCCCCCTGAGCTCTCGCCCTCTCTCACTATGCCTTCCAAGCGTGCCGATAAACCGCTTTCGCAGGATCTGCAGGACCGCATTAACGCGGCGCAGGCGCGAGCTAGGGCTAACAGTGCCCTGGTCGCCCCATGGCTAGCGAGACAGTCGTCAGTTGCTGAGCCTTCTCTGCCTAAGAAGAAGAAGAAGAAGGCGAAGGTGGTTCAGCGGGACCTATTCCGCGAGAACAGGAGCCCGCCCACCCCGACCCCTAGTTGCGCAGACGGCACCTCGCCGCGGAAGGTAAGCTTGATATACCAATTAACAACCAGTTGCTCAATTGTTTAACTTGATACCTCTCGCAGGAGACGGTTCCTGACGCTGCCGCGTCCCCGCGAGAACGTTTGGATCCACCCTCTAGCCATCACGATGATCAACCACAGGTTCCCGAGGCGCCTCCTCCACCAGACCCGAACACCGCTGGTAAAGGTTCCCTTCTTGCCTTCGCCTGGTATTTTTAAATGCTGACCTGATTCCTCGCAGCGTTAGTTTCCGCACCTCCAGATCTCGCCACCCGGGATGGTGGCGCGAGAACTGCGAATCAGTCTGCCCATGCGGTTGATTCCTCCCTACCGGCGAGAGGAAAAAATGTCGAGATCCCTGCGCCACCGCTAGACGCCAGCCCTCCAGCGGCTGAGGAGACCCGCTCCCCCGCTCTCGATCCAGCCGGGATCACCATCCGCAAAGTTTACCCCCCCCCCCCCGGCAAAGGAAAGCCAATCCACCTCATCTTTGGAGCTGAGGGGGGGGGGGGCTGGGCCTTCTCGCCTGCCGTCGACCGGGGGGCCTCGTCACTCTGAAGGTATACGGCAATTTTATCGTTGCTATCCTTCAGCTTCCGCTAAAATGGGGATTCTTTCGACAGGGGACATGGACTCGCGGCCTGGCGCTGAGGTAGAGGAAGAAGAAGAAGAAGAAGAAGAAGAAAGAGAGGGAGAAGATGGCGAGAGCTCTCCCTTCCCTTCATCTGACGAGATGGAGGAGATCCTGACCGGTGCCGGGAGCGCGAAAAGACGAGGGAAGAAGGTTGCCGCCATTCTGTCGAAACTCATCCGGCGAGAACGGGTCCGCGACCTTGCGGCCAGAGAGTTTCGCCAGTCAGTGGAGAAGAGGCTGGAGTCCCTGGAGCGAGATTTCCTTCTAGGCGAGATGGACCGTCCCGGGGGAGCTACCGCCGGGTCCTCACCTGAGAGATGCATCGAGAGAATCCGGGATCTGTCTCGCCGGGTTGACCTGGGATGCAGCGTTCTGTCATCCTACTTCAACCCGCAGGCGCCCCCCCGAACCAAGCTGCGGAACCGAGGCAAATGGCGTTGGGAGCAAGGGAAATGGCGCTGGGAGCCGTACTGAAGCGCGAGACCTCCCCTCCTCTTCCCCTGGCCTTCCCTTCTCTAATGTACCCTTATTTTTTCGCTTGGAGTTGTAACTAATGTTCCCGCACTTTATTCGCTTATTATTTTATCGCGTTCCCGCTCAGCGAGAGCAATAGCTCTGTCTTTAATATCTTTGTATACATATGAGTTATCTTCCCAGGTCTTTGGGGTGACGAGAGCCACTTTGCTTCCGCCTGCCTTACCGGTCGTATGACACTTCGCAACGTTTGCGCCAGCTGCTTAGTTAATCAGTCGCTGTCAGATTCGGGCGGGAAAAACGAAGCGCCGCTGACCTAGGACGCGCCGGCTGTACCCCCGCCGCCTTTCTGAAAACAGCCATCATTACCACGATTTTCTATAAATAGGAGGCTCACCTACCACATTCATTTCTCTAATTCCAGTCTCTCTCCCCTTTGTTGTTGTTCTCGCGGTCTTCGCAAAGCTCTCGCCCGTCTCACCCTTCCACTTCCGTTCTCGCCCCGTTCTTGCTCTCGCCTTCTCCCCGTAGATCTCGCCCTCAAACCTTATTGCGATGCCGGGTGGTGGTGAAGGACGATCCAACTGCGCGGAAGCCTTCCAAAAGCATCTCTTCCCTTCCTGCACTCTCACTCTAGACGAGTTCAATCTGATCAAGACCCAGCACGTTCCCGCCGGCTTCGTCGCGCGGCCCCCGGGCAGTCATGACAAAGTCAACACTGCAGGAGAGGGGGAGCTCGCCATCCCTATCGAACACTTCGAGGTGGGCTTCCGCCTTCCGCTGTGGCCTGAGATGCGGCAGGCTCTCCGATACTATGGGGTGGTTCCCGCGCAGCTGAACCCTAACTCCGTGGCGATCCTCATGGCCTTCATATGCTATATGCGGTCGGAGAGGATTGAGTTTAGCTTGCCGATTTTCCGCAAGTTATTTACTTTCCGTGCGAAGGGAGGCGTGGTGTTCTTCTCTGGGCAACTGCTGAAAACGATCGGTCTCGCCAACAAGCACCATAACTGGGGCGAGAGGTTCATCTACGTTTCCGGCGACTTCGGGAACGTACCCCTCGCCCCCATCCAATACGAGGATGCCGCCTACAAGCCTCCGTCCTTGGGCTCCCGCGAGAGCGCCCTCCTTGAGTTCTTCGGAACCAAGGATTTCGACGTCCTCTACCTCCGGCGAGACGTCGATTCTCTTCATCCTGTACTTCCGGGAGAAGGTAAGATCTCGCCCGTATTTGCCTTCTTCTTGCTTTTTCCAAGGTTGGAATTTATCGCTATTGTTTTCGCAGGAGAGCGCGAGATCCCTCTCCGCCAGCCTTTCGACGAGGCTCGCGCCAGAGAGAGCCAACCTCCTAAGGACCCGCTGGCTCTTGCGAAAGCCGCCGCGCAGGCCTGCCGAAAAGAGTCGGGCCTCCCCCCTCCAGCGGTGTTGTGAAGCGAAAGCCGGGTACTTCCGCACCTCAGCCAATCAAGAGGCCCAAGACCACGGATACCGAGAAGGGCAAGGCTGTTGTTGTACCGCCCGTCCAACCTCTCCCCGCCGGCCGCTCCTTCGAGGAGGTCCTGGAGGCAGTAAGCAGGATTGTGGCCACCAGGGGCGGCCCCGGGACTCCTGCCGAGAACCCTCGGACCCCTGGCGCCGCCGAGAGCGAGGGTGCCGCCGCCAGGACCTCCGGCCAACCCCTGTCTGACGAGGTGCCGCGGGGTCATCGTAACTTCGGTCTCGGCGTGAGGTGTCTGGACGCGGAGAACAAGCCACTGCTGCAATGGGACCCTGACGCCAACAAGGTCACGATCTCATCCCTTTTGCCGAGCTGGGCGGAGCGAGACGAGGTCACCAGCGAAGCTTTCGCCTTAGGCTATGGCCTCTACAGCCGGGAGGACGCTAGCGTCTATGACAGGATGTCGACCCGGCTATTGGCATACGACTCCACTCGCGCTTTAATGCGTGGGCTGGAGCTTGCGCACATGTGCGCCCGGCGAAGTATTACGATAGACCGCAACTTCCAAGACATGTTCAAGGCGAGGGACGATGCGGTGGCCCAGGCGGCCTCTCTGGCCAAGGAGCTGGCCGAGACCCAGCAACTGTCATCCTCGCTCCAAGCGGAGGGGGTAAGCGAGACCTTCCACAATCACTTGTTCTCGCCTTCCTAACCCTTCTCTTTTGCTAACCTTCCGCTGTTCAGGATTCCGCTCAAGCCGCACTTCGCGAGGAGCTGTCTCAGGCCCGATATGACAATGTTCTCCTGCGGGAGCAGATCGCGTGCCTCGAGGCGAGGGCAGCCCCTCCGCTGGACGAGAGATTGAAGAGCCAGTATTACTCGGCTTATGACATCGACAAGCTGCTCCAGGGGAACGCGCAAGCCACCGTAAAGTTGACGCTGGAGACGCTGCGCGACATCAACTGCTGGGACGGGAGGTGCAAAGACATCACCGCTCAACAACTTGTCCCATGGCTCTTCGAGCCTATTCCAAAGCCCCTGGGCGCCCCCGATACCCCTCCCTCGGATGTCTCAAAGTCCCCTGCAGCGGGTGGCGAGACCTCCGAGGGGAGCTCCGGCGGAAGCTCTAGCGGGAGCTCTAGCGAGACTTCCGAGGGGTACAGTCTGTCCCCTTGAGGGTCCCCTTTTCGCTTCTAATCTTCACCTCTGTGTAAAGCGCGAGACGCTATCATTTTGTACCCGTATATAGTATTGTTAATGCAAATGTTTTTCTTGTGAACGTTTCATCTTGTTATTTGCGAATGTGTTTGATGTAATTGTTGTGATTGAACGCCTTCGGCGTATGCTTCCGCCAAGGCCCTTGGCTCTCTTAGGAAATCCTTAGCGACGAATCAGCGAGAACCCGTGGCAACCGGCCAGCCGGAAGCGTGACCCTCGAATCCTTAGGACGGGACCGTCCCCTCTAGACTGCGCGAGTCCCCTCTGGCCCGTCGCATAACGATCTCGCCTGTTTGTTCGAGAACACTGAGAGGAGCCTTTTTGGCGAAAGCCTCCCCACCTCGAGTTCCCTTTAATGGGGAATCTTCTGCCGAGATCTATCCCTGACGAGATCTATCCCTGCCTAGATCTATCCCTGCCGAGATCTATCCCTGCCGAGATCTATCCCTGCCGAGATCTATCCCTTCTCTCACTTTTCATTTGGTATTCCCAACATGCTTCCTGCCTTGTACAAATCTAGCCGACCATACCAAACCTATCCCCCACAGGCGAGCCTTCGGACCTGCCAGCTAGATGAGAGCCTGCGCAGTGGGTCTACCTGGGGCCGAGCCGAGCTCGGGGTGCCGATGAAGATCTCAAACCAAAACCTATCACCCACAGGCGAGCCTTCGGACCTGCCAGCTAGATGAGAGCCTGCGCAGCGGGTCTACCTGGGGCCGAGCCGAGCTCGGGGTGCCGATGAAGATCCCAAACCAACTAAACCTATCCCCCACAGGCGAGCCTTCGGACCTGCCAGCTAGATGAGAGCCTGCGCAGCGGGTCTACCTGGGGCCGAGCCGAGCTCGGGGTGCCGATGAAGATCCCAAACCAACCAAACCTATCCCCCACAGGCGAGCCTTCGGACCTGCCAGCTAGATAAGAGCCTGCGCAGCGGGTCTACCTGGGGCCGAGCCGAGCTCGGGGTGCCGATGAAGATCTCAAACCAAAACCTATCCCCCACAGGCGAGCCTTCGGACCTGCCAGCTAGATGAGAGCCTGCGCAGCGGGTCTACCTGGGGCCAAGCCGAGCTCGGGGTGTCGATGAAGATCCCAAACCAACCAAACCTATCCCCCACAGGCGAGCCTTCGGACCTGCCAGCTAGATGAGAGCCTGCGCAGCGGGTCTACCTGGGGCCGAGCCGAGCTCGGGGTGCCGATGAAGATCCCAAACCAACCAAACCTATCCCCCACAGGCGAGCCTTCGGACCTGCCAGCTAGATGAGAGCCTGCGCAGCGGGTCTACCTGGGGCCGAGCCGAGCTCGGGGTGCCGATGAAGATCTCAAACCAAAACCTATCCCCCACAGGCAAGCCTTCGGACCTGCCAGCTAGATGAGAGCCTGCGCAGCGGGTCTACCTGGGGCCGAGCCGAGCTCGGGGTGCCGATGAAGATCCCAAACCAACCAAACCTATCCCCCACAGGCGAGCCTTCGGACCTGCCAGCTAGATGAGAGCCTGCGCAGCGGGTCTACCTGGGGCCAAGCCGAGCTCGGGGTGCCGATGAAGATCCCAAACCAACCAAACCTATCCCCCACAGGCGAGCTTTCGGACCTGCCAGCTAGATGAGAGCCTGCGCAGCGGGTCTACCTGGGGCCGAGCCGAGCTCGGGGTGCCGATGAAGATCCCAAACCAACCAAACCTATCCCCCACAGGCGAGCCTTCGGACCTGCCAGCTAGATGAGAGCCTGCGCAGCGGGTCTACCTGGGGCCGAGCCGAGCTCGGGGTGCCGATGAAGATCCCAAACCAACCAAACCTATCACCCACAGGCGAGCCTTCGGACCTGCCAGCTAGATGAGAGCCTGCGCAGCGGGTCTACCTGGGGCCGAGCCGAGCTCGGGGTGCCGATAAAGATCCCAAACCAACCAAACCTATCCCCCACAGGCGAGCCTTCGGACCTGCCAGCTAGATGAGAGCCTGCGCAGCGGGTCTACCTAGGGCCGAGCCGAGCTCGGGGTATCACAAAACATTCAACTATGTTATGCCATGAAAAATTCGACACTAGTTAAAGGAGAATCAATCGGTATAATATAACAAGTTTATTTTTGAGATACATGGTTACATCCTTCCCCCCTCACGGGTAGAAGCGCTTTAGATCATCACCACTCCAAGTGTGGCTTAGGGCTCTTCCCTCCACGTCCTGGAGGTAGTATCCCCCTGTTCCGAGGACTTCCTTCACAATGTATGGACCTTCCCAGTTCGGGTGGAGCTTACCCACGGGAGCCGATCTTCCCGCCGCGTCGACCTTTCTCAGCACCAGATCCCCTTCTGCGAACTGCTTGACCCTGACATGCTTATCAAAATGCTTGGCCATCCGTCGTTTGATTTCTTCTTGCCTGATAGCCGCCACGTCTCGCAGTTCCTCCACCATATCTAACGAGAGGCGCTGCCCCTCTTCATTCTCCACCCTCCAAGTCTCGTCACCTTCGCCCGCGGTTATGACTCGCGGTGACCGGACCTCGAACTCCACTGGTAGGATGGCCTCACACCCATGAGAGAGCTTGAAGGGGGTCTCCCCGGTGGCCGTGTTCGGGGTCGTTCGTAGTGCCCATAAGACCGACGGGAGCTGCTCCACCCAATTCCCTTTTAAGTTCTCCACCTTTTTCTTCAGTAGGTTCACAATGATTTTGTTTGCTGCTTCCACTTGGCCGTTACTCTGAGGGTGATGGACGGAGGCAAACCGGAGATCTATTCCCAGTTGAGCGCAGAAGCTGATGAACTCCTCGCTGGCAAACTGGGGGCCGTTATCGGTCACTATTGCTTGGGGCAACCCATGTCTACAAATGATCTCCCCCCAGATGAAATTCCTTATAACCTGCGAGGTGACCTTGGCTAAGGCTTTAACCTCTAGCCACTTCGAGAAATAATCAATCATGACCAAAAGGAACCTCCTCTACCCACTAGCCGGAGGGAAGGGCCCAACTAAGTCCATTCCCCAGATAGCAAATGGCCATGGTGCCGTGATACTCCGAAGTCTTTGAGCTGCCAAGAGTTGAAGGGGGGCGTAGAGCTGACATTTTTGACACCTCCTTGCAAACTCCATGGCATCCTTCCTTAGGGTGGGCCAGAAGTACCCCTGTCTGACCACCCTAGCCTCCAGTGTCCATCCTCCAGAGTGACTGCCGCACTCGCCCGAATGCACCTCCCTTAAAATCTTCGGGATTTCTTCTTCGGTCGCACATCTGGCTAGGAGCCCTAACAACATCTTACGATGCAGACCTCCCTCCATCATCAAGTAGTGAGCTGCTTTACGCTTGAAACTTCTCCCGACCTTGGTCCCCTCAGGCAGTTCACCGGTGGACAGGAAAGTCACAAATGGATCCACCCACGAGGGTTGCCGATCCACCAGCATCAATTCTCCTTCATCTATAGCCGGTCGGAATAGCTCCGCCAAGGTCCCCCCCCCCCCCCCCCCCCCCCGCGAGGTCCGAACTTGGCTAGTCGATCGGCGGCTACACTTTCTTCCCTTGGAACATGCTGAATCGAGAATGACCGGAAACCTCCGATGATCGTCCTTACCTTGGAGAGGTACTTGATGAGGGTAGGCTCCCGAGCTTCAAATTCTCCCCGGATCTGCGATGCTATTACCTTTGAATCAGTGAAGACTTCCACGTCCTGAATCTCTAGCTCCTTTGCCAGACGGAGGCCGGCAATCACGGCCTCATATTCCGCTTGATTGTTGGTCACTGGGAAATGTAAAATAACTGCCTGCTCTATGGTTACCCCCTGGGGACTTGTCAACACCACCCCCGCCCCTAGGGAGTGCCTTCCTGAGGCCCCATCAACCATCAACTTCCATGCTTCTTGCGGTTGTTGCTCTTTCCCCTCAACCTCAACAACGTAGTCTGCTAGAAAGTCCGCCAATGCCTGTGCCTTGATGGAGAGCCTTGGTATAAAGGAGATGTCGAACTCGCTTAGCTCAATGGACCACTTAGCCAGCCTCCCCGAGTGCTCCACTCCTTCGAAGATCTTGCGAAGAGGGTGGTCGGTCACCACCCTAATCGAATGTGCTTGAAAGTACGGCCGGAGCTTTCTGGCCGAGATGACCAAGGCATAAGCGAGCTTTTCTAGGATGGGGTAGCGAAGCTCTGCATTTCTCAATATCCGGCTGACGTAGTAGATGGGAAGCTTCTTCTTCCCTTCTTCCCATACTAGGACGGAGCTTACCGCCTCCGACCCTACTCCGAGGTATAAGGTCAGGTCCTCCCCATCCTTTGGGCTCTGAAGGAGGGGAGCCTGAGAGAGTTGTATTTTCAGCCCTTGGAAGGCCTCTTCGCACTCGGCCGTCCATTCGAACCTTTGATTCCCCCGCAGCACTTTAAAGAATGAAGAACACTTGTCTCCTGCCCGGGAGAGGAACCTGCTTAGCCCAGCCAGCTTGCCTGTCAAGCGCTGGACCTCCTTGACGTCGCGAGGTGACTCCAAATACAGGATGGCCTTGACTTTGTCCGGGTTGGGCTCCACTCCTTCCGGAGTCAGGAGATGCCCGAGGAACTTCCCGCGGCTTTCCCCGAAGACACACTTCAAGGGATTCAGCCTCATTTTAAACCTTCTCAGGGTGGCGAATGTTTCCTCGAGGTCTTGCAGGTGTGAAACTATGCCCTTGCTTTTGATCATTAGGTCATCGACGTAGACCTCCAAGTTCCTCCCCCTCTGATCCCGGAAGACCCGATCCATCATGCGCTGATAGGTAGCCCCTACGTTCTTTAACCCAAAAGGCATCATCTTGTAACTGAAGCATCCATCCCTCGTGATGAAGGAAACATCCTTGGTGTCAGGAGGGTGCATCCGGATCTGGTGATAACCTGAAAAAGCATCTAAAAAACTCATGACAGAAAAACCGACGGCTGAATCAACCAGCGCGTCGATCCGAGGCAGGGGATAGCAATCCTTGGGGCATGATTTATTCAACAAAGAAAAGTCAACACACATCCTCCATTTACCACATCCTTTCTTCACCATTACCACATTGGAGATCCAGCCTGGATACTGGATCTCTGAGATGAAGCCCGCCTCCAGGAGCTTCTTGACCTCCTCGCGAATGGGCTCCTCCAGCTTTGTAGCGATGGCCCTCATCTTCTGACGGATGGGGCGGGCGCGGGGATCCAGGTTCAGGCGGTGGCAAGCTACATCGGCGTCGATGCCCGGCATGTCCACCACGCTCCAAGCGAAGACGTCAACGTTGCTTTGAATGCAAGCTCGCACCTTCTCCCGGGCCTCGAGACTCAACCCCCCGCTGACCCGCACCCTTTGCACCTTTCCCGCTCTGGTGAAGACCTCCATCTCCACCACTTCTTCATCCGGCTCCAGCCGCGACTGCTCCCAACCGGTCCTTGCCTCTTCCTCCAGCTCCAGCTCTCCTTTTTTCTCCTCCTCAATCTCCATCGCTTCTATCCCCCTCTGCTGCTGCTGCTCGGCCTCTATGCCCCCCGGGACCTCTCCCTCGACTTCTCCTGCCGCTTGCTCTTCTACTTCCATTGCCCCTTCCGGGCTTTCCTGCCCATCGCTCCTCCGTACCACCTGCACATCCCCTCGCATCTTCTCTGTCTCTTCCTCTCCGGCTTCCTCTCCAGCTTCCTTTCTTACCTCCTCGAGGACCATCTCCTCTTCCTCCACAACCTCCTCTAGGGCCGCCATCTCTATTTCCAACTCTTCCGCCTCCGCCATCCACGAAATGGTGTTGACTGCTGTAACGTAACATTGCCTTGCCACCTTCGGGTCTCCTCTGACCCTAACCTGCACCCCCCCATTGTTGAACTTGAGGCACTGATGGAACGAGGAGGGGATGCAGTGAAAGGCGCTGATGAGGGGACGCCCAAAGATGGCATTATAGCTGCTCGGGGCGTCCACGATCACGAACCTGCAGTTCCGCGACACGCCCCCCAACCTTACGTGCAACCCTACTCCTCCTTCTACCTCCTTCCTCTCCCCGGAGAACCCGAACAGAGGTCCATCCGATGCCAAGACCCTCTTCCCTTCAACCCTCATCTCATCAAAAGCTTTCTTGAAGATGACATTAACCGAGCTCCCATTATCTACCAGTATCCTTGAAACGGTATAGTTTTCCACCGCCGTCTGGATCACCAGGGCGTCGCAGAATGGATCTTCATAGTCTGGCATGTCCGCTGATGAGAAAGTGATCTTTTCTTCTGGTGGAGGAACCTGGGAGGTTGAGGCCACCCCTCTCCGGTACATGGATTGAAGGCTCCCCTTACGGGTTGCCTCAATCCCCACTCCTCCATGAATCACCCCGATTCCTCCACGGGTCCCTACATCCACCCGGTCTTCGCACTTGTCCTCCGCTTCGCCCTGCTGCACCTCCACTATCCTCATCGGTGGATCCTGCCTCCCTGCTCCTCTGGCCTCCCTCAGCTCTAAGAACTCTGGGCAGGTGGCCGTTGCGTGACACTCCTCCTGGTGGAAGTCACCAAAGAGCAACGCCTCCCCGCCCCTTCTCCCGTCTCCCCTTCCTCTTCTTCCTCCTCGAGCTCCCCTGCCTGCTCCTCTCCCCCTTCCTACTTCCATGGCCTCCTGCGGTGGTGGGGGACGATCCCTCGGCTCCTGCCTCCATGCCAGTCGATCGAACCTCCGGGGCTCCCGCAGGTTATCTCTCCCCCGAAAGCCTTCTCCTGGGCCTTGGGGGCGACCCTCCTGGGGCCTCCAACCCAACCGGTTGACTGGCTCCTAGGCCCCCCAACCCTGCTGCTGCCCAAACCTTCGGGGCTCCTCCCTTCTCCTTTCTTCCCTCAGCTCCCTCTGCTCTCTCGACTCCTTCTGTCTTCCCGCTGCTGGTTCCTTCCCGTCATCCTCTGCTAGCTTGCCCAACTTCCTGGCGAATGCTGGGTTTGCTCTCTCGAAATCATTCTCCTTTGCCGCCCTCTCCATGAGCTCCTCAAAGGAGAGGGGGGCATCCTCTTCAACTCCATGCTAAAAAATCCCAGTCTCAGCCCCAGGGTGAAGGCCAGCATCAGCGCGTATCCTGGAACCTCCTGGACCAGAAGGATCTCCTCCTGAAACCGGTCGACATAGTGACCCAACATCTCATCCGGCCTCTGCCTCACCGCAAACAGACACTCCGCTTCCTTATTCCGCTTCTTTGAGGTTGAGAACCTTAACAGGAAACTTCTCCGCAGATCTTCAAAACAGTAGATTGACCTTGCTGGCAATTGGTGGAACCAGTCCCGAGCCTTCTCTTTCAACGTGATGGCGAACAGCCGGCACTTGAAGGCATCTGTCATCTGTCTTATTGACACAACGTCTTCAAACCACTGTACGTGCTGCACCGGGTCATCCTTCCCTGAGTAGTAGGACATGTCGGGCTCCCGGAACCCCTCCGGTACCGGAGCCGAGATGATGAGCTCGCTAAATGGTCTCTCGCCTCCTGCCTGGCGAGAAGGCACGTCTCGCGGCCTCGGCTGGCTCGCCCGATCCGTGAGACCGTGCCCTGGGAAGAGTTCCCGCACCGCCGCCTCCTTCTCGCCTGGCTCTGTCAATGCCTCCTTGCCCGGGCGCTGGCTCTGGCCTGGGAATAGCTCCCGCGCCGCCATATCTCTCTCGCCAGCCTCGCCCGGGACCTCCTTTCCCGGGCGCTGCCCTGGGGCGTTCTCGCCCAAGAGCGGAACCTCTTCTATCGGGACCTGAGGGGTGGCCCACTCGCCTCTCGCCGAGAAGGCCAAGCTGATCGTCTGTAGAACCTCTCGCCTGAACTCATCCAGCATCCTCTTCATCGCTTCCTCTCCCCGGGTGGGGGAGCCTCCAGAACCTGACCCTTCCCCTTCACCTCCAGCCATGGGACAAAACTTAAGGCTTTCTTGAATCGGCTGCCTTCCACGCTCACCGCACCAGAACTATTGAAGCCAAATGTGACCCCAACTGAAGTTCGAAGAAAAAAGGGGGCAACCAAAACCTACTTCTCTCAAGTCTCACCCCTTGACTGGATTCTAAGGACCTAAGACTGACCCAAAAGCCTCAGCAGGGAGGTCCCACCTCACACCCGGAAGATCTCTGAGATCTTCCCCTCCAAAGCCAAAGCTGGGCTAGGAGCTCCTCAGAAAGCACTGGAATTCGGGAGACAATGATAGCTTGCCTTCTAAGGAGCCCTTATGGGTCTATTTATAGCATTTTGCTGTCCTGAATTTACTGAAAAGCCCCTGGTTGGTCTGCCAATAGCCAAATCTCGCTGTCTCTCTGAGGGTACTGAAGTAATTTCTCCTGAGGGCAATTAGGACATTCTTCCAAAGACCCTGGGCCCCACTCGGCGAGAGCTGGTGCCGAGACCTTTCGGCCCAGGGCGTGGCGCGAACGTTCTCGCCCAGCGCAAGCGAGAACTCTTCAGGACTGAGGCTTGGTTTGGGCGAGAGCGCTTCCGCACAGTCCGCGCTTGGCGCTCTCGGCCTACGGTTTCTCTTTTATAGCATCCGGCGAGAGCGTTTCCGCCTTCTGTGGGCGAGATCCTCCTTAGGGCGGGACCACTTCGGCTAACCCTCCTGTGACCATTGTGCCTCCTTGTCTGGCTCAGCGAATATGGGGTTGTACACAAGTGTCAACACCCAGAACAATGTGTCGACACACAGTAGAAGTGTCAACACTTGAAGTAAGTGTCGACACCCAGAACAATGTGTCGACACTTAGCTGAAGACTCAACACTTGAAGAAAGTGTCGACACAAGGAGCTGTGTCGACACTTAGCAAAGATTAGCAAAGTTCAAGAAAATTCTAAGTACAAGTGTCGACACTAAGGGTATGTGTCGACACTCAGCTGAAGTCTCGACAGAAGAAGGATGTGTCGACATAAGGAGCTGTGTCGACACTCAACAAGTATCAACACTGAAGACATGTGTCGACACCAAGAAGCAGTGTCGACACTTAACAGTTTCAACACATGAAGATGTGTCGACACAAAGGAGATGTGTCGACACTTAGAAGAATTCAGCAAGATACTGAAGTACAAGTACTTGTGTCGACACTCAATTTCAGTGTCGACATATGAAGAAGAAGTAGTGTCGAGATACAAAATCTACAACACAAGGAGTTTTGTCGACACCTTGTAGACTAGTGTCGACACTTAGACAACTTGTGTCGACACTTGGTCTATAAGTGTCGACACTTAAAGACAGAAAGTCTCGACACTTAAAGACAGTTACAGAATTTTCAAGAACTGACTGGATGACTTGACAGCTGCCATTCCAGCCGGTCTACAGCACCTGTCAGAGTTGTCAGAATTCAGTTATGGACCGGACCAGCCGGTTACTATGAATAAGGCCTATAAATAGGCTTACACTGTCTACAGATTGAGGATTGATGAAGTGGTTCGAGTGATCATTCACAAGAGAAACACACAAGAAGATCTAGCTTACAAGTGAAGATCTAAGAAGTTGGAGAGAGAGAGCTCCATCCAAGAAATCAGCTGTTGGAACCCAGCTGAGAAGAAGGATTCAGATTGGTCTGAATCTTAAGAAGCAAAGATCAAGGATCAACTGTAGAGGAATCAGTCTTATTGTGTTCTACTTTTAAGAAGCTTTGAAGAAAGCCAAGCCAGATTGATTTCAGCTGAGTTCTTCCTAGAACTCATCAAGAATCTCACAACTTATCTCTCTTTCATCTAAGTTGTTGAGTTTATACATTTTGTATTCATTATAACTTGTAGGATCCTTTGGATCTGAGTCTTGTAAGCCTGTAATTATAAAGGCTGAGTGTAGGACTTGAGAGCCTGAGTGTAGGAGATTGAAATCTCTGAGTGTAGGCCTTGGTGGCTGAGTATAGGCCTTGGTGGCTGAGTGTAGGCCTTTGTGGCTGAGTGTAGGCTTTGTGGAAAAGCTGAGTTGTAGGGCCTTGGGCCTGAGGTGTAGGAGCCTGTTTTGGGTTCTGAGTTAGTGGAGAAGTTTGGCCGAATCTAGTACACTACTAGATAGGCGAAGGGGGAAAGTGGATGTACCCAAAGCTTGGGGAACCACTATAAAACTTTGTGTCTACTGTGTGTTTGTGGATTGATGTGATTGCTGAATGTGTGCTGTGATAAATTAGATTTAATTCTGTGATATTGACTGTTTGCTGCCTAAAAAGTCAAAAAGATTCAAGTCACCTATTCACCTCCCCCCCTCTAGGTGCTTAGGGACAATATCTTTCAAGTGGTATCAGAGGGAGGTTACTCAAAAAAGGACATAACTGTCTGAGGAGATCCTGATTGGCAGATTCAAGTTAAGTCAAGTACAAATTCAAGAAAATCAAGAACCATGGGTTCCACTGAAAATCACAAGGAATTGGGATCCATGAAACTACCTATATGTAGGAAGGAAATCTTTGGCATATGGAAGGAAAGGGTGAGGCTATTTATGGAGGCCTCAGACCCTAAAATTTATATCACAGTAAAGGAAGGGCCATATGTGCTCATGAAGGTGTCAGTCTTGGATGCAAATCAAAGAACACCAAAGGATTTCATAGAAATGACAAAGGATGAAATTGTTCTAGCCACTATGGATAAGAGGGCTCAGAACATCATAGTGAGTGCCATAGATGATGCAACTTTTCAGAATCTAATACACTGTAAGACAGCCAAAGAGATGTGGGATACTCTTATTGTGTATATGGAGGGTTCTGAAGAAGTTAGGCAAGACAGAAAATCCTTGCTAAATCAAGAGTATGAAAGTTTTAGACAAGGAAAGGGTGATAGCATAACTGAGTGCTATAAGAAATTCTACAGAATTGTGAATGAACTCATGTCCTATGGCAGAGAGTTCAGTAATTATGAACTCAATGACAAGTTTCTAAGGTCCCGAACTAAAGATTGGGACACCAAGATCTGTGCCATTAGAGAAATGGCTAAGTTGGCAGAAATTCCTCCACCTACACTGTTTGGCAAACTTCTGTCATATGAAATGCAGTTGATAGTGAGGAAAGAAGAGGAGAAATCCACAAGAAATGAACACAAGGAAAGAACAGTGGCCTTTAAATCAGAAGCCCCCAGAAGGTACAGATGTAAGTCACCTTCTCCACCTCTAAAAGCAGCTGATTCTGAGTAAGATGAGTCAGCAATTACAAAGTCTGAAAGCAGTGAAAGTGATGAGGACTTTGCTGCCTTCACTAGACATTTTCAGAAGTTCTTGAAGAAGAAACAGTGGAGGACAAGGCCTTCTACATCACAAGGAAAGGAAGACTCTTATCAGAAAAAGAAGTCTTCAAAGAAAGACAGGAAAAAATTTAAGTCTAGCAAAGCTACACTATCAAAAATTGTGTGCTATTGCTGTAATAGACAAGGTCATGTGATAGCAGATTGTCCAGAGAAGAGGAAGGAGTCTAGTGACAAGAAAAAGACTCTATATAAGGGCAAGAAGGAGAAGTCTTTTGTTGCCAAAAAGGAAAACACCCTGTCAGATATCTCTTCTTCAGAAACTAAGTCAGATGCTGAGGCATATATAGGGCTGTTTGCTGAAGAAGAAGCAGAAGAGTTCATGCAGATTATGGAGTCTATATATGAACAAGAAGACAGTCAATACCAAGGGCTAATGACATTGAAAGAAAGTGACAAAATCCTGGAGCAGCCAGGACCGAGTAAGGTACAAAGTTCAACTTTAGGTTCAGTTTCTTGTGCCAGTACAGAATCAGATTCATCCTTATCAAATGATGAGAGTGCATCTGAGTCTGAAGAAGATATTCATCAGTTGATAGATGAATATAGAGTTCTGTTGCAAGCTTATAAGGAGAGCAAGTCCCTAGCCAAAAGTCAGGCAAAGGAAATTGCTATTCTCAAAGCTGCTGCAACTGATTTTGAGAAATTGTTTGATCAAAAGCTTATTGAGATAGCCAGATTGAAGCACATAACTGTGATTCAAATGGGAACTATATCATTTAAGAATGATCAAATCAAGAGTCTGGAGATTAATCTTCAGAAGGAGAAGGACTTAGTTGCTAGGTTTTCTAAACCTAAGTCAGTTCTACCTTTAATTGATGAATTTGTTCATCACAAAGGCAAGGTTGGACTGGGTTTTATTAAACCTGCAAGGACTGTCCAGTCCAAGTCCAAGGGCAAAGCTCCAACACTCAACAAGCCAGCTGTGGATAAAACAGCTAAGACTGTACCTAAGCAAAGGTACAATAAGTTTGAGTGTTGGTGTTGTGGCAAGGTTGGCCACTTTGCAATGGACTGTTGGCACAATGCTAGTGCCAAAGTGAGTAGCAAACTGCCTGATGGAAGACCAGCAGGTAGCCTTGTCAGGATGCAAACTAACAAGTACCAAGGACCCAAGAATTCTTTGGGTTCTAAGGTTCACTAATCTGTTTTGCAGGTGAGTCCAAGTGGCCATGCCCCTATATGGTACTTGGACAGTGGATGTTCCAGACATATGACTGGAACAAAGGGATTACTAAGGGACTACATTCCAATCAAAGATGGTCCAAAAGTCACCTTTGGTGGTTCTGAAAAAGGAATCATCAAAGGGTTTGGTAACATTTCTAGTAACTTAGTTACCATTACTCAAGTGGCTTATGTTAAAGTTTTGAAACATAACCTAATTAGTATAAGTCAATTAAGTGATGTAGGGTATGACATCTCATTTGTTAAGAATGGTTGTCATATCAAGAGGTCAACAGATCAAGAGATCATTTTGACAGGTTATAGAAAGAGGAATGTCTACTGCCTAGACATTATGTGTGAGACCAATGGTTCTCAAGTGTGTCTTGTAGCAGATGAGAAAGTCTCTCATTGTGTCAAATGGAACAAGAGGCTAGCTCATCTAAACTACAAGACAATTGGCAAACTCTTTAGCAAAGAGTTAGTGAGGAATGGTCCTCAAGTTAAGTGTGTTAAAGATGGTATTTGCTCAGCTTGTCAAAAGGGCAAGCAGACTAGATCCACCTTTAGAAGCATAGAAAACAAAGATGCTGTGAGGTGTTTATACCTCTTGCATATGGATCTCTTTGGTCCAATGCCAGTTCACAGCCTAGGTAGGAAGGTCTATACCTTTGTAGTTGTAGATGACTACTCAAGGTTTTCCTGGGTGTTCTTCTTAAGACAGAAATCTGAAACACCTAATGTCTTCTATAGCTTTGTCAAGCAAATTCAGAATGAACTAAATAGTATAGTGGTCAAAATAAGAAGTGACCATGGTACTGAGTTTCAGTCTGATAGCATGACAAAACTATGTGAAGACTTTGGGATATTTCAAGAGTTTTCTTCACCAAGAACACCTCAGCAAAATGGTATTGCTGAGAGGAAGAATAGAACTTTGATTGAGGCTGGTAGGACCCTATTAAGTGATACATCACTACCAGAATATTTCTGGGCTGAAGCAGTTAATACTGCATGATATGTTATTAATAGGGCTACCATTACTAAAGGCCTCAACAAGACCCCCTATGAGGTTGTGATAGGAAGGAAACCAAACCTATCCTACTTCAGGATCTTTGGTTGCAAATGTTTCATACTTAACAATGGAAAGTCTTACTTAACTAAGTTTGCTGCCAAGTCCCAAGAGGGAACTTTTGTTGGGTACAACAACAACAGTAAGGCTTATAGAGTCTACAACTTGTCTACACAAGTTGTAGAGGAGTCTGTACATGTAGTATTTGATGAGACTAAACTTATTAACAATGAGTTGTCTAGTAGTGTATACAGCCCCACAGGTTTAACAAAGAAGACGGACAAGCTCACTCTAGAAGAAGAATCTACTGCAAGACAGCAAGTAGAAGATAGTGGCTGCTGTCCAGGGGGAGTACTACATGTACCTAGTACAGAAGAAGTACAAGGAGTGCAGCAAGATGAAGGAATTGAAGAGGTTCAACCAGAAGTCAGGATGCCTCTAGCCAATAGGCATCTTAGAGATCATCCAGTAGAGCAGATCATTGCTGATCCAAGACAAGGGGTACAAACAAGGAGCAAAAACCTGAATGCAGCAATCTACTCCAGCTTTCTATCCCAAGTTGAACCTAAGAAGTTTGAAGAAGCCATCAAAGACACTTTTTGGATTGAGGCAATGCAAGAAGAACTCAATCAGTTCAAGAGGTGCAAGGTCTGAGAGCTTGTTCCTAAACCTAAAGATCACAATATAATTGGAACCAAGTGGATCTATAGGAACAAGATGGATGAACAAGGAGTCATCATTAAGAATAAAGCAAGATTAGTTGCTAAAGGATATAGGCAGGAAGAAGGTATTGACTTTGATCAAACCTTTGCTCCAGTAGCCAGACTGGAAGCCATAAGGATGTTCCTGGCCTATGCAACTTTTCAAGGATTCAAAGTTTAGCAAATGGATGTCAAGTCAGCATTTCTGAATGGTAATCTTAAAGAAGAAGTCTATGTGGAACAACCCTCAGGTTTTGTTGATTCAACTCTACATAATCATGTCTATAGACTTAGGAAAGCATTGTATGGGTTAAAGCAAGCCCCTAGGGCTTGGTATGAAACCCTGTCTAGTTTCCTCATTGAGAATAAGTTCACAAGGGGGAAAATAGACAAGTCTCTATTCCTTAGGGAATCTAGAGGCAAAGTAATACTAGTCCAAATATATGTAGATGACATTATATTTGGGTCTACTGAAAGTAGCCTTTGCAAAAAGTTTGCAAAGCTAATGCAAGGTCAATTTGAGATGAGTAGTATGGAAGAGCTAAAGTTCTTCTTGGGTCTCCAAGTAAGACAGATTGAGAGTGGTTTATCCATATGCCAGTCCAAGTTCACCCTAAAACTCATAAGGAAGTATGGTATGAATTCATCCAGCACCATGAAGACTCCTATGGGGTCAAGTATGTCTCTTAGCAAGGATGATGCAGGGAAGCCTGTAGATGAAACCTTGTATAGAGGGATAGTTGGCTCCCTATTATACATGACTGCAAGTAGACCAGGTATCATGTATGCTACATGTGTCTGTGCAAGGTATCAAGCCTGCCCTAAAGAGTCTCATTTGACAGCAGTCAAAAGAATATTGAGATATCTAAAGGGCACTCCTTATCTAGGCCTCTGGTACCCTAGGAATGGGGATTTTGATCTAACAGGTTATTCAGATGCAGACTTTGCAGGATGCAAAGAAGATAGAAAAAGCACTACTGGAACCTGTCAATTCCTAGGTGGAAGACTGATTTCTTGGAGTAGCAAAAAGCAAACAAGTGTGGCTATCTCCACTGCAGAATCAGAATATGTGGCTGCAGGAAGTTGCTGTGCTCAACTTCTGTGGATACAACATCAGCTAGAGGACTATGGATTTCAGGTAAGTAGAACTCCACTCTTCTGTGATTCTACTAGTGCTATTTCAATAGCCAATAATCATGTATCCCATAGTAGAACAAAATATATTGAAATTAAATATCATTTTCTTAGGGAGCATGTAGAGAAAGAGGATATTTTACTAGAATATGTTAAAACAGATAATCAACTAGCTGATATGTATACTAAGCCCCTAGAAGAAACTAAGTTCAATAGGTTTAAGATTGAACTAGGAATGATAAACTTAGAGTAAGTTTATAGAATTGGAAATGGCTAAGTAAAAAGGTGTCGACACACAGAGATATCTGTGTCGACACAGAAAAGTGGTGTCGACACTTCAGGAAAAAGGTGTCGACACATCTAGGTAGTTGGTGTCGACACTTCAGAATATTAGTGTCGACACATGTCAAGTAGGTGTCGACACAACCAAGGTGGTGTCGACACTTAGTGTTTACTCAGAATTATCTAAGTAAAGTCTCGACTAAATGTCGAGTTAAGTGGTGTCGACACATAAACAAGTGTCGACACATATAATCTGTTGACTAAACTTGTGTCGACACATAGGTGTCGAGACATTATAAGTTAGTGTCGACACTTATTGCCAGTGTCGACACAATTCAAGTTGGCTGCCCGCCTTTTCATCTTCAAAATTAGAAAGGTATAAATATGGTTTTGCCTTAGTCTGTCGACACGCTTTCAAAAGTTTCTAGACCAAAACTTCTGTGTCGACACCTCTCTTTTCTCCAGTCAAATTCATCAAACCCTAATGGCGCCAAAGCTTGAGGAGAATGTCAACGAAGGATACGAACTGGTGCGCGACGCATTTGGGGATGCTGACCAGGAAATCAAGAATGTGATAACCCTAGTTGCCGACTCAGGGTTAGAATATCTTGTTTCTGAACCCACAAAAATCTGGAAGAAAGAGGTACTGGAATTCCTCAATGGAGCTGAAGTAGACGACACTGGATTGAAGATCAAATCCAGGGTTCATGGTGAGAAGGTTAAGGTCTCTTCAAAAAATATGAGAAAAGTACTTCAGCTGCCTAGAACTAAAGAAGAAGAAGAGGTTACAGCTTCCAGGTCCAGAGATGCATTGGCATGGTGTGGACTGGATGCTAACATGAAAATTGGCTCAGTTTTCAATAGGAAAGGCATGAATAGTCAAGGGAAATTCCTATCAGAAATTGTTGGCAAGGTCATCTTAAGTAAGCCAGGAGGGCATGATAGGATATCTGCTCATATGTTCAACATTATGACAAGGATAATCTTTACTTTGAGGACAGATTGGTCTGTTGTGATATTTGAGAAAATTAAAGAAAGCCTAAAGAAGCCCAACTTGGGCAGGATCATAAGTTTATACCTAGTTGGTACCATACCAGAGGTTATGCAACAAGCTGCTGGAAGCAAAATCAACCACATGAGAAAAATGGATATGAGAATTTTCTCCAGATGGGACAGGGCGTTGTCTAAAGAGCTGCCAACCCCTGAGAAGATAGTTCCTGAGAAAGTATCACCTCCAAAGAAGAAGAGGGAAGCTGCTCTAGTGGCTCAAGTGTCCACTAGCAGCTCTAACAGTGAAGAACAAGTTGTCTTCACACCAGCTGAAAATGAGGAAGGACCTGCTGTAAAATCTTCAGCACCTCAAGATGTTGCTGAGATCCAGGGGGAGCTACCTCAAGCTAGCCCCATACACAAGGATCACATCCAGGGGGAGTCTCTAGTTGTAGAAGAACCAACTACACTAGAAAGTGAACAAGCAACCAACATCATACTAGAGGTAAACACTGAACTAAATGCTTTAGATTTTCCTATAGAAGATACTGATTTGTCTGATGTTCATCAGCAAACTCAACTGGATAGCCAAGTCCCAGATGCTGTCATGGAAGACACATCTGTTGAAGTTGTAGTTACTGATCCAGTGGTTGAAGAGCCAAGAATTTCTCCAGATCATTCACCACAAGAGTATACAATGGAAGATTTATTTCTAAATCTGGATCAACAAGACTTTGACAAGGACAATGCTGCTGGTGAGGGAGAAAATGCTCCAGTTGAGGGGGAGCAAGTATTATTTGTTGAAGAGCCTACAAGGCATGAGACTGACAACCCCCAACCTATTGAAGAACTCCCAAAAGAAAGGGTTGAAATTGCTAGCTCCTCAGCTTCTAAAGATGAGGAGGCTACCAGGGCTAAGAAGCAGAAATTTCAGGTATTCAGGAGAAGGAGTCAGAGTTACAAGAAGGCATTACAAACCATAGCACCACAGCCTATAGTTCAGCCAGCACCATCAATTGATTATAGTGCACTGATGGTTGCTATGCAGATCAAACTGGATGAGCACAAGCAGGCCATAGAGAAATATGTGGATGAAGGGCAGAAGTCTCTCCAATTTGATCTAGCCCAGGACATAAAATCCATCAGGTTTGAAATGAACCAAAATAAAAAAGAGATGACTGAATGTTTCCACAAGGGTGGAAATGTAGTGGTGTACTTGGCTACACAACAGGAGAAGATAAAAGCACAAGTGGATGACATGGCTGTGAAGCAAGGTTATGTTCTTGAAAATCAGATAAGAATGAATGACAACCTTACTGCATCTCACAATGCAATAGTCACAGAACTGAAGAATCTAGCTGCAGGCCAGACTCCAGCTATAGCAAAGGCAGATTTTAACAAAGTATTCCTAGAAGAAATCACTGCTCTTAAGACTGCCATCCAAGATTTTCAAAAGTTGATAACTGACAAACTCCAAAGGTTAAAACCTTTCTTTAAAGATGGAGTTAATTATTTGGATAATCAAATAAGATTTCAGAAAGATGATGTCAGAGATCATATAGAAAGAGAAGTCATAAAGGGGGAGAGGGTTTTAGTCAAAGCTAGCTCTGATCATGCCAAGTGGATATCTAATTCCATCAGAGCTACACTGGGTTATCCTCCTCTTTGTGATGATGATAATGTTGCTGAATCTGGAATTCATCTTGCATATCTAGGAGGGGAGCAACCAGAAGTGGCTCAAGTTATTTACCCTCCTCCAGATTTTGACATGATTCATGCTGACATACAGTCCATGTATAGCCCACCTGGGGGTAAGGACAATGTAATTATAGAGAAAGTTGTTCAGCCTATTTCTGAAGCTATGCAAGAGGCACTCCAGAAAGAAGAAGAGAAGATTGTCTAAGAAGAGGTTTAGGGAGCAAGCTGAACAAAGACCAGACTTTGAGCAGTGGAGCCCTACCTCAAGAAATATTATTTTGACTGCCTGGAAAGCTGCCAAAGATAATGTGCATGACAGGAACAAATGGTTTTCTGAGACTGAATGGAGAAAACATGAGTCAAGGCAGGAGGCTATAGTTCAATATAGAAGAAAGGCCAAGATGGGAAAGCTACCTCCTACTGCTCTGGAGCCTAGCAAGTACTTTCCCAAGCCTTATCATTATTTTGAAAGGCAAAAGATTAAAGCAGAGGAACTTAAGAAGAAAGATCTGAAAGGCAAGAAGCCTGCTGATGCAGAAGTTGCTGAAGCTCCTGTTCAAGCCAGAGTTTAAGCTGGAAAAGGAATAGTCATTAAGGAGGCTGAACAGAAATAGCTTAGAAAATTTCTTACGTTTACTATGTATTCTTTTGATATAAAACATTATGTAAACTTTAGAATTTTGTATATGACAAAGTATTGGAACAATGTTTTGTTGTGTAATAAATTTGTTTCATAATTGTTCTGTGATGATGTCTATGTATACATGTGTGATTGATACATGTTTATGTTTACCATGCTATATATAATCCTGCTTTACATCATTTTGTAATTTTATTTTGAATGGTGTATATCATTGACTAAGGGTTATGACTTCTCCAAATAGGGGGAGATTGTTGGGTACATTGGTTCAAATGTACCTGATTTGAAGAAGCCTCACCCAACTCAATGATATACATCAAAATGTATTTGATGTATTTTGAGTTACCTTGTGCAGGTTAAGTATTTGCAGGAAAGAAGAAAAGTTTCTTAGTCCATGTGTCGACACCCAGAGGGAAAGTGTCGACACTTAAGAAGACTTGTGTCGACACCCAGACAAGCAGTGTCGACACTTTGAGTCATTGTGTCGACACCAGGGATGCTGAGTCGACACCAGACATAAAGTGTCGACACAAGGAGCTGTGTCGACACTCAGTGAAGAAAAGACAGTGAAGCTGTGTCGACAATTAACAGTTGTGTCGACACCCAGTGAAGCTGTGTCTACATCAAAAAGTGTCGACACTTGGAGGCCGTGTCGACACTCAGCAAAAGCTAGCAGAGACTAAGTACAAGTGTCGACACCCAGAACAATGTGTCGACACACAGCAGAAGAGTCAACACTTGAAGTAAGTGTCGACACCCAGAATAATGTGTCGACACTTAGCTGAAGACTCAACACTTGAAGAAAGTGTCGACACAAGGAGCTGTGTCGACACTTAGCAAAGATTAGCAAAGTTCAAGAAAATTCTAAGTACAAGTGTCGACACTAAGGGGATGTGTCGACACTCAGCTGAAGTCTCGACAGAAGAAGGATGTGTCGACATAAGGAGCTGTGTCGACACTCAACAAGTATCAACACTGAAGACATGTGTCGACACCAAGAAGCAGTGTCGACACTTAACAGTTTCAACACATGAAGATGTGTCGACACAAAGGAGATGTGTCGACACTTAGAAGAATTCAGCAAGATACTGAAGTACAAGTACTTGTGTCGACACTCAATTTCAGTGTCGACACATGAAGAAGAAGTAGTGTCGAGATACAAAATCTACAACACAAGGAGTTGTGTCGACACCTTGTAGACTAGTGTCGACACTTAGACAACTTGTGTCGACACTTGGTCTATAAGTGTCGACACTTAAAGACAGAAAGTCTCGACACTTAAAGACAGTTACAGAATTTTCAAGAACTGACTGGATGACTTGACAGCTGCCATTCCAGCCGGTCTACAGCACCTGTCAGAGTTGTCAGAATTCAGTTATGGACCGGACCAGCCGGTTACTATGAAGAAGGCCTATAAATAGGCTTACACTGTCTACAGATTGAGGATTGATGAATTGGTTCGAGTGATCATTCACAAGAGAAACACACAAGAAGATCTAGCTTACAAGTGAAGATCTAAGAAGTTGGAGAGAGAGAGCTCCATCCAAGAAATCAGCTGTTGGAACCCAGCTGAGAAGAAGGATTCAGATTGGTCTGAATCTTAAGAAGCAGAGATCAAGGATCAACTGCAGAGGAATCAGTCTTATTGTGTTCTACTTTCAAGAAGCTTTGAAGAAAGCCAAGTCAGATTGATTTCAGCTGAGTTCTTCCAAGAACTCATCAAGAATCTCACAACTTATCTCTCTTTCATCTAAGTTGTTGAGTTTATACATTTTGTATTCATTATAACTTGTAGGATCCTTTGGATCTGAGTCTTGTAAGCCTGTAATTATAAAGGATGAGTGTAGGGCTTGAGAGCCTGAGTGTAGGAGATTGAAATCTCTGAGTGTAGGCCTTGGTGGCTGAGTGTAGGCCTTGGTGGCTGAGTGTAGGCCTTTGTGGCTGAGTGTAGGCTTTGTGGAAAAGCTGAGTTGTAGGGCCTTGGTCCTGAGGTGTAGGAGCCTGTTTTGGGTTCTGAGTTAGTGGAGAAGTTTGGCCGAATCTAGTACACTGCTAGATAGGCGAAGGGGGAAAGTGGATGTACCCAAAGCTTGGGGAACCACTATAAAACTCTGTGTCTACTGTGTGTTTGTGGATTGTTGTGATTGCTGAATGTGTGCTGTGATAAATTAGATTTAATTCTGTGATATTGACTGTTTGCTGCCTAAAAAGTCAAAAAGATTCAAGTCACCTATTCACCCCCCCCCCTCTAGGTGCTTAGGGACAATATCTTTCATCTCTTTTCTTGCTTTGTTTTTCTATCTTGAGTCTCTGTTAGTGACCTCACCCAAATAGAGGGAGATTGTTGGATTCCTAGTTGATTTGGGCTAGGTTCACTGACTTAGGATGTGACCCATCATGTATAGCCACGGTCAATTTGTGTCCTAGAGTCTAGGTTAAGTCCTTAGGCTCAACTCCAGGTGGACCAGCTTTTTTCAAGACCCTCAGAGACTCCAGACTCACAAGTTTTCAAGACTAAGTAAAGTGAGTTCGACGTTCGTCGAACTCCGCTCGACGAAAGGAGTTCTGCGCTCGACGATCTTGAGACAATTCTTAGTGCTGAGCTAGACGATCTGGGTTCTCTGTTCGACGAAAATTCAGGCTATACATCAAGACAAAGTCAGGAGAACTTCAATTTTTTTTCTAAGTCCAGTTTCAAGCTTCGGTCGACGAATTATATTCTGATCTCGACGAACTTGGACCTCAAGTTCATAACTTCTCAGGTCGACGAAGTCAGCTTCGCAGGTCGACGAATGATAATCTCTACTCGACGATTTCTGGACTTAGAGAACTTGTGTCGACACCACATTTCAGCAGATGCAGGATATTTTGTCTAAGTCCAGAACTATTCTTTGCTCGATGAATTTGATTCTCAGCTCGACGAATGAAGAATTTCCGTTAGATGAATGAAGATTGTCTGGTCATCGAACTCTCTCAAGCTCAGCTCGACGAACTCAAGCTCAGCTCGACGAACACAAGTGCAGTTCGACGAATTGTGTTCTTCGTTCGACGAATACAGATTAGGTTTTCTTCAATGTTCCCGTCCCGTTTCTTGGCGTTGATCCCTGAACATTTAATGCCAGATCTTCTTGGAATGTTACCGTTAAAACGTGCATTGACTATGGACGATTACATGCCATTTTTCCATGGGACAGTTAGGAAAGTCATTGATTGCTGGTTCTTTCCAAGGTCGACTGTAATTACTGCTCGACATTCAAAAGTTTGAATATTCCTCAGTCAGATATACACAGAGACACAAAAAGAGAACATGATGAAGCAGTGATAGAGTTCAAGAATTATAGTACAGAAAATACTCTGATGTTGCAGAAGAACAAACATTTTCAAAAATCTATAGTTCTTGACTGCAATCAGCCTTGACTAGAGAACTCTCTCAAGAAGAAGAAGAAGAACAACTAAATTCAATCAAGAGTCTTCTTCTCTCTATTCACAGGATAACTTCAAAGGAAAACAATCAATCTATCTATCAAAGAAGTTCCTGCAGTAGTTCTGGTCCAGACATTCTAGGTCATTGAAGGCCTATCACCCTGAAGCAGTGCTCCAACATTCCTGACCAATTCAAGACCTTAGGGGGAGCAAGAGCTGCTATAATCAATCCACAAGTTTTCTCTCTGACTGTTGACAGAGAAGACACTATCACCCCCTCTCTCCAATTCCTGTACAGGGTTTTAAATCTATTCAAAATTATTCTGGTTACAAGTCTCCTTCCAAAAGACTTGAGGGTTTGGTTCTTGGGGACCTGATCAAAACCCATTGGTGCTCAGGACACCTGATCAACTCATCCTGTAGTGGATTCCTACCTAGGGTGGTAGAAGAGTGGATGTGCCCAGATTGGTTGAGGAACCACTATAGCTCCTTGTGTCTTCTGGTTGCTTATTTTCTTTTGTTTTCTGGCAGTGGTCTGTGATTGCTCTGTGTTTAGTTAGTTGTTGTGCTTGCTTTATCTTATTTGCTTCCCTGTTAACTTAGGAATACAACAAGAGTTGTAAAAAGTTTCTATCAAGCACCATACTCTATTCACCCCCCCCCCCTCTAGACTATATCAGATCTAACCTGCACTTTTACGAGCCTTCAAATCATGTACTGACGGGGGGTCGCCTCTACCTCCCAGGATCCCTCGCCGGAAGAAAAGATCACCTTTTCGTCAGCAGACATGCCGGACTATGAAGATCCGTTTTGTGACGCCCTGGTGATCTAGACGGTAGTGGAGAATTTCACGATCTCGAGGATTTTGGTGGACAACGGGAGCTCAGTAAATGTTATATTCAAGAAGGAATTTGATGGGATGAGGGTTGAGGGGAAAAGGGTCTTGGCTTCGGATGGACCGCTGTTCGGGTTTTCTGGAGAGAGGAAGGAAGTAGAATGGGCGGTAGGGCTGCATGTAAAGTTGGGAGGCGTGTCACGGAACTGCAGGTTCGTGATAGTGGATGCTCCGAGTAGTTACAACGCCATCTTTGGGCTTCCCCTCATCAGCGCCTTTCGGTGTGTCCCCTCCTCATTCCACCAATGTCTTAAGTTCAATAACAGAGGAGTGCAGGTCAGGATCAGGGGGGATCCGAAGGTGGCGAGGCAATGCTATGTGACGGCGGTCAACACTGTGTCCTGGATGGCCGAGGTAGAAGAGCTGGAGAGGGAGATGGCAGAGCAAGAGGAGGACGTCGGAGAAGAGGAGATGAGCCTAGGGGAGGCAAGGAAGGAGACTGCGGAGGAGCAGGGAAAAGCTGAGAAGGAGGCCCGGAGGGGCGTGGAAGTCGAGCAGCAGTGGGAGAGCCCGGAGGAGGAAATGGAGGTAGAAGAGCAAGTAGCAGGAGGAGTGGAAAGAGAGGCCCGAAGGGGCGTGGAAGTCGAGTAGCAGCAGGTGGGGCCGGAGCAGGCGATGGGGATTGAGGAGGAAGTAGGAAGGGAGGAGGAGTTGGAGCTGGAAGAAGAAGCAAGGGTCGGCTGGGAGCAATCGCGACGGGAGCTGACCGAGGAAGTAGTGGAGATGGAGGTCTTCACCAGCGCAGGGCAGGTGCAGAGGGTGCGGGTCAGCGGGGGATTGAGTCCCGAGGACCAGGAGCGAGTACGGGCCTACATCCAAAGAAACATCGACATCTTCGCTTGGAGCACGGCAGACATGACAGGCATTGACGCGGACGTGGCATGCAACCACCTGAACCTAGAACCCCGCACACATCCCATACGCCAAAGATGAGGGTCATCTCCACCAAGCTGGAGGAACCCATCCGCGAGGAGGTCAGGAAGCTCCTGGAGGCCGGCTTCATCTCGGAGATCCAGTATCCATGCTGGATGTCCAATGTGGTAATGGTTAAGAAAGGGGATGGGAAATGGCGAATGTGTATCGATTTCTATTTGTTAAATAAATAATGCCCAAAGGATTGCTACCCCCTGCCTCGGATCGACGCGTTGGTTCTTTCAGCCATCGGTTTTTCTATTATGAGCGTTTTGGATGCTTTTTCAGGTTATCACCAGATCTGAATGCACCCTCCCGACGTCAAGGACGTCTCCTTCATCACAAGGGAGGGGTGCTTCAGCTATAAGATGATGCCATTTTGGTTGAAGAACGCAGGGGCTACATACCAACGCATGATGGATCGGGTCTTCCGAGATCAAAGGGGGAGAAACTTGGAGGTCTATGCCGACGACCTGATGATTAAGATCAAGTGTGTTGATTCGCACCTGCAGGATCTAGAAGAGACGTTCGCCACCCTGCGAAGGTTCAAGATGAGGCTGAACCCCTTGAAGTGTGTCTTCAGGGCCAGCCGCGGGAAGTTTCTCGGGCATCTCTTGACTCCAGCAGGGGTGGAGCCTAACCCGTACAAGGTGAAGGCCATCCTAGTTTTGGAATCACCTCGCGATGCCAAGGAGGTCCAGCGCTTAACAGGCAAATTGGCTGGGCTAAGCAGGTTCCTCTCCAGGTCAGGGGACAAGTGTTCTTCATTCTTCAAGGTGCTGCGAGGGAACTAAAAGTTTGAGTGGACCGTCGAGTGCGAAGAAGCCTTCCAAGGGCTGAAGAGACAGCTCTCCCAGGCTCCTCTGCTTCAAAGCCCAAAAGAAGGGGAGGACCTGACCTTGTATCTTGGAGTAGGACCTGAGGCGGTGAGCTCCGTTCTAGTAAGGGAAGAGGGAAAGAAGCAACTGTCAATCTACTACATCAGCCGGATCTTGAAGAAGGCAGAGCTCTGCTACCCCATCCATGAAAAGTTGGCTTACTCTTTGGTCGTCTCAACAAGGAAGCTCCGACCGTATTTTCAAGTCAACTCGATTAAGGTGGTGACTGGACATCCTCTTCACAAGATCTTTGAAGGGGTAGAGCACTCGGGAAGACTTGCCAAGTGGTCCATCGAACTAAGCGAGTTCGACATCTCTTTTGTTTCGAGACTCTCCATTAAGGCACAAGCGATGGTGGACTTCCTGGTGGACTATGTTGTTGAAGTCGAGGAGGGGAAGCCGTAGCCACAGGAAGCATGGAAGATGATGGTTGATGGGGCCTCGGGAACGCATTCCCTCGGGGGAGGAGTGGTGCTGATAATCCTCTAGGGAGTCACAATAGAGCAGGCGGTGGCTTACCACTTTCCGGTGACCAACAACCAAGCAGAGTATGAGGTCGTGATTGCCAACCTTTGCTTGTCAAAGGAACTTGAGATCCAGGACGTGGAGGCCTTCACTGACTCGATGGTAGTAGCGTCACAGATCCAAGGAGAGTTTGAAGCTCGGGAGCCTACCCTCATAAATACCTATCCAAGGTAAGGGTGATCATCGGTGGGTTTCGGTCATTCTCAATCCAGCATGTTACCATGGAGGATAGCATGGCCTCCGATCGATTGGCGAAGTTTGGACCTCGGGGAGGAGGGACCCAGACTGAACTTTTTTGGCCAATAATTGAGGAAGGGGAGTTAATGGAGGTAGGTCTGTGATCCTCGTGGGTGGACCCGTTGGTAACCTTCCTGACCACTAGCAGGCTGACCGAGGAGGTTAAGGATGCAAAGAGCTTCAAGCGCAAGGTAGCTCATTACCTGATGATGGAAGGGGGGTTGCATCGTAAGATTTTGTTAGGGCTCCTAGCAAGATGTGTAACAAAAGAAGAGGTCCTAAGGATCCTGGGGGTGGTACACTCGGGCGAGTACGGCAGCCACTCAGGAGGAAGGACATTGGAGGCAAGGGTAATAAGGCATGGGTATTTCTGGCAGAGCCTGAGTAAGGATGCAGCAGAGTTCGCAAAAAGATGCCAAAAGTGCCAGCTGTACGCCCCCCTCCAACTCTTGCCTGCTCAAAGACTTAGAAGCATAACATCGCCATGGCCTTTCACCATCTGGTGGATGTACTTGGTCGGGCCTTTCCCTCCGGATAGTGGGCAGAGGAGGTTCCTCCTGATCATGGTCGATTACTTCTCAAAGTGGTTGGAGTTTAAGGCCTTGGCCAAAGTCACCTCGCAAGTCATAAGGAACTTCGTCTGGGTGGAGATCATATGCAGGCATGGGTTGCCTCAAGCGATAGTGACAGATAACGGTCCCCAGTTTGCCAGTGAAGAGTTCATCAGCTTCTGCGCCCAGCTGGGGATAGATCTCAGATTTGCCTCTGTCCATCACCCCCGGAGCAACGGCAAGGTGGAGGTGACAAACAAAATTATTGTGAACCTACTCAAGAAAAAAGTGGAGAACTTGAGAGGAAATTGGGTGGAGCAGCTCCCCTCGGTCCTGTGGGCCTTGAGAACGACCCCGAACACGACCATTGATGAGACCCCCTTCAAGCTTTCTCACGAGTGTGAGGCGGTCTTGCCAGTGGAGTTCGAGGTTCGGTCCCCACGGGTCACAGTCGCGGGCGAAGGAGATGAGACTTGGAGGTTGGAGAACGAGGAGGGGTTACGCCTCTCACTAGACATGGTGGAAGAGCTGCGGGATGTGGCAGCCATCAGTCAAGAAGAGATCAAGCGACAGATGGCTAAGTACTTCGATAAGCATATCAGGGTCAAGCAGATCGTCGAAGGAGATCTGGTGCTGAAAAAGGTTGACGCGGCAGGAAGGTCGGCCCCCGTGGGAAAGTTCAACCCGAACTAGGAAGGGCCTTAATAGTGAAGGAGGTCCTTCGAACAGCAGGTTACTACCTCCAGGACGTGGAGGGGAGGACCTTGAGCCACACCTGGAACAGCGATGACCTAAAACGCTTCTACCCGTGAGAGGGGGAACGTGTAATTATGTATCCAAAATAAAGCTTATTATACTACATAAATCAACTTATTTTCCTCTTGCCTGTTGTAAAATACTTATGATAGGATGTAATTATGTATTTTGCAACACCCCAAGGTAGGCTCGGCCCCAGTTAGACCCGCTACGTAGGCTCTCATCTAGCTGGCAAGTCTGAAGGCTCGACTGTGAAGGATAAGTCTTGTTTGTGGAAACTTCATCGGCACCCCGAGCTTGGCTCGGCCCCAGGTAGACCCGCTGCACAGGCTCTCATCTAGCTAGCAGGTCCGAAGGCTCTCCTGTGGGGGATAGGTCTTGAAAGTGTAGGTTAGATCTGAAATACTCTAGAGGGGGGGGGGGTGAATAGAGTATTGTGGTCACTACAAATTTTTTACAACTTTTGTTGTAAGCCTATGTGAACAAATCAGAAGTAAAATAAACTAAGCACAGCAACCTATTAATCACAGAGCAACACAGCCAAAACAAAAAGAAGGGCAACCAGATGACACAAGAAATTTTATAGTAGTTCCCCAACCTGGGTACATCCACTCTTCTACCACCCTGGTAGGAATCCACTCAGGTTTTTGATCAGGTGCCTGACACTAATGAGCTTTTGTTCAGGTGCTCAAAAACCAAAACCTCAAGTCTTTTGGTAGGAGACTTGTAACCAGGAATAATTTTGAAGGGAATTAAAACCCTGTATAGGAATTGGAAAGAAGGTGATAGAGTCTTCTCTTTCTCAGAACAACTAAGAAGACTTGTGGATTGGTGGTAGCAGATTTTGCTCCCCCTGAGATCTTGAACTAATCAGGAATGCTGGAGCACTGCTTCAGGGTGATAGGTCTTCAAATACCAAGAATGCCTGAACCAGAAATTAGCTTCAGGAATGTCTTTGACAGATAGTGTTTTGTTGTTCTTTGAAGGTGTTGGGTACATTGGAATAAATGTACCTGATTTGAAGAAGTCTCACCCTACTCAATGATATACATCAAAATGTATCTGTTGTGTTTTGAGTTTAGTTTTGCAGGTTAAGTATTTGCAGGGAAAGCTGAAAAGTTTCTAAGTTCATGTGTCGACACCCAGAAGAAAAATGTCGACACTTAAGAAGACTTGTGTCGACACCTAGAGAAGAAGTGTCGACACTTGGAGTAATTGTGTCGACACCAGGAATGCAGAGTCGACACCAGAAGGAAAGTGTCAACACATACAGGTTGTGTCAACACACAATGAAGAAATGTCCAGAGAAGCAGTGTCTACACTTAGAAGCATTGTCGACACCCAGAGGAACCTTGTCGACATCAGAAAGTGTCGACACTAGGAGGCTGTGTCGACACTCAGCAAAACTTCAACAAAGTTCAAGTACAAGTATCGACACTAGGAGGCTGTGTCGACATTCAGTATACTTCAACAGAGTTTAAGTACAAGTGTCGATATAATGAAGAATATGTCGACACACAGCAAAAGTCTCAACACATGAAGAAAGTGTCGACACTAGGAGGCTGTGTCGACACTCAGCAAATTTCAACAAATTCTAAGTACAAGTGTCGACACAAAGGAGATGTGTCGACACTCAGCCAAAGTCTCAACACAAGAAAAATGTGTCCACACAAGGAGCTGTGTCGACACTCAGCAAACGTATCAACACAGAAGGCATGTGTCGACACCAAGAAGATGTGTCGACACTTAGCAAGTATCAACACAAGAAGTTGTGTCGACACTTACAAGAAATCAACTAAGTATCAAAGAAGAAGGACTTGTTTCGACACACATGATCAGTGTCGACACATGTTGAAGAAACAGTGTCGAGAAGTAATTTCTACAACACAAGGAGTTGTGTCGACACCATGAAGGCTAGTGTCGACACTTAGTCTACTTGTGTCGACACTTAAAGACTGACTGTCTCGACACTTTCAGATAGTTACAGAAAATTCAAGAAGTGACTGGATGACTTGACAGCTGCCATTCCAGCCAGTCTACTGCAACTGTCAGAGATGTCAGAAAGTCGTTAGAAACCGGATCAGCCGGTTACCATGAAGAAAGTCTATATAAAGGCTTATACATTCAACAGATGACAAGTTGTTGAAAGCAATCAAAGAAGACCTTCAAGTGAAGATCTAAGAAGTTGGAGAGAGAGAGTTTCTAAGAAGACAGCTGTTGAACCAGACTGTAAAGACAAGTTTCAGATTGAGATCTGATTCTTAAGTTAGCAGTGATTGAAGATCAGATGCATAGAGAATCAACCCTACTTTGTTCTAAATTCAAGAAGCTTTGAAGGAAGCCAAGGGAGGTTGATCTCAGCAAAGTTCTTCCAGGAACTCATCAAGAAACCTGTCAACTCTTCTCTCTTATTCTGAGTTGTGGGTATATACATTGTATTTTTAATTTCTTGTAGGATCCTAAGGGATCTGAGTTGTAAGCCTGAAATTATAAAGGATGAGTGGTAGGGCCTGTGTGCCTGAGTGTAGGAGATCCATTTCTCTGAGTGTAGGCCTTGTTGAGGGCTGAGTGTAGGCCTTGTTGAAGGCTGAGTGTAGGTCTTTGTGAAGACTGAGTGGTAGGGATGTGTGCCTGAGTTGTAGGAGTGGGATCACTCTGAGCAGTAGGAACCTATTTGGGGTTCTGAGTGTAAGATCTGAGGATCTGAGGCATAGTGGAGAAGTTTGGCCGAATCTAGTACACTACTAGATAGGCGAAGGGGGAAAGTGGATGTACCCAGACCTTGGGGAACCACTATAAAACTGTGTGTACTCTGTGTGTGAATGATTTTGTGGTTGCTGTTTTATGTTCTGTGAATTCTGTGATTTATTCTGCCTAAAAGATTAAAAAGATTAAGGTCACCTATTCACCCCCCCCCCCCTCTAGGTGATTAGGTACAATTTCTTTCAGAAGGTGTCCTGTAGAGTTGAAGAAAAGAAGAAGACTCTTGATAGAATTTGATTGTTCTTCTTCTTCTTGAAAATGTTCTCTGGTCAGGCTGATTGCAGTAGAACTTTTGATTTGAGAATGATGGTTCTTCTGTGCACTCTGAGTATGTCTGATTGTCTGTATTGCTTCTGGTACTATTACTCTCTCTTACTTCTTGATCCTTTTTCTTTCTGTATATCTCTAACTGGAGAACATTCAAAATTTGAATGTTGAGCAGTAATTGCAGTCGGTCTTGGAAAGAAGCGGCAATCAATAATTTCCCTAACTGTCCCATGGAAAAACGGCATGTAATAATCCATAGTCAATGCGCGTTCCAACGGTAACATTCCGAGAAGATCTGGCATTAATAACTCTGGATTCATCGCCAAGAAACAGGGCGGGAAACTGAAGAAGAACTAGTCTTGAATCGTCAAACGAAGAACACAATTCGTCGAGCTGAGTTTAAGTTCATCGAGCTGAGCTTGAGTGAGTTCGTCGAGCTGAGCTTGAGAGAGTTCGTCAATTAGACAATCTTCATTCGTCGAACAGACAATCGTCATTCGTCGAGCTGAGATCCAAATTCGTCGGGTGAAGAAAGGTTGTGGACTTAGCCAAATATTCTGCATCTGCTGATATTCTGTGTCGACATAAGTTGATGTCGACTGATTGAACTTGGTGTCGACTCAAATCTTCTAGTGTCGACATGAATTGGTGTTGACTGATATCCTGGTGTCGACACAAATCCTCTGGTGTCGACATGAATTGTCTAGTGTCGACACATTCCCTAAGTGTCGACACAATTCCTCTGGTGTTGACATGAATTGTCTGGTGTCGACACATGCCCTAAGTGTCGACACAATTCCTCTGAATTCAGAAATCGTCGAGTAGAGTACTGTATTCGTTGACCTGAGAAGTTGATATCGTCGACCTGAGAAGTTGAGTACTTGAGTTCCAAGTTCGTCGAGCTCAGAATCTAATTCGTCGACCAAAGCTTGAAGCTGGACTTAGAAAAATTCCGAAGTTCTCATGACTTTGGCTTGATGTAGAAACTGAGTCTTCGTCGAACAGAGAACTAAGATCGTTGAGCTCAGCACACAGAATTGTCTCACGATCGTCGAGCGCAGAACACCTTTCGTCGAGCTGAGTTCGACGAACGTCGAACTCACTTTACTTAGTCTTGAAATCCTCTAAGTCTGGAGTCTCTGATGGTATTGTTGAAAGCTGGTCCATCTGATGTTGACTCTAAGAACTTGACCTAGACTCTAGGACACAAACTTGACCTTGGCTATACATGATGGGTCACATCCTAAGTCAGTGAACCTAGACCAAATCAACTAGGGATCCAACAATCTCCCCCTATTTGTGTGAGGTCACTAACAGAGACTCAAAATAGAAACAGACAAATAAACAAAGCAGGAAAAGAGATATATCTTGCAGAGAATTACCAACACATGCAGCAGATATATATACACACAGCTTTGTTTAAACAGATAACATAGTTTGAAAAACAAAAAACAGATAGAAATAGAAACAACAAGAAAATTACTTCTTTGGCTTCTTCTGCTTGGACTTGTATTCTGATGGTTTCTCACCTGGCTTCTTAAAGATGATTTCTCTCTTAGGATCTTGAGCCTGAGCCTTTATCATAGTCATATCAGCTGCCCCAATAATATTCAATGATGTAGCTCTGGGACAACTGCTTCTGGATGGAGTTTCATATAGTCATCAACATTAAACAATTTATTGTCTTTGTCAAACCTTTTCAATTCTTCCTTTCTGTACTTTGACATTGTTGAAAATCCAGAGATATCTTTTCCTTCTACTTTGGCTTTGTTGATCAAGGATAGTCCAATTAGCTCCTGGTACCTAGCCATTCTTGCAGTGTTTGCAGTTTCAGTATCTTCAAATGGGATTGGAGGAGTGTAGGATCTTTTTGGACTTTCAGCCGTTTGTACTTCAAATGTTTGTTGCTGCTGCTGATGCTGTTGATGCTGAGTACCTGAGGATGGTTGCCTCTGCCGGCCACTTCCAGATGGTCTCCCTGACTGTCTTTGATATGTTTGCGTTGGGGGCAGATCTCTGGGAGCTAGGGCCAGAGGCACCAGCTGTTGGAGGAGGAGGAGGAGGTGGATCCTTTCTGTACCTGTGCACTGGAGGAGGGGAATATCTCCTGCTTCTCTTTCTATCCTTCTGCTGGTTCTTGGATAGCACATCCAAGCAGGCATCCCTTTGTATGGAGTAACATTGTGCAGGATGTAATAGGGAGTGTCTGCAATGGTATTTGGCTTAAGAGCTGGAGGAGGAGGAGCCTTCCTTTTCTTAGATAACATCTTCTTTTTCTTACTGGTAGCATCTTCATCAAAATCATCATCATCATCTTCTTCACTGCCAGAATCAGAACCCTGAGGGTTATCATACAAGACATCCAAAGCTTTTAAAGCTTTATCAAAAATAACAGCCTTTTCTGGAGGAGGGGCAGAAGATGAGGTTTCTGGAACTGGAGTTTCAGCAACAGGAGAGGAGGGGACTGTACAGGAATCTGAAACAATGGGGGTATAACTTTCAGCTACTGCCTTATTCTCTTCTTCAATGTCAGCCTGGATAAGCTCATCCAAATCTGGCAGGGGAGAGTCATCCATAACAAAACTTGGGGCTGAAATATCTTCTGGAATGACCTCTGGACTAGCTGTAGAGATGGAAGCTAAAGCTGAGATAGTAAAATTGTCACAGAGTTGCTTAGCAACTGCTGGACTGACTGGAGAAGTGTAGGGTATAATAGCCAAATGTGGCTTAGTAAAATCTGCTGGGAGAAACTGTATATGTATAGTATCAAAAAATTTCAGTAATTCTGGTAGATTAACTGTGGGATTCATAATGAAATCACCAACAATTTTTATTTGCTCAACTGACTCATCCAAATCAATGTCAGTGTCCATGAAATGAATTAATTCAATCATCTTAGAATCAAAAACTCTCAAAAGATCTGCATCTTCATCTGAATCTGCATCTGCTAGAGAGGGAACTGCTGCTGTGACTGCTGCTGCTGCATCTGCATCTGCTGCAACTTCATCACTGAGCATCTCGCCCTGCCTGGGTTCAGGATAACCTGGAGCCAGGCCCCTGAATGAAAAGGGGGTAGCAGAGAGAATAGAAACTTGTGCAGATAAAGAATTGATGGAATTCACAAGAGGTGTAATGGCCTCTGTGATTAGAGATTTTATGAGGGGAGTGAGCAGGGATATGAGTGTAGATACAGTGGGAGATTCCAAAGATGGAGAGATAATGGATGAAGGTAGAGAAGTAGATGAAGTAGGAAGAATAGATGGAGGGGATAGAGGAGGAATAACATGTGGTGTGGCAGAATCTGTGGGTATGTTTTAAGATGGAATGGAGGATAAGTGTTGGGGAAGAGGAGATTAAGGAGGTGTAGGAATATGTGAGTGAGGTGAAGCTGGAGTTGTAGGAATGTTGGTAATGTCAAGAGGTGGGGATGGAGGAGGAGTAGGCACATGAGTATGTTGTGGAGATTTAGGTGTGGTAGAAGGAATGGAAGAGGAGGGGAGTTTTTTTGATGGAAGTGGTGCAAGAAGAGATGATGGAGATGGAATGACCTCTTCTGCAGGGAGGGGAGTGGCCTTTACAGCCCTGGTGCTCTCAGAAGTTTGGATGGAAGAGGAGGAAGCCTTGGAGGGCTTGGAGATCGTCCTCTCCCATCTGCCAAACAAGGCGCAGCTGAGGCTCTTACTGGCGTTGATGAAGATGGTCGGGGAGACCATGCATTCACCAGCCTTCTCCTGGAGGAAGATTCCCAAAATTCTGTCGAAGCAGACTTCCTTCTTGCTGTTCTTTTTCTTTATCAACTCAAAGAAAATTGTGCCCCAGTTGACATGTCTCTTATTCACCACTGCGCACATAACCAGGAATTGGTGCCGGGTTATGTAGTCGTGTGCTGAGTGCTTGGCCATCAGCACTTTTCCCACAATGTCTGCCAGGAATTGGTAGGCAGCGGACAATTGCTTCTTCAACAGCTTGGTAGGGTTGCTTCCTGTAAACCCCATTAGCTTCAACATATCACCAAATTCCTCAGAATCCATTTCTATGTTATCTTCTCCATTACAAATCCAAAAATCTCAGAAATAATTGCGGGAGATAACAGAATAACATGACTCCCGATGTTGCCTATCAGAACATCATCCTCAGAAATAGTAGATGTATATACCCATTCTCTTATTTCAGTCGCATGTAGTTTAATCCGCCTGGTCATGAAATCCTTCAAATTGAGTTCTTCTAGCAATTCCAGGATATACAGAAAGATGGGGTCAGAATGTTGGAAGGAATCGAAGTCCATATCGAAACCAATATCAAATTTCATCGCAGCCAAAGCTCCTGTGGGAATCTCCATTGATCACCTGCAAGAAAAACACAGAGAAAAACGGCAATCAAGAGCAAAGGAATTGAAAGCGCGGGACGGAGGTCGAAGAAAACCTAGATATAAGATTTTCAGAATATGAATTGACAATCTCCGTTCCACGAAAAAGAAAAAATTCTTCGAACTGAGCTTGACGAAATAAATTATAGACAGATAAGTCGTCGATCTCATCCAGAAGAATCGAAAACAGTTCTTCGAACTCTGTTCGACAAAGCGTCTTTTGAAGCAAAGTTCGTCGACCTCAGGTCAACGAAAATTATTTCTGCACAGAGAATTCGTCGATCTCCATTCGACGAGAATCTCTCAAACTTTCCCTAATTCGTCGACCTCCGTTCGACGAACTCTGGAAAATTCGTCGAATGCAGACAGAAACTAAGTTAACTCTTCTCCATTAATCATTCCCAGTTGATTTATAAATAACAGATGAGTTTTCTCATCCAAGGGCTTGGTAAAAATATCTGCTCGCTGTAGATCAGTAGGAATATGGATTAAGTTAATTTTCTTTTTGTCTGCATTATCTCTAATGAAATGATGTCTTATTTCAATATGCTTAGTACTAGAATGGTGAATTGGATTCTGTGCTATATCAATAGCACTAGTAATATCACAAAATAATGTTGAATTATTTAAGTTAACACCATAGTCTAAGAGTTGATTTTGTATCCATAACATCTGTGAACAGCAGCTACCAGCAGCCATGTATTCTGCTTCTGCAGTTGATGTAGACACAGATGTCTGCTTTTTACAAAACCAGGAGATAAGTCTCATACCCAGGAACTGGCAAGTTCTAGAGGTACTTTTCCTGTCCACTCTACATCAATCATAGTCAGCATCTGAGTATCCAGTTAACTCAAATTCTGACTCTACAGGATACCAGAGTCCTAGATTAGGGCAACTCTTTATATATCTCAAGATTCTTTTTAGGAAAATAAGGTGAGATTCTTTAGGGTTCACTTGGAACCTAGCACAAAGACATGTGCCAAACATTATATCAGGTCTGCTAGATGTTAGGTATAATAGGGATCCAATAATTGCCCTATAATTTTTTGATCCACAGGTTTCCCTACTGCATCAGAATGCACAACAGCATTTGTAGCCATAGGTGTTTTCATTCCTGAAGCATCACCCATCCCAAACTTTTTGATAAGCTCTTTAGTATACTTAGCTTGGGAGAGGAAGATACCATCAGGGAGCTGCTTCACTTGGAGACCAAGGAAGTAGGAAAGCTCACCCATACTACTCATCTCAAATTTAGAATGCATGAGGTCAGTAAACATCTTGCACAATTTGGGATCAGTAGACCCAAAAATGATGTCATCCACATATATTTGTATAATAATATTTGGTCCTTATGATGTCTAGTGAAAAGTGTTTTATCTATGGTTCCTCTTATAAATTTATGCTCTAAAAGAAAGCTTGCTAAGGTATCATACCAAGCTCTTGGATCTTGCTTTAAACCATAGAGAGTTTTATGCAATTTGAATACAAAAGAGGGATTAGTTAGAGAGATAAAACCTGGAGGTTATTTTACATAAACCTCTTCTTGAAGCACTCCATTCAAGAATGCACTCTTGACATCCATTTGGAATACTTTGAATCTCTTGTAAGCTGCATAGGCAAGGAAGATTCTTATGGCCTCTAACCTTGCAACAGGGGCAAAAGTTTGGTCATAGTCAATTCCTTCCTCTTGCCTGTAGCCTTGAGCAACAAGCCTAGCCATGTTCCTCAATATGTTCCCTTGAGCATCCAACTTGTTCCTGTAGACCCATTTGGTTCCAATAACTGGGTAGTTATGGGGTTTTGGAACCAAATCCCAAACTCTACATCTCCAAACTGATTTAGTTCCTCTTGCATTGCAATGATCCAGTGGGGATCTTGCTCTACTTCATGGATGGTGAGAGGTTCAATTTGAGAGATAAAACTGGCATGCATCAAGTCTTGGTTGAGTTGATGCCTTGTTTGTACACCTGCTGAAATGTCTCCAATCACTTGAGATCTGGGGTGATCTCTAAGTGTGACAAGATCAGTTGGTGGAGTTGGTTGAACAACAGCTTCTGTATTTAATTCCTCTTAAGGAATGGTACTAGCTGTTGATGGAAGTTCAGCCACTTCCTCTTGGAATTCTTCTTCACTATCTTCTGCAACCTGTGGAGTAGGATGGGTTGATACCTCTTGGGTAAGGTTTAGTCCATCCACAGACTCACACAATGATGAACCTGCAAAAAGCTATTGGTAGAAATCTCTTTCTCCTTATTTGACATGTTAGTTTCATCAAAAGACACATGGACAGATTCTTCAATTTTAAGAGTTGACTTATTAAAAACCCTATAGGTCTTGCTTACTTGGGAATATCCTAAAAAAATCACTTCTTCAGCCTTAGCCTCAAACTTTCTAATGTATCTTTTGTTATTAGTATGAATGTAACAAATGCAGCCAAAAACTTTAAAGTATGTGATTTTAGATTTCTTCTCTTTAAGTAATTTATAGGTGGTCTTATTTTTCAGTTTATGTATGAGGCTTTTATTCAGGACATAGTTGGCAGTGTTTACAGCTTCTTCCTAAAAGGATAGAGGCATGTAAGCATCTGATAATAATGTGCCTGCAGATTCAATGAGTGTCCTATTTTTCCTTTCAGCAACCCCAATTTGTTAGGGAGTTCTAGGAGCTGAAAAGCACTGCCTGATACCTTCCTTCTCACAGAACTCATGCATAATCAGAGACTCAAACTCTGTGTCATGATCACTTCTGATCAATGCAACTTGAGTAGAGAACTCAATCTGAATGGTCCTGAGAAAAATTGTAAGAACCTTGAATGTATCTGACTTAGCTCTCAGAAAGGCTACCCAACTAAATCTAGAGAAGTCATCAACAATCACTAAAGTATAAGACTTCCCTCCTAGGCTTTGCACTGCAATGGGTCCAAATAGATCCACATGAAGCAAATACAAAATCCTAGGTGAATCACTTTTATTAATGGATTTAAAACTAGTTTTGGTTTGCTTGCCTAATTGACAAGCCCTGCATAGGCTTTCCTTCTTGTAGGGGCCAAAAGGTAAACCTCGAACAAGGTTGCCTTTAGATAACCTAGATATATTCTTAAGGTTTACATGTCCTAATCTTTTATGTCATAACTCATTTTGACTACTAGTAACATTCAGTAAGCAGATATCAGTTGTGGCAGAAATGAAATCTACTAGATATATGTTGCCTTATCTAAGTCCAATTAAAACAGTTTGGTTTTTATTATCAATAATAGAACAGGAAGTAGAGTTAAAATGTACCTGATAACCTTCATCACATAATTGACTTATGGATATAAGGTTATGTTTAAGTCCTCTTACATATGTTACTTTCTTGAAGGTCACTGATCCAATCTTCACTGTCTCATATCCTTCTAATTGACCATTGTTTGAATCTCCAAAAATCACCTTTGGTCCTAACTTAGGCTTGTAATTGGATATATTGCCATTGCTGCCTGTCATGTTTTTGGAGCAACCACTGTCCAAGTAACAGGTCTGACTCACCCTTGGACAGCTCTTCACCTGTACCTGCAAAGAAAAACAAAATTCAATTGTTCTTGACCCAGGTTACCTTGGGTCCTTTATTTGGTTGAAAAGAAAAACTAGATATAACTGATAATGCAGGTTGAGATTTGTAACCTAAGGGGTGATATATCCTAGGTGGAATAACCCAATCAGCTACTGGATTAAATGTCTTATTAGCTGGTTTAAAGTTTCTTTAAGAGAAATAGTTTAGGTTTGGTCTTTCTGTGTTCGACGAATTGTTATAAGTTCGTCGACCAGAGTTCGATGAATAGGGATGAGATCGTCGATCTCGGCTCAGAGAATGACAATAGTCATTTTCTGTACCCCAAGTTCGTTGACCTCTGCTCGACGAACCATACACAGTTCGTCGATCGCAGTTAGACGAATTGTTATAACTAAGGTTTGCGTTCAGCATTCGTCGATCTGGTTTCGACGAACTGGCCACATTTCATCGATCTGAGTTCGACGAATGCTACTGAATCTTGTTTTTATTAACTGTTTTCTAGTTTCTGTTTCTCTTGTCTATAGGTTTTGGATTGTTTTCAGACAAAGGTTTGTTTGTTATCTTTTCTTTTCCCTTTGCAGAAATAAACTTGATGGGGGTTGTAAGAATATTTTTCTTAATTATGGGGGTAAACTTGATGAAGCACCCAAGCCCAGCTTGCCATTTAATCTGGCATTCACTATGCTTGTAATGTCCATTAGCTTGAGGCTTCTCCCATTGAGAGATTGCTTAAGTTGTTTGGCCCCACATAATTCAGATTTTAGTTTAATTATTTGTTCATTAGCTAAGGTTAATTGATCTGTTAGCTTTATGTTTTCTGAGTTAACTGATTCAAGATTTCCTAATCTTTCTCTAAGAGTTTTTATTTCTTTTTATGAGTTGATTAAGTCTAAGCACATTGTTTTGAATTCAGTTTTAAATAAATCAGAACTAAAATCAAAACTAGAAATAACCTGATCTAACTCTGAGTCTGAGGCTGCTTCATCTTCAGATTCTTCTTCTGATCCAGAATTGCTCCTGGAGGCATCAATTGCCATTAGGCAAACCTCCTTGGATCTAGCTTCTTCCTCTTCTTCACTTAAACTGGAGGAAGATGTTTCTTCTTCAGTGTCACTCCAAGTCTCAGCAACAAAACCCTTGTCTTTCTTTTTATATTTGCTGGAAGAGGGTCTGCTGCTTTGTCTTCTCCTGGAATCCTTTTCTCTGCTCTTGTCCTTCTTCTGGTTTTCTGGACATTCTGAAATGTAGTGTCCAGGCTTTCTGCACCCAAAGCACACAACCTCCTTGGTTGGTGTCTTGTCAAACTTGGGCTTATCATCCTGTCTGGATGATTTCCTTCTGAAATCCTTCCTTTCCATCTTGTAGAACCTTTTGGCAAAGAGGCTCATAAGTTCTTCATTGGAAGTTGATGTCTCACTTTCCTTAGATGCTTTGAAGGCTAAGCTGTGATCCTTTCTCACTGGAGTTGTTGCCTTCTGTTCTGCTGCTTCTCTTGATTTGATCAGCTGCTCATAGGACTTTAATTTGCCTAGAAGAGATTCAGTTGATTTCTCATTGAGGCTTCTGGCTTCTTTGATTGGCCAGATTCTGGAATCCCAAGAGCTAGGGAAGCACATCAGTATCTTATCATTAACCTTTGTCAAGGTGATGTCCTTATCCAGGATTTTGAGTTCATTGATGATGGAACTCAACCTGTTGTACATGTCAGCCACTAATTCTGTCTCATCCTTTTTGAAGTTCTCATACAGGGAAATGAGGCTAGATCTCCTGTCTTTTCTCTCATCTGCTGAGCCAGCTACCATTTGGTTAAGGGAATCCCAAATAGCCTTGGCTGAGGTTCACTCTGCCACCTTCTGGAATATGTCATCTGACATAGTCTGGGCCAAGATATTCATTGTCTTTGCATCTGCCATTTTGGCTTTCTTGTAGGCATCATTGTTTTCTGGAGGAGGCACTGCAGTCATGTTGGTAGAAGTGCTGGTAGAAGCTGCAGGTGCTGGAGGTACACCTGTCAAGATCACAGAAAAGATATCCCCATCAATAGAATACATGTATAACCTGATTCTTGCATTCCAGATGGCAAACTTGTTAAGATTGCAAACTGGAGGTCTGATGCTTGCATAGTCTTTGTTTTGGGCCATGTCTGTGAAGAAATAAATCTAATAACAAAATCAAAACAAACAGATCTAACAAGAGGGATCTTTGTGGTTCAGGGGTTAGCCTGTACAACCAATAAGGTGTTGTATTTTAACCAACCTCCCTCTGATACCAATTGAAAGTGCAGGTTAGATCGGAAATACTCTAGGGGGGGTGAATAGAGTATTGTGGTCACTACAAATTTTTTACAACTTTTGTTGTAAGCCTAGGCGAACAAATCAGAAATAAAATAAACTAAGCACAACAACCTATTAATTACAGAGCAACACAGCCAAAATAAAAAGAAGGGCAACCAGACGACACAAGAAATTTTATAGTGGTTCCCCAACCTGGGTACATCCACTCTTCTACCACCCTGGTATGAATCCACTCAGGTTTTTGATCAGGTGCCTGACACCAATGAGCTTTTGTTCAGGTGCTCAAAAACCAAAACCTCAAGTCTTTTGGTAGGAGACTTGTAACCAGGAATAATTTTGAAGGGAATTAAAACCCTGTACAGGAATTGGAAATAAGGTGATGGAGTCTTCTCTTTCTCAGAGCAACTGAGAAGACTTGTGGATTGATGGTAGCAGATTTTGCTCCCCCTGAGATCTTGAATTAATCAGGAATGCTAGAGTACTGCTTCAGGGTGATAGGTCTTCAAAGACCTAGAATGCCTGGACCAAAAATTAGCTTCAGGAACTTCTTTGACAGATAGTGTTTTGTTATCCTTTGAAGGTGTCTTGTAGAGTTGAAGAAAAGAAGAATACTCTTGAAGAATTTGATTGTTCTTCTTCTTCTTCTTGAAAAAGTTCTCTGGTCAGGCTGATTGCAGTAGAACTTTTGATTTGAGAATGATGGTTCTTCTGTGCACTCTGAGTGTGTCTGATTGTCTGTATTGCTTCTGGTACTATTACTCTCTCTTACTTCTTGATCCTTTTTCTTTCTGTATATCTCTGACTGGAGAACATTCAAAATTAGAATGTTGAGCAGTAATTGCAGTCGGTCTTGGAAAGAAGCGGCAATCAATAATTTCCCTAACTGTCCCATGGAAAAATGACATGTAATAATCCATAGTCAATGCGCGTTCCAATGGTAACATTCCGAGAAGATCTGGCATTAATAACTCTGGATTCATCGCCAAGAAACGGGACGGGAAACTGAAGAACACCTAGTCTGGAATCATCGAATGAAGAACACAATTCGTCGAGCTGAGTTTAAGTTCGTCGAGCTGAGCTTGAGTAAGTTCGTCGAGCTGAGCTTGAGAGAGTTCGTCGACCAGACAATCTTCATTCGTCGAACAGACAATCTTCATTCGTCGAGATGAGATCCAAATTCATCGGGTGAAGAAAGGTTGTAGACTTAGCCAAATATTCTGCATCTGTTGATATTCTGTGTCGACATAAGTTGGTGTCGACTGATTGAACTTGGTGTCGACTCAAATCTTCTGGTGTCGACATGAATTGGTGTTGACTGATATCCTGGTGTCGACACAAATCCTCTGGTGTAGACATGAATTGTCTGGTGTCGACACATGCCCTAAGTGTCGACACAATTCCTCTGGTGTCGACATGAATTGTCTGGTGTCGACACATGCCCTAAGTGTCGACACAATTCCTCTGAATTCAGAAATCGTCGAGTAGAGTACTACATTTATCGACCTGAGAAGCTGATATCGTCAACCTGAGAAGTTGAGAACTTGAGGTCCAAGTTCGTCGAGCTCAGAATCTAATTCATCGACCAAAGCTTGAAGCTGAACTTAGAAAAATTCTGAAGTTCTCCTGACTTTGTCTTGATGTAAAAACTGAGTCTTCGTCGAACAGAGAGCTAAGATCGTCGAGCTCAGCACACAAAATTATCTCACGATCGTCGAGCGCAGAATACCTTTCGTCGAGCTGAGTTCGACGAACGTCAAACTCACTTTACTTATTCTTGAAATCCTCTAAGTCTGGAGTCTCTGATGGTCTTGTTGAAAGCTGGTCCATGTGATGTTGACTCTAAGGACTTGACCTAGACTCTAGGACACAAACTTGACCCTGGCTATACATGATGGGTCACATCCTAAGTCAGTGAACCTAGCACAAATCATCTAGGGATCCAACAGGTATTTTTTGTGGAAACTTCATCGACACCCCGAGCTAGGCTTGGCGCTAGGTAGACCCGATGCGCAGGCTCTCATCTAGCTGGCAGGTCCGAAGGCTCGCCTGTGGGGGATAGGTCTTGTTTGTGGAAACTTCATCGGCACCCCAAGCTAGGCTCGGCCCCAGGTAGACCCGCTGCACAAGCTCTCATCTAGCTAGCCGGTCTGAAGGCTCGCCTGTGGGGGATAGGTCTTGTTTATGGAAACTTCATCGACACCCCGAGCTAGGCTCGGCCCCAGGTAGACCCGCTGCGCAGGCTCTCATCTAGCTGGCAGGTCCGAAGGCTCGCCTGTGGGGGATAGGTCTTGTTTGGGGAAACTTCATCGGCACCCCGAGCTAGGCTCGGCCCTAGGTAGACTCGTTGCGCAGGCTCTCATCTAGCTGGCAGGTTCAAAGGCTCGGCTGTGGGGGATAGGTCTTGTTTGTGGAAACTTCATCGGCACCCCGAGCTAAACTCGGCCCCAGGTAAACCTGCTGCGCAGGCTCTCATCTAGCTGGCAGGTCCGAAGGCTCTCCTGTGGGGGATAGGTCTTGTTTGTGGAAACTCCATCGACACCCCTAGGTAGGCTCGTCCCCAGGTAGATCGGCTGCGGAGGCTCTCATCTAGCTGTAGGTCCGAAGGCTCGCCTATGGGGGATATGTCTTGTTTGTGGAAACTTCATCGGCACCCTGAGCTAGGCTCAGCCCCAGGTAGACCCGCTGCGCAGGCTCTCATCTAGCTGGCAGACCTGAAGGCTCGCCTATGGGGGATAGGTCTTGTTTGTGGGAACTTCATCGGCACCCCGAGCTAGGCTCGGCCCCAGGTAAACCCGCTGCATAGGCTCTCATCTAGCTGGCAGGTCCGAAAGCTCGCCTCTGGGGGATAGGTCTCGTTTGTGGAAACTTCATCGGCACCCCAAGCAAGGCTCGGCCCCAGGTATACCCGTTGCGCATGCTCTCATCTAGCTGGCAGGTCTGAAGGCTCGCTTGTGGGGGATAGGTCTTGTTTGTGGAAACTTCATCGATACCCCGAGCTAGGCTCGGCCCTAGGTAGACCCGCTGCGCAGGCTCTCATCTAGCTGGCAGGTCTGAAGGATCGCCTGTGGGGGATAGGTCTTGTTTGTGGAAACTTCATCGGCATCCCGAGCTAGGCTCGGCATCAGGTAGACCCGCTGCGCAGGCTGTCATCTTGCTGGCAGGTCTGAAGGCTCACCTGTGGTGGATAGGTCTTGTTTGTGGAAACTTCATCGACACCCCGAGCTAGGCTCGACCCCAGGTATACCTGCTACGCAGGCTCTCATCTAGCTGGCAGGTCCGAAGGCTCTCCTATAGAGGATAAGTCTTGTTTGTGGAAACTTCTTCAGCACCCCGAGTTAGGCTCAGCCCCAGGTAGACCCGCTGCGCAGGCTCTCATCTAGCTGGCAGGTCCGAAGGCTCGCCTTTGGGGGATAGGTCTTGTTTGTGGAAACTTCATCGACCCCCGAGCTAGGCTCGGCCCCAGGTAGACCCGCTGCGTAGGCTCTCATATAGCTGGCAGGTCCGAAGGCTCGCCTGTGCGGGATAGGTCTTGTTTGTGGAAACTTCATCGACACCCCGATCTAGGAATGACCCAAGGTATACCCGCTGCGTAGGCTCTCATCTAGCTGGCAGGTCCGAAGGCTCGCCTATGGGGGATAGGTCTTGTTTATGGAAACTTCATCGGCACCCCGAGCTAGGCTCGGCCCCAGGTAGACCCGCTGCGCAGGCTCTCATCTAGCTAGCAGGTCCGAAGGCTCGCTTGTGGGGGATAGGTCTGGTTTGTGGAAACTTCATCGACACCCCGAGCTAGGCTCGGCCCCAGGTAGACCCGATGCGCAGGATCTCATCTAGCTGGCAGGTCCGAAGGCGAGCCTGTGGGGGATAGGTCTTATTTGTGGAAACTTCATCGACACCCCAAGCCATGCTCGGCCCCAGGTAGACCCGTTGCACAGGCTCTCATCTAGCTGGCAGGTCCGAAGGCTCGCCTGTGGCGGATAGGTCTTGTTTGTGGAAACTTCATAAGCACCCCGAGATAGGCTCAGCCCCAGGTAGACCCGCTGCGTAGGCTCTCATTTAGCTGGCAGGTATGAAGGCTCGCATGTGGGGGATAGGTCTTATTTGTGGAAACTTCATCTGTACCCCAAGCTAGGCTCGGCCCCTGGTAGACCCGCTGCGTAGGCTCTCATCTAGCTGGCAGGTCCGAAGGCTCGCCTGTGGGTGATAGGTCTGGTTTGTGGAAACTTCATCGAGACCCCGAGCTAGGCTCGAACCCAGGTAGACCCGCTGCGCAGGCTCTCATCTAGCTGGCAGGTCTGAAGGCTCGCCTGTGCGGGAAAGGCCTGATTTTGTGTTCTTGGTCCTTGGTTACTTTTACACTACCCCGAGCTAGGCTCGGCCCCAGGTAGACCCACCGTGCAGGCTCTCATCTAACTGGCAGGTCCGAAGGCTCACCTGTGGGGGAAAGACATGATTTTCGGTTCTTGGTCCTTGGTTACTTTTGCACTACCTTGAGCTAGGCTGAACCCCAGGTAGACCCGCTGCGCAGGCTCTCATCTAGCTGACAGGTCCGAAGGCTCGCCTGTGGGGGAAAGGCCTGATTTTGGGTTCTTGGTCCTTGGTTACTTTTACACTACCCTGAGCTAGGCTCGACCCCAGGTAGACCCGCTGCGCAGGCTCTCATCTAGCTGGCAGGTCCGAAGGCTCGCTTGTGGGGGAAAGACCTGATTTTGGGTTCTTGGTCCTTGGTTACTTTTACACTACCCCGAGCTATGCTCGGCCCCAAGTAGACCCGCTGCGCAGTCTCTCATCTGGCTGGCAGGTCTGAAGGCTCGCCTGTGGGGGAAAGGCCTGATTTTGGGTTCTTGGTCCTTGGTTACTTTTGCATTACCCCGAGCATGGCTCGGCCCCAGGTAGACCCGCTGCGCAGGCTCTCATTAGCTGACAGGCCCGAAGGCTCGCCTGTGGGAAGGAAGTTTTTGATCCTGGGAGACACTTCGACTCAAGTGTTCTGAGCGGGGGAAGAAATGGACCCGAAATACGGAATGAAGAGAGGTAGGATCCATTCATGCAAGAGAGGTCTCGGCGAGGAGAGGTCTCGGCCAGAGGAGGTCTCTGCCGGGAGGTCTCCGCCAAGGAGATCTTGCCAAAGGAAGTTCTCGGCGGGAAGGCTCCTGACAAAGGATCCTTGGTCAGACAGTGTGAAGTGCTAGGAGGAAGGTTCAGCCAGTTCGCGTAAGGTAAAGAGGGATGGTCTCCCCTTAAAAGGCCTACGGGCGACCTTCCCGAGAGATGGTTCTTGGAAGAATGCAGAAACGGGATGTCCTAACCCTGGGTTTTCTCGACAGGATCCCGCCTATCCATCGCTAAGGGAGACAACCCTAGAGGGCCTAAGGGCCTCGGAGGAAGCATACTTGAGAGGTATTCGGCCTCTACAGACGTATCTACTCAAAACACTTGTAACATATTTACAAATCAAAAGAAAAGAGACACAAACATTTGTAGTATTTACGATCGTTTACTCAAAATACAATTACAAGTTTGGAGCATCTCGCTCATTACAACCAAAACGGAAACGAAAGGGGGACCCTTCAGGGAGACGCGTTGTATCCCTCCGAGCTCTCGCTTGAACTCCCGCAAGCGCTCTCGCCTGAGCCCTCCCCGGATGTCTCGCCACCCGCGGCAGGGGATTTCGGGACATCCGAGGGCGGAGAATCGGGCGCACCTAGGGGCTTCTGGATGGGCTCGAAGAGCCAAGGGATGAGCTGGTGAGCGGTGATGGACTTGCCTCTCCCGTCCAAACAGCGTACGTCTCGCAGCGTCTCCAGGGTCAGCCTGACCGTCACTTGAGCGTTGGCCTGCAGGAGCTTGTCGATGTCATATTCTGAGTAGTGACGGCTCCTCAACCTTTTGTCCAGCAAAGGAGGAGGCAGGACCGCAGTCGCCTCCATGTGTCTGAGCTGGTCCCTCAGCAGGACGTTCTTGTATCGTGTCTGGGCTAGCTCCGCGCGAAGCGCCACGGCCTGAGCAGAATCCTGCGAAAAGAGAGGTCAGTATGAGAGGAAAAAGGTCGAAATCTGCGGTGGCAAGAGCAAATGTTGCGAAAGGTCTCACTTACCTTTTCCGCCGAGCGCAAGGACAGCAGTTGCTTAGCATCTGCCAGCTCTTTCTTCACGGCAGCCGCCTGAGCCACCGCCTCCTCCCTTACCTTGAATATATCTTGGAAGTTACGGTCGATAGTGATACTTCGACGCACGCACATATGCGCAAGCTCGATCCCGCACATCAGGGCACGGGTGGAGTCGTAGGACAGGAACCGGGTGGTCATTTTATCGTAGAGGCCGGCGTTCTCCCGGGTGTAAAGGCCGTAGCCCAAGGAGAAGGCCTCGCTGGTGACTTCCTCTCGCGTCGAGGCAGCGGTTTATTTTCCGCATCGAGGCACTTCGTGCCAAGACCAAAATTTCGATGTCCCTGCGGCACCTCTCCAGGCGGATACTGAGCGGAGGTCTCGGCGGCGGCCCCCTCGCCATCTGCCCCACTGGCGGTCGGGGGTTCTCGGCAGGTGCCTCGGCGCCACTCCTGGCAACAGCAATCTCGCTGGCAGCCTACAGGATCTCTTCAAAGGAACGGCCTGGAGCGGGAGGTCGGGAGGGCGGAACCTCTACGGCTTTACCCTTGTCAGAAGCGGTTGTTTTGGGTCTCTTCAGTGCTTGGGGCAAAGGTACGCTGGGCTTCTGCTTCCCAGCGCCGGTCGGAGGAAGCGGGGCCGGCTCATCCCGGCAAGCTTGAGCCGCGGACTTCGTGAGAGCCAGCGGATCTCTCGCGGCCTGGCTCTCAGCAGCATGAGCCTCGTCGAAGGGTTGGCGCAGGGGGATCTTGCGCTCTCCTGCAAAGACGACAGCACTCAGCACTAAATCTTAAAACAGCGAATAACGAGTCAAAGGCGAGACCATACCTTCGCCCGGGGGCACGAGGAGGAGCGAATCGACGCCCCGCCGGAGGAACTGGATGTCGAAATCCTTAGTTCCGAAGAACTCAAGGAGGGCGCTCTTGCGTGAGCCCAGGGAGGGTATCTTATAGGCGGCGTCCTCATACTGAATGGGCGCGAGAGGAACGTTGTCGAAGTCGCCGGAAATGAAAACGAACTTCTTGCCCCAGTGATGGTGCTTATTGGCGAGACCGATGGTCTTGAGCAGCTGCCCCGAGAAGAAGACTAGCCCTCCCTTGGCGCGAAGATAAACAGCTTCCAGAAGATGGGGAGGCTGAACGCGATCCTCTTGGATCGCATGTAGCAGATGAACGCCACAAGGATTGCGACCGAGTTAGGATTCAGCTGCGCGGGAACCACTGCATAGTACCGGAGGGACTGGCGCATCTCTGGCCAGAGGTTGAGGTGGAAGCCCACCTCGAAGTGCTCAAGGAGAATGGCGAGCTCCCCCACCCCCGCGCTGTTCACCCTGTCACGATTGCCAGGGTTTCGCGCGGTGAAGCTGGCGGAAATGTAGCGAGACTTGATCAGCTGGTACTCCTCCAAATTTAAGCTATAAGGGGGGAATTGGTTCTTTTGGAAGGCTTCCGCGCAATTGAAGCGTCCCTCATTTCCGCCCGGTATCGTGCTTGTGGGATTGGGGACGAAGTCTTAAGAAAAGAGGCGAGAGCAAACGCTAAGCGAGAACGGGAGAGGGAAGCAGAAGCAAGTATGAGTTCTCGGCAATCCGTGAAAGCAACGAGGAAAAAAGCAAAGGTTCGGGATCGGAGAAATAAATATGGTTGGTGGACCCCCCCCCCCCCTATTTATAGAAAATCGTGATCATAATGGCTATTCCCAAAAAGGCGGAGGGGGTACAGCCGTCACGCCCTAAGTCGGTGATGCCTCGGTTTCCCGCCCAAGTTGACAGCGACTGACCGACAAATCTGATTAGCACAGGCATTTTGAGATGACATGCGACAAGCGAATCTAGCGGAAGCAGGAGTCACTCTCGCCGAGCGAGAACCAGATAAAAAATAATAATGATAATAATGACAAGTTATAAGTTAGACTGATAAGAAAATAGCAGGATACATTGGGGAAGGAGAAGGTCGGGGGGTAAGAAAGGATGAGACTTCACGAATCATTAAGGTTCCCACCGCCATCGTCCTCGTTCTCGCCGCCTAGTCCTCGGTGGCGCCTGGAGGTTGAAATAGGATGATAGGACGGTGCATCCTAGGTTGATTCGGCGGGACTGGTCTCGGATCCACACGATAAACCTCTCGAGAGAGGACTCGGCGGTAGGCCCACCTGGACGATCCATCTAACCTATGAAGTAGTCTCGCTCTAGAGCCTCAAGCCTCTTCTCCACCGATTCGCGGAACTCTCTCGCCGCAGAGCCATGGGCCTGCTCCCATCGTACAAGCTTCGACAGGAAGGCCGCAACTCTCTTCCCCCGACTTTTAGCGCTCCTGGAACCGGTCAAGATTTCCTCCATCTCGTCAGATGAAGGGAAGGGGGAGCTCTCGGCGTCCTCCCCCTCTCTATTTTCATCGTCATCTTCATCTTCATCCTCTGCGTCAGCTCCCGACCGCGAGCCCGGATCCCGTGACAAAAGAGTTCCACGGTCATGGCGAGAGCTAAGCAATAATTATGATAAGCATATCGCATACCTGCGATATGGCGAGAACCGCCGGCTTACGACAGGCGAGAAGGCACAGCCCCCCCCCCCCCCCCCCCCAGTTCCATAGAGGAGGTGGAGCTGCTTTTCTTTTCCGGGGGGAAGATTTTACGCGTGGTGATCCCGGCTTGGCCGGAAGCAGGGGGAGTTATCCTCTCCCGTGGGATGGCTGGCATCCTAGGGAGCTAGTGTGGATTCGATAGCCACTCCTCCCACTGGTAGGGTGGGATTAGCCGTAGGGGCAGGCAAGTTAGAAGCCCTTGCTTCGTTTTCCCAGGTGGCGAGACCCGGTTTGGCGGAAGCTGGTGCTGCGGAAAATCAATTCAGCAATCTGAGACTGAGTTAGGAGTGATAGAGTGGAAAAGATACCTGCAGTTCTCGGGGGGTCAGCCGGAGGAGCGACCTTCGAGACCCGCGGTTGATGCTTAGGAGGACGAGATGACGAATCCAAGGGTTCCTGCGGGGGCCTGACATCGTCATGGGCCATTTCCTGCGAGAAGTAACGCGACAGTTGCAAATCCTCTTACTTAAACAACTAGTGGTTTCAATGATCAACAAGTCAGAGACATACCTTCAGTAGAGAAGGATCATCCGCACGGCTTGGGGTTATGGTAGGCGAGCCCCTATTCTTGTGAGATAGGTCTCGCTGGACCACCTTCGCCCTCATCATCTCTTTCTTCTTCTTCTTTAGCTGAGAGGGCTCAGCGGCTGATGACTTTCTCTCCAGCCAGGGGGAAACCAAGGCACAGTTAGCCTTGGCTCGCGCCTGGGCCGCATTGATACGGTCTTGGAGGTCCTGCAGGAGCAGTTTGTCAACTCGCTTGGAACGCATCGCCAAAGGACGCGAGAACTCAGACAAGGAGCGGCGATTCGGGGGCAGACTTACGACCGTCTATCAGCACATATATATATAGCCACGGTATGGCCCACCAAAAGATTCTCTTATGATGACACGTGCTCAGCGAATATTGACGGGTTGGACGTACCGTTTTGAGCGCAGAGCTAGCTCAAAAAGAGCGGGGATTGTGTACAATCACATATTCGCTGAGTAGGACCCGGAGGCACCAATGGTCAGGATTGGACTAGCTTCGGGCTTCATACTAGAAGAGCTCCCGCCCTGAAGAAGTTCCCGCCCATGAGTGGGCGGGAACGCTTGCGCTTGCGCCAAGCTCCCGCCTTGGAGGAGCTCTCGCCCATAAGCTGGCGAGATCGCTTGCGACAAGCTCTGGACGAGAAGGTTCTCGGCTCAGAGTTCTTGCCGAGTGGGGTCCAGGGCCCGGGGTAAAATTACCTAATTACCCTCAAGTAAAATTACCCCTATACCCCTAGGGGCTGCATTTAGTACTTTACAAACAGCGGGATTTGGCTATTGGCAGGTCAGCCAAGGGTATTTCAGTAATCTCAGGTCAGCAAAAGGCTATAAATAGACCCATAAGGGCTCCTTAGAAAGTAAGCTCTCATTATCCTCCAAATCTCTAGTGCTTTCTGAGGAGCTCCTAGCCCAGCTTTTGGCTTTGGAGGGGAAGCTCTCAGAGATCTTCCGGGTGTGAGATGGGACCTCCCTGCTGAGGCTTTGGGTTAGTCTTAGGTCCTTTGCAACTAGTCGAGGGTCGGGGCTCGAGAGAAGTAGGTGTTGGCTGCACCCCTGTTTTTGAACTCCCGTTGAGGTCAATTTTGGCTTCAACATGACATATAATAAAATAATATATTATAATAAAAATAATAAATTATAATTATAAATTATATATATATATATAATTAAAATATACATACATATATACATGTCATATAAATAAAAAATGCATATAAAATACATATAAAATACATATTTACATCATGTTCTTTAAATATAGAGAACATGGTTGGAGATGCTCTAATCATGTTCTATATATTTAGAGAACATGATACAATGGAGATCTCTAAATATAGAAGTCCTCATAGGAGTTGCTCCAAGAAAGTTTCCTTGAAATTGATAGGCTCACCCACATCCGTCACTAAGATCTCTAGAATGAGTAGACCTTGCCTTACAAGGAAAGATTTCCGCAGACTTTCAATTTGGGGAGCACCAAGTCGCGTGCGGTAATCGTGATCTGATGGTGCATGTCGGTCAGCACCATGTAAGACATGTGGATGAAATTTCTACCACTGTAAGAGCGGTCTTCGGGAGGCCGTCGTGCCAAGGCCAAATATTCAATTCCGATGATGCGAACATGAGCCCCTACAACACCGTCTAACTTTATTATATGTTTTTATTCAATTTAGATATTGACTCTACGTCGATAAGCTCGGTTTCTTATGAGTAAGAAAGTCTCAAGGGTTAAAACAATACCGCCAAGAATACACACAAAATAAAAATGAACAAAATGTCTACTAAGGCCAATTTATAGTCCTTCCTAGGGGAAGCTTTATCTTCGGCCTCTACATCGCTCTTCTTGGCTATATCAAGTGTCTTCTGTTGGAAAAGCGGGTAGGGCCGCACACGCGTACTAGCACTCGACACCCACTCTAGAATCCGTCGAGATACATCCGGGTGGGACGATAACCCGGGTGAGATGACTCCAGGCGAGATCACCCTCACCCACCGGCAGGAGCACCACGCGCGAGATGGGCTGGCGAGAGGACCACGACGAGACGGGCGGCGAGAGACCCACGACGAGTTGGCATGGGCGAGATGACCCCAACGAGAGGGGACCTGGCGAGAACACCTACACACACGCCAAGATCAAAACCACGGGCAGCTCACACTCCGTCTCACTCCCCTCCTGCGGCTGGGAGAATGAAAATCAGAGAAACACACAAGTCCAAGTACTTCTGGCACTGTAGCACTCCACAATAGGAAGGAGACAAATTTTTACTCTCATCAACTAGTAAATGAACTACATACATGCCTATTTATAGGCAAATAAAACCAACCACATTCTCCCTCCATTAATGCACACACTCTCTCCTATTAATCACTCATACATAAAATAATATTAAAAAACAAGTATTGACCTGGTCAACAGAGTCAAAGTCCAACACACTCCTTCTCAACCTTGGCAGCACATGCTGAGTTTGTCTTTGAGCCTTTGAGCCTTAGAAACGTCTCCACCTTCAAAGATTTTGTGAAGATATCTGCAATCTGTTCTCTGGTTGGGCAATACACAACTTCAACCATCTTCAGCTCCACCTGCTCACGGAGGAGTGGTACCTCATCTCGATGTGCTTGCTACGCCCATGTAGCACATGATTCTTTGCGAGCTGGATGGCTGACATGTTATCAACATATATCAGCATAGGGCCATCCTGTGGATGATGTAGCTCCTCCAAAAGGTTCCTTAACAAAATCAATTGGCAGACACAAGCCGCTACTGCTATATACTCTGCTTCATACGATGATAAGGCAATCGTTGCCTGCTTCTTCGAGCTACATAAGAACACTCATGTTCCCACATGGAAAGCGTACCCGAAAGTACTATTTCGATCGTTCACGTCACCGCCATCGTCACTGTCTGAGTACCCAGCCAACTTTAGCTCCTCTCTATTAGAATACATCAGTCCATGGCCTCTCGTTCCATTCATGTATCCCAGTATCCTCTTCGCAGCCGTGAAGTGGTCCTGCTTCAGTTCCTCCGCGTACCTACTTACCACCCCAACAGCGTACATGATGTCAGGTCTGGTGAAAGTCAGGTAACATAGACTTCCCACCAAGCTCTTGAATAAAGTGGAGTCGACTGATCCTTCCTTTGACTCCTTCCTCAACTTTAGTCCAGGATCAGCAGGAGTAGAGATAGGCTTGCTATTCTCCATTCTAAACTTCTTCAAAATTTCTTCTGCATATTTCCTCTGTGAAATGAAGATACCATCTCCTCTCTGCTACACCTCCATACCTAAGAAGTAGTTGAGCTCTCCCAGATCCTTCATCTCAAACTCCTTCATCATCGTTATCTTGAAGTCTTCAAACATAGTAGGGTTGTTGCCAGTGAATATCATATCGTCTACGTATAGACATATGATCATCATGTCACCATTATTCTCAACCTTTGTGTAGAGGGAATATTCGTGAGGACACTTCATATAGCTATGCTTTTGGAGGTATGCATTTGTACTCCCATTCCAAGCACGAGCACCTTTCTTCGGCACAAACAGTGTTTTGTCCAGTTTACACATCTTCCTCTCCTGGCCCTTCACAACATATCCAGGAAGATGCTCCATGTACACATCTTCCTCCAAATAATCGTTCAGATAGGCGGACACAGCATCAATCTGCAGGATCTTCCGCCTATAGTGGGCTACCAGTGCAATGATCAACCGAATGGTGTCAATCCGTGCCACTAGAGCGAAGACTTCGTCATAGTCCACTCCTTGGACTTGCTTGTAGCCCTTCACAACCAGCCTTGCTTTGTGCTTCTCTACACCACCATCCTTGTTCCTCTTCACCTTGTAGACCCACTTCACCCCGAGGGGTTTGTGGCCAGGTGGTGGGTCAACCAACTTCCATGTATCATTCTTCTTTATGGATGCTATCTCCATATCCATAGCTTTCCTCCAGGTCTTTTGTTGGGCAGCTTCCTCGTACGAGTGCGGCTCGTAATCTGCTAAGAGACAATATAAAGAAAAATTGTTAAGTGTCGGTGTCGTATCCTCGTAGATTTCCTCTAACCTCCTCATCCTAGGTTGAGGACGATCAGCTTTGCCCCGGCTACTGCTAGCCTCACCATAACTTCATCCACTGCTACTTGCTCCGCTATAGTAGGGAGTAAGAGCTCCCCCTGACTCTCCACTAGGGGGTGATGCTGGCTCAACTCCACCAATCTCAGCTTCAGCTTTCTTTCCATCATATTCAACATCATCAAAGAACATCCCCTTGGTGCTTCTCACCTCATCATCCCAGCTCCAGTGACTATCCTTCTCAAACACAACGTCCCTTGATATTATAGCCTTCTCTATCACTAGGTTGTACAACTTGTAAGCCTTGCTCATCGGAGCGTAGTCCACAAAGATGCACTTCTCACTCTTGTCGTCAAGCTTCTTCCTCCTCTGGTCCGAGACATGAGCGTAATCTACACACCCAAAGACCCTCAAGTGCTTCACACTCGGCTTCCAACCACTCCAAGCTTTGAATGGAGTCATAAACTTCACACTCTTCATTGTGCACCGGTTTAGCAAGTACACCGCGCACTGTACTGCCTCCGCACAGAACAACTTTGGCAACCCCTTGCCCTTCACCATACTCCTTGTCATGTTTAAAATGGTCAAATTCTTCCTTTCCTCGACTCCATTCTGCTGAGGTGAGTACGTCATCGTCAACTAATGTGAGATCCCCCATTCTCTGCAGAAATCATCAAACAACCTAGAGTTGTACTCCCCACCTCTATCTATCCTCAACACCTTCAGTGGTTGTCCGCTTTCCTTCTCCGCCATCGCCTTGAACTCCTTGAACTTGTCAAGGGTCTCATCCTTCTCTCTTAAGAAATATACCCAACACTTCTGACTAAAATCATCAGTGAAGGTGATATAGTACCTTCTTCCGCCTACTGAGGTAGTCTCAAACGGACCAACTATGTCTGAGTCGACCAGTTCAAGCTGTCTCCTCGCTCTTCTAGACTTGTCACCTTCAAACGTTAACCTCTTCTACCTTCCTTTCGAACATGACTCACAGACCTTCTGTGGGGGCGAGATCATGGGTAGGCCTTCCACCATCTTGGAATGAGATAAGAGCTTCAACCCTGTGAACCCTAGTTGGCCTATCTAGTGATGCCACAATCACGCCTCTTCTTCCTAGGTCCTCACATGGCACACCGTCTCCTTTGCATCCATCCTCAGTATAAAGAGACGATTCGTCAGCATCTTTACCTTCACTATCTCTCTTCCTTCATGATCCTTCATGGCCAACATGTCATCTCTCAGCTGAACACAATAACCCTTCTCGACCAACTTCTCAAGGCTTAAGATGTTACTCTTCAAGTCTGGCATATAGAACACATCATTGAGGTGTACCTCCTTTTCATTTAAGGTGACCACAATCACCCCTCTTCCTTCCACTGAGATCTTCGAAGCGTCACCAAAACTGATCTCACCACCATTTGGTTTGAGGCTAGTGAACAAATCATTCTCTCCACACATGTGGTTACTTTTGCCTGTGTCCAAGTACCATACTTCATTCTTTCCTCCCTCAACTCCTTTATAGGTCAGGAACATCATCAAATCACCGCCAGTATTGCTTGTTTCTACATAGTGGTTCGTCTCCTCTTTCTTCCTCGGGGCCCAACAATCATAGCTCATAATGCCAAAACTTGTTACAGTTGTAACACTATATATGTGACATATCACCTCGGCCTCTTCCTTGACCTCTTCCTTGGCCTCTTCCTCTTCCTCTCACTTTTTGCCTCCCACCTTGAGGTTGCTCCTCCTCTCTCTGGTGGTAATGATTTCTTCCCTGATCTCTTCCTGCTCTTATTCCTCTACCTCTTCCTTTGTAGCCATGGCCACGCTGGCCGCCACCTCTCCCAGAGCTCTCTCCAAAGTTCAATAGAATCTGAAGTGCTTTACCCAAGCCACTTGACTCTTCTTCATCTTGTAGCATTCAATACTCATAGGCTTGTAGGGTGCCAACAAGCTCATCCACGGACATTAGGGTGAGATCTTTTGACTCTTCAATTGCCACCACCACATGACAGAATTTCTTTGACATAGACCGTAAAAGCTTCTCCATGAGACTCACGGCAGCTATCGTTTCTCCATTGCGCTTCATCTCATTTGTGAGCGTCCGCAGACGAGTTATATTGTCTCCAACCTTCTCATCACTCTGCATTCTCAACACTTCATACTCGGCTCGAAGGGACTGCAGCTTCACCTTCTTGGCCTCAAACTTTGATTTGTAGTGCTTACCACTACCATTCCCAACAAATATACCTTCTAGGGACTTGGCAACAAACTTTGTTTTGTAGTGCTTACCATTAACTAAAACATAACACTTGCTACCAAAGATACTAAAGTAGGAAATGTTTGGTTTTCTGCCTTTCAAAATCTGATATGGAGTCATCTTATGTTTCTTATTGATGGAGGCTCTATTGAGAACATGACATGCAGTATTTATTGCCTCAGCCCAGAAGTACTCTAGGAGAATAGTGTCACTAAGTAGTGTTCTACTTGCCTCAATTAGAGTCCTATTCTTTCTTTAAGCAACTCCATTTTGCGAGGAGTTCTAGGTGAGGAGAATTCCTGATGAATCCCAAATTCATCACAGAACTTTGTCATACATTCAGACTGAAATTCAGTTCCATGATCACTTCTGATTTTGACCACAGAACTGTTATATTCATTCTGAATTTGTCTAACAAAAGTCTGGAAAATAGTTGGGGTTTTAGATTTCTGCCTCAAGAAGAAAACTCATGTGTATCTAGAATAGTCATCCACAATAACTAATGTGTATATTTTCCTATCAAGACTGTGAACTGGAATAGGACCAAACAAATTCATATGCAAGAGATATAAACATCTCATTGAATCTTTGATATCAAGTGTATGGAAAGAGGACTTAATCTGTTTGCTCTTTTGGCAAGCAGAACACACACCCTCTTTAATGCACTTGACTTGAGGACCATTCCTCACTAACCCCATGCTAAACAACTGTCCAATTGACTTATAGTTCAGATGGGCAAGCCTCTTGTGCGATTTGACACATAGTGAAGCTTTTTCTCCTGCAACTAGATATATGGGTGAGTTGTCAAACTCACAATCTAGGTTAAGACAATATACATTCCCGTTCCTAGTGCCAGTCAAAATAATCTCTTGATTACTTGACCTTCTTATTTGGCACTCTTCTTTGAGAAAGGAGATGTCATAACCTATATCAATAAGTTGACTTATGCTGATCAGGTTATATTTTAGACCCTTAACATAAGCCACTTTAGTGATAGTAATTGAATCACTAAAAATGTTACCAAATCCTTTGATAATTCCTTTTTCTGATCCACCAAAGATTACTTTATGTCCATTCTCTATGGGTACATAGTCCCTCAACATTCTCCTTGCTCCAGTCATGTGTCTGGAACATCCACTATCCAAGTACCATATATGGGTATGGTTACTTGGATTCACCTGAATCAAATACAGAATCACTTACCCTTAGAACCCAAATTGTTATTGGGTCCTAGGTCATTGTTAGGTTGAAATCCTGCAGCTGTTCTGACAGGTAAACTACTCTTGGTTTTAACACTTGTGTTGAACTAACAATACCTGGCAAAATGGCCCACTTTGCCACAGCACCAACACTCAAACCTATTATACCTTCTCTTAGGTACAGACTTTACTACTTTGTTGCTAGAAGTTCTATTGAGAGTAAACCCCAAGACTTCCTCTTGAACCAGATGGGCTTGCCTATAGTGTGATCAATTATAGTTGGCAGAAGTAATTGAGGATTAATTACAGTCAACATTACCAGTGAAAATAGCCGTTCAAACGGACAGTTACAGAAGAATTATGTGAGGATCAATTTCCAAAGCATCTTCACTCTCGGGAATGTTCCATCATCAAGTCTACGGAATTCAAATACAGAACCAGAGATACAAGAGAACATACACAGTTACGTAGCAACAGAACAACATGCAGACTGCAAGAAATACAGGCCTTTCTTTTTACAGAGAAGGAAGAACTCTGAATCAATCAGCATACTCTTAAGATCTCTTCCTCTGCTCCAAGCTTTCAAGAGACACTCATTCAATATCAGTCTAGGAAGCTTTCTGGAGACATCATCACTGTGAAGGCCTATCACCATGTAGCAGAGCTCCAGTTTTCCCTGAACCATTATACATCTCAGGGGGAGCTATTTGCTAACATCAATATCCACAAGTCTTCTCTCAGATTGTTGACAGAGAAGACACCATCATCTCTCATCCCCTCCTGTATAAAGGGTTGTCATCTCCCTTCGAAAGTGATTCCTGGTTGCAAGTCTCCCTCCAAAAGACATGAGGTTTTGGTTTTTGTGGACCTGATCAAAACCCATTGGTGTCAGGCACCTGATCAAAACCTTAGTGGATTCCTACCAGGGTGGTAGAAGAGTGGACTACCCAGATTTGGGGAACCACTATAAAATCCTTGTGTCTTTCCTGTGTGGCTTGATCTGCTCTGTTCTATTTAGTTTTTATTTTTGTTTTTGTGCTGTGACAAAGTCTAGCCTTTTGTTGCTTAAGATCTATCACTTTCAATTTGTATAAGAGGGAGGTTGGTTAAAAATACCACACCTTATTGGTTGTACAGACTAACACCTGAACCACAAAGATCCTTTGATAGATCTTAAGAATCTTTTGAGTTTTATCATGGCACAAATTGCAGATTTTTCAAGCACCAGACTGCCCATGTGCAATCTAGATAAGCTTGCACTATGGAAGACAAGGATTAGATTTTATATGGACTCCATTGATGAAAACATCTTTAAATCTGTTTTGTTAGGTCCAGCTCAACCTCAGAAAATAATAAGTCCAAATGTTGTTCCATCATCTCAATGGACAGATGTCCAGAAAAAGATTGAGGTTGCTGATGCACACGCAATGAACATTCTGGTGCAATCAATGTCTAATGACATTTTTGAGGAACTTGCTGAATGTTCATCTGCAAAAGAGATGTGGGACTTCATCACAGTAATGGCTGCTGGATCAACAAAAGAAAGAATATTTAATGCTGAATCCTGGAGTGACTCAGATGCTTCATCCTGTACAACTGAGGATGAAGAAGAAATAAGAGCAAAAGAATTTTGCCTAATGGCAATAGATGCTTCTCGCAGCATCTATGATGAAGAATCTGAAGAATCAGAGTGTGAATCAGAGGAAGAGGATCAGGTTATTTCTTCCCTTGACTCTTCTTCAGCTAAATTTAACACTGATTTTCGATTATCACATAAACATCATCAGAAAATCTTAGTTCAAAATATTTCGTCGAACAGAGATCGAAGACATTAATACTATTCATCGAACTCAGATCGACGAACTATGAACAAAGATTTTTCTTTGAACTGTTCAGGACTCTGTGCTCGACGAAACCAATTTAATTCGTCGAACAGAGATCGACGACAATGGATCACATAAAACAATTATTATCATTCTGTGAATAGAGATCAACGATCTCAATATCTTTCGTCGAACTCAGATCGACGCAAATATTTTTCGTCGAAATCAGAATTCCAAAACAAAAATTTTTATTCTTTTATTTCTGATTATTATAAAAGAGAACCAGGACCCAAGGCTATCTGGGTCCAGAACTCCTAATATATACTTTCAGGACAAAGATATATTTCCACCAGCCAATCTAGAGGACAGCACAATGGCTGAAGAAAGAGGCTGTTAAAGTTATGATCCTAATCAGATTTGGGCAAGGCAATGTGCTCAAATCTCTGCCTTCCCTGCTGCCCCCATCTTCATTTAGGGGCCTGGCTCCAGTTCTTACTGCAACCAGGCAGGGGGAGATGCCTGTAATTGATGCATGAAGCTGCAGCAAATTCCAACAACAATAGCAGCAGGAGAGATTGCTGGAACACAACAGTAACAACAACAACAGATCATAATGAGACAGAAACAGCGAGGATCAATATCAATAACTACTGCAACAACAACAATAGCAGATGATATAGATGATACAGATTACAATCTAATTGATTTGGGCAAGGATTAATAACAGCAAATTACAGCAATTTACTAATTTGTATTTATCTTGTTTTATTTATTTTGTTCCAAAGCTTCCATGTAAATCTGCTGAAATCTGTATAAATCAAGCAGATTGTTTTTGCTTTGTTTGCTTTTGATGTAAATAGTGTCCTTACCCAAATATTGGTAGATTATTGGAACCCTAGTTCTGATTTGGGCAAGAGTCACTATTAGGTTATCTTAGATTGACCCACAATGTATAGTCATCGGTCATAGGTTCAGTTCCAGCCTTGCCACAGAAGAATTCCAGAAATGAAGTAGTCAGAAAATCAATTTGACGATAGTCAAACTCCGTTCGACGAACGTCAAACTCAGGTCGACGATTGGTGGACAACACTTGCTCAGCTCGACGAAATCAGCAAGTTAGTTTCTCAGCTCGACGAAATAGAAACTGAGCTCGACGAACTACAAGCTCCGGTCGACGAACGCAGGCAAGATATTCAGCTCGAAGAATCCAGCTGAGTTCGACGAATGTCGAACTCAGGTCGACGATCGACGAACTCGACAAAAGTTCAGGTCGACGATTTCTGAGCAATCAATTATAGTTGGCAGAAGTAATTGAGGATTAATTATAGTCAACATTCCCAGTGAAAATAGCCATTCAAACAGACAGTTACAGAAGAATTAAGTGAGGATCAATTTCCAAAGCATCTTCACTCTCGGGAATGTTCCATCATCAAGTCTACGGAATTCAAATACAGAACCAGAGATACAAGAGAACATACACAGTTATGCAGCAACAGAACAACACAGACTGCAAGAAATACAGGCCTTTCTTTTTACAGAGAAGAAAGAACTCTGAATCAATCAGCATACTCTTAAGAGCTCTTCCTCTGCTCCAAGCTTTCAAGAGACACTCATTCAATATCAGTCTAGGAAGCTTGTTGGAGACATCATCACTGTGAAGGCCTATCACCCGGTAGCAGAGCTCCAGTTTTCCCTGAACCATTCTACATCTCAGGGGGAGCTATTTGCTAACATCAATATCCACAAGTCTTCTCTCAGATTGTTGACAGAGAAGACACCATCATCTCTCATGCCCACCTGTATAAAGGGTTGTCATCTCCCTTCAAAAGTGATTCCTGGTTGCAAGTCTCCCTCCAAAAGACTTGAGGTTTTGGTTTTTGGGGACCTGATCAAAACCCATTGGTATCAGGCACCTGATCAAAAACCTGAGTGGATTCCTACCAGAGTGGTAGAAGAGTGGACTACCCAGATTTGGGGAACCATTATAAAATCCTTGTGTCTTTCCTGTGTGGCTTGATCTGCTCTGTTCTATTTATTTTTTATTTTGTTTTTGTGCTGTGACAAACTCTAGCCTTTTTGTTGCTTAAGATCTATCACTTTCATCCCCCTCTGATTCAGAACCATCCACATCTCTTGATGCAGAAGTTTCTGAATCTGATGCAGTACAGTAATCTGAAGCTGAGGGAGAACTGTATACCTTACTAGGACCAGGCTGATCCTGGAACTAATCATTTTCTGATAGAGCCATCAGCCCTCTATAGCAATAATCTTCTATTCTATTTATGGAGTTCAGCATTTGTAGAAATTCTAGTTCCCTAGAATCCTCTTCTGTTGAGATTAGCCCAACATATGCTTCTGCATTATCTTCATCTCTTGATCCTGAAGATGAAGAGTCTGTCCAACTCTTCTGCTTCTAAGCAACAAGGGATTTCTCCTTCTTTCCTTTCACTTGATGCTTCTTCTTATCTTTAGATTCAGTCCTCTTGTCTAGACAGTCAGCTATGACATGTCCCGGCCTTTTGCAACAATAACACACAATCTTAGTATTAATTTGTTTATTAGGTTTTGGTGCATACCTGTCCTCCTTGAGAGTCTTCTTTTTCTTGTAATACTCATCCTTAGAAAAAGATGTTGATGGCTTGGTTCTCCATTTCTTCTTTTTCATGAACCTTTGAAATTGCCTTGTAAAGGCAGCAAAGTCCTCATCAGAGGTGTGGCTATCTGATGTGTTGTTGTCAAGATTTTCTTCTTCAGCCTCAGCACTCCTTCTGGGTGGAGAAGAAGACCTTTTCCTACCCTTTCTTGTGCCTTCAGCCTTGAAGGCTACAGACCTTTCTTTGTATTCAGGCCTACTGTTTTTCTCCTCCTCTTTTCTGGCATTGAGCTGCATTTCATATGATAGTAGCTTTCCAAATAAAGTGGGTGGAGGTGTATCAGCAAGCTTGGCCACTTCTCTGATTGTACATATCTTTGTGTCCTAGTCCTTTGTTAGTGACCTGAGAAACTTGTCATTCAGTTCATATGTACTGAAAACTCTTCCATAGGTCATCAGCTCATTGACAATCCTGAAGAACTTCTTGTAACATTCAGCTATGTTGTCAGTCTTGGCTTGTCTAAAGCTCTCATACTCCTGATTTAGCATAGATTTCATGTCCTCTCTGACTTCTTCTGTACCCTCCATGTAGACAATTAGGGTGTCCCACATTTCCTTGGAGGTTTTACAGTGCACCAGATTCTGAAATGTGGCATCATCTATAGCACTTACTATAATGTTTTGTGCTCTTTTGTCTAATGTTGTCAGGATGATCTCATCCTTAGTAATTTCAGAATAGCTCTTAGGGGTTTTAACATTTGCATCCAGAACTGATACCTTCATTGGAATGAAGGGACCCTCTTGTACTATAATGTAGATTCTTGGATCAGATGCTTCCATAAACAACCTGACCCTTTCCTTCCATATGCCAAAGCATTCTTTCTTGCAGATAGGCAGTTTCATAAATCCAAATTCTTTCTGATTCTCTATTGACCCCATTCTTGAAATCTGTTATTTGCCTTGGATCTTCACTCGGACTGTTAGGTCAAACTTTGAGTAACCTGGCTCTGATACCACTTGAAGGACTTGATTTCAAGAGCCTAGACACCTAAAGGGGGGGTGAATAGGTTCTAAATTTTTCTTCAAAAACTTTAGGCAAATAACAAAATTTATCTCAGCACTACAACAATTCAAATCACAGAATAATGAACACAGCACAGCATACACCAGATTTATAGTGGTTCCCCAAGGTCTGGGTACATCCACTTCCCCCCCCCCCCCCACTTCGCCTATCCAGTAATGAACTGGATTCAGCCTAACTTCTTTCCACTTCTCAGATCCGCAGATCTTACAGCTCAGAACCAAGAATGGTTCCTACAATTCAGAGTGAATCCACACTCCTACAACTCGGGCACAAGCCCTACCTCAGCCCCTTTCATAGGCCTACAACTCAGAGTGAAACCCCACTCCTACAACTCAGGCAAAAGCCCTACCTCAGCCTTTATAATTACAGGCTTACAACTCAGATCTAACAACAGATCCTACCAGAAATAATTTGATAATGTGATACAGAAATTGCACCAGATGAATCTCTTCACTGATGAGCTTCTTGACCAGTTCTTAAATGCACTGATCTTCAGATACAACCTGACTTAGCCGTTTAAAAGCTTCTTGATAGAACAAAATAAGGTTGATCTTCACTCAATGTAGATGTTGATCTTCAGATTCCTTCTTTAATTCATAATGAAATCAGAATCTTCCTTGCAGACTGATCTGGATCTGCATGCCTTCGTAAGAGTTTCCCCTTTTCTTATTGTAGAAAACTTCTCTCTGAAGAATTAACTTCTTAATGTAGTGTTCCTTGCTTCTCTTCTCTATTTTTTTACTACTTCACTACTTCATTAATTGTATGTTGTATCGAGCCAGTCCTTTATATAGAGTTTCCTCCTGATTACCGGCTGATGCGGTTTGTAACAGTCTTCTGATAGTTCTGACAAAAGTGTCAGACTGGTTGGTTAAGGTTTTCCAACTCAGCATGAACCACTCAGCAAACAGCTTCACATGTATCAACACAAATAGACTAAGTGTCGACACAAGTCTTGATGATGTCGACACAACACTCCATGTGTCGACATAGTCATTCTTCTGGTACTCGACACAGTATCTGTTAAATGTGTCGACACAAGTCCTGTGCGTCGACACAACTTATGCTTCCAGTGTCGACATAACTTTTGGGTGTCGACACAGCTTATGCTTCTAGTGTCGACATAGCTTCTTCTCTCACTATCGACATAACTTCTGGGTGTCGACAGAATTCTAGTGTGTGTCGACACAGTCGTTGTCGACAGAATTCTGGAATGTGTCGACAGCTTCTCTGTGTGTCGACACAAGTCCTGTTGATGTCGACACAATCTGGCCCTTGGTGTCGACACAACGTTGTCGACAAATTTTCTGTGTGTCGACATAAATTCTGGGTGTCGACACAATCTGGCCCTTGGTGTTTACACATCCATTCCCAAGTGTCGACACTTGTACTTAGAAAAATATTTCTTCCATTTACTTAATCTGCACATGATAACTCAATACAACATCAAATACAACTTGATGCATATCACTGAGTTAGGTGAGACTTCTCCAAATCTGGTACACATTTTTCAATGTACCCAATAGTTAGTCCGACGAAGGATTCCTCTTAACGCTCAATTTACGCTAAGAACCCTGCTATTGGGTGGGGAACCCAATCCGGAAGAATTACGCTTGTCCTCTCTCGAGGGTATGCACGCTACTCTCTTTACCCAGGGGTGATCTATCCATACGCACGGCCTCTCGGCTAGCTAGCGTATGGATAACGGAAATAGGGCCCACACATCGATTTGTGGTCTTACGCGTCGTTAACCTGGGGTAAACCTTAAGTCCTAAAATTAAAGTGAAAATTAAGAACTTTAATTATTTCGAATCATTTTTAATGTCCCAATGCTCTTCGATGTCGAGGCTAATAGCGATTAGCCACACATCGGTATGGGGACGGCTTTATAATTTGATGAGGCGCGAGTTCGTAATTAAACGCTAAATGATTATAAGAAGAAGACATGAAAATAACAAACATTTAGAAAACAGAAAAGTTAGTTAAAAAGAGAACTCACACACACTTCAAATTATAAATAAACATAAAAAATTAAGTTACAAAAAAAAAATTACAAGTCCTACTCAAACGAGTAGGCGGGAAATAAGGGCGCGCCATTTAACTCTTAACGAGTAGGCGAAAAAGAAAAAAAAGGAAAATTGCAAGTCCTACTCAAACGTGTAGGTGGGAAATAAAAACACGTCATTTAACTCTTAACGAGTGGGCGGAAATAAATGCCCACACACACACACACTACACGAATTAAAAGAAAGCAATAAAACTATCTCCTACACACAACGCACTCTACATATTTTGAAGAAAGCGATAAAAGAAAGCATGAAAATTTATCTCCTACACACACACTCTACATAATTGAAGAAAGCATGAAAATTTATCTCCTACACACACACACTCTACATAATTAAAGAAAACATTAAAAGTTATACTCATACACTGACACACACATCATGAAAATTAAAAAAGAACAAAATGAAAAGCTAACTCCTACACTCACACACACAAATTAAAAGCAAAAAGAAAGTTACCTAAAAATTAAAACATCTACTTTTTATACTTATATTTTTTCAAAAACACATAAAAAGAACACATTAAAAAAGAAAGAGAACAAAAGTTTTTCAAAACAAATCAAAAACTAAACCCTTTCAAAAATTAAAATAACAACTTTTTCATTCTTAGATTTTCATAAAAGTGATTAAAAAGTGAAAAGAAATTGAAAAGAACAAAAAAAGTTTTACAATCCTAAAACAAAGCTAAGTAAAAAAAACAAAATCACTTTTAACATCTCTTTTACAAATACATAAGAATGAAATTTAAAAACAATAAGGAAGAACATGAAGAAAAAGAGATAAACATATCATACCATATTTGGAAATAAAATCTATAACAAACTCTAACATTGAGACAAGTGAAAGAAAACATATGAAACAAACATATTACACTCATATACATACACACATTTTTCATAAAAAAGAAGAACAAAGATGAACAAAGAGATAAAATGGGAGAGAAAGTGAGCACACAAGTTCATTCCAAAGCCATTTAAGAAGAGAAAAACTAACATATTTTATTGATGAAAATGAACTATTACAAAGCTACTACAAAAATAAAGAGAAAGGAGGAGAAAGTTATCCTTACATGGCAAAGGAATCCACGGATGCAGCCCACAAAACACACTAAAGTGGCTCAAAAAAGTGAACCCTTGGAACTTACAGAAATGGGCATTTTATAGGAAAAAAATCAAAGTACATGCCCTCTGACACGGGCGTGTCTGGGGGGCGTGTTAGTACTGTTTGTGATGTGATCCGGCAATTTGACAGCATAGTTGACTTCGGGCTTCATACGAGGATGTCACGCCCTAGGTCACGAGTGTGACTCTGGGCGTGTCGGGGAGGTAGATCCGGCGCAGGTTGCGTAAAAAGTCGCCTACAGCGTCTTGTCAGCCAGGTGGAGGAGTACACGTGTCGGTCACGCCTGTGTCTCTATCTACACGGGGCGTGTCGAGTTGGTCTTGACGAATGTCGAGAGCGTTGTATCGAGTCTGGAAGTTGTCGAGCGGAAAATGTCGAGAGCAAGTGACACAGGCGTGTCGGTTTGGGTGGCACGGGCGTGTTAGGTTGGTCGACGATCGTCGAGAGAAATTCATCGAGCTTGAGTGTCACGGCCACGGTCACGGGGCGTGTCAAATGACACGGGCATGACCGCAGGCGTGACTAAATTTTCTCTTCAAAAACAGTAGCTTTCCATGGGTTTGACGTATCACGCCCTGGTCACGGGCGTGACCCAAAGTACACGGGCGTGATATGGCAAAATTTTGACTTTTTCCTGAAAATTTCAGAAATCAAAATTATGGTTATGTTTGGTAAATATTTACAAAAAGGAGCAATTTATTAAATAAAACTAACTAAAAAACAAAACAAAACTAAAATATCATAATAAAAACATAGAAGCAACGCGTATAATTATAACTTATCAGCGGTGCAAGAGCCTTCGCAAGTGATTGTGGTTGATCAAGTGCCGGTCGATAATGGGTTGATGACGAAGTTCAAGCCCGTTCGCACTGAGGACTTGGAAGTCAAGCGGTTGCGTAACATAGAGATCAGGATTGTCAAGGTCCATTGGGACAACTGCGGTCGAGATGAGCTCTTGTCCTAGGACATGTGAAGTCCTCTTTTCCATTGCATAGGAAGCCCGCTCTCGTGAGTTTACGGTGAGTGTGAGCCGTTCCTACGGGTAGACATGAATAGTCCCCGTTGTTTAGCATGTAGATTCCGTAATCGAGAAACGGACATAGGTATGATGTGTGAAGCCTACCCGGACAAGTTGGTTTGGATCGTTGATGTTGCATTTCATGAATGGCCGGAGAAGACTCCGTGTGAATGTTTATTTTTCGGGTTCTCTACACGGTAGATTGCAACAGGGAGCCTTGGAGACTAACTCCAAGGTGCACCCAAAAAACTAGGCAGATGCGTGATTCTGCCAATATGGTGGCCTGAGAGACAACTTGCACATAACTAGGTTATGTGAAGTGTGTGATTCAGATTGGGACTCGGGGAAGTTTGACCCGCGCCCATGTCTTAAGGTGACAGGGCGGTATGAGCAATGGGTTAGGCATAACCGTACTCACTCTATGTCATTCGGTTAAAGAGACCTAAAGGTACGTGGCACTTTCCGTTGGCATAGATGGAGGGTCTTAGGCTTTGGCCGGAAAGACCATAATACTCACGAGATATTGCCGCCCAGGGGGTGGTGGTGAGACAGTGGACTTTGATCGTGTTCACCGAGAATGTGCCCTGAGAGCATGGGGTGTGTGGCTATGCGTGCCTACGCCTATGATGAAATGTTTTTACACTATACTGCCTGGTTATGCTAACAAAGTACAGGGAAGGAGCATCGCCGCCCCGGGTTCGGGGGAGGGATCGTTATAATTTGGTCAGCATAGCTGAACGTTGCTTTTGTTTGCCATTGTTGCGGTGGATTGGTGCTTGCAGGTGCTGCGGAGCCAAGTGGTAAATAGCGGGCAAAACGCCCTTGCTGCTGAGCCGGCCCTCGAACGCCTAATTTGAATGATTACTTTTATTTCTCATGTGTGAATGACCTGCGTGCCGAGGTTTGGAAAACACGTTAATTTGAGTAAACTATTGTAAGGCCATAAGGTCGTGTACTGGTGTATTGTACATTCATTCCTTCTGGTATTGTTTAGTGGACATTCATGTTGTTGGCAGGGTTCTTCATTTATTGCAACTCTTAAATTGCTTCCGCTAGAATACACTCTGAGTAGGACGTTGATTCTTAGTTGGATGGTTTCCATTGAGTAACATTCTGGTCTTTCTGTGGTATATGGCGTCGGGCCCCGGCCGGACCTACTGCTATATGTTATGCGATGGATAGGGCGTGTTACATCATCCGCATACACTTCCATAGACTTACCAATGAGTTCCTTGAAAACTTTGTTCATGAGCCGTTGATTTGTTGCTCCCGCATTTTTGAGCTCAAGGACATTACTTTGTAAAAATTGATTCCTTTGTCAGTTCAGAATGCCATGTGCTCTTCGTCTGTAGGATTCATCCAGATCTGATTGTAGCCATAGTAGGCGTCCATGAAGCTGAGAAGTCGACTCTCGGCGGTCGAATCGACTAACTGATCGATCCTGGAAAGAGGGAAGCTATCCTTAGGGCAAGCTTGATTGAGGTCGGTGTAGTCCATACACATCATCCACTTCCCGGAATACTTCTTCACCACGACGATGTTGGCCAGCCAGCCGGGGTATTCTACCTCCTGGATGAACTAGGCGTCGAGGAGATTTTGCACCTCTTCTTCAATTATTTGGATCTATTCCGAGGCAAAGTTTTTCTACTTCTGGATGGCGTGTTTGCAAGTCGAGTTTATGTTGAGGGAATGTTGGCTGACTTGAGGATCTATGCCAGGCATAGATCTTCCGGAGCCTAAACAAAGATATCCATGTTCTTGCAGAGATAAGTTGTTAGTTCTTCCTTTTCTTGTTGTGGCAGGAGGGACCCAAGCTAGACCATGCGATCAGGAGCAGTTGGTGATAGGGGTACTTCGAATAATCATTCGATAGACATTCCCCGCTGCAGGATCGCTTTGTCACGTAGATCAAAGTCATCAATATTTAGAGCCGTGGCTTTGATGAGTTGTGCTTACTTCGAGCAACAAGGCCTAATAGCCTCTTGGTTCCCGCGTACGACTCTGATCCCTCCTATAGTGGGAAACTTCATCACGAGATGAGGAATCGAGGGGATGGCTTTGAAAATGGACTGGACTGGTCTCCCGAAGATTGTGTTGTAGGTTGCGCTCGAATCTACCACAACTAACTGGACTTAATGCGTGGCCTTCCTTGGGAACTCTCCCATATTGACTGGTAAGGGAATCATTCCTAGCACATGGATTGGATGGTTATCAAATCCATACATATGTCCCGCAGCCGGTGTCAGATGTTGTCTGGAAAGCTTCATGTTCTGAAGGGTGAAGAAGAACAGGACGTCAACTGAACTCTCATTGTCGATGAGGATTCGTTTCATATTATAGCAAGAATACCTAATCCCGATGTTGATCACAAGAGGGTCTTGGTGAGGCGTTCGGAGCCCCAAGAGTTCTTCATCTCCGAAAAATATATTGGTGTCTTGCTTGCACTTCTTATCTTCATGAGTGCCCCATTGGGTGCATACCGAGATTATCTGACCGGAAAAGATGGGTGATCCGGCGATGGTCTCGATGTTTCCGACCATCTGCCTACCACGACCTCCTCCTTGCACGGCATTTTGTTGATCTCTGGGTGGCCTAGGTGGATCCAGCTGGTCTTGTAGGCATCCCTACAAAAACTCTTCTGAGCAGCCCTAGACGAATGATGCATTCAATTTCCTCCTTCAAGCAGGCAGAGTCTTCAGTAGTGTTCCCTGTGCTTCGATGAAACTCATAGTACTTGGACTGGTCGTTCCTGGGGTTATCAGTCGGCTTCTTAGGCCGATGCAGGGCCGACTCATTCTAGATTGCGTAGAGTACATTGGTGCGCGTATTGTTGACGGGAGTATAATCCTGAGGCGGTTGATCTCTCTGACGGTCACGTCGGCGTTGCCCGTCCCGACATTTTTCTCGAATTCTTCCTTTTTGGTGGTGAGGGGACGACTCATTCTCCCTCTTACGCATTTGGTTCCTGTCGAACTGTTGATGATGAGCTTCAATACCCTCGTCGGCTGCGCTCTGCGCCTCTATGCGGTGTACGAGGTCGAGGTAGCTTGGGATGGTTTCCCTCATCAATTTTGAATAGAAGCCGCTAGGACAGAGACCCCCAAGGAACACTCCTCTTAATAGTTCTGGGTCGACACCTGGGATTTGACGAGCTTCTGCAGAGAACCTGCGGAAGAAGTCCTTCAAAGACTCTCCTTTGTTCTGGCGGATACCTGATAAGTGGGAATGGTCGCGGACGATCCTCCGATTTGCTATAAACTGATCCGCAAACTGTCTTGCTAGCTCTGTGAAGTTGGGAATGGTGCCCACCTTCAAGAAGTGAAATCATGTACGGGCTTGCCCCTTGAGAGTGGCTGGGAACACTTGGCAGAGTAACTGATCTGGTGCGTTGCAGATCCTCATGATAGTAGTGAAGTGGTTGACATGTTCCAACGGATCGTCTGTTTCGTCGAACGTCTCGATATTCAGTAGCTTGAAACCATGAGGAATTGGATGAGCCAGGATTTAGGGAGCGCGGGGGGAGCCTAGGTATAATGGTCGGCGAGTATGAATATCCCGCCGACCAGCTTGCTGGTATTCTTCTGCGATCACCTCCCGAATTTCTTCCCGGGTGAACCTTTCGAGTGGGGGAAGTCGGGCCTCGTCTCCCCAGTTGTGGCGGTGTCTCCCAGTTTCAGTTCCTCCACGAGCTAGATGAGTAGAGCTGGCGGCGTCAGAGTGTCCTTTGGGCACCTCTTGTCTTGATATATGGAGCTTCTTGCGCCCTGCAATGATCTGGCTGTGGAGAGTTTACTAGTGCTAGAGGAGGAGCAGGAGGCACTCCCAGATTCCTGAGTAATGCAAGTATTTCAGTTTGCTACTCCTCCATTTGTCGAACTCACCCCTCGAGGGCGGTGATAGGCACGAAAGCGGCCTCAGCGGTCAATGACACGTCCACCAGAGAGTGGGAGTGTGTTGGTTTAACATGTCCTGGGACAGATCCTTCAGCTGTGCAAGTGCTTCTTTTTGTCATTGAAGCGGAACTTGAGTGCTACAAAGATGGAGGTCTTGGCTTATAAATGATGTTGGGGATCGTCTTCCCACAGACGACGCCAAACTGTTATGGACTAACTCGGCGTCCCGGTCGGACCAGAATAAACTGGACCGCCTTAGCTCTCGGTATCGTCGAGCGCGCACACAGTCAATGAAAATATAGAGTTGACAAAAGAGGTTTTAACATAGAAAAATCCCTTAATCGGGTAAAAACCCACGTGACTGGATCTGTGCCTGTCAAAATCCACTATTAGCCCGTGGTTACAATATGTTTGGAGAATCGAGGGCAATAGGTCGCTCCTCGTTATAACTTGGAGGTGAGAGAGAATTCCTGACTCGTAACGGGCAACAGGCTGTGCCGAGGGAGTGTTGTATGTTAACCAGGTGGCTGCTGCGCTTGAGCACTGGTGATGATCATCTTCTTCCCTTCTTCGCGCACTTAGGGACTTGGGCATTCCTCTAGCTCGCAGGCGGCTTGAATATGACCCGAGGGAGGATTTCGGCAGAGCTCTAGCCTGAGGAAGAAGAAGACTCAGGGAGCGAAATGAGAGAAATGAGGAGGCTTAGGGCTCCTTTTATAGCCTCCAAGAGGTGGTTATGGTGGGGCCCCCACTAATTTGGTGGTTAGTGGGTGGTTACCCGTAGATCGGACGGCGATGGATGCTCTATGGTGGCGACATCCTGCAAACGACGACGGCGATTGGCGGAGGGGGTCGGCCGGCGGCGGGCGGCCGGCAGCAGCGGGCCGCGGCGGCGGGCGGCGCTCCGCGGCAGCGGAGGGCTGCGGCAGCCGCGGCAGGCGACGGCGGCCGCGACGGGCGACGACGGCCGCGGCGGGCGACGACGGCGGAGGCCGGCGGCGGTCCGAGGCGGCGGCAGTCGGCGGCGGCGACGGTAGTTGCTGAGGGAGAGGCCCCCATGATTTCTCCTATTGTGCGGGATATCATGGGAAAGTGGGTTGACAGTCAAACCCATGACTCCACAATAAGAGGAATTATGGGGGGAGTGGTTAAATGCACAGTCAAGACTTTAAATGGGGCTTCATCCCCATCAGTAAGCTCTCTTTAATTGTTTTTGCATTTGATTCACTCTCGAGCTAAGATGATCTAACATGACCGGTCCGTCAAAATGTTGAGCGACTGTGATGCACACAAATCATTATTATGCGCGTGGATGGCTATTAGTCCTGTAAGGATCATTGTTAGTACTATATGATACTTTAATATATGCGATCTTTTGGCTCCTATACTATAATTTTGTTCTTATAGGACATGGTTCAATCACCTATATTTTTTTTTTGATCTTATATGATCACAAATAATTTTTCACAATTATTTGTAGACTTTATAAGGAAAGTGTTTCAGAATTGTAATTTTTTGGTCTGCTGAGTGGACCTAATGGAATGTCCGTTCGGCCAATGAAAAGCTGCAAGTAGGTGGGGCCAATATGCACAATTTCATTGTGCATTGCTGATCCTATAATATTACAAGATTCTTCTCTTTCTCATTCATGAGGACCTAAAAAAAGATCTGCTACCAAGACCTAATTTTTACTCGTTACAGAGAGAGGAGATGCATCTGGAGAATTTTTAGGTGCACAAAATGCACGCTTCTCCTATGCCCATTTAAATACCTCCAATAACGTGGGGTCCACTTTCTTTCTTCTCCTTTGGAAAGAAAAAGAAGAGGAAAAACCCGCCTCTTCCATCCTCGCCTCCGCCATCGCCGCGCAACTAGGGTTTCACAGATCGAGTCTCTCCGAGAATGTAGGATTTTAGATTTGTTCGGTATGTCGGTTATTCAACAAAATATCCCACTATTATATTACATTATGAAGTCTTACTCTGTCAGGAGAAATGCCTTTCTTCTGGGTAAATGTTATGTTAAATTTACAGTGAATGAAGTTGCATGCATTCTGGGTCTTCCGAACAGCGGAAGAGAATTTCATTTTGAGCGAACCCCTTTATCCAACTGGAAGCATAAGGATTTGGTGCAGGAGATAGTCGCCCTCACTAATGAGGAGGCCTCCTCAACCTTAGAGCTTAGGAGAGTAAATGCTCTTGTTAGATATGTATTGACAGTACTGTTCTTCCCTCTTAAAGGTCTTAAAGTACCAACTTGCATTTTAGATTTCCAAGGATTGGATGATTTTGGAGCAGTTAACTGGCCGATGGCCATATATAGTTTCCTTCACTCTCATTTTGCTCGTATGAGCTACGCTACTACTAGGGAGGAGATGACAAATTTAGGCTACCTTGAGGGATGTACAGCCATCTTGGTGGTAAGGAAGAACACAAACTTCTTATATTTCTTTGTTAAACTGTAATTTTATTAATTATTTATATTTATTTCATTTCCCTTTGTAGGTTTGGTTTTTTGAACATAGTTATATAGCAGTGCCAACTTCTGAAATTGCCATACCTCGATTGTACCGATGGTCCTCCAAGCTTACCATCAGCGCCACACAATGTTCAAAACTCCAAGTCAAACTATCAAAGCCCAACAATGTAAGCAGTTCATTATTATTTTTTTAATTAATTGATTCATATCCATATAGCACGAGTGATTATTTGCATTCAAGTTAGGAGGGCTTTTGTTTATATATCAGTTGAGGAGCAAGACTTACTTGGAGGAGAAGGAGAGGCAGATTCATCAGATTTTGAGGTGGAGGAGAATCGAAGGGTAAAGAAGGAGAGTAGGGAGAGGGAGGAGGAAAACAAGGAGAAGAAGGAGAAAATGAAGGAGAAGGAGAAGAAGGGAAAGGAGAAGAAGCTGAAGGAGAAGTGGGTTAGGGAAAAGAAGAAAAAGGAAGAGGAGGAGAGGAAGAGAGAGGTGGAGAAGGAGATGAAGGAGGAGAGGAGGGTTAGGGAAAAGAAGAAAAGGGAAGAGGAGGAGAGAAAGAGGGAGGTGGAGAAGGAGATGAAGGAGGAGGAGAAGGTTTTGAAAAAGAAGAAAAAGGAAGAGGAGGAGAGGAAGAGGGAGGAGCGATTTCAAGGCTATGTGGACGAACCCAAAAACTTTATTCAAGAGAAGTTTGATGCATTGGCAGCCCTATTTTGGGAAGGGAGACAAAGTGCAAGTGTTCTACAAACACCGTCACCTCAACACCATGATCATCACTAAAGGAAAAGGAGGAGAAAGCAATAATTACAACACAAAGTAGAAGGATCACACCGGTAAAAGAAGACAGAAAAGAGGGGGAGGGATAACATAGATCCCTACAGAAGAGCGATAATGCCATATCCCGGGAGGGATCATCTTTCTCCCCAGCATAGAGAAATAATTGACTTCGTGTTGGGTTGTTACCCTGATTGGTACGTAAAGTTGCATTTGCTTTTCTATTCTTTTTGGGATTTTTATTATTTACTCATTTCACTCTATGCAAGGATTCTATTATTATTGAGAGAGAAAATATTTATATTTCTCGATCGAGTCTTCTTGACATTTTAGGGACCGGGTGGGTGTGCTCCTCCCATATAGATGCATATGCCTACGTTTGAAATTCCCTCAAAGAAAAGGAGGGCAATAACATGATCAATTTCTTGTTTGTATCTTCCAACCATGCGGCAATGAAAAAAAAAATTTAAGTTAAACTCATCATTGATTGTTATTTATTGTTTGTATTTTTCTCCTTAATTATCTACAGTACTTTAAAAGATGTGGCAAAATAAGCCGTAGGTTGGTAGATCATATAACCCATGACTCATTTAGAGCTGCCGATGCTATCACGATCCCATGCCATATTGCAAGCCACTGGGTCATGTTGGTGGGAAATTTGAAGGGCAGGTATTGGGATTTCTACGATTCACTTCCGAATCCCATGCATAGGACATCCCTCTGAGAAAATGTATGTTACTATATTTTGCAATGTAATTGCAAAATATTTATCTTTCATGCCTGACTATATTGTATTTTTATGTGTAGATAAGATTTCTTCAGGAGGACAGATCAGAGGTGCTTCCAGGAGACATTATTTATTGTCCAATACACCTAATCGAAGGGCTTCCCACACATGACAACGACAACGATTGAGGCATCTTCGTGATGAAGTATATGGAGGCGAGCTTGGGTAGGGATCAGGTGGATTAGAAGAGACATAGTAGCTGGCCGAAGGAAATGCCAAGAATCAGAGCTGAAATTGTTGCAGCATTACTCCAAACATTCCAAGCCTCTTTGCTAATTTCAAATGATTATTCTGTTTAAAATTAAGACATTGATGTTGTTGTGTCTAAGGATACTATCTTAGTTGTTTATTTATTTTTGTAAAACGGTTTTCAAAAGAGAGAATGTGGACGTTGGTAAAATGGTTTTCAGTACCGAAATTTCATTCAACATTTAGCTCTACAATGACCAACAAGACGTTGAGCGATTGATTAGTAGAACTTCTGAGGTTTAATATCAATATGCTTAAACATGCTAACAATCACCATTTAAATACATCTGGAATTGCAGAGAAATTTAAATATATGTCATCCGCCAAGACTTCGTTGTTTAGATTCGGGCAATGAGTCGTATCAACTGGGGCCGAGTCTCGATCCAGAGACAAATTTCCTATGAAGTCGTACTCCTTGGGTTCTATCTTGATATTTTCGACAATATGATCTTCTTCTTTTGACTCTTTTTTGTCTTCTGAAAAACATAAACATGTACAGGAGTATTACTAATTGTAAGTGAAGAAAATAATTGCAAACAAAGTTTCTTACTTTTTCTTTTCGTTGATTTCTCTCAATGACTCTTAGGTCGGTTGTTTGATTGTCCCTTACGTCGCATTGCCGGTAGATCCCGAACTTTACCCTTGTCTTTTTGATTATCAGGAAATATACCATTTTTCGTCTTCTCATCGCCATCTAATATCTCATCTGATTTCTTAGCAATTTCATTCATGGAACCTAGTACGTACTCTCTGGCAATCTTGCAATCTTCTACCCGACAAGTGAGATCATAGGTAAACCTCATTATATGACTTCTGAACACTAAATTGGAGTCAACGTCATCCACACTTGCACTTGTGAAACGATACACATCCTTATTCGCCTTAAGAGTGAATCTACTGAATATGTATTTCTCAGGTAATTGTGTCACATTTTTATGATTATACACCCTTAAAATATGTTTGCATAATATTCCCTTTGTTTGAAACCCTTTGCATGAACAATCGGCATCATAATTGGTTGGATGAAATGACACGAACCACTATTTAACATTATTGGCTATGTCAGACTGTTGTGTAACATACAATATACAATCATCAGTTATTCTTGATTCCTCTATAATACAAACACCAATAGCATCGTCCATAAATGCTTGCTCAAACAATGAATAACTCTTTCAAGTGTAAATCTTTGATATTTTTTTGAGTAGTAGGCAGTCCTTGTACTTTAATGTTACACTATCATGTTTGCATCGAAAATCTTCATCGTGTTCGGATTGACGCCAACTTGAGGTTAATTTGTCCAAACCAACATAACATTCAACAAGTGAACTGGTTGCTTTAGAATAACCATGTAAAATATTATTGGCTGATTCACTCCTTTGGGTCGATAATATACCGAGATCTAATCTCTCTTTATTGAAAACGGTTGACCATTTCATTCTAACATTAAATAAGTCCTGCAATCACCTGTTTTCATCCAGGTTTCCTCTTCTTATCAAATCACTCCAACATTTCTCAAATTCAACCTCACTATCACAATTACTCATACAATTGTAGAAAAGAAATCTAATACATCTATCATGATTGAAAGTCGGTACCTTTGATGGTGTTTTCTTTGAGATGTGCCACTGACACAAACAGTGTCGAGTATTGGGAAAAACTCTCTCAATAGAAACATCCATTGTCTGGTATTGATCCGTAAATATTGTGATGGGTGGTTTTCCCCCCAACAAATCTCAAGAAAGTCTCGAACACCCAACAAAAAGATTCAATGGTCTCCGTTGCTATGAAGGCCCCGCCTACAAAAATATTCTGCAAATGGTGGTTAATAACAATAAATGGGGCACATGCCAAGTTGTACTTGTTTAATCGATATGTGGTATCAAATATGATAACATCACCGAAATAATCATAATCAATTTTGCTACGCCCGTCGATCCAAATAAAACTAATCAGCCGGTTCATTTCATCAGTTTGAATATCATATGAAAACATATTATCCTCTGATTGTCGTTCCTGCAATATTTTTGACAGGCTCATGGCATCCTCACTATCTATTAGAGATTTTCTTTCTCGTTGGACAAAATTATAGGCATCGGTCTTAGAAAACACTACATTTTCAACACCACCTACTTCATCGACAAGAAAATGTTATGCATCGGTTGTTCTAATACCCACACCGGTCATATTCTTCAGAAGACTAGCTTGGACATTAGATATACTGCGATGAGACCTCAGTAAATGCTTGTCATTTTCTGATGCTAGAGGGTGATTATGTTCCTCGATGAATTTCGTTGCCTTCCAATTCTTCCCTTCTTTATCTGCATTGAAATATATGCAGGCTAAACAACCTGTGCGAGTATCCAACTTGCGGTACCTTTTTTGATCGTCAATCATCGGTTTTGATACCTTAACACCGGACTTGGAGCAACAATACCCTCGGCCCTTAATAATCATCGTATGTGTCCAATAAACAATATTCTGCTCTCTAACACTAAAACTTGTTTTATGAGCATAGTCGCAATACGCAGCATATGCTTCCTCCTCACTGTGCACAATAGGGAATGTTACGCTTGCTCTCTGCAAATTAAAACATAATTACAGTTGTAATTGAAACAAATACAGTTGTAATTGAAACAAATACAGTTGTAGTTAGGAGTCGGGCAAATAGTATTCCAACTGTAATTTGAAGATTCAGCTGGGAAAAATATACATTTTCCCCGTTCTCTGTTCAAATAATAGAATGAAGGTAGAACATTGACAGAGAAGGAAGCTTACACACTTACATTGCCATAACTATCAAATACCGATTGCTGGTACATTTGCTGCATCAAGTAATATGGACTACTTCTGAGATTTCAAAGGTCTGGGAACACCTGCATTTGAAGAAAATCCATGTAAATACTACATCAGAAGTAGTAGTTGAGAAAATTATAGCTTGCTTACCAACCGGAGGCAGATTAGATTGGAAGAATGAGCTGCCTCAGGAGCTCGAAAGGCCATCAGGGTTCACCGAAACCCTAGATGGCTTCAGCTGCAGCCGACGTCTATAGAGGGTCACGGGAGGGGAGGATCTGTGAAACCATAGTTACGCGGCGATGGCGGAGGCGAGGATGGAAGAGGCGGGTTTTTCCACTTCTTTTTCTTTCTAAAGGAGAAGAAAGAAAGCGGGTCCCACGTTATTGGAGGTATTTAAATGGGCATAGGAGAAGCGTGCATTATGTGCACCTAAAAATCGCACAGATGCATCTAGTTGGTTTTTCACTACGATCATGAAGCAATAAAAGCTTAAATTCTGTGTTTGTCTGTGGGGTGACAGTGCCTTGAAATTAGCCTTCTCTTTGGACTGCTGCATTCAAATAGAGATTCCTCACGTCTCTTTCAACTTTTGTGCAAGCTAGCGAGCAGCTGGCATCAGCAACCGTGCTGCAAAGTAATGCTGCAAAGTAATTGGCGAAGACCTCATTATCAAATGTAATTATAAGATTTATCTTTATACTATAAGCAAACTCTAAAACATCCATGGTGTAACATTCATCTTCCCAAAATACCCCCAGTCATGGTGTAACATTTTCGAGACCATATTGCCCTCAAAAACTCGCCAACTACAATTCATATTACGTATTTTTGGGTCATTTCCCTTAAGAAATTTTCAAATACATTTGAAATAAGGGCTATTCCTGTAATTTTGGATATTTTGCTAAAGTCAATTCTCTGAAAAAGTAGATATAACATGCCATTATGAGGCACAACACCCGGAATGTACTTCCTATCAGCTGATACTACCTCATGTCACTCTCATAACTTGGACCACTTCACTTTCTCTCCCCGACTGAAGCAAGAAGACTGATTCAATTTTCTCAAGTTGTTCTCCCTGGCCGAAGCAAGAAGTCTGCTTCCATTTTCTCCAGCTGTGCTCCAGTGACCTTCCATTCTCCTCCACGCTCGCACCTTCCAACCCCTTTGGTCGGAATCTCCCCTAAACGACGGTCGAATCCCCTGCCTCTCACGCTCGACATGTCCACTCTCACACTGCTCCACCTCCAGAATGGACTTCTCCACGTTCTCAGGGTGCCATCGACGCAATCTTGAATCTGCGGACAACATTCCTAAGGCACGGTTTTTTTTGTTTGTTCAGGCACCATATTCCATACGCCATGTTCACGGTTTTAAAAAAAAATCACTCTCGATTTCTCGGGGTCCTCTCATGCTGCATCTACAGCCTAGGTTCGCCCTCTTCTCTCCTCTGTATTTTGGGAATTCTTGGTCCAATTTCTTGGCCTTCAATTTTTGTTTGGAGATTTTGTTAAGAGAACATCTGTACCCGTCGTGGTTTTAAAACGTTTCATTTTATTAAAACTTAATAGTTTCATTTTATTTTGTACTTTGTTTGAAATTTTTAAGTTTTTACCGTATCTCACAAAAGTTGTGTAATAAGCAAGTCATATTTTTTATGTTCTTTTTGGGGCGTATTAGATGTTTTTTTGGTTTCTGATTTTTCCCTTAGCATTGACTTGCGGAGATTGTTGTCGACGTTGTTCACAATTTAGCAGTTTTGATAAATGGTATGTTACGTGCTTGGGGTAACAATGAGTATGGCCAGCTTGGGAATGATGACAATCAACCAAGATCACCCGTACCAGTGCAAGATTTGTCTGGACTTTCAGTGGTGAGTATGACTACCAAGCCATGACATTTTGTCCTTCCTGTAAAATTGTTTGAGCTAAATTTGTATGCACCTCACTTTGAGCATGTCATGATAAACATGCCTTTATCAAATTTCATTTTCAATTTCTTGAAAATTAATGATTTGTTGTAGTGTCTCTCACGCTCGACATCTCTGCTCTCACACCGCTCCACTTCCAGACGATTCTCTTCGATAAGTATACATAAGATGTAATTTCGATAAGTATTAAATTTTAAATGTGTATACTGATTCAACAAAATGTTAAATGTATATAGTGATTTAATTAAATTTTAAGTGTGTATTTTGATTCAACTAAATGTTGAATACGTATATTGATTCAACGAAATGTTAAATGTCTATTCTTCCTTTCTCACCAGGTCATGGCAAGCTATGAGGATGATCCAAAGGTGCAAAACCCCAATCGAGGCCAGTCCCCGTTCACTAAAAATCTAAATTGAGGACACATGAATCAAAGATAATGTTCGTGTATCATAAAATTGTGAAATTCTTTCTTATTTTCATGTTTACCTGTCATGACAGTTATATTAGGGTTTATTTGAATTAGTAGCACCAATTTTGAAGTTCTAGACAATTTTTTCTTTATAAATTCTATGAGTTCTCGACGGTATAGTATGTTGGAGATTTTTTTAGCAATTTTTTTATAACCATGATTCCCTTACTAAAGCTGCTACTGTTTGCAATTTACATATCCACTTAATCTGCATGATACGTTGATGATATGACTTTGTTTATCCAAAAATCCGAAGGCTTCTATATTATTTTATGTTGGTTTCTGGTTGCGCCCTGCTTCTTTAATAAATTATTGTTGTTCTGTTGAGATTTGAACGGTGTTTTTTTGTTCTTTCAATTGTTATTTCATTCGTTCAGACGAGGCGAGTGTGAAAGTCCAGTTAAATGTTATATAGTCAATTAAGGCGCCTTTATTTTCCATCTTACATCATTAAGTTGGTTTTTTTCCCAACATGTTTGTTCATCATAAACGACATATGTCGTCCTCGACCAATGTCTCCCCCACGATCAATATCACCGCCCATGTCCAATGTCGGCGCCCAGTACAATGTCGGCCCCCATGTCCATTGTCGGCGCCTATGTCCAATGTCGATGCTCTCAACCAATGTCGGCGCCCCTGACCAATGTCGGCGCCCCCGTCCAATATCGCCGTCCCAGACCAATGTTGCCTCTCATGACCAATGTAGCCCCCACGGCAACTGTCACCCCCCTGACAAAAGTCGCCCCCACAACAAATGTTGCACCCACGACAAATGTCGAACCCATGATAAATGTTGCCCCCACGACCAATGTCGTCCCCAGGATCAATGTCGCCCCCACGACTAATATCGACCCGACGACGAATGTCACCCATAGGACCAATGTCGCCTCCACGCCAAATGTGCCCCCCACGCCGAATGTGGCCCCCACGCCGAATGTGACCCACACGACGAATGTCGCCCCAAGGAAGAATGTCGCCTCCTGTGAGAATGTCTCCACCACGACTAATGATGTCTCCACGACAAATGTCACACCCACGACAAATCTAACCCCACGACGATGGTCACCCCCATGACAAATGTCGTCTCCCGTGCAAATGTCGTCACCACGACTAATGACACCCCCACGACAAATGTCGCCCCCACGACAAATGTTGCCCCACGACAAATGTCGCCCCCTCGACAAATGTTGCCGCCTCGACAAATGTCGCCCCCTTGACAAATGTCGCCCCCTCGACAAATGTCGCACCCTCGACAAATGTCGCCCCCTCGACAAATGTCGCACCCTCGACCAATGTCGCACTCTCGACAAATGTCGCACCCTCGACCAATGTCGCACTCATGACGAATATTGTCCGCACGGGATCCTCCGTGCAGGACTGCTTGTATATTTATAATTATCAACTTCCAGTATAACACAACATTCTGTGCGTATGTTTATAAATATTTTTCTCTTTCCGTGAGATTCACTACACTTCAGGTTTTTGAAATTTTTTTGTTTTTTTGACTTGTTTTCTCCGGCAGAACATTTTTACACGGTCGTTTGTGAAAGGCTCAGTTTCTTCCTTCCAAATGGACGACAAATCCTGCATTTTGATGAAATCTGACTGGATTCAGACTCCTTTTGGCGCGGTTGTGGCTGTCATGAACATGAGGATTAAATTGTCATTCGGCGGTCAGGAAAATGGAGGTTAAATCCTCATTCGTTAATGCCCGTCTAAGGAATTTCATCCATTTTTTTGTTCGGTTGACATTTGTTATGTGATCTTTAATAAATAACGGTTTAACAAAATATATTATATATCGTTAGACTTCAATAAGCAAAAAATGCAAATAATCTCATACATGTTAATTTAATTGTGCATGGCGATTTTTTACTTTATAGAATTTATTTATGAAATAATTTTTGTCAATTTTCTCTGTTATTTCTCACTCAATTTATAAAGTCAAACAATTTGTGAGAAGATGGATCGTAGATGGCAAGCGAGATGAGGGCCAGGGTACGCTGCATGCGCCGAGGATTAGGGCTTTTGACCAAGCGGATTTCTCGACAAAATATTAGAGGGATTTCAAGATTATTAGCGGGATTTCAGTATGATTAGCTGGATTTCACTTTCTGCCGGAAAACAAAGGCTGGATTAATATATATATATTAAATTATAAATATGTATACTATTTTTTAAAAATTTCCTGGCACAGCCCCCCTTAAATCTGTTATCTTTATTTGTTTGGATCCCGATCCAATGGGTTCCGACTCCGGTTAGGCTTTAGGTTTTATTAAAGCCTAGGTATTTAATTGTTGCCTTCGGTTCACGGGAAGGGGGAGCTGATCATCCGTGAATTGGATGGAGCTGCCCGCCTGTAGCTTTCAAGGAAGAACCGGCCGCACCTTTAACTGGGAGGAGCCACTTGGGAGAGGAGATCCGCCTCTCTCTCCCTCTCTCTCTTTTCTCTCTCTTGCGCTCGAGCACTCGGAGGGGCCGCTGACTTTGGGTGTTGTTCGCCGCTATTGAAGGAGATATCCGGTGGCATTGAGAGAGGGTGTTGCCGCCGGACTTGGTGAAGTTTGTCGTTGGCGTTACAGTGGACGTTCTTTGGAGTGGAGGGTCGTGGTGTCGACGATGTGTGTGAGTGCAGTTAGCCTTGACGGTGATTTCTCTCCGATGGTGGCGTTATTCTCCGGTGGTGGCGTTGTTCTCTGGTGGTGGTGTGGTTGAACATCGGATTTCGACGTTGAAGATTCGAGTGAACTTTGTGTGTTCCTTGAGGCGGATTGCAGCCAAATTCAGATTTCGCCATGGATCGTGCGTGTCCGGACCATCCACGACATATTCGCCGAACAATTATTTTTCTCAGGTTTTTACGTATTTGCATTTATATTTTCAATATATAAATTCTGCAGTGGCATTTTTGTGTTCTTTTTTATCTGCAAATTTTATGGTTGTGCATGTGTATGTACCGGATTTTACAACAAGTGGTATTAGAGGGAGGTTCCGAGCAGGTGACAGATTGGACGTTCTGATTTTAGCTATGAGTCAACGGTAGATGACGACATCGATTCGCTCTCTCTCCCCAGATTTGATCCGTGAATTAATCAGATTGCCTAGTGGTACTACAGACAACTTTGGCTGCGAAGAACACTGTGTTGGCCAGATATTGAGTGTAGAAGTTTGACGGTAGTGAAACTTTCGTCTTTTGCAGATTTGAGTCAAGGATATGCTGATTGGGCACAGGTTGAACTAAGTGTTGCGGGGGCGTGATTTTTTTCCCACTCCGGTGAAGAATTCTGAGTTGACAAAGATGGATGAACGCGCCACTAGTACTATCCGGATGTGCGTAAACGACAAGATGTTGTTCAACATCGGTATTGAAATATCCGTTGTCACACTGTGGGAGAAGTTGCAGGGATTCTATATGAGCAAGTCGTTGACCACAAGGATGTTACTAAAGCAGAGATTGTATGACATAAAGATGCAGGAAGGTGGTAACCTGCATGATTACTTCAAGGTGTTCAATGGTATTCCCAACCAACTGCATATAGTTGGTGTGATGGTGAAGGAAGAAGACAAGACCATATTGCTTCTTACCTCGCTCTCAGAGCTGTATAAACACATGCAGACCACTCTGTTGTATAGGAAGTGAAAGTATCTAGCGTGTACCTAAATCACCTAAAGGGGGTGAATAAGTGATGTTTGTGTCTTGTTGCAGAATAAAAATTATCTAAAAATTCAAGCACACAAACACAGAGATTTATTGTGGTTCCCCGTATTGGGTACGTCCACTCTCTCGCCTCGCCTATCTACCACGAAGGGATATATTCAGCTACTTCACCTTTCTCAGATTATCACAATCTTATAACTCGGAGCAACGCTCCTACACCTCAGAGATAATACACTCCCACACCTCGATCCACAACCGGATTTACGACTCGATCCACAAACGGATCTACAACTCCTGATCCACAAACGGATCTACAAATCTCGATCCACAAATAGATCTACAAATCTCGGAGACAAAGATCATACAAGAGTAAAAACAATTTTTACAACAACAATAAAAACTTTGCACTTCTAGATCTGAATTCTTCAAGGTTCTTCCTTCTTGAAAACTGAAAGCCCTGTGAAGAAAGTTGAGGAAAAAATCTCGAGAAAACTTGATCTGAAAACTTAGAATTTGACATGATCAAATGGATGTTTGAAGAGTCTTGAATTTGTGATTATTCGAATCTTTACTCCTTTTGAATCGCTGGATTGAAAGAGGAGCAACAGTGAAGAATGACGATGAAGACGGTGCAGCTTCTCTCGAATTTTTGATTGCGGTGCGATTCAGATTTCTTTAAGATTAGGGTTAACAATTTCTCTGAAAAGACTTTATATAGAACATTGTCTAATAGTCTGAAATCATTAAGGAATGATCCACGTGGATCAATCATGATGAACTTAGAATTTTTCGAAATCCAGTCAGACATATTTAAGAAGAATTTTCTGCAAGTCCATTTCTCGAGAAGAAGTTGATTTCTCGAGAAATAGCCATCTCGAGAAAATACTTTACGCAAAATCTTTCAATAGAAGAATAGATTTCTCGAGAAGGATGTGATTTCTCGAGAAAAATACTTAGCACTAATTTTGAACTGAACTACTGATTTCTCGAGAAAAGAATTTCTTTCTCGAAAAAAGTCCTAGTCGTCTCGAGAAATATAATTTTTGAACAAAAGGATTGATTTCTCGAGAAAAGGACTTAGTTTCTCGAGAAATGATTTCGATTTCTCGAGAACTGCTTTGCTTTTCTCGAGAACTAACTTGGCTTCTCGAGAAATCTTCAGGGCTTTTCTCGAGAAAAGGACTTAGAATATTTTCAGACAATTTCCCGAGAAGTTTTATGATTTCTCGAGAACAACTTTGCTTTCTCGAGAAATAAACTTAGACTTATCGAGAAACATATTTCGTTTCTTGAGAAATGGACTTAAAGATTTTTCAGAAAATTTTCTTTTCTTCTTTGTTGAAAACCAACAAGCCTTCCTTTCATCTATTGTTCTAGTACTTGAAAATAAAGTGTATCTCAATAGAGAGGTTACATATGAGTCAACAACATGAATCACACAATGAGGGATTACATTTCATGGTCATGTGTTTAGTGACTCATTATAAACTGATATTGTTCTATACTTAGCAATAATGATCTGCAAGCACTCAACTAAAATAAATCATCAAATAAAAACTTAATTCATCTTAGTTCAAGGGTGACTTCACACAAATCTAGGTTATTGTGGATACAATACCAAACAATCTCCCACTATTTGTAGAAATCAGAACCCTCTACACTAAGGTGAATTATTTTAAGATAATTAAAGAATTAACTAACAAGTAAAATAATGTATGAAATGACCGAAAAGAAATAATTAGATTATCAAAATTCAAAATTTTATATATATAGAATTTGTCCATTGAAATATTCAGGTTCACAAAATTTTATAACACTGATAATCAAAAATCACTTGTACTGTTGCTGGTGTTGTCTTTCCTTCTTCTATTGTTGTCTTTTTTGATAACTGAATGACTTGGGATAGTACTTTGGAGGTTTAGGAGGAGTACTAACAATATTTCGTGCACATTCACGATCATAAATTCTTCTTTTTGTCAAAGATTTGTCATATAGCTCCCACTCTTTATGATTGTAATGATCATCTTTATTTTCATTAAATTTCACAACCAGCTTCAGAGTGTCCAGAATAAGAGACTTTGAAGTTGCACTCAAAACATTAGTAAATTCTTTTTCTATTCTTTGGGCAGCACCTTGACTGGGATGGATCTGCTGGCAGAAGCACCATCACCATATTTCCTTTTCTTGTGCACTGGAATTTCAGGAGGTAGTTCTTGAGGAATCTCAGGCTGATCATGAGTCCAAACTTGAGAATAACTTTCAGAAGGAAATTCATATTGTTCAGGTCTAGGAGATAAGGTAGGCTTGCAGGCATTTGGGTCAAGATGAGGAGGTGGAGCCTTATTTGGGTCAACCTGAAAATCTAGAAATATTTGGTTATGCATCTATTCAAAAGTCTCATAAGTATAGATGTTTTGCAACACCTCTTATCCGTCGCATAGCATATAGCAGTAGATCCGGCCGGGGGCCGATGTCATATACCACAGACAGACCGGGTGGTTACTCAATGGAAACCATCCAACTAATAACCAATGTCCTACACAGAGTCATTCTAGCAGAAGCAATTTTAAAAGTTGAAAATTAAAAGAACCCATCCACAAGCATGAATGTCCACTACAAAACCCAATAGGAATGAAGTACAATACACAAGTACAATGGCCTTAAGTCCTTACATTTGTTTACTCAAATTACATGTTTTGCAAACCTCGGCACGCAGGCCGGTCACACATGAAAAAAGCAAGTAAACACTCAATATTTAGGCCTTCGAGGGACGGCTCAGCAACTTGGGTTTTTGCCCGCTATTTACCGTTTGGTCCTACAGCACCTGCAAGCAACAACCCACCACAACGGTGGCAAACAAAGGCAACGGTCAGCTATGCTGACCAAATTATAACGATCCTGCCCCCAAACATGGGGCGGCGATGCTCCTTCCCTGCATTGTATTAGCATAACCAAGCATTATTGAGTAATAACACTACATTACAGGCGTAGGCACGCACGGCCACACACCTCGTGATCTCAGGGCACATTCTTGGTGAACTCGGTCAAAACCGCGGTCTCATCACCGCCACTTGGACGTCACATCTCGGGAGCATTCGAGTCTTTCAAGCAGAAGTCACGTCACTTGAAAACATCGACAACCTAAGACCCGACCTCTATGCCCTGGTAGGCCACTAACACCGAACCGCGTAGAGCAAGAACGGTTCCACTCAACCCGTTGCTCACTTACCACGACAATTAAAATCATCGGCACGGGTTAAGCTTCCCCGAAGCCCGTGAATAGAACACACAATATTACATAACCCAGTTATGTACAAGTTGGCTCCCAGGCCACCAAGACGGCAGAATCACGCATCTGCCCAGTTTTCTGTGTGCACCTCGAGGTTAGTCCCCAAGGCTCCCTATTGCAATCTACCGCGTAGAATACCCGAAAACAACCAATTGCACGGAGTCTTCTCCGGCCATTAATGCAATACTACATCACCGATCCAGACCAACTTGTTCGGGTAGGCTTCACACATCATGCCTATGTCCGTTCTCGATTACGGACTCTACATGTACACAACGGGGACTATTCATGTCTACCCGAAGAAACGCCTCAACTCACCACAAACTCGCGAGAGCGGGCTTCCTATGCAAAGGAAAAGAGGACTTCATATGTCCTAGGATGAGAATCGTTACCCTAGCATTTTTCCTTGGTGCCATGAAATCTATGCGGATGAAAAGTACCGCAATCTCCTTGCCTCCATAGTTCCGAAGTCGGCTCGCGATTTGGAGCTCCGAAGCTCCGCCGGTGACCGTATCTAGCCTCCTTATTCTTCCATGCTTTCCTCTCTCTCTAGATCTTTAGAAAGAGATTGGTAGGATGAAATGAAGAATTTCCAACCCTAAACCCGGGTATATCCCATCAAGAACAACCCCCAGCCGTCGGATCCCAAAGTAAGGAAACGGGCGGTAACGATCCGGATATGAAATCCAAAATCTGGGCCGAACACGGTCGGTGACACGCCCGTGTCCAGGGCCGTGTTCCCCATTCACCGTCGAAACTGAAGCATCCCAAAAAGCACACGGTCACCCGACACGCCCGTGTTTGACCTGACACTCCTGTGTAATCCAGTACACGCCCGTGTTCCCGGGTGTGTTCCTCCATCGACACAGGACCAACACCAACCCGTGAAGTACAAGTGTCTTGGACAGGCCCGTGTCCCATTTGACACGCCCTTGTCATACCCGAACACGCCTTGGCTCCTGGCCGTGTTTCTCACCCAACTCAACTCGACCAACCACCCGAGAAGCACACGGCCTGAGACACGCCCGTGTCTCACGCCATGTTCGCTACTCGACGATCGTCGACTCCAAAATTCGTCGACCTCTCAAACAGATCGTCGACTCGAGCACGACACACCCTAGGACATGCCCGTGTCCCAGGCCGAGTGCCCCCTGCCAAATTCCAAACTTGGCTCAAAACGCCTCTCGTCACTCTTTTGAGTTTCGGGGCGTTACAACTCTCTCCCTCTTAAAAGAATTTCGTCCCCAAAATTACATACAGTAAAGATAAACACAAAACTTAAACAGCACCTGAGTGGAATACCTCCGGGTACTCCTCAAGCATGGTCTGCTCTCGCTCCCAAGAGAGCTCTTCCCGACCGTAATTGTCCCAACGGATCTTGACCATCCTGATCTCTTTGTTGCGTAGCCGCTTGACTTCCGAGTCCTCAATTCGAACGGGCTTGACCTTCGTCGTCAACCCATTATCCACCGGCACTTGATCCATCGCGATCACATGCGAAGGCTCTTGCACAGCCTTCCGTATCACCGATATATGGAATACATCGTGTAGACCACTAAGCTCTACTGATAGCTTCAGCTGATATGCTGCTTCGCCAATCCGCTCTAGAACTTCAAACGGTCCAAGGTATCTCGGGCTTAGCTTCTTCAAGCGCCGCACCCGCGAGACACCCTTGAACGGCTTGATCTTCAAGTACACCCAGTTGCCAACAACGAACTCTACGTTCTTGTGCTTGGCATTATAGTACTTAGCCTGGCAGTCCTGAGCGATTAGCAACCTTTCTGAATGGTTCGCACCAACGAAGTAGCATCTTCCACCTCTTGTCGTTTGTACAACTTGACTCGCCCGTTTCCAACCAAGACAATGGCGTGCGACATCTTCTACCATAAAGGGTCTCGAAGGGCGCCATTTTAATGCTCGCCTGGTAGCTATTGTTGTAAGCGAATTCCACCAAGTATATGCGATCTTCCTACTGTTTCCTAAAGTGCAGGATGCACATGCGAAGCATGTCTTCCATTGTTCTATTGACTCTCTCGGTCTGACCATCCGTCTGCGGATGAAAGGCCGTACTGAAACTCAGCTTTTTTCCCAACATCTGATGCACCAATCTCCAATCATTGGACGTGAACCGCCCATCCCGGTCACTCACGATGCTGCGGGGCACACCATGAAGCCGCACAATATTGTCCACATACATCTTTGCCAATTTCTCAACCGGATCATCCTTCCTATGCGGAATGAAGTCTGACACCTTCATTAGACGATCTACGACCACCCAAAATGGTGTCGTTCCCCTTTTGCGACCTTGGCAACCCGTGCACAAAGTCCATAGTAATGTCGTCGAACTTCCACTCCGGAATAGGCAAGGACTTCAAGAATCCTCTTGACTTTTGGCACTCCGCCTTCACTAAGGCGCATGTTTGACACTTCGCCACGTACAGTGCCACATCCTTCTTCAGTCCTGGCCACTAGAACAATTTCTTCACATCGCGGTACATCTTCGTGCTCCCCGGGTGAATCGTGTACTTGGTATGATGCTCCTCGTACAACAATTCCACCCGCAAAGTGCCCACATTTGGGACGCACAGACGACCGTCTTTCCAAAGCAATCCATCCACAACCTCATATTGGGAATTTGACCCATCTAGAGCCTCTATCATGAGCTAATTCATGCTGCTATCCATATTAAAAGCCTGTCGAATCCGATCAGCCAAGTCATACTGAACTTCCGTCCAGTTCAATTGCGCTTCAGCACTCAACTACTTGTCTACGCAAGAGATCTCCAATGCCTCCAATTCCCGAACCAATCGCTCGTCATGTACCGACATCCAATTGGCTTGAGCTAGGGCCCGACAACTCAACGCGTCCGCAATCGCATTGCCTTTCCCAGGCACATAACGGATCTTGAGCATGTAGTTCCCCAGGAACTACATCCATCTCCTGTGTCGCATGATTGGATTTTTCTGATCCAACAAATACTTCAGGCTCTTGTGATCGGTATAGATATCGACCTTCACTCCATACAAGTAGTGCCTCCACAGCTTCAAGGAAAAAATCACGGCCGCTAACTCCAAGTCATGGACCGGATAATTCCTCTCGTGCACTTTCAGCTGTCTCGAGCCATATGCTATCACACTTCCATGCTGCAGTAGCACACAACCCAAGCCACTGCCCGAAGCATCGCTATAGATCTCAAAACCTTCAGTCCCACTCAGCGAACTCAACACAGGCGCCGTGGTCAACCGACACTTCAACTCCTCAAAAGCTCGTGCGCACTCCGGTGTCCAAACGAACTTCTGCTCCTTACTCGTCAAAGTAGTGAGGGGTAACGCTATCCGCAAGAAGTTCTCCACGAAGCACCTGTAATAGCCGGTAAGCCCCAGAAAACTCCGGACCACCACTACCGTAGAAAGCACATGCCACTCTAGTATCGAAACAATCTTCGCCGGATCCACCACAATGCCCTCTCCATTGACTATGTGACCAAGGAACGCCACTGAGGATAACCAAAACTCACATTTGGAGAACTTAGAGTACAATTGATTCCTCCCCAGCGTCTCCAACACCAAATGAAGATGGTTGAAGTGATCCTCCTCACATTACGAGTACACCAATATATCGTCGATGAAGACGATCACAAAATGGTCCAAGTACTCCCGGAAAGTCCTATTCATCAAATCCATGAACACCGACGGCGCATTAGTCACCCCAAACGGCATGACCGTAAACTCGTAATGTCTGTATCTCGTACTAAAAGATATCTTGGGGATATCACTTTCCCTTATCCTCAGTTGATAATACCTGGACTTAGGGTCCAACTTGAGTACACCGTCGACCCGACTAACTCATCAAATAGATCATCAATCCTTGGGATCGGGTACTTGTTCTTCTCCGTTAGTTTGTTCAGCTCTCGATAATCAATATAAAGTCTCAAGCTCCCGTCCTTCTTCTTAACAAAAAGGACCGGTGCACTCCAAGGCGACGAACTTGGACGCACATACCCCTGCTCCAATAACTTTTGAAGTTGTGCCTTCTGCTCCGCCATTTCCTTAGGCGCTAGCCGATACAGAGAGCGTGACACAGGTTTCGCACCTGGCACTAGATCAATCGTGAAATCTATCTCCTGTTGAGTCGAGGCTCCAGGAAGATTGACAGGGAACACATCAGGGTACTCAGCTATCACTGAAATACTATCCAACGTTGGCTTAGTCTTTGCAACCTACACTAGCGTAAAGAACAGCTCTGCACCAGCACGAACTGCCTTCACCACCTGAAGAGCAGACATCAAAATCTTTCTCGACCCCTTCAAGCCCGTAAACGTCGTCTCACAACCTGTTCCCAACTTGACTTCCTTGTGACCGCAATCAATATAGGCTTGCTGCTCCGAGAGCCAGTCCATGCCAAATATCACGTCGAACTCCACAAGCGGCAGTAACGACACTTGAAAGTCTAATTCTTGACTCCCAATACGAATCTTAACGCCACAGATTCTATCCGCGTGCATCGAACACCCATTGGGCAACAATACATCCAGTTTGTCCTTCGCCACCGAAGAAGGTACTCCGATGCGCGATATGAATCCTTCGGACAAAAAGGAGTGCGAAGCTCTCGTGTTAAAGAGTGCTCTTGCCGGATTCTCACAAATCAAAACAAATACTAAACAAACAGTGGTAAGGTAACACGCGTATAACAAGTATTTAAAAATTAACTTGCTATAAATTTAAACCGTACCTGTCACCACATCTGCTTGCTTAATGGCCTCCTGTTGGCCAAGATTATAAACTCTCTGTTGAGCCGGAGCATAATGGGATGCGGTTGACTCCACCGCCTTGCCCTTCTCTTCATAAGTTGCTCCCGGCTTCCTTTCGGACTTGGGACGTCCGCTCCAGCAGTCACGGGCAAAGTGCCCCGGCTTTCCACAAGTAAAGCATGCGCCCGGGGTTCGACCCGTAGTCGCCCCAGAGGCACCGGGAGAAGGGGCTGGACCCAAAGTCCTAGCCTTCTTAGACCACCTTCGGTACGCAGACTTTAAGTTAGTCGGCACATTGAATTCAGTCTTCTTATCACCAAAGCTTTTCTTCGCTTATACATTCTTCAAGTCCTTTTCCAAAGACCGGGCTGTGTTGACCCGGGTCAAGAAGCCCCATGTCATCGGTCCCGAGAGCAGTACCCTTAGGTCATCTCCTAGACCTTCATAGAAACGGTTGGTCTTACGCTCCTCATCAACGAATGTAGAGCTAGCATACCGACCCAACCGAGTAAACTCGTGGAGATACTCATCCATGCTACTCTCTCCTTGCACTAATTTCAGGAACTCATTATCCAAAGCTATCCTCTGCGCCAAAGGGAGGTACCTTGTCAAGAACAGTCTGGAGAACTCTTCCATCGAGACGTCGGTAAGTTGTCTTCCTTGTTAGAAAGTAGAGAAAGGAAGCGAAAAGAAGAGAACAAGCCGAATAAACTTTTGAATAATCGAAATTTTATTATCCAAAAAAGATAACTATTACAAAGGTATGCCCTCCCTTATATAGAATGGAGGAGAGAAGAGAGAATACAAATAAGAGATGTGGGACTAAAATTTACAAGCTAAGCGGACTGTACAAAGTAAACCGCACAGGCCGCGCGGTTAGACAGAAGGACTAACCGCACGGCTTACAATAAGAGATGCAGAGAGGTCGCCTGTGAAGTTTGCTAGACCGCCCGGTTTACAAGTCGCCGAGTCAAACCGCCAGACCGCGCGATCTCCAACCCGCCAAGACAGACCGCCCGGTCTCCAACTTCAACACTCCCCCTCAAGCTGGAGCATATATATCAATCATGCCCAGCTTGTCGCAAACATGCAGAAACGAGGCGGAGACTGGCTTGGTGAAGATGTCAGCTAGCTCTTTATCAGATGTGACAAACGGAGTGCAAATCTGTTCTTTTAAAATCTCTTCACGAATGAAATGGCAGTCAACCTCAATGTGCTTTGTTCTTTCATGGAATACCGGATTTTTGGAGATGTATATGGCGGCCTTGTTATCACAGAACATAGGTAGAGGATGGTTGTACACCTCTCCTAAATCTAGCATGAGAGCCCGCAACCATTTCAACTCACAAGTGGTTGACGCCATACTGCGATACTCAGCTTCTGCACTGGACCTGGAGACAACAGACTGCTTTTTACTCTTCCAGCTCACCAGATTTCCCCCAACAAAGGTGCAAAAACCTGAGGTAGACTTGCGATCCCCTTTGTCATCAGCATAACTTGCATCTGAGTAGGCTTCAATCCTCAGATGACCATTCTTCTGAAACAGTAATCCTTTCCCAGGCGCTGCTTTGACATATTCCAAGATCCGCAAGGCGGACTGAAGATGACAATCCCTGGGCGCTTGCATGAATTGACTCACCTTGCCCACAGCATAAGAAATGTCGGGTCTGGTCACTGTGAGATATATGAGCTTACCAACCAGACGCCTGTACCGCGAACTATCTGAAAGAAGAGGCGAATCATCTGTCCAGGTTTTGTCCTCCCCAATAGCCATGGGACATCGGGCAGGTTTAGCTCCAGTCAATCCTGCCTCTTTTAAAAGATCAAGGGTATACTTACGCTGAGAGAGAACTAAGGAGTCGGGCTTGCGAGAGAGTTCGATCCCCAGAAAGTACTTTGGAGAGCCCATATCTTTAGTGATCAGATGTTGGCGAAGATGTAGCTTTGTCAGGGCTACCCCTTCCTGGTCATCGCCAGTGAGAAGAATATCATCGACGTATACAGCAAGAACAACCAACCCAAAAGGAGTTTTGCGAATAAAGAGAGAGTGATCAGCAGAGCTTCGCACAAAACCAACAGCCGCCACAATACCGCTGAACTTGTCAAACCAAGCTCGAGGACTCTGCTTGAGGCCATAAATTGCCTTCTGCAGCCGGCATACTCGTGTCTCCCCCTGAGCAACATACCCAGGAGGTTGCTCCATGTAAACGGCCTCGTGAAGATCACCATAAAGGAAGGCATTCTTGACGTCCAGCTGAGAAATTGGCCAATCCCGATTGACGGCCACAGAGAGAAGAACCCGGATTGTGCTGAGACGAGCCACAGGGGAGAAGGTGTCAAAGTAATCAACCCCTTAGGTCTGAGTAAAGCCCTTAGCCACAAGGCGAGCCTTATACCGATCCACAGTGCCGTCTGGGCTAAATTTGACCACAAAGACCCAGCGACAGCCAACAACATCAGTGCCAAAGGGAGGAGGAACAAGAGTCCAGGTACCCCGCTCAGTGAGGGTCGCCATTTCCTCATCCATGGCCATCTTCCAGTGAGGAATAGCAAGGGCCTCCTGATAGGAGCGGGGTGTGGCAGTGGCAGAGATAGCCAGTGCAAAGGCCCTGCGAGAAGGAGTAAGACGATCATAGGAAACAACAGCAGCAAGGGGGTGTAAGGTGCACGTCCGCACCCCTTTGCGAAGAGCTATAGGAAGATCCAGGTCAGCCGGGCCCGCGGCATCCGGAGCATCCGTGGTAGAGAAAGCTGGCCCGGGAGAAGAGAGCGACGGCAGCGGAGAGGAGGGAGAGGGTGGTGGGGAAGGGAGAGAGAGAGGTGGAGGAAGAGGAGGGGGTGGAGACGGTGTAGTGGTGGAGAGTGTAGGAGGAGACGAGGGAACGAAGGGAACGACAGGAGAATCAGAAGCTGGGAGAAGAGGAGAAGAGGCATCCGAGAAGTAGGAGGTATTCTCGAAGAAGGTGACGTCAGTAGAGACGAACTGCTTACGAAGGATGGGATCAAAGCAACAGTAGCCTTTCTGAGTGGTGGAATACCCCAGAAAGACACATTTGGTGGAGCGAGGGGAGAGCTTATCACGGGTGGCAGAAGGGGCATGCACAAAGGCAGTGCATCCAAAGATTTGGAGAGGGAGATGAAACGGCTCCTTGCCCGGATACAAAATGGAGAACGGGGTTTGGCCATGGAGAACCGTGGAGGGAATGCGATTGATGAGGTAGCAGGCAAGGAGAACAGCATAGCCCCAATAGGAGCGAGGAACATGCATCTGGGTCATCAAGGTGCGAGCGACATCGAGCAGGTGCCGGTTTTTGCGTTCGGCTACACCATTTTGTTGTGAAGAATAAACACAACTAGTTTGATGAAGAATCCCATTTTGCATGCAGAATGTAGAGAAGTCACGACTGAGATATTCTGCGGCATTATCAGACCGAAAAACTTTGATAGAAACATCAAACTGAGTTTTGATCATGAGATAGAAGGATGTCCATACAGAGAATAATTCGGAGCGATCTTTTAACAGATACAGCCACGTACAGCGAGAGAAATTATCAATGAACGTGACAAAATAGGAACTACCCCGACCAATGGTAAGAGTAGGAGAAGGACCCCAGATGTCGGAGTGGATAAGATCAAACGGACGGGTAGAGCTACGAACGTGCTTTGGAGGGAAGGAGGAGCGGTGATGCTTGCCAAGCTGACAGGCCCACAGTTGAGCGGAGGACTTTGAGGAGGAAGGTGGGGCAGAAGTTGACGAAGAAGACGGGGAGGAGCATGACCAAGGCGGAGATGCCATTGGAGAAGATCTGTGGAGGTGGAGGAGAAGGTGGAAAAAGCAGAAATGTTGTCTAGGAAGTATAAGCCGCCACTCTCAGTCCCAGTAGCAATCGTCCGTTGGGAGTCCGGATCCTGAAAAGAGCAAGAAGTAGAAGTAAATGTAACAGAACACTGTAATTGCTTGCAAAGAGATGTAACAGATAATAAGTTGCACGGGAACTGGGGCACATATAGAGTATCCGTCAAGTGAATAGACGGGGTGACATGAACTATCCCTGTGCCATGAACTGATGATGAAGAGCCGTCAGCGAGAGTAACTGGGGGCAAGCGAGCATGTTTTTCTAGGAGAGAGAAACACGGGAGATGGCTGGTCATATGATTCGTAGCACCAGTGTCGATCAGCCATTTGCCCTGAGTAACAACGTGTGCACGACCAGAAGACGTGACAACCGAGGCGAAAGCCATGAAGGGAGGAAGAAGAAACTGCAGCGGTCTCGGTGACAGCACACCAGCGGCAAGAAGGGCCACGACCAAGGTGCAGAGCACAAGCCGCGCGACTAAACCAGGAGGTCGCGGCGACTAACAAGAGAAGTGGCTAAGAGCGAAGAGGCAGAGAGGCCGCTCAAACAAGGAAGAATCCGCGTGAAACCGCGGCGGGAACAAAAGGGAAGAAGCCGCGTGAACACGAGCGGCTAGGATTCAGATCAAGGCACAGCGGGGAAGAAGTCGCGCGGACTGCAAAGGGCCGAGCGAACAGAAGAGAGGAGAAGAGCAGGTGACTTCGACCAAGATGCGGGTAAGAAAGGGACAACTCGCACGGTCAGGCAGATCACAGCAGTTGCGAGAATGCGGTCAAGGGCACAGCGGGGAAGAGGTCGCGCGGACTAAAAAGGCCGAGCGAACAGAAGAGAGGAGAAGAGCAGGTGACCGCGACCAAGATGCGGGTAAGAAAGGAACAACCCGCACGGTCAGGCAGATCACAGCAGCAAACCGCGAGTGCAGAGACAACACACGCGGATAGAGACAGACCGCAGCGACTAGGAAGTCAGAGCGGCAGGAAAGAGCAAGGAGCGTGGCGACACGGAAACAGGTCGCTGCGACAAAGAGCAGGAGGAGAAGAGAAACAAGAAGAGCAAGCCGCGCAAACAGGCAGCGGACAGAAACAAGCCGCGCGGATAGAAACAAGCCGCGCGGACAGAGGAGAAGGCAAGCCGCGAACAAGCCGCAGAACGCAGAAGACAAGCCGCGAACAACAGAGAGCGCACAGAATCAGGAGGAAAAGACCGTGTCCTCTGATACCATGTTAGAAAGTAGAGAAAGGAAGCGAAAAGAAGAGAACAAGCCGAATAAACTTTTGAATAATCGAAATTTTATTATCCAAAAAAGATAACTATTACAAAGGTATGCCCTCCCTTATATAGAATGGAGGAGAGAAGAGAGAATACAAATAAGAGATGTGGGACTAAAGTTTACAAGCTAAGCGGACTGTACAAAGTAAACCGCACAGGCTGCGCGGTTAGACAGAAGGACTAACCGCACGGCTTACAATAAGAGATGCAGAGAGGTCGCCTGTGAAGTTTGCTAGACCGCCCGGTTTACAAGTCGCCGAGTCAAACCGCCAGACCGCGCAGTCTCCAACCCGCCAAGACAGACCGCCCGGTCTCCAACTTCAACATTCCTCTCAAGAGATGCACCTCCAAACCCTCCCACCACAGCCTAGCGTCTCCATCCAACAAGAACGTAGCTATAGTGGTCATCTGCCACTCCTCCGTCTCCGTCGCTGTGAAGACTCTCTTCACTCGGGAGAGCCAATCTTCAGCTTGAGATGGGGTTCCCAACCCCGAGAACACAGGAGGATTAAAGCTCACAACGTGTTTGAGCTGTCTTTCGGTTGCTCTCCTCAGCACAAAAGGCTCCACCACTACCTGCTCCACTCTTCTCGGTTCATCCCTTTGAAGCGGTACCTACTCCATCGTAGGAGCGGGGTGCTGCATTTGCCTTGCAGGCTGCGCATTGATCATGGAGAACACTGCTTCGACCACCAATCGTATGGTTTCAGATGAGGGAGGTGTTGCAGGAGCATCATTTGGTGCACTACTAGCCTCAAAAACTGGACGTTCTGACGGCCCTGCACCGCTTCTGGTCACCTATAGTTGTACAAAACCTCGTTAAGCGACCAAACAAAATTGCAAAGCGTAATTATAGGAACACGCAGGTTCCTCAAACAAGTGTATTTTCATTCCTAAGTGTACATTCATGGCTTCTTTTGATGTTATAACGATGACACACACACATGTCCTCACCACCCCTTAAAACGAATTCGTCCACGAATTCATTTTAAGCTTTACCGAAACCAGTAGTCTGATACCAAATTGTAACACCCCCTATCCATCGCATAACATATAGCAGTAGGTCCGGCCGGGGCTCGACGCCATATACCACAGACAGACCGGGTGGTTACTTAATGGAAACCATCCAACTAATAACCAACGTCCTACCTAGAGTCATTCTAGCGGAAGCAATTTTAAAAGTTGCAAATTAAAAGAACCCAGCTACAAGCATGAATGTCCACTACAAAACCCAATAGGAATGAAGTACAATACACAAGTACAATGGCTTTAAGGCCTTACATTTGTTTACTCAAATTACATGTTTTGCAAACCTCGGCACGCAGGCCGGTCACACATGGATAAAGCAAGTAAACACTCAATATTTAGGCCTTCGAGGGCCGGCTCAGCAACTTGGGCTTTTGCCCTCTATTTACTGCTTGGTCCTGCAGCACCTGCAAGCAACAACCCACCGCAACGGTGGCAAACAAAGGCAACGGTCAGCTATGCTGACCAAATTATAACGATCCCGCCCCAAACTCGGGGCGGCAATGCTCCTTCCCTGCATTGTATTAGTGTAAAAAAGCATTATTGAGTAATAACACTACATCACAGGTGTAGGCACGCACGACCACACACCCCGTGCTCTCAGGGCACATTCTCGGTGAACCCGGTCAAAATCGCGGTCTCACCACCGCCACTTGTACGGCACATCTCGTGAGCATTCGAGTCTTTCAGGCAGACGTTACGTCACTTGAAAACATCGACAGCCTAAGACCCAACCTCTATGCCACCGGTAGGTCTATAACAGCGAACCGCATAGAGCAGGAATGGTTCCACTCAACTCGTTGTTCACTTGCCATGACAATTAAAATCATCGGCACGAGTTAAGCTTCCCCGAATCCCGTGAATCGAACACACAATATTTCATAACCCAATTATGTACAAGTTGGCTCCCAGGCCACTAAGACGACAGAATCACGCATCTGCCCATTTTTCCGGGTGCACCTCGAGGTTAGTCCCCCAGGCTCCCTGTTGCAATCTACCGCGTAGAAAACCCGAAAACAACCAATTGAACGGAGTCTTCTCCGGCCGTTAATGCAATGCAACATCACTGATTCAGACCAACTTGTACGGGTAGGCTTCACACATCATGCCTATATCCGTTCTCGATTACGAACTCTATATGTACACAATAGGGGCTATTCATGTCTACCTGAAGGAACGCCTCAACTCACCGCAAACTCGCGAGAGCGGGCTTCCTATGCAAAGGAAAAGAGGACTTCACATGTCCTAGGATGAGAATCATTACCCTAGCATTTTTCCTTGGCGCCATGGAAATCTATGTCGATGAAAAGCACCACAATCTCCTTGCCTCCATAGATCCGAAGTCGGCTCGCGATTTGGAGCTCTGAAGCTCTGCTAGTGACCGGATCTAGCCTCCTTCTTCTTCCTTGCACTCCCCTCTCTCTAGATCTTCAGAAAGAGATTAGTAGGATGAAATTAAGGATTTCCAACCCTAAACCCGAGTATATCCCATCAGGAACAACCCTCAGTCGTCGGATCCCAAAGTAAGGAAACAGATTTCCACGATCTGGATCTAAAATCCAAAATCTGGGCCGAACACGGCCTGTGACAAGCCCGTGTCCAGGGTCGTGTTCCCCATTCACCGTCGAAACCGACACGTCCCGAAAAGTACACGGGCACCCGACATGCCCGTGTTTGACCTGATACGCCCGTGTCATCCAGTACATGCCTGTGTCCCCGGGCGTGTTCCTCCATCGACACAAGACCAACACCAACCCGAGAAGCACACGGGTCTTGGACACGCCCGTGTCCCATTTGACACGCCCGTGTCATACCCGAACATGCCTGCACTCCTGGCCGTGTTTATCACCCAACTCAACTCGGCCAACCACCCGAGAAGGACACGGCCTAGGACACGTCTGTGTCTTAGGCCGTGTTCGCTGCTTGACGATCGTCGACTCTAAAATTCGTCGACCTCTCGACCAGATCATCGACTCGAGCACGACACGCCCGTGTCCCAGGCCGTGTGCCCCCTGCCAAATTCCAAACTTGGCTCAAAAAGCCTCCCGTCATTCTTTTGAGTTTCGGGGCGTTACAACTCTCTCCCTCTTAAAAGAATTTCGTCCCCGAAATTACATAAAGGAAAGATAAACACAAAACTTAAACGGTACCTGAGTGGAATAACTCTGGGTACTCCTCAAGCATGGTCTGCTCTCGCTCCCAAGAGAGCTCTTCCTGACCGCAATTATCCCAATGGACCTTGACCATCCTGATCTCTTTGTTGCGTAATCGCTTGACTTCCGAGTCCTCAATTCGAACGGGCTTGACCTTCATCATCAACCCATTATCCACCAAAACTTGATCCACCGCATCACATGCGAAGGCTCCTGCACCGCCTTCCGTAGCACTGATATATGGAATACATCGTGTAGACCACTAAGCTCCACTGATAGCTTCAGCCGATATGCTGCTTCGTCAATCCGTTCCATAACCTCAAATCATCCAAGGTATCTCGGGCTTAGCTTCTTCAAGCACCGCACCCGCGAGACACCCTTGAACGGCTTGATCTTCAAGTACACCCAGTCGCCAACAGCGAACTCCACGTTCCTGTGCTTCGCATTTTAGTACTTAGCCTGGCGGTCCTGAGCGATTAACTACCTTTCCCGAATGGTTCGCACCAACGAAGTAGCATCTTCCACCTCTTGTCGCTTGTACAACCTGACTCGCCCGTTTCCAACCAACACAATGACATGCGACATCTTCTACCACAAAGGGCCTCAAAGGGTGCTATTTGAATGCTCGCCTCGTAGCTATTGTTGTAAGCAAATTCCACCAAGTATAGGTGATCTTCCCACTATTTTCCAAAGTCCAGGACGCACATGCGAAGCATGTCTTCCATTGTCCTATTGACTCTCTCTGTCTGACCATCAATCTGCGGATGAAAGGCCGTACTGAAACTCAGCTTTGTTCCCAACATCTGCTGCACCAATCTCCAATCATTGGATGTGAACCGCCCATCCCGGACACTCACGATGCTGCGAGGTACACCATGAAGCCGAACAATATTGTCCACATACATCTTTGCCAATTTCTCAATCGGATCATCCTTCCTATGCGGAATGAAGTGTGATACCTTTGTTAGACGATCTACAACCACCGAAATGGCATCGTTCCCCTTTTGTGACCTTGGCAACCCGTGCACAAAGTCCATAGTAATGTCGTCGAACTTCAACTCTAGAATAGGCAAGGACTTCAAGAATCCTCCCGGCTTTTGGCACTCCGCCTTCACTAAGGTGCATGTTTGACACTTCGCCACGTACTGTGCCACATCCTTCTTCAGTCCTGGCCAAAAGAACAATTTCTTCACATTGCGGTACATCTTCGTGCTCCCCGGGTGAATTGTGTACTTGGTATGATGCACCTCGTACAACAATTCCACCCGCAAAGTGCCCAAATTTGGGACGCACAGACGACCGTCTTTCCAAAGCAATCCATCCACAACCTCATATTGGGAATTTGACCCATCCAGAGCCTCTATCATGAGCTGCTTCATGCTGCTATTCATATCCAAAGCCTGCCGAATCCGATCAGCCAGGTCATACTGAACTTCCATCCAGTTCAATAGCGCTTCAGCACTCGACTGCTTGTCTACGCAAGAGATCTCCAACGCCTCCAATTCCCGAACCAACCGCTCGTCACGGACCGACAGCCAATTGGCTTGAGCTGGGGCCCGACGACTCAACGCCTCCGCAGCCGCATTGCCTTTCCCATGCACATAATGGATCTTTAACGTGTAGTCCCCCAGGAACTCCATCCATCTCCTCTGTCGTATGTTTAGATCTTTCTTATCCAACAAATACTTCAGGCTCTTGTGATCGGTATAGATATCGACCTTCACTCCATACAAGTAATGCCTCCATAGCTTCAAGGCAAAAATCACGGTCGCTAACTCCAAATCATGGACAGGATAATTCCTCTCGTGCACTTTCAGCTGTCTCGAGCCATACACTATCACACTTCCATGCTGCAGCAGCACACAACCCAAGCCACTGCCCGAAGCATCGCTATAGATCTCAAAACCTTCGGTCCCACTAGGAAAACTCAACACACGCTTCGTGGTCAACCGACACTTCAACTCATCAAAAGCTCATGCGCACTCCGACGTCCAAACAAACTTCTGCACCTTCCTCGTCAAAGTAGTGAGGGGTAACACTATCCGCAAGATGTTCTCCACGAAGCGCCTGTAATAGCCGGCAAGCCCCAGAAAGCTCCAGACTTCCGCTACCGTAGAAAACACAGGCCACTCTCGTATCGCAACAATCTTCGCCGGATCCACTGCAATGCCCTCTCCACTGGCTATGTGACCAAGGAACGCCACTGAGGATAACCAAAACTCGCATTTGGAGAACTTGGCGTACAATTGATTCCTCCTCAGCGCCTCCAACACCAAATGAAGATGCTTGAAGTGATCCTCCTCACATTGCGAGTACACCAATATATCGTCGATGAAAACAATCACAAAATGGTCCAAGTACTCCCGAAACGTCCTGTTCATCAAATCCATGAACACCGACGGCGCATTAGTCAGCCCAAACGGCATGACTGTAAACTCGTAATGTCTGCATCTCGTACTAAAAGCTATCTTGGGGATATCACTCTCCCTTATCCTCAGCTGATAATACCAGGACTTAAGGTCCAACTTGAGTACACCGTCGACCCGACTAACTGATCAAATAGATCATCAATCCTTGGGACCGGGTACTTGTTCTTCTCTGTTAGCTTGCTCAGCTCTCGATAGTCAATACAAAGTCTCAAGCTCCTGTCCTTCTTCTTAACAAAAAGGACCGGTGCGCTCCAAGGTGACGAACTAGGACGCACATACCCCTGCTCCAACAACTCTTGAAGTTGCACTTTTATCTCTGCCATTTCCTTAGGCGCTAGCTGATACGGAGAGCGTGACACAGGTTTCGCATATGGTTCTAGCTCAATCGTGAAATCTATCTCCTGTTGAGGAGGGGCTCCAGGAAGATCGACAGGGAACACATCAGGGTACTCAGCTACCATTGAAATACTATCCAATGTAGGCTTAGGCTTTGCAACCTCCACTAGCGTAAAGAACAGCTCTGCACCAGCACGAACTGCCTTCACCACCTAAAGAGAATACATCAAAGTCTTGCTCGACCCCTTCAAGCCCGTAAAAGTCATCTCACGACCTGTTCCCAACTTGACTTCCTTGCGACCGCAATCAATATAGGCTTGCTACTCCGAGACCCAGTCCATGCCAAATATCACGTCAAACTCCACCAGCGGCAATAACGGCGCTTGCAAGTAAAATTCTTGACTCCCAATACGAATCTTAACACCACAGATTTTATCCACGCACATCGAACATCCATTGGGCAACAACACATCCAGTTTGTCCTTCGTGACCGAAGAAGGTACTCCGATGCGCGATATGAATCCTTCGGACAAAAAGGAGTGCGAAGCTCCCGTGTAAAAGAGTGCTCTTGTCGGATTCTCACAAATCAAAACAAATCCTAAACAAGCAGTGGTAAGGTAACACGAGCATAACAAGTATTTAAAAATTAACTTGCTATAAATTTAAACCATACTTGTCACCACATCCGCTTGCTTAAAGGCCTCCTGTTGGCCAAGATTATAAACTCTCGGTTGAGCCGGAGGATAATGGGACACGATTGACTCCACCGCCTTGCCCCTCTCTTCATAAGTTGCTCCCGGCTTCCTTTCGGACTTGGGACGTCCGCTCCAGCAGTCACAGGCAAAGTGCCCAGGCTTTCCACAAGTAAAGCATGCGCCCGGGGTTCAACCCATAGTCGCCCCAAAGGCACCGGAAGAAGGGGCTAGACCCGAAGTCCTGAACTTCTTAGACCACCTTCGTCACGCAGACTTTGAGGTAGTCGGAACCTTGAACTCATTCTTCTTATCACCAAAGCTTTTCTTCGCTTGTACATTCTTCAAGACCTTTTCTAAAGACCTGGCCCTGTTGACCAGGGTCAAGAAGCCCTGCGTCATCGGCCCCGAGAGCAGTAGCCTTAAGTCATCTCATAGACCTTCATAGAAACAGTTGGTCTTACGCTCCTCATCCGCGAACGTAGAGCTAATATACCGACCCAACCGAGTAAACTTGTGGAGATAATCTTCCACGCTACTCTCTCCTTGCACCAATTTTAGGAACTCATTCTCCAAAGCTATCGTCTGCGCCGAAGGGAGGTACCTTGTCAAGAACAGTCTTGAGAACTCTTCCATCGAGATGTCGGTAAGTTGAATTCCTCTCAAGAGATGCAGCTCCAAACCCTCCCACCACAGCCTAGCATCTCTATCTAATGGGAACGTAGCTATAGTGGTCATCTGTCACTCCTCCGTCTCCATCGCTGTCAAGACTCTCTTCACTCGGGAGAGCCAATCTTCAGCATGAGATGGGGTTCCCAACCCCGAGAACACAAGAGGATTAAAGCTCAAAACGTGTTTGACCTGTCTTTCGGTTGCTCTCCTCAGCACCAAAGGCTCCACCACTACCTGCTATACTCTTCTCGGTTCATCCCTTTCAAGCGGTACCTGCTCCATCATAGGAGCGGGCGACTGCATTTGCCTTGCAGGCTGCGCATTGATCATGGCAAACACTGCTTCGGCCACCAATCGTATGGTTTCAGCCGAGGGAGGTGTTGCAGGAGCATCATTTTGTGCACTACTAGCCTCAGAAACTGGACGTTCTGACGACCCTGCACCGCTTCTGGTCACCTATAGTTGTACAAAACCTCGTTAAGCGACCAAACAAAATCGCAAAACTCAATTCTAGGAACACGCAGGTTCCTCAAACACGTGTATTTTCATTCCTAAGTGGACATTCATGGGTTCTTTTGATGTTATAACGATGACGCACACACATGTGCTCACCACCCATTAAAAAGAATTCGTCCACGAATTCATTTTAAGCCTGACCGAAACCAGTAGTCTGATACCAAATTGTAATACCCCTTATCCGTCGCATGGCATATAGCAGTAGGTCCGGTCGGGGCCCGACGCCATATACCACAGACAGACCAGGTGGTTACTCAATGGAAACCATCCAACTAATAATCAACGTCCTACACAGAGTCATTCTAGCAGAAGCAATTTTAAAAGTTGCAAATTAAAAGAACTCAGCCACAAGCATGAATGTCCACTACAAAACCCAATAGGAATGAAGTACAATACACAAGTACAATGGCCTTAAGGCCTTACATTTGTTTACTCAAATTACATATTTTGCAAACCTCGGCACGCAGACCGGTCACACATGAATAAAGCAAGTAAACCCTCAATATTTAGGCCTTCGAGGGCCGGCTCAGCATCTTGCGCTTTTGCCCGCTATTTACCACTTGGTCCTGCAGCACCTGCAAGCAACAACCCACCGCAACAGTGGCAAACAAAGGCAACGGTCAGCTATGCTGACCAAATTATAACGATCCCGCCCCCAAACTCGGGGGGGGGGGGGGGGGGCGATGCTCCTTCCCTGCAATGTATTAGCATAACCAAGCATTATTGAGTAATAAAACTACATCACAGGCATAGGCACGCACGGCCACACACCCCGTGCTCTCAGGGCACATTCTCGGTGAACCCGATCAAAACCGCGGTCCCACCACCGCCACTTGGACGACACATCTCGTGACCATTCGAGTCTTTCATGCAGAAGTCACATCACTTGAAAACATCGACAGCCTCAGACCTGACCTCTATGCCACCGGTAGACCTCTAAAACCGAACCGCATAGAGCAGGAATGGTTCCACTCAACCCGTTGCTCACTTGCCACGACAATTAAAATCATCGGCACGTGTTAAGCTTCCCCGAAGCCCGTGAATTGAACACACAATATTAAATAACCCAGTTATGTACAAGTTAGCTCCCAGGCCACCAAGACGGTAGAATCACACATCTGCCCAGTTTTCCGGGTGCACCTCGAGGTTAGTCCCCTAGGCTCCCTGTTGGAATCTACTGCGTAGAAAACCCGAAAAACAACCAATTGCACAGAGTATTCTCCGTGTTGGGTTTCTCTATGAGGATGACACAACGCTTGTGCACGCAGCGGAAAGGTAAAAACATCAAGAAAACCCAAAAGAGATGGGATCGGGCCATGGTAGTTGAATCAAGAAGTTAACACACAATTATGCAAAAATTACCTCGGTGGTGTGACGGAGATGCTCCAAGCTTCGTATTCCTGCTGGTGGCAAGTTCTATGTGGAATAATGTCCACGTCTCTGCAGAAATCCACACGAGCGGGAGAACACCGAATTTTCTGTCGCACGGAAGATCGGGAAGGAGAAAGACCGCACCTTGCTTTCCCACGGACTACTAGGTCCGCGCCATGGATTGCAACACCAGCGACGATCACCGGAGAGAAGGAAGTCGACGGAGCGAGCACGGCGGCGGCGGAACACTTCCGTCGGCGGCGGGATTCGGGATCGGCGGAACGAACGGAAATACGGAACACTTCCATCGCGGGATTCGGTTCGATCAGCTGCCAGAGAGCCTCATTCCCGAAAACCCTAAGTGTCCCTTTTATACCGAAGGCATAAATAGACTTAGGAATATCGCTATCCGCAGACCACCCAGTAAAATAGGGTTCCAGTTTCGGCGAGTATCAGTCGGCGAGAATCGGAGTACAATACTCGACGATTCTCGTCGATCGTCGAGCCGCTATCGACGACTCTCGACGATTCTCGTCGATCGTCGAGCCGCGGTCGAAGACACTCGTCGATTCTCATCGATCGTCGAGCCGGGGTCGACGACACTCGTCGATTCTCGCCGATCGTCGAGCCGGGGTCGACGACACTCGTCGATTCTCGTCGATCGTCGAACCGGGGTCGACGACACTCGTCGATTCTCGCCGATCGTCGAGCCCGGGTCGACGACACTCGTCGATTCTCATCGATCGTCGAGCCGGGGTCGACGACACTCATCGATTCTCGCCGATCGTCAAGCCGGGGTCGACGACACTCGTCGATTCTCGGTCGACGATCCTTACCAAGACTTTAAGGCAACACTTTGCCCAAAAACCCCATTCGGGTCGGTGATTGGTACCCTTTACCAACACAGTCAATCATCCAACTTCTTCACATCTCTTATGTGCGACCCTGCAGGCTCATATCGCGTTGACAGTGAGATTATATGTTTGACCACTTCTAGATCACCATGGTAACTCCAACAGACTCCCACTTGATCTTGAAAGTATCAAATCAAAAACCTCACAAACAATGAGCGGCATCTAGCAATGCATCATTGCTCCCCAAGCAATAAGAGTTTATAACTCATAAGCCTTTATGACCAATGTAACAGCGTTGTCTTTGTCCCTTTGTCCCTTACATCCGGAAAGAACTAGAGGCATGTACCGTGTCACCCTCGTAATAGCTCAATCCAAGTTTCTTGATTCAGGACGGACTTCCAGATAATGGTGAGTCCAATATCACATATTGACTCAACCAAGCATGACCATGCATTTCTTAGTCCAGTTCCATCAAGGGGCCCATGGATGCAACTCCTGTCATATAGGAGGACAAATCCCATATCTGCTCACACACAAACACCCAAATGATTCGTAACATACCCAACAACCACCCTTATCATCAACCTTTCTCAAGGAAGACTTTAGATGGCATCAAAGCACGCTCTTCCTCACTTGATGAATGCTGTGACTTCAGGTCAAAGGATCACAACACCATTGTCAATTGAGACCTACTCGTGATACGATTGGATGACAATCCATAGAGTAGTCTCAGGTTGGGTCTGTCCAGTACAACTTGTTCACTAACAAGTACCCACGTGATGACTTGATATCACAATATCATGACTTGTGAGAACCGGTCATCAGTCAACGCACGTGCTAGCCTTCATGTACCATCATCACCCTTTGTTTCTATGATGATACTCGACCAGGGACCTTTTAAGAATGAAGCTTCAAAAAAAATCATAGGCTCTCACATTCAAGTCACGTACTTGATGTCCCATGGAAGCGAACATCCTGAGGGTATCTATTGTGTTAACATTTAACTATCATATAGAAAAAGCTCATAATAAAAGAACTTGCCATTAATCGTAAGAGAAAAACTAGGTACACTGTTCATCATATGAACAAATAGCCAACAAAATACATGTTTACATGCTATCCACAAGATTCTCACTAGAGTTAATCATTTAGGTATCGTATACCCATCGATCTAGTATGACCATCATGCTTTCTCTGTGCGAGAGGCTTTGTCAGTGGATCCGCAATATTCTCCTCAGTCGGCACTCTGCAAATGTTCACATCTCCTCGTTCGACAATCTCACGAATAAGATGAAACCGCCGAAGTATGTGCTTGGAGCACTGATGGGATCTAGGTTCCTTAGATTGTGCAATTGCACCATTGTTATCACAGTAGAGAACTACGGGACCAACAATGCTAGGAACTACATCAAGCTCGCCGATGAATTTCCTAATCCATACAGCCTCCTTCGCCGCATTTGCTGCGGCGATATACTCGGCCTCTGTTGTAGAATCAGCAACTGTCTCTTGCTTGGAACTCTTCCAGCTCACAGCTCCTCCATTCAGGCAAAACACAAAACCTGACTGAGACTTGGAGTCATCTCTATCAGTTTGGAAGCTAGCATCCGTGTAACCACTTACAACGAGCTCTTCCTCTCCACCATACACCAAGAACACATCCTTAGTCCTTCTCAAGTACTTCAGGACATTCTTGACTGCAATCCAGTGACACTCACCGGGGTCTGACTGATACCTGCTAGTCATGCTCAAAGCAAAGGAGACATCGGGTCGAGTACATAACATCGCATACATGATTGATCCAATTGCCGAAGCATATGGAATCAACTTCATGCGGTCCTTATCTTCACAAGACTTCGGACACTGGTCCTTAGAGAGATTCACACCATGAGACATGGGCAAAAACCCTTTCTTGGACTCAAGCATGTTGAACCGCTTCAACACCTTTTAGATGTACGTACTCTGGGTCAAACCCAGCAACTTCTTCGATCTATCTCTATAGATCTTAATACCGAGTATATAAGTCGCTTCACCCAAATCCTTCATTGAAAAGCAGTTCCCTAGGTTGTTCTTAACAGCTTTCAGGGTAGGAATGTCATTCCCAATTAACAGTATGTCATCTACATACAATATCAGGAAGACAACAATGCTCCCACTGATTCGCTTGTAAACACAAGGCTCATCTTCATTCTTGATGAAACCAAACTCTTTGATTTTCTCATCAAAACGAAGATTCCAACTTCGAGAGGCATGTTTCAGTCCATAGATGGACTTATTCAGCTTGCATATTTTAGTGGCTTCATCTGGGGATACAAAACCCTTGGGTTGTATCATATACACTTCCTCAAGGAGGTTTCCATTAAGGAAAGCCGTTTTGACATCCATCTGCCAGATCTCGTAGTCATAATACGCAGCAACAGCAAGCAATACCCTTATGGACTTTACCATGGCAACAGGGGAAAAGGTCTCATCATAGTCTATACCATGAATTTGCTTGAAACCCTTAGCCACCAGTCGCCCTTTGAATGTCTGTACATTCCCATCCATGTCGGTCTTCTTCTTGAAGACCCGTGATGCTTAAAATCTGATTGTTGCAGTAGGCGAGTGCACCTATCGCTTGTAGCATGATCAAGTGTCGTATTTCCCGGGTCTTTTGAGTACTTTTACTCACAAGGTGGAACTATTAACTTATCGAGTGAAAATTGGTTTTGTTTTTTGTAAAAACGAAGAGAGTTGACTAACAAGAAAATTCACGATTTAGCACTTGATTGGGCGTTCTTGGGAATCTGATTATAAAAGATGCGTTCTAATTCTTGAGAATCCGTTTTGATTGGGGGATTAAAAATACAATAGCAACTCGCTAAAGACAACTACCGCCTAATTTTAAAAACATTTCAAACATAATCTCTTAAAATTTGAAAGTAATTTAAAATTGCATGAACGAAAAAATCTCAAATCCAAAAGATTTGATATCCTCAATTCTCATAGAAGAATATCAAAATCTCTTTATTTCCGAGCGATCTATGACATTCACGAGCCTCTCGGCTAACTAGACTACCAATCGGATAGCGAAATTTTATATACTAGTAATATAAACACGCCGCCAAATTTTAATCGGAAATAAATCGAAATGAAAAATTCAAAAATTAGAGACGAAAGATTATAATTAAATCTTCATCCCAATACTAACCAATCAAGTACTAAGAAAAGATTTAGCTACTCATGATAAAGAAAACAACAACAATGAAATAAAAAGTTTGCATTGTCATTAGAAGGGAAATAACAAAAGTACACAACACAATGGAAAATTAAAGCATAAGAGACAACATAAAAGAAACTCTCATACAAGGTAGAACTCTCTCTCTCTCTCGTGAACTTGCTCTCTTCTCCAACTCTAACTTTTTTTCCTCCTCCTCAAAGCCTTGGCTTCATGCTCCTTTTATAGCAACCATGGAAGGATCTAGATAAAGAATAAAAATGAAAGGACATAGGATTTAATTGGTGAGAATAAATGTGGGGAAATGAAGAGGTGGAGGGAGGTGAAAAGGTGAATGAGGGAGTTTAACATGGAGGTAACCGACCACATGAAATGGTGATGAATTAATGAATATGAGGTTTTAATTGATTGGAGTTAATGTGATTAATTAAGAAATGAAGGAGGAACTTAAAGTGGGCGGTTTTGATTAAGGAGGTTATGAGTGGAATTAAGAATAGGTGGCGGTTTGCATGGTGGAGGAAATGAATGGCCGGTTTTAATTTGGAGGTGGGCGGTTATGAATGAAAGTTTTGGCCGGCCATATGAAATGAGGTTTACTATTAATAGTGGTGGAGAAAATAAAATATTGGGGGGAAGAAAAAGGGAGAGAGAAAAAAGGGAAAAAAAATCTAAAAATAGAGAAGGGGAAGAATGTGGCCGGCCACATGTAAATGGAAAAAAAAAATGAGTGGCAACATGATATGATGTATTTATGGGAGAGGATTATATAAAAATTAAAATAAGAAGATGCTACATGAAATAATTATATAAAGAGGCTTGCATGGGAAAGGAGGCTACATGTATTGATAGTTATAACTATTCATACATGGTCATGCATGAAAAATCAATTACCATGCATACATATATGAATAGTTATAATAATAATAAAGGATAATTCATGTATTGGGAGGAGAGAGAAAAGGTGGGCAAGCAACATGCATGCAAAACTTATTTGCGTGGGAAATATTTCTCGTACAAAAATGGACAGCGGGCGTTTTACGTCGAATCGTGTCGAATTCCCCCCAGGCCTGTCACAAAACAAAATAAAATGATATTAGTATAAATAATTGTGATATATTAATAATTAGATAATTATATTAAAATTAAGAGTAAATACATATAATTTATAATATAAATATAATAATAATGATGAACATATTTTAGTCAAAATATGTGTCATCAAATCCCACCAGACTTAAGCCTTTGCTTGTCCTCAAGCAAAACAAGACTTACTATAAAAGTTAAATTAACAAAATTTTCTTGTTTTTTTTTTGTTTAAGAACACCAAAACAAAAATTAAACTATCAAAATTAATATGCTACCAATGAGTGCGGTGATAGAAATCAATGTAGAGGAGAATAAAGAAGAGATTAAAAATATTACTATGACATATACTTAGATTGTAAATTTTCTACCAACATAAAAATAAGGCATCAACATGTTACCTAACAAACATAATAGATGTAGCGATTCAACCAAAATAAGTGCATTGAACAAACAACATGTTGCTAGACTTCGATTATTCTACAAAACACTCCAAGATAACCTCCAAAGAAATCCATCAATGATGGTGACCATAGGCTTGCCCGGTCACACTCTCTCCACTATACAAGGTAATGTCATGACTTAAAGATCAAAAGGGCTTTCATTAGGAATAAAATTTGGCTTAGGTAAATGATAAGGATTTGGAAATCAAAAGATAAACACGAAGGCTAAAGATCACACTAAACCAAGGTGAGAGTTTTATAAAATTTAAAAATAAAACCCTCAATCAAAAAGAAATTTTTACAACAAACTCTCCCTTTTTTTTGAAACATAAGGCCATGAATATTTTTCTTTCAAAATTGGCCAATGAAATTCTTTTTCACTTGATTTTTTTTATTATTTTTTACATTGATACTTTATTTTTCATACAAAACAGCTCCAAATAAAAATGTGAAAATTCCACTTTTTTCACAATAAAAACCACATCACAACATTTTAATAAAACTCAAATATTTAGTGTGATCATGGGATAAATGTTTTGGCTTTGGTGAAAATGAAAGGTGGAGCTAACAAAGAAAATTAGGAAAGGCCCAAAATGGTTTAACAAAGTGAATTTTTATGGTGGGCAAAAAGGCACAAACGACCCAAAAGGAGGCCTAAATCACTTCTAAAAGATCATGACAAACTTATGCAAATGTTTCGAGAGTCGCTTGAGGCAAGTTCTAGCCACCAAGAAAGACTACCTTGCGAGTGAGTGTCTAATAATATCGTCTAACAAAATAAGCACGCTATTACACTTAGAATAGAAGAGATAACTACAACATTATTCCATTAAAATAAAAATGATGCCAAAATTTATGAAAGAGAAAATGACAAAATTAAGATATGAAAGAGTAATATAGTTAAACTAGACTCTATCCTAACATACTACCAATGATTAAGAATACTACATGAGCTTACACAACACTCAAAGAAACATACTAAAATAATGATAGAAAATAATTTTTGATGGTTTCCAAATTTTAAGTTTCCGAATTTTTTTTTGTTTGTTAAAATATTATCTTTTTTTTGTGTTTTTGTTTCTTTTATAACATAATAACATAAACATAAGCTTAAATAAATATATTTTTTTTGATTTTTTTTTTTGATTTACCTAAATTTGATATGATTTTCTTTTTGAAATTTTCTAATATAAACAAACCAAAACAACACAAAATTCAAACTAACTCAATCCCACCGGACTTGGGGAAAACATCATCCTCGATGTTAAAAAGAAGAAATAAAAGAAATTGAAAATAAATAAAACAGGTACTTCCCTGAATTGGTGAGTCTGAAGGTTGATTCTGCTTCCTCATGCTTGCTTTGAAGAACATCTTGAAACTTGGCTTGAATTATCATAAAAATCAGCAACGTTGAAGCAACACAGTGGCCAATTCGTAGGAGCCGCCAGAACAAAGATAAAAAGAAAAGAAAAGTGCAAAAAATACAAAAGCAAGAAAAGAATAACAAAAATTACTAAGTGTTTGGAAGAAAAACAACTTCATTGTCCTCGACAATAACATCACCAGAATAATAGAGTTTAAGACGCTGACCATTAACTTTAAAATCACCCTTGTTAGGGTGTGAAAGCAACACTGTGCCATATGGAAAAACTTCTTTCACCATAAATGGACCAGACCAACGTGATTTCAATTTTCCGGGAAATAAGCGCAAGCGAGAATTATAAAGTAAGACTCGATCGCCCGGTTTAAATGTTTTTGGGTGCCTTAAATTTTTATCGTGAAAGTGCTTCGTTCGCTCTTTATAAATCTTGTTATTTTCATAAGCGTTGGAGCGCCACTCGTCGAGTTCGTTTAGTTGGAATTTGCGATGTTCGGCGACAGAGTGGGGATCAATATTTAAAAATTTTAAGGCCCAAAAGGCACGGTGTTCTAGTTCTACCGGTAAGTGACATGATTTTCCATAGACTAATCGATACGGAGTACAACCGATGGCGGTTTTGTAAGCCGTTCGATAAGCCCAAAGAGCGTCGTCGAGTTTTAAAGACCAATCTTTTTTAGAAGATGAAATAGTTTTTTCCAATATACGCTTGATTTCTCGGTTAACAACTTCGACTTGGCCATTAGTTTGGGGGTGGTATGCAGTGGAAAGCTTATGTGTAACGCCATATTTTAATAAAATTTTTGAAAGTTGGGCATTACAAAAATGCGCACCCCTATCACTAACGATCGCCCTAGGCATGCCAAATCGAGAAAATAATTTTTTAAGAAAAGAAATAACAACACGAGAATCATTCGTAGGAAGAGCTTGGGCTTCCACCCATCGGGAAACATAATCAACCGCAACTAGAATGTATTTATTACCGCAACTTGAAGGAAGGGGGCCTACAAAATCTATTCCCCAAAGATCAAAGACTTCGCATTCAAGAAAATAGTTTTGCGTCATTTCATTTTTATTAGAAATATTTCCGGTCCGTTGGCAACTATCGCACCGTCTCACCAAAGATTGAGCATCTTTGAAAAGGCTAGGCCAATAAAAGCCTGCACTTAGAACTTTGTGAGCAGTCCGATTGGCTTGATAATGGCCACCAGTCGGTCCTTCATGTACATGTTTCAAAATATTTTGACCTTCTTCAAATGAAACACATCTTCGTACTACTTGGTCCGCACATACTCTAAAGAGAAATGAGTCCTCCCAAAAATAATTTTTCAAATCAGCAAAGAATTTCTTCTTTTGTTGAAAAGAAAAATCTTTTGGGAGGATACATGTCACCAAATAATTGGCAATATTGGCAAACCAAGGCGTAGAAGATGAAGAATTGATTTTTAAAATTCTTTCATCCGGAAAAGAGTCGTTAAAAGATTTTTCATTTAATTCTTCAATAAATGGATTTTCTAAACGAGATAAATGATCGGCCGCAAGATTTTCGGCTCCTTTCTTATCCCGGATTTCCAAGTCAAACTCTTGAAGTAGTAGAATCCAACAAATTAAGCGTGGCTTGGCATCCGGTTTAGAAAGTAAATATTTAAGAGCTGAATGATCGGTAAAAACAATAACTTTCGAGAGGGTGATATAAGGACGAAACTTATCAAACGCAAAAATAACGGCTAAAAGTTCCTTTTCCGTTGTGGTGTAATTTTCTTGTGCCGAAGTGAGTGTCTTACTTGCGTAATAGATTGGATGAAAGTTTTTAGAAATACGTTGGCCTAAAACTGCACCAACGACAAAACTACTCGCATCGCACATAATCTCAAATGGAAGTTTCCAAACCGGAGCAATCATGATCGGCGCGTTAATAAGTTTTTCCTTAATTAAGTTAAAAGCGTATAGACAATCGTCGTCAAATAAAAATGGTGTATCTTTTTCAAGGAGATGAGTGAGAGGTTTAGTGATCTTTGAGAAATCTTTTATAAAGCGGCGATAAAAACCAGCATGTCCTAAGAAACTTCTAATAGCTTTTACATTAGTCGGCGGAGGAAGTTGTTCGATTACTTCTATTTTTGCTCTATCTACCTCGATACCCTTAGAAGAAATCTTATGACCCAAAACTAAACCTTCACGCACCATGAAATGACACTTTTCCCAATTTAAAACAAGATTTGTTTCTTCACATCTTTTTAAAACTTTTTCTAAATTTTTCAAACATAAATCAAAAGAATCTCCAAAAACCGAAAAGTCGTCCATGAATACTTCCATAATGTCTTCTACGTACTTATCAAAAATAGCCAACATACATCTTTGAAATGTAGCCGGCGCATTACATAAACCAAATGGCATTCTTCGATAGGCGAAGGTTCCAAAGGGACAAGTAAACGTTGTTTTCTCTTGGTCCTCGGGTGCTATGGGAATTTGGAAATATCCCGAGAGACCATCAAGAAAACAATAGAATCTATGACCGGATAAGCGCTCTAATATTTGATCGATAAATGGTAATGGGAAGTGATCTTTGCGAGTGACATCGTTTAATTTGCGATAATCTATGCACATCCGCCATCCGGTTACCGTTCGTGTTGGAATTAAATCATTTTTTTCATTTTTTACTACGGTTATACCCCCTTTCTTAGGAACTACTTGAACCGGGCTTACCCATTTGCTATCCGAAATTGGATAGATAATCTCTGCATCTAATAATTTAATAACCTCACTTTTTACTACGTCTTTCATATTTGGGTTTAATCGGCGTTGAGGTTGAACGATATTGCGGGAGTTATCTTCTAAAAGTATTTTATGTGTACAAAAAGATGGGCTTATGCCTTTTATATCTAAAATTTGCCAAGCTATAGCCCGACGGTGCTTTTGTAATACGATTAATAATTTTTCATTTTCGAATTCCGTTAAAAAGGCCGAGACTATAACCGGTAAATTAGAATTATTTTCTAAAAATATATATTTGAGATGATCGGGTAATTGCTTAAGCTCAAAAGTGGGTGGCTCCTCGTAAGAAGATTTTAAAATTTTATCTTTTTCTAAACTAATTTCTTCAAAAGATTTGGATTTTGGCTCACTTTCAGAAATATTGTTGATGGCCATAATTGTATTAGGTGGAAAATTATGCGGGAGTTCCAAAAAGGAAGAAAAACTTTTTTTAGAAAAATTTTCAAAAGGAAAATTTGGCTCGTCTTGAGAAACGTCTAAGAAAAAACAAGAGTCGTCATTGGATGAAGTATTTTTCATAGAAGGGGTGATGGAAAATGAAACTTCGTCATCACCTACTCGTAGAAAAAGTTTTTCGTTGCTTACATCAATTACCGCACGAAAGGTGGCAAGAAAAGGGCGGCCAAGGATTAAGGGAACCTCGACGTCCTCTTCGATATCCAAAATGACAAAGTCTACTGGAAAGATAAACTTGTCAACCTTTACGAGCACGTCCTCAACTATTCCTAACGGATACTTTATGGACCTATCCGCAAGTTGAATACTCATCCTAGTCGGGCTTAGAGTGCCTAATCCTAGCTTCTTAAAAAGAGAAATAGGCATCAAGTTGATGCTCGCTCCTAAATCGGCCAACGCACATTTCACAAATAAATTACCAAAAACGCATGGAATAGAAAAGCTACCTGGATCATTTATTTTTTTAGGTAAAGTATTTGTTAAAACTGCGGAGCACTCAGCGTTTAAAGTAACATGAGACAGACTTTCCAATTTCTTTTTGTTAGTTAAAAGATCTTTCAAATATTTCGCATACTTCGGCATATTAGCTATCGCTTCACATAAAGGTAAATTGATATGAATTTGTTTAAACATAGATAAAAATTTGCCGTAATGCGCATCTAGTTGTTCTTTAGCTAATTTTGACGGATACGGAAGAGGCGGTTGATATTCCTTAATATTATTAGAATTAGAATTTGAAACTTGAGGAGTAGGAGGAGGGGAAGAAGAGATGGGTACCTCCTTTTCAACTGGCTTTTCATGAGTGGTTACCTCTTTACCGCTCCGAAGCGTGATGGCCTTCGCTTGCTCCTTTGGGTTGGCCTCCGTATTGCCTGGTAACGCTCCTTGCTGACGATCGGAGAGCATTTTTGCAATTTGCCCAATTTGGTTTCCAAATTACGGATGGATCCGGTGAGATTCCGGATATTTGCATCATTAGTTGCCGTATATTTGGTGAAAACTTCCTCCAAAGAAGGATGTTTTGGAGCTTGCGGTGGAGGAAATCCGGGTGGATTTGCGTTTGGGGGACGCATAGCATTCCCCGGATTGCTCCAAGAGAAATTGGGGTGGTTTCTATAACCCGGGTGATAGGTATCACCATAATTAGTATTACCCGGATTAAAGGGTGGCCGATTCGGATTTCCCATATAATCCACATGCTCGGCCAACGTAGTGGGAGAGGGGGAAGAAGTACGATCCCAGGTAGGTGTAGAAGAGGAAGCAGACATCTCTTCTAATCGTTTGTTTAGCATCTCAACCTGGAGAGATAGATTGGAGACCATATCAATTTCATACATCCCGGCCAGTTTAGGTGGTTTAGAGCGAGGTGTACTCCATTGATAGGTATTCAAAGCCATACCTTCTATAAGCTCTTGGGCGGCCGCCGGTGTTTTGTTATTAAGCGTTCCACCGGCGGCGGCATCGATATGCTGCCTAGTTTGAGAATTTAGGCCGTTATAAAAGGTTTGGATTTGTAACCAATCCGGAATTGCATGATGAGGACATCGACGAAGCAATTCCTTGAAACGCTCCCAAGTATCATATAACGTTTCCGAATCAAGTTGGGAGAAATAAGTAATATCATTACGCAATTTAGCCGTTTTAGCCGGCGGAAAGTATTTCGTAAGAAATCTTTCCGTCATTTGAGCCCATGTTGTGATTGATCCTCTTGGTAGAGAATTCAACCATTGCTTGGCTTTAGTGCGCAATGTAAATGGAAATAACCTTAGCCGGATGGCATCATCGGATACACCATTAATTTTAAAAGTATCGCATATTTCTAAGAAATTAGAAATATGCGCGTTGGGATCTTCATCTTGAAGCCCATCAAATTGTACATATTGTTGTACCATTTGGATGATGCTTGGCTTCAACTCAAAATTATTGGGGGCAATAGCGGGGCGAACAATACTAGATTGAGCCTCATCCAAGTTTGGACGGGCATAATAGGACATAGTCCTTTGTTCGACCGCATTTGACTCACCCATATTGGAAGAAGAAGAAGAAGGAGATCTAGGAGAATGGGAAGAAGAACTAAATGAAGAAGGTGAAGAAGAAGGCGGTGACAGAGAGAGAATTAATGAAGGATTAGGAGTGTCTCCTAAGGATTCCGTATCTTGAAAATTCGGAACTCGAAATCGTAAGCGGTGCCGAAGGGTTCGCTCGATTTCCGAATCCAAATCAAAAAGAGGTGACGGATTCCCTCGGGTCATACACCACACATAAAAATTTTAAGATTAAAAATTTATAAAAAAAAATTCTAGGACTTCCCAAGGAATACCCGGTGAAGAGCTCTTGAGCTACTAGGCGGTCTTGTGGGATGAAAACCCAACACGGCCGTTTCGCAAGAAGTTTTAATTATAAAAATTTAAAAATCAAAATTTTTATGAAAAAAAATGATAAGAGTAATAGAACCTTGCTTTCAAAATATCAAAAATTAGTCCCCGGCAACGGCGCCAAAAACTTGATGCTTAAAATCTGATTGTTGCAGTAGGCAAGTGCACCTATCGCTTGTAGCATGATCAAGTGTCGTATTTCCCGGGTCTTTTGAGTACTTTTACTCACAAGGTGGAACTATTAACTTATCGAGTGAAAATTGGTTTTGGTTTTTGTAAAAACGAAGAGAGTTGACTAACAAGAAAATTCACGATTTAGCACTTGATTGGGCGTTCTTGGGAATCTGATTATAAAAGATGCGTTCTAATTCTTGAGAATCCGTTTCGATTGGGGGATTAAAAATACAATAGCAACTCGCTAAAGACAACTACCGCCTAATTTTAAAAACATTTCAAACATAATCTCTTAAAATTTGAAAGTAATTTAAAATTGCATGAACGAAAAAATCTCAAATCCAAAAGATTTGATATCCTCAATTCTCATAGAAGAATATCAAAATCTCTTTATTTCCGAGCGATCTATGACATTCACGAGCCTCTCGGCTAACTAGACTACCAATCGGATAGCGAAATTTTATATACTAGTAATATAAACACGCCGCCAAATTTTAATCGGAAATAAATCGAAATGAAAAATTCAAAAATTAGAGACGAAAGATTATAATTAAATCTTCATCCCAATACTAACCAATCAAGTACTAAGAAAAGATTTAGCTACTCATGATAAAGAAAACAACAACAATGAAATAAAAAGTTTGCATTGTCATTAGAAGGGAAATAACAAAAGTACACAACACAATGGAAAATTAAAGCATAAGAGACAACATAAAAGAAACTCTCATACAAGGTAGAACTCTCTCTCTCTCTCTCTCGTGAACTTGCTCTCTTCTCCAACTCTAACTTTTTTTCCTCCTCCTCAAAGCCTTGGCTTCATGCTCCTTTTATAGCAACCATGGAAGGATCTAGATAAAGAATAAAAATGAAAGGACATAGGATTTAATTGGTGAGAATAAATGTGGGGAAATGAAGAGGTGGAGGGAGGTGAAAAGGTGAATGAGGGATTTTAACATGGAGGTAACCGACCACATGAAATGGTGATGAATTAATGAATATGAGGTTTTAATTGATTGGAGTTAATGTGATTAATTAAGAAATGAAGGAGGAACTTAAAGTGGGCGGTTTTGATTAAGGAGGTTATGAGTGGAATTAAGAATAGGTGGCGGTTTGCATGGTGGAGGAAATGAATGGCCTGTTTTAATTTGGAGGTGGGCGGTTATGAATGAAAGTTTTGGCCGGCCATATGAAATGAGGTTTACTATTAATAGTGGTGGAGAAAATAAAATATGGGGGGGAAGAAAAAGGGAGAGAGAAAAAAGGAAAAAAAACTAAAAATAGAGAAGGGGAAGAATGTGGCCGGCCACATGTAAATGGAAAAAAAAATGAGTGGCAACATGATATGATGTATTTATGGGAGAGGATTATATAAAAATTAAAATAAGAAGATGCTACATGAAATAATTATATAAAGAGGCTTGCATGGGAAAGGAGGCTACATGTATTGATAGTTATAACTATTCATACATGGTCATGCATGAAAAATCAATTACCATGCATACATATATGAATAGTTATAATAATAATAAAGGATAATTCATGTATTGGGAGGAGAGAGAAAAGGTGGGCAAGCAACATGCATGCAAAACTTATTTGCGTGGGAAATATTTCTCGTACAAAAATGGACAGCGGGCGTTTTACGTCGAATCGTGTCGAATTCCCCCCAGGCCTGTCACAAAACAAAATAAAATGATATTAGTATAAATAATTATGATATATTAATAATTAGATAATTATATTAAAATTAAGAGTAAATACATATAATTTATAATATAAATATAATAATAATGATGAACATATTTTAGTCAAAATATGTGTCATCAACCCACTTGCACCCTATGGGTCGTACCCCTTCAGGTGGTTCCACCAAGTTCCAAACTTGGTTTGCATACATGGAGTCCATTTCGGATTTCATAGCCTCAAGCCATTTGTCGGAGTCCGGTCCATTCATAGCCTCTTGGTAGGTTGCTGGTTCATCATCATGATTCATAAGCAACACATTACCTATTTGAGACACGAGAAATCCATATCTCTCAGGCTCAAACCTCGGTCTACCAGATCTACGTAGGACTTGTGTTCCCTGAGCAGGTTCTCTAGCTACAACATCTTGTAGTCCTGTCTCAGAATCCAATTCCGGTTCATTCATTACATGTGGTTCTTGAACTTCTTCAAGCTCTACCTTTTCAGTCTTTCTTGATAAGAACTCTTTCTCCAAAAAGACACCAGTCCTTGCGACAAACACTTTGCCCTCAGACGGTAGGTAAAAGTAATACCCTTTAGTTTCCTTAGGATATCCCACCAGATAACATTTATCCGATTTGGGTTCCAGCTTGTCAGGCATTTGACGTCTCATGTATGCCTCACAACCCCAAATTTTAATGAACGACATACTAGGACGCTTCCCAGTCCATAACTCATATGGTGTCTTCAGAATCGTTTTCGTTGGAGCGCGATTCAATGTCATTGCAGCAGACTCTAAAGCAAAACCCCAAAAGGAAACAGGCAGGTATGCATGACTCATCATCGAACATACCATGTCTAACAGTGTACGATTTCTCCTCTCAGACACACCATTATGTTGTGGTGTTCTAGGTGGAGTGAGCTGTGATACAATACCACACTCTTTCAGATGATCACGGAACTCATGACTCAGGTATTCGCCACCTCGATCAGATCGGAGTGCTTTAACCCTTTTACCCAACTGGTTTTCTACTTCATTCTTGAACTCTTTGAACTTTTCAAAGGTCTCGGATTTGCACTTCATAAGATACACATATCCGTATCTACTGAAATCATCAGTAAATGTAACAAAGTAGAAATACCCACCTCTAGCCATGGAACTCATTGGTCCGCATACATCACTATGTACAACACCCAAGAGATCCTCAGCCCTCTCAGTATAACCAGTGAAAGGAGCTTTAGTCATTTTGCCTAACAAACAAGATTCACATCGCCCAAATGATTCATAATCAAATGAGTCCAAAAGTCCATCTCTATGGAGTTTGGATATGCGCTTCTCGTTGATATGGCCGAAACGACAATGCCATAGAAATGCAGGGTTCGAGTCATTTGTTCTTAGTCTTTTATTATTTTCTACATTACAGATCATATGGTCCAAGTTCAAGACATAAAGACCATTAAACAATTGGGCTACAACATAACAAACATCATTCTTAAATATAGAACAACAGTTGTTCTTAATTATAAAAGAAAATCCAATCATGTCCAAACATGAAATAGACATAATGTTTCTAGTTATGGCCGGAACAAAATAACAATTATCTAGTTCTATTACAAGCCCACTAGGCAAAGAAAGATGGTAAACCCCTATGGCTACATCAGCAACTCTTGCTCCATTGCCGACGCAGAGGTCCACCTCCCCTTTACTCAGCAATCTTCTCCTTCCCAGTTCCTGCACATTTGTACAAATGTGAGAACCACATCTGGTATCCAATACCCAAGATGAAGGAGCAGAAAGGTTTATCTCTATAACGTAAACATTTGAAGCAGAAGTCATACCTCCCTTCAATTTCTGCAGACCTTCAATGTACGAAGGACAGTTCCTCCTCCAATGACCAGCCTTGCCACAGTGGTGGCATTTCCCTTCCTTCACCGTGCTTTTCTTTTTCATCAGTGTTGAAGACTTGGGCTCAAGATATGACTTAGGTCCCACCTTCGTCTTCTTAGAGCCCTTGGCCTTGCCCTTTCCCTTACGCACCATCAGTATGGGGCTGGCAGGCTTGGCCTTCTTCATATTGATTTCGGCAGTTCTCAACATGCCTAGGAGTTCAGGCAGTGTCTTGTCTATTTCATTCATGTTGTAGTTCAATACGAACTGCTCATAACTGTCCGGCAACGATTGCAGGATCAGATCTGTGGCAAACTCTTGACCAAGAGGAAAACCCAGCCATTCAAGGTTCTCTATATACCCAATCATCTTGAGTACGTGAGTCCCTACTGAGTCTCGAACTCTCATCTTGCACTGAAACAACGCTTTTGTGACATCGAACCTCTCTTGACGAGCCTGCCCTTGAAACATTTTCTTGAGATGCTCGTCAATCTCCTTGCACCCCATGCTCTCATGTTGCTTCTGAAGCTCAGAGTTCATAGTGGCAAGCATAAGGCATTCGACATCTAAAGCATCATCAGTATACTTCTTATAAGTATCCTTCTCAGCACGGGAAGAGTTCCCGGTCGGCACCTCAGGGGCTTCTTCTTCCAAGACATAGAGCTTTCGCTCTTGCCTGAGAACAATTCTCAGGTTCCTATACCAGTCCATGTAATTTGTCCCACTGAGCTTATCCTTCTCAAGGATGGCTCTCAGAGACAAAGTGGAGTGTGAAACATTTTCCATGGAATTCTACAAGAATTTATGCAGAATAAAATTAGTACCAAAATTTCAAATACAATTTATTTTAATTTGGACTTCAATTAAAACACTCCCACTATTTTATTCGAAATGATAGCCCTCACTAACAATTCAGAGAGTTCATGCGAGCTACTCTCTTAGTGGACAAGATCCGTATTTCACCAACACAATGAGTCAGCTTTGGCTTTCCTCTCACGATGCGGTTATTTAGGTAGGCAACACTTGCCAATTGCATCCTCATGCAATTCTTGTATGCTTGGTGAATAACTCCTTACTCGCATCCATCATATGGTGCATGCCAACCCTATGCCTCTAGGCACTCAACCTTTGAGATCACCTAGTTAAGTTGGACCCGATGTCGACAGTGGGATATCACAATTATCCGCTCGCACCCTTACCAAGATAGATTAATGCACCTTGCTTTGGCAAGCCCACACTTCATCGATCGAGGCAGGAAGAGTGTCATCCATCGGAAGGCATCCGAACACTTAATATTTGATGAAGGGATTTTAATTATAGGTTAACAATTAACCATGATCAGCATTTGATCAATGTGCACATCCAAAGAAAAACAATTTTCTAAAACCACATGCATCCCTTATGTGCACAACCTGACACCATCAACATTTGATAGAAGGAGGGGCTAAATCTGAACATCTGGAAACTTCCAAATCCTTAAATTTACATGCATTGGACAAAGGCAAAGACAACTCAACTTAAGGCAGTAGACAAGCTCATCTCTCTATGTTGGATTCAAAATCCAAAACAAACTCGAGGGATGGTTACTGCTAAGGAGACTACAATTTCTAACAATTAGAAATTTCTACGAAATTCCAGAAGTTCTTGGCGGGGTACCAAGACTAAATCTAGACATTTAGAACACTTCTAAATCCCTAGGTTTACACGCACTGGAATAACAAAACTTCCAATACAACAATCATGGCCGCAACCTGCCTCTGATACCACTGTTGGGTTTCTCTATGAGGATGGCACAACGCTTGTGCACGCAGCGGAAAGGTAAAAACATCAAGAAAACCCAAAAGAGATGGGATCGGGCCATGGTAGTTGAATCAAGAAGTTAACACACAACTATGCAAAAATTACCTCGGTGGCGTTGAGTCACAACTCAACGGAGATGCTCCAAGCTTCGTATTCCTGCTGGTGGCGAGTTCTACGTGGAATAATGTCCACGTCTCTGCAGAAATCCACACGAGCGGGAGAACACCGAATTTTCCGTCGCACGGAAGATCGGGAAGGAGAAAGACCGCACCTTGCTTTCCTATGGACTGCTAGGTCCGCGCCAGGGATTGCAACACCAGCGACGATTGCCCGAGAGAAGGAAGTCGACGGAGCGAGCACGGCGGCGGCGGAACACTTCCGTCGGCGGCGGGATTCGGGATCGGCGGAACGAATGGAAAGACGGAACGCTTCCATCGCGGGATTCGGTTCGATCAGCTGCCAGAGAGCCTCATTCCCGAAAACACTAAGTGCCCCTTTTATACCGAAGGCATAAATAGACTTAGGAATATCGCTATCCGCAGACCACCCAGTAAAATAGGGTTCTAGTTTCGGCGAGTATCAGTCGGCGAGAATCGGCGAGAATCGGAGTACAATACTCGACGATTCTCGTCGATCGTCGAGCCGCTATCGACGACTCTCGACGATTCTCGTCGATCGTCGAGCCGCGGTCGACGACACTCGTCGATTATCGTCGATCGTCGAGCCGGGGTCGACGACACTCGTCGATTCTCGCCGATCGTCGAGCCGGGGTCGACGACACTCGTCGATTCTCGTCGATCGTCGAGCCGGGGTCGACGACACTCGTCGATTCTCGCCGTTCGTCGAGCCGGGGTCGACGACACTCGTCGATTCTCGTCGATCGTCGAGCCGGGGTCGACGACACTCGTCGATTCTCTCCAATCGTCGAGCCGGGATCGACGACACTTGTCGATTCTCGGTCGACGATCCTTACCAAGACTTCAAGGCAACACTTTGCCCAAAAACCCCATTTGGGTCGGTGATTGGTAACCTTTACCAACACAGTCAATCATCCAACTTCTCCACATCTCTTATGTGCGACCCTGCAGGCTCATATCGCGTTGGCAGTGAGATTATATGTTTGACCACTTCTAGATCACCATGGTAACTCCAACACTCTGGACATTAATGCAATGCAACATCACCGATCCAGACCAACTTGTTTGGGTAGGCTTCACACATCATGCCTATGTCCATTCTCGATTACGGACTCTACATGTACACAGCGGGTGTAACACCCCCTAGCCGTCACATAGTATATAGCAGTAGGTCCGGCCGAGGCCCGACGCCATATACCACAGACAGACCGGGTGGTTACTCAATGGAATACCATCCAACTAATTACAAACATCCTACACAGAGTCATTCTAGCGGAAGCAATTATTAAGAGTTGCAAATTAAAGAACCCAACCACAAGCATGAATGTCCACTACAAAACCCAATAGGAATGTAGTACAATACACCAGTACAATGGCCTTAAGGCCTTACAAATGTTTACTCGAATAAACTGTGTCTTCCATACCACGGCACGCAGGACGGTCACACATGAATAAACAAGAAAACACTCAAAATTTGGTCTTCGAGGGCCGACTCAGCAACATGGGATTTTGCCCGCTATTTACCTCTTGGTCCTGCAGCACCTGCAAGAAACAATCCACCGCAATGGTGGCAAACAAAGGCAACGGTCAGCAATGCTAACCAAATTATAACGATCTCTCCCCCAAACTCGGGGCGGCGATGCTCCTTCCCTGCACTTTATTAGGATAACCAAGCATTATATAGTAATAACACTACATCACTTGCGTAGGCACGCATGACCACACACCTCGTGCTCTCAAGGCACATTCTCGGTGAACCAGGTCAAAACCGCGGTCCCACCACCGCCACTTAGACGGCACAACTCGTGAGCATTTGAGTCTTTTAGGCAGAAGTCATAACACTTAAAATCATCAACATCCTATAGGCAGAAGTCATGATACTTAAAATCATCAACAACCTAAGACCTGACCTCTATGCCCTCGGTTGGCCTCAAAGACCAAACTACATAGAGCAGGAACGGTTCCAATCAACCCGTTGCTCACTCTCCACGACAATTAAAATCATCGGCACTGTTTAAGCTTTCCCGAAGCCCACGAACCGAACACACAATATTACATAGCCCAGTTATGTACAAGTTGGCTCTCAGGCCACTGTTGCAAGATAAAGACTGGGCGGTCTGTTGCTGTTCGGAGATCGGGCGGTCTGGAGGTTTCTCCTAGCCGGTCTGTGTGTTGGGCTGTTACAGTTTGGTGTCTCAGCGGTCAGGCGGCTTGTCTCAGACGACTTGGAGACCGGGCGGTCTAGCGGTCTCCTGTGACGACTTGCTCTATGTGGTGCTTGTTCTCTCATCCTAGTTGTGGTCGGGCGGTTAGCTGGTTTATCTAACCGCACGGCTTGTCCGGTTTGTCATTTTGTAAAGCCGCATATAATTGTAAATTTTTAGTCCCACATTGATTATTTGTAATCTCTCTCATCTCCTCCATTCTATAAAAGGGAGGCTATACCATTGTAATTGATACCTTTTGGGGATAATAAAGTTTCTGTTAAACCACTTCCGGTTTGTTTTCTGTTCGTTTCTAACATGGTATTAGAGGAAACAGTCTTTTTCTCCTGATTGTGTGCGCTCTCTGATTCTCGCGGCTTGATTCTTCTTTCCGCGACCTGTCTTCGCGGATTGATTCCTCCTCTAACCGTTGCCCTGTTCGCGCGGCTTGTTTCTTCTTTCCGCGACCTGTCTTCGCGGCTTGCCTTCTATTCTGACCGCTGTCCTATTCACGCGGCATGTTTCTCCTTGCTTCTCTTCTCTAGCTACTCTTCTTCATTGCCGCGACCTGTCCTTAAGTCGCAGCGACCTATTCTCACCGCTCTCCTCCTCTTAGTCGCCGCGACCTGTTTTGTAGTCGCCGCAACCTTGTTTCCTTCTAGCCGCTCCTGCTTACTCGTCGTTGCGGCCTATCTTTTGCCGTCCAACCTGTTTTCTCCTTCCTGCGGCCTTCCTAGCTGTGCGGCCTGCTTATGTTCGCCCGGCTTGCGACTTGTTGTTGTCGCCGCTTCTTCCTATTCTCTCATCGTCTCTCTTCAATGGATTCCACCTCCAAGCTCTCCGCCTTGGTGGTCACCTCTTCTGGTAGTGCCCATGATGTTACTCGTGGACGATGGTTGATCGACTCTGGTGCTACAAATCATATGACAGGCAATCCTCAGTTTTTCTCTCATCTAGAAACACATGATCGGTTTCCCCCGGTCATCGTTGTTGATGGCTCTCCCTCCCCGGTCAATGGGACGGGCATGGTTCAAGTCACTCCCTCTCTGTGCCTGGCAGATACCCTCCATGTGCCCCAGTTTCCTTGAAATTTATCATCGGTTACTTCTTTATGCAAGCGACTACAGTGCTCCGTCACATTCACTCCTACTTCTTGTTCTTTTCAGGATCCGGACTCCCAACGGACGATTGCTACTAGGATTGAGAGTGGCGCCCTCTACTTCCTCGATAACGTCTCTGCTCTATCCGCCTTCTCCTCCTCCTCTATAGATCTTCTCCAATGGCATCTTCGCCTTGGTCATGCTCCTCCCCGGATTCTTCGCCAGCTTCTGCCCCACCTCCCTCCACATCATCCTCCTCTTAATTGTGACGCATGTCAACTTGGCAAGCATCACCGCTCCCCCTTTCCTCCAAAGCAAGATCGTGGTTCTACCCGTCCGTTTGATCTTGTTCACTCCGACATCTGGGGTCCTGCTCCTACCCTTACCATTGGTCGGGGTAGTTCCTATTTTGTTACTTTCATTGATGACTTTTCTCGCTGTACTTGGGTATATCTCTTACGCGACCGCTCTGAACTTTTTGATGTATGGACATCCTTTTACCATTCCATTCAAACTCAGTTTGATGTCTCCATTAAAATCTTATGCTCGGATAATGCAAAAAAATATCTCAGTCAAGCTTTTTCCTCTTTCTACACGCAACATGGGATTATTCATCAAACCAGTTGCGTTTACACCTCCCAACAAAATGGAGTAGCGGAACACAAAAACCGTCACCTCCTTGATGTCGCTCGCACTCTGCTCATGCAAATGCATGTCCCTCGCTCCTACTGGGGCTATGTTGTTCTCATCGCTTGCTATCTCATCAATCGCATTCCCTCCACCATTCTCCATGGTCAAACTCCTTTCTCCATTCTCTATCCAGGCAAAGTTCCCTTTCCTCTTCCTCTCAGTATCTTTGGCTGCACAGCCTTTGTGCATGCTCCCTCTGCCACCCGCGACAAACTCTCCCCGCGGTCCACTAAATGTGTCTTTCTGGGGTACTCTCTCACTCAGAAAGGTTATTGTTGCTTTGACCCCGTTACCCGCAAGCAATTTGTCTCTGCGGATGTCACCTTCTTTGATAATGCATCTTACTTCTCTTCCTCTTCCTCCTCTACTCCTGCTGATCCTACCTCTCACCACAGCCCCACAATTCCCTCTGCTCCTACTGTAGTTCCACCACCTCCACCATATCCACCATCTCCACTATCTCCACCCTCTCCCGCCTCTTCTCCCCCATCTCCCTCCTCTTCGCCACTATAGCTCTCTCCTCCCGGGCCAGCTCTCTCCGCCACGGATGCTCCGGTTGCTGAGGAACATGCCAACCTGGATCTACCCATAGCTCTTCGCAAAGGGGTGCAGACGTGTACCCAGCACCCGCTGGCTGCTGTTGTTTCATATGATTGTCTGACTCCTTCTCGCAGGACATTTGCATTGGCTATCTCTGAGACCGTAACTCCCCGCACCTACCAGGAGGCTCTCACTATTCCTCATTGGAAGACTGCTATGGATGAGGAAATTGCTACCCTCACTGAACGGGGGACCTGGACCCTAGTTCCCCCACCTTTGGGAACGAATATTGTTGGCTGTCGTTGGGTCTTTGTTGTGAAATTCTGTCCCGATGGTAGCGTGGACCGCTACAAGGCCCGCCTGGTGGCCAAAGGTTTCACTCAGACATATGATGTTGATTACTTTGATACTTTCTCTCCCGTGGCTCGTCTCAGCACCATTCGGGTCCTTCTCTCTATTGCTGTCAACAGGGATTGGCTCATTTCGCAGCTGGATGTTAAGAATGCTTTCCTCTACGGTGATCTGCAGGAAGATGTTTACATGGAGAAACCTCCTGGGTATGTTGCTCAGGGGGAGAGACGAGTATGCCGGCTAAAGAAGGCTATCTATGGCCTCAAGCAGAGCCCTCGTGCATGGTTTGACAAGTTTAGTGGCATTATTGCGGCCATTGGTTTTACGAGAAGCTCAGCAGATAACTCCTTGTTTGTTCAGAAAACCGCCTCTGGTCTGGTTGTTCTTGCGGTTTATGTTGATGACATTCTTCTTACTGGTGATGATCAGGATGGGGTATTGCTGACCAACACCTGCTCACAAAGGATATGGGGTCCCCGAAATACTTTCTGGGGATTGAAATCTCTAGGAAGCCCAACTCCATGGTCATTTCCCAACGAAAGTATGCTCTTGATCTTTTAAAGGAGGTAGGATTGACTGGTGCTAAACCTGGCCGTTGTCCTATGGCTGCTGGAGAAGACAAAATTTGGACAGATGACTCTCCTCTTCTATCCGATCTTACGAGGTACCGGCGTTTGGTGGGCAAGCTCATTTATCTCATGGTAACCAGGCCCGACATCGCTTATGCTGTTGGTAAGGTGAGCCAGTTCATGCATGCTCCTAGGGAGTGTCATCTACAATCTGCCCTGAAGATATTAGAGTATATTAAAGCAGCACCAGGGAAAGGACTCCTCTTTCAAAAGAATGGTCACCTACGGGTTGAAGCGTACTCTGATTCAAGTTATGCTGATGACAAAGGGGACCGCAAATCGACATCAGGTTTCTGCACGTTTGTTGGAGGCAATCTTATGAGTTGGAAGAGCAAGAAATAGTCTGTGGTCTCTAGGTCTAGTGCAGACGCAGAATATCGCAGTATGGCGTCGATTACATGTGAGTTGAAATGGTTGCGGGCTCTCATGCTTGACTTAGGAGAGGTTTACAACTATCCTCTTCCTATGTTCTGTGACAACAAGGCCGCGATATACACTTCCAAAAATCCGGTCTTTCATGAGAGAACAAAACACATAGAAGTTGACTGTCATTTTATTCGGGAAGAGATATTGAAGAAGCAGATTTGCACTCTGTTTGTCACTTACGACAATGAGTTGGCATACGTCTTCACCAAGCTGGTGTCCGCTTCCTTTTTCCACATTTGTGACAAGCTGGGCATGATTGATATCTATGCTCCATCTTGAGGGGGAGTATTATAGGATGGAGACCGGGCGGTCTGTTGCTGTTCGGAGACCGGGAGGTCTGGCGGTTTCTCCTAACCGGTCTGTGTGCTGGGCTATTACAGTTTGGTCCCAGCGGTCAGGCGGCTTGTCTCAGACGACTTGGAGACCGAGCGGTCTAGCGGTCTCCTGTGACGACTTGCTCTCTGTGGTGCTTGTTCTCTCATCCTGGTTGTGGTCGGGCGGTTATCCGGTTTGTCTAACCACACGACTTGTCCGGTTTGTCATTTTGTAAAGCCGTATATACTTGTAAATTTTTAGTCCCACATTGCTTATTTGTAATCTCTCTCATCTCCTCCATTCTATAAAATGGAGGCTATGCCATTGTAATTGATATCTTTTTGGGATAATAAAGTTTATGTTAAACCACTCCCGCTTTGTTTTCTATTCGTTTATAACACCCACCAAGATGGCAGAATCACGCATCTACCCAGTTTTCCGGGTGCACCTCGAGGTTAGCCCCTAAGGCTCCCTGCTGCAATCTACCGCGTAGAAAACCTGAAAAACAAGCATTTGCGTGGAGTCTTCTCCGGCCATTCAAGCAATGCAACATCACCGATCCAGACCAACTTGTCTGGGTAGGCTTCACACATCATGCCTATATCCGTTCTCGATTACGGACTCTACATGTACACAGCGGGGACTATTCATGTCTACCAGAAGGAACGCCTCAACTCACCGCAAACTCGCAAGAGTGGGCTTCCTATGCAAAGGAAAAGAGGACTTCACATGTCCTAGGATGAGAATTGTTACCCTAGCATTTTTCCTTGGCGTTATGGAAATGTATGCGGATGGAAAGCACCGCAATCTCCTTGCCTTCGTAGATCCGAAGTCGGCTCGCGATTTGGAGCTCTGAAACTCCGCCGATAATCAGATCTAGCCTCCTTTCTTCTTCCTTGCTCTCCCTTCTCTCTAGACTTTTAGAAAGAGACTAAGTGAAAGAAGTGAAGGATTTGAAACCCTTTTCCCGGGTATATCCCAGTAGGAACAACCCCTAGTCGTCAGATCCCAAAATAAGGAAACGAACGACCACGATCCGGAGCTGAAATGCAAAACCTGGGCCGAACACGGCCTGCGACACGCCCGTGTCCATGTCTGTGTCCCCCATTCGCCATCAAAATCGGTGTGTCTCGAAAAACACACGGGCACCCGACACGCCGGTGTTCGACCTGACACGCCCGTGTCAGTCAGTACATGCCCGTGTTCCCGGGCGTGTTCCTCCATCAACACAGGAACAACACCAACCCGAGACTCACACGGGTCTTGGACACGCCCGTGTCCTATTTGAAACGCCCGTGTGATACTCGAACACACCTGGGCTCCAGGCCATGTTCACTGTCTCGACACTTCGTCTCGACTCTTCGTCGGCCACCTGACACGGCCTTGGATACGCCCATGTCCTAGGCCGTGTTCCCTGTCTCAACACATCGTCGAGCGAAAATGTCTACTTTCAGGGTAGATCGTCGACACGAGCTCGACACGCCCTAGGACACGCCCGTGTCTCAGGCCTTGTTTGCTGCTCGACGATCGTTGACTCCAAAATTCGGCGACCTCTCGGCCAAATCGTCGACCCAAACACGATACGCTCTGGGACACACCCGTGTCCCAGGCCGTGTGCCCCCTGCCAAATTCCAAACTTGGCTAAAAATGCCTCCCGTCGCTCTTTGAGTTTCGGGGCGTTACAACTCTCTCGCTCTTAAAATAATTTCGTCCTCGAAATTACATAAAGCAAAGAAACATAAAACTTAAATGGTACCTGAGTGAAACAACTCCTGTTACTCCTCAAGCATGGTCTGCTTTCGCTCCCAAGAGAGCTCTTCCCGACCGTAATTGTCCCAACGGACCATGACCATCCTGATCTCTTTATTGCGTAGTCGCTTGACTTCTGAGTCCTCAATTCGAACGGGCTTGACCTTTGTCATCAACCCATTATCGACAGGCACTTAATCCACCGCGATCACATACGAAGGCTCTTGCACCGCCTTCCGTAGCACCGATATATGGAATACATCATGTAGACCACTAAGCTCCACTAATAGCTTCAAATGATAAGCTGCTTCACCAATCCGCTCCAGAACGTCAAACGGTCCAAGGTACCTCGGGCTTAGCTTCTTTAAGCACCGCACCCGCGAGACACCCTTGAACGTCTTCATCTTCAAGTACACCCAGTCGCCAACAGCAAACTCCATGTTCCTGTGCTTGGTATTATATTACTTGTAAAAGTAGCAAACACGCATCTAACAAGCAGCTAACAAACAGGCAGAAATTTGAATAATTGAAAGTTTTATTATCCAAAAAGATATCATTTACAAAGGTATGACCTCACTTTTTATAGAATGGAGGAGATAGGAGAGAGTACAAACAAACAATGTGGGACTAAAAATTTACAGGGCTGTGCGGCTAGAAATTAAAGAGACCGCACAGGCTGCGCGGTTAGACAAATGGTCTAACCGCTAGGCAACTCCAGCTGGAAGAGAACATGCCACAATAGGAGACCGCTAGACCGCCCGGTCTCCAAGCTTCTGAGAGAGACCGCCAGACCACTCGGACTACAAACAGTACCAGTCTGAACACGAACCTGCTGGAAAGGAACCTCTAGACCGCGCGGTCAATAACCCGCCAGACAAGACCGCGAGGCCGCCCGGTCTAATACTTCAACACTCCCCCTCAAGCTGGAGCATAGATATCAATCATGCCCAGCTTGTCACAAATGGGGAAGAAGGAAGTAGAAACCGGTCTTGTGAAGATATCCCCCAATTCTTTGTCGGAGGTGACAAACAGAGTATAAATCTACTTTTTCAAGACCTCTTCCCGAATGAAATGGCAGTCGACTTCTATATGTTTTGTTCTCTCATGGAAGACCGGATTTTTGGATATGTATTAGCGGCCTTGTTGTCACAGAACATAGGAAGAGGATAGTCGTAGACCTCTCCTAGGTCAAGCATGAGAGCCCGCAACAATTTTAACGCACACGTGGTTGACGCCATACTCCGGTATTCGGCTTCTGCACTGGATCTTGAGACAACAGACTGTTTCTTGCTCTTCCAACTCACAAGATTTCCTCCAACAAAAGTACAAAAACCTGATGTGGACTTACGATCACCTTTATCATCCGCATAGCTTGAATCTGAGTAGGATTCAACCCTCAAATGACCATTCCTCTGAAAGATTAACCCTTTGCCTGGTGATGCTTTGACATACTCTAAAATCTTCAAGGCAAGACTGAAGATGACACTCCTTGGGAGCTTACATAAACTGACTAACCTTGCCTACAACATAGGAGATGTCAGGTCTGGTCATCGTGAGATAGATGAGTTTGCCCACCAAACGTCTGTACCTTGTGACATCATATAGAAGAGGCGATTCATCTGTCCATGTTTTGTCTTCTCCAATAGCCATGGGAAACCGGACCGGTTTGGCACCTGTCAATCCTGCCACTTGTAGAAGATCAAGAGCATACTTCCGTTGGGAGAGAACCAATGAGTCAAGCTTCCGAGAGATTTCTATCCCCAAAAAGTATTTCGGGGAGCCCATATCCTTCATGACCAGGTGTTGACAGAGGTGTTTCTTCGTCAAGTCCACTCCAGCTTGGTCATCGCCAGTAAGAAGAATATCATCCACATACACTGCCAAAACCACCAGTCCCGAGGCGGTTTTGTGAATAAATAAGGAGTGATCAGCCGAACTCCTTGCAAAGCCAATAGTAGCCACAAAGCCACTGAACTTGTCGAACCACGCCCGAGGGCTCTGCTTTAGGCCATAAATGGCCTTCTTCAAACGGCATACTCGTGTCTCCCCCTGAGCAACATACCCAGGAGGTTACTCCATGTAGACGTCCTCCTGAAGATCCCCATAGAGAAAGGTATTCTTGACATCAAGATGGGAAATAGCCCAATCCCTGTTGACAGCCATGGAGAGAAGAACCCAGATGGTGCTGAGGCGAGCAACCAGAGAGAAAGTATCAAAGTAATCAATGTCATAAGTCTGAGTGAAGCCTTTTGCCACCAGCCGGGCCTTGTAGCGATCCACAGCGCCATCGGGGCGAAATTTCACAACAAACACCCAACGACAGTCAACCACATCGGTACCCACTGGTGGAGGAACAAGGGTCCAGGTACCCCTCTCAGTAAGAGTATCCATCTATTCATTCATGGCAGATTTCCAATGAGGAATAGCAAGAGTCTCCTGGTAGGTGCGGGGAGTGGCAGTAGCGGAGATAGCTAAGGCAAAACATCTGCGAGAAGGAGAAAGCTGATCATAGGAAACAACTGCACAAGTGGGTGTTGAGTACATGCCCGCACCCATTTGCGAAGAGCAATGGGAAGATCCAGATCGACACGGGCCTCAGTGACAGGAGCGTCCGTGGCGGAAAAGGTTGGCCCAGGACTAGAGAGAGACGACTGCGGAGAAGAGGGAGAAGGTGGAGGTGGTAAGACGGACATAGGAGGAGAGAGAGGAGGAGAGAAGTGAAGAGGGGAGACGTCGATAGGAGTGGAAGGAACGGAGAGAGATGGTGGAGAAGCAGAGACATCAGGAGGAAGAGGGGATTTAAGAGAGAAGTAGGATGCATTCTCGAAGAAGGTCACATCTGCAGACACAAATTGTTTGCGCAGAACGGGGTCAAAACAACAATAGCCTTTTTGAGTGGTAGAGTACCCCAAAAAGACACACTTGGTGGAACGGGGGGAAAGCTTGTCGCGGGTAGCGGACGGAGCGTGTACAAAAGCCGAACACCCAAAGACACAGAGAGGGAGAGGAAATGGTTCCTTGCTGGGGTATAGAATGGACAAGGGTGTCTGGCCGCGGAGAACCGTGGAGGGAAGGCGATTGATGAGATAGCAAGCGAGTAGCACAGCGTAGCCCCAGTAGGATCGGGGCACGTGCATCTGCATCATGAGAGTGCGAGCGACATCATGGAGGTGACGGTTTTTACGCTCCGCCACCCCATTTTGCTGGGAGGTGTAAACACAGGTGGTCTGATGAACAAGTCCATGTTGCAGAAAGAAGGAGGAAAACTCATGACTAAGATATTCCTTAGTATTATCAGAGTGAAAAACTTTAATAAAAATATCAAATTGAGTTTTGATCATATAATAAAAAGATTGCCAGACAGAAAAGAGTTTAGAGCGATCTTTTAATAGATACACCAAGGTACATCTAGAAAAATCACCAATAAAAGTTACAAAGTAGGAACTACCCGACCAACGGTGAGGGTAGGAGCGGGACCCCATACATCAGAATGAATGAGATCAAACGGGCGAGAGGAGCCACGGCCTTGCTTCGGCGGGAAGGAGGAGAGATGATGTTTGCCAAGCTGACACGCAGCACAGTTGAGCGGAGGACTGGTCGGAGGTAAGTGGGGCAGAAGCTATCGAAGAATCTGAGGAGGAGGATGTCCAAGGCGAAGATGCCATTGAAGCAGATCTGTAGAGGAGGAGGAGTAGGCGGACAGAGCGGAAACGTTATCGAGGAAGTAGAGGCCGCCGCTCTCAGTCCCAGTAGCAATCGTCCGCTGGGTCCTCGGGTCCTGGAAAGAACAAGAAGTGGGAGTGAATAAGACGGAGCACTGTAGTTGCCTGCATAAAGTTGTAACAGATAATAAATTGCACGGGAACTTCGGGACATAGAGAGTGTCCTCCAAGCGAAGCGACGGGGTGACTTGAACCATGCCCGTCCCATGAAATGGGGAGGGTGAACCATCCTCCACACGAACCAGGGGCAATCGGTCATGCGTTTTAAGGAGAGAGAAGTAATGAGGGTTGCCGGTCATGTGATTTGTAGCACCAGAGTCAATCAGCCATTTACCTTGGGTAACGACGTGGGCACTACCTGAAGTCATGGCAATAGAGGCAGACAGCCGAGAGGAGGTGGGGGTTGAGGAAGATGCATCACCAGAAGGGCGAAGATGAGGATTTTTCTGCCAGCAACAATCAACAGAATGGCCGGTACGACCACAGTGAGAGCAGAGGAACCTGGACAAACCGCGCTCGCTTGAGTGGCTGCGGCCACTAGGCCCCCCCCCCCCCCCCCCCCCCGCTGAGCTTGGTGAGCATAGGAGTCCTGGGGAGGTGGGGAGGACAATAGAGGATGCTGGAGCAGTGAAGTAACAACGACAATGCGAGCCACGATGGCATCCAAAGTGGGAGACTACGCCTCACCCAAGATCTGCTGGCGGATCATATCAAAGGACTCGGGAAGGCGGAGAAGATAACAAACAACTAGGAGTTCCTGGAAGTGTTTGTGCTATTCGGCCAAGTCCGCGGAGAAGGGGCGACTCTGGAGGATCTCTGCGCCAAGAGCCGGAACTTGCTGTTAAGCCGCAGTAGGAGACATGGAAGAGCGGTCGAAGAGGTCCGAATAAAGAGTATAAATGCGGGACGTCTGGCCCCCCTTCAAATAGAGAGTAGCCAGGTGAAGCCAAGCAGCCTTGACCATCTCATCATGGAGAATGATGGGAAGGCACTTATCAGAAAGGCTGTTGGCCAGCTAAGTGCGAACAAGCGCATCACTCGCATCCCAGTCATCATATTGAGCAGAGTTAAGAGGAGGAGGGTCATCAGTGAGGTGATGACGCTTATGTTGAGAGCGTAGAAGAAAGGTGAAAGAATCGCTCCAATCCGGATAGTTGGAGCCAACAAGTTTATAACGCGTGCAAAGGTTTCCAGAAGGAGTAGGAGGAGGAGGAGCTGCAGGGGTGGTGGAGGTAGAGACAATGGGGGTGGAGAGACTGGAATTATCCATAGAGAAGGCAGGAAACCGCACGAATAGAAGAGAAGTCACGGGGAGAGAAAAAAGAGAGAAGGTCGCACGACCTAAGTAGGAGGCTGCGACATGAGAAGGAGACCACAGCGAACAAGTATGAAACCACAGCGGGCTAAAGAGAAGAAGCCGCAACGGCACAATGGCAGAACACCAGCATCCAGGAAGCAGACCAAGGCATAGGGAAAGAGATCGCGCGAACTGAAGAGAAGAGGAAGCAGGGGACCCGTGAGAACAGGTCGAGAAAAGTCCGAAGGAAGTCGCGCGAACAGGGCAGCGACAAGGCAAAGAAGCCGCTTGGACAAGCCGCGCGGACAGAAGAGCCAAAGATGAAATCAGGTCGAATCGATCGTTGGCTCTGATACCATGTAAAAGTAGCAAACACGCAGCTAACAAGCAGCTAACAAACAGGCAGAAATTTGAATAATTGAAAGTTTTATTATCCAAAAAGATATCATTTACAAAGGTATGACCTCTCTTTTATAGAATGAAGAAGATAGGAGAGAGTACAAAAAAACAATGTGGGACTAAAAATTTACAAGGCTGGGCGGCTAGAAATTAAAGAGACCGCACAGGCCGCGTGGTTAGACAAATGGGCTAACCGCTCGGCAACTCCAGCAAGAAGAGAACATGCCGCAATAGGATACCGCTAGACTGCCCGGTCTCCAAGCTTTTGAGAGAGACTGCCAAACCGCTCGGACTACAAACAACACCAGTCTGAACACGAACCTGTTGGAAAGGAACCGCTAGACCGCGCGGTCAATAACCCGCCAGACAAGACCGCGAGGTCGCCCGGTCTAATACTTCAACAGTACTTAGCCTGGAGGTCCTGAGCGATTAGCAACCTCTCCCGAATGGTTCGCACCAAAGAAGTAGCATCTTCCACTTGTCACTTGTACAACTTTGACTCGCCCGTTTCTAACCAAGACAACGGCGTGCGACATCTTCTACCATAAAGGGCATCGAAGGGCGCCATTTGTATGCTTGCCTGGTAGCTATTGTTGTACGCGAACTCCACCAAGTATAGGTGGTCTTCCCACTGCTTCCCAAAGTTCAGGACACACATGCGAAGCATGTCCTCCATTATGATATTGACCCTCTCAGTCTGCCCATCCGTTTGCAGATGAAAGGCTGTGCTGAAATTCAGTTTTGTTCCCAACATCTGCTGCACCAACCTCCAATCATTGGATGTGAACCTCTCATCTCGGTCACTCACGATGCTGCGGGGCACACCGTGAAGCCGTACTATGTTATCCACATATAACTTCGCCAGTTTCTCCACGGGATGATCCTTCCTATGTGGAATGAATTGCAACACTTTCGTTAGACGATCTACGACTACCCAAATGGCGTTGTTCACTTTTTGCGACCTTGGCAACCCGTGCACAAAGTCCATAGTAATGTCGTCGAACTTCCACTCCGGAATAAAAAAGGACTTCAAGAATCCTCTCGGCTTTTGGCACTCCATCTTCAACAAAGCGCATGTCTGACACTTTGCCACGTACAGTGCCACATCCTTCTTCAGTCGTGGCCACTAGAACAATTTCTTCACATCTTCGTGCTCCCCGAGTGAATTGTGTACTTGGTATGATGCGCCTCGTACAACAATTCCACCCACAAAGTGCCCACATTTGGGACGCACAGACGACCGTCTTTCCAAAACAATACATCCACAACCTTATATTGGGAATTTGACCCATCTAGAGCCTCAACCATGAGCTGCTTCATGCTGCTATCCACATCCAAATCCTACAGAATCAGATTAGCCAGGTCATACTGAACTTCCGTCCAGTTCAATAGCGTTTCAGCATTCGACTGCTTGTCTATACAAAAGATCTCCAACGCCTCAAACTCCCGAACCAACCACTCGTCATGGACCGACAGCCAATTGGATTGAGCTGGGGCCCGGCGACTCAACGCGTCCGCCACCGCATTGCCTTTACCAGGCACGTAATGGATCTTGAAAGTATAGTCCCCCAGGAACTCCATCCATCTACGTTGCGGCATGTTTAGATCCTTCTGATCCAACAAATATTTGAGGCTCTTGTGGTCGGTATAGGTATCAACACTTACCCCATACAAGTAGTGTCTCCACAGTTTCAAGACAAAAATCACGGCCGCTAACTCCAAGTCATGGACCAGATAATTCCTCTCGTGCACTTTCAGCTATCTCGAGCCATACGCGATCACACTTCCGTGCTGCAGTAGCACATAACCCAAGACACTGCCCGAAGAATCACTATAGATTTCAAAGCCTTCGGTCCCACTCGGCAAACTCAGCACAGGCGCCGTGGTCAACCGACACTTCAACTCCTCAAAAGCTCGCGCGCACTCCGGCGTCCAAACGAACTTCTGCTCCTTCCTCGTCAAAGTAGTGAGGGGTAACGCTATCCGCGAGAAGTTCTCCATAAAGTGCCTGTAATAGCTAGCAAGCCCTAAAAAGCTCCGGACTTCTGCTATCGTAGAAAGCACAGGCCACTCCCGTATTGCAACAATCTTCGCCGTATCCACCGCAATGCCCTCTCTACTTACTATATGACCAAGGAACGCCACTGAGGACAACCAAAACTCGCATTTGGAGAACTTGGCGTACAATTGATTCCCCCTCAGCGTCTCCAGCACCAAATGCAAATGCTTAAAGTGATCCTCCTCACTTTGCGAGTACATCAAAATATCATCGATGAAGACGATCACAAAATGGTCCAAGTACTCCCTGAACGTCCGGTTCATCAAATCCATGAACATCGACGGCGCATTAGTCAGCCCAAACGGCATGATCGTAAACTCGTAATGCCCGTATCTTGTATTGAATGCTGTCTTAGGGATATCACTCTCCCTTATCCTTAGCTGATAATATCCAGACTTAAGATCCAACTTTGAGTACACCGTCGACCTGACAAACTGATCGAACAGATCATCAATCCTCGGTATCGGGTACTTGTTCTTTTCCATTAGCTTGTTTAACTCCCGATAATCAATACAGAGTCTCAAGCTCCCGTCCTTCTTCTTTACAAAGAGGACCGGTGCGCTCCAAGACCACGAACTTGGACGCACAAACCCTTGCTCTAGCAACTCTTGCAGTTACACCTTCAGCTCCGCCATTTCCTTAGGCGCTAGCCGATACGGAGAGCGTGACACATGTTTCGCACCTGGCACTAGCTCAATCGTGAAATCTATCTCCCATTGAGGCGGGGCTCCAGGAAGATAGGCAGGGAACACATCAGGATACTCATCTACCACTGAAATACTATCCATCGTAGGCTTAGGCTTTGCAACATCCACTAGTGTAAAGAACAGCTCTGCACCAGCACGAACCGTCTTCACCACCTGAAGAGCAGACATCAACGTCTTGCTCAACCCTTTCAAGCCCGTGAAAGTCGTCTCACGACCTGTTCCAAACTTGACTTCCTTGCGACCGCAATCAATATAAGCTTGCTACTCCGAGAGCTAGTCCATGCCAAATATTACGTCGAACTCCACCAGCGGCAATAGCGACTCTAGCAAATGGAACTCCTGACTCCTAATCCGAATCTGAACGCCATAGATTCTCTCCGCGCGCATCGAATACCCATTGGGCAACAACACATCTAGTATGTCATTCACCATCGAAGAAGGTACTCCGATATGCGATATGAAGCTTTTGGACAAAAAGGAGTGCGAAGCTCCCGTATCAAAGAGTGCTCTCGCCGGATTCTCATAAATCAAAACAAATCCTAAACAAGCAGTGGTAAGGTAACACGTGTATAACAAATATTTTAAATTTAACTTGCTATAAATTTAAATCGTACCTGTCACCACATCCGCTTGTTTGATGGACTCCTGTTGGCCAAGATTATAAACTCTCGGTTGAGCCGGAGCATAATTGTACCACCCCCATCCGTCGTATGGCATATAGTAGAAGGTCCAGTTGGAACCCGACAACATATACTGCGGACAGTCGGAAGGGTTACGTATGAATAACCAAACTATCCAATTAAGACTACTCATCCTAACACAGAACATTCTAGCGGAAGCTTTTAAATAGTTGAAAGAACCCAAACTTGTATCCAATAATCATGAATGTCCAACACCACTACAACTGGAATGAAAACAAATACACAGAAAGGTACACGGCCTTATGGCCTTACAGAGGTTCACTTAACTAAATAATGTTTTCCATACATCGGCTCGCAGGCCGGCCACACATGACAAAATAAACTACAACTATTCGTTTTGGCCTTCTAGGGCCAGCACGGCAACATGGGCTCCAGCCCGCTACTTGGTACTCGGCTCCGCAGCACCTGCAAGCAACATTCTGCCGCACGGTGGCAAACAAAGCAACGGTCAGCCAAAAGCCGACCAAATTATAACGACCCCGCCCCTAACTCGGGACGGCGGTGCTCCTTCCCTACAAATCATTAGCCCAGCTAAAATAATATAGTACAAACATGCTAGCCACAGGTGTAGGCTCGCACGGCCAAACACCCCGTGCACTCAGGGCACATTATTGGTGAATCCTGACACTTCAGCGTCTTCGCCACCACCCACAGGATGGCAACAGTGTGAGAATTTTAGCCTTTCTGACCACTATCTAAGGCTCCCCACTATGCCAACGACCAGTCCCCTATGTGGGTCTCTCGCACCGAACCACATAGCCCAGGTCCGATTCCACTTGCCCATTGCTCACAACGCATAGTACACCTTAAGACGTACACACGAGCAAAGCTTCTCTCGGATCTTGCCATTTCCAAACAATCACATAACCCAGTTATGTTCATGGCCGGTTCCCAGACCGCCAAGTTAGTAGAACAACGATTCCGCTCAGTTTTTTGGGTGCGCCTTGGAGTTAATCCCCAAGGATCCCTGCTGCAATCTACCACGTAGAAACCTGAAAACTCAAAGCACAGAGTCTTCTACGGCAAACCATAACAAATGCAACATCACCGATCCAGACCAACATGTCCGGGTAGGCTTCACACACAATGCCTATGCCCGTACTTCGATTCCGGACTATATATGCAACACAAGGGGGACTATTCCCGTCAACCCCAAGGAACACCGCACACTCACCGCACACTCGCCGCACAGAGTCTTCCTGCGCGAGTACATGTATGTGGGCCCCGCCTTGCGGCTAGCTCCTCCAAGTGCATCCGATGGCTCCCCATCAACTCCCCCCGACTGAAAGGCCTTCCTGATAGAAGTCTTCGCAACGGGATTCCCTCCACAGATCCGCTCTCGGTTCTCTAAACGGTGCTCCGATGCTCCGCCGGCTCCCGGAATCCTCCTCCATCTTCCTCCTTGCTCTAACTCCTTGGAAAGAGAAAGCTTAAGGGAGAAATGAGGAGTTAAACCACCATTCCCGGCCTTAACAGAGCAGGAACATGCCTGGGCCGTCAGATCTTAATTAAAGAAAACGAATGGCTCAGTTCAGTACAGAAATCCTAAAACCTGGGCCGAACACGGCCTCGCACACGGCCTTGTCCCAGGCCGTGTGCCTCGATCCTGGTACGATCGTCGAACGCAGAAAAAACCACACGGGCACGACACGCCCATGACTCAACCTGACACGCCCGTGTCGGGTCCTGGACACGCCGGTGACCGGAGGCGTGTCACGAAAAACCGTCACGCCAACCGTCACGACTCTAGGGAACACGGGTACTGACATGCGTAGGCATAAGCCCGTGTCAAATGACACGCCCGTGTCATTTTCAGGATGCACTTGATTTAGATAAAGAGAAATGATTCTTGCAAAGTTGGGTGCCTTCATGCTTTCCTTAATTTTGTCAAAAAGCACATGTCCCCACAGGAATTTCTTGCGACATACCACAACCGTCATCATGTAGATGAAATCAGAGGATATGTATCCAAGTGAACCTGTTTTGCAGAGGAGGACTTTTCCTAGAATGTCAGCCAACACCTTGCTCTCATCATTCATATTCTGTCTTCGAATGGAAGTAGTGGATTGGGAGAGACAACAGAATGATAGAGCCCTGGAGTAGTCGGGTTCTTCCAAGTAGTCTTCCTTTCCAATAAAAGGTAATCTCAGAAATTTGGTTAAAGAGGATGACTTCATCTTGATCTTCACATCTTTGACATGGCTTTTCAGCAATTTCCCAGACCTTTTAAGTTTGGCATTTCTGGAGAATTTTTTGACTTCTGTAATCAAGACTTTGCACGGATGCTCAAGGATGAAGGTTAGGCCGACGGATTCAAGAGGAAGAATAACATTCCGAAATCATCAAAAATTTCTTCGATACCTGACCGAACGAACTCACTGCCGAATCCAATTTTTGCAGTAGGAGTCATTGATTGAAGAAGATGAGAAGTTTCTGACTTTTTGGAGAAGAAAGACGGTGTTTAACGAGAAGAGCGGCAGAGGTTTCGGCAGAACTGAAGCGTCATTCTCGGGAAAGCTTTTTCGAATTTATGGAGTTGGATGTTCTATGGACTTTCCTATTTATATAAAATTGAAAATTTTGAAGAATAATGAAAAGCATACCTGAGAAAATGACTGTTCCAATTCATCTTTAAAATTTATGCGGCTGATTTCTCGAGAAGCACCTTATTTCATGAGAAATCAAATGATTTCCCGAGAAGTCCAAGTAAGTTTCCTAAGAAATCCAATATTTCTCGAGACATGCAGTTACGTTTTCTTGAGAAATTAAGTGATTTTTCGAAAAATCTATTTTTTTTCTCGAGAAGTATAGTTCTTTTTCGAGAAATCAGGCAGTTTTTGAGAAATCCACTTGTTTTTCTGAGAAATATAAATTAACTATAGAATCTTCCCTTGACTTCAAACGTGAGCTTTTCAGCACTCGATGTTGAGCATACCAAGTTCTGTCTTGAAGAAGGAGAACTTGGGATCATCCAGCGGCTTCGTGAAAATATCTGCAACGTGCTTGTCCATCGGGACATAGCTGAGGGCTATGTCCTTGTTCTCCACATGCTCCTGGATGAAATGGTTGCGCACCTCGATGTGCTTGGTCCGACTGTAGGAGACTGGATTATTTGCGATAGCTATTGTGCCACACAATAGCACAATAGCTGTGCTATTGTGTGGCACAATAGCTAAGTCGCAATACATCGGAATTTCTCTGAACTTCAAGTTATAATCTTCAAGTTGATTCTTTATCCAAAGAAGCTGTGTGCAATAACAAGCTGCAGAGATATACTCTATCTCGGCAGTAGAAGTTGTCACACAATTTTGCTTCTTACTGCTCAATGAAATAAGTCGTTTTCTGAGGAATTGTCAAGTCTCGGAAGTGCTATTCCTATCATCCTTTCTACCTACAAAATCAGCATCTAAAAGGTCAATTAGCTCGACATCATTACTTCTTGGGTAGCATAAGCCAAGATTGGGTATACCCTTGAGGTATCTTAAAATCCGCTTTGTAGTGACGTAATGAGATTCCTTAGTTTTTATCTGCAATCTAGCACAGACACATGTTGATAACATTATATCTGGTCTACTGGCAGTCAAGTAGAGCAAGGATCCAATTATACTTCTGTACTTGGTTTCATAAAAAGGTTTTCCCTTCTCATCCTTGTCCAGAGACATAGTTGAACCCATTGGAGTCCTCATAGAGGTTGCATTCTCCATTCCAAATTTCTTTAGCAACTCCTGGTGAACTTTGTCTGAGAGATGAAAATTCCATCTTCAGATTGCTTCACCTGAAGTCCTAAGAAATACTTCAGCTCACTCATACTGCTCATTTCAAACTTCCCTTGCATAAGATTGGAAAACTTTTTGCAAAGGTTGTCTTCTATAGAGGCAAATATGATGTCATCAACATATATTTGCACTAGTAAAATCTCGCTTTTAACTTCCCTAAGAAATATTGTCTTGTCTATCTTTCCCCTTGTGAACTTGTTCTCAAGAAGAAAGCTAGACAACGTCTCATACCAAGCTTGGGGAGCTTGCTTTAACCAGTATAAAACTTTACTTAAAAAATAAACCTCTTTAGGGAATTTAGAATTGACAAAACCTGGGGGTTGTGCTACGTATATATCCTCTTTTAGATCCTTATTGAGGAATGCTGACTTCACGTCCATTTGGTAGACAGTGAAGCCTTTGAGGGCATCATACGTAAGAAACAACCTGATCGCCTCGAGCCGAGCCACTTGAGCAAATGTCTGGTCGAAGTCGATCCCCTCATCTTGCCTATAACCTTGTGCTACAAGCTTGACGAACACGGAGTAATTATCATGAACAAAGTCAAGCTTGTAGCTTATTCCTTAACTGCTTGAGCAAATGTCTGGTCGAAGTCGATCCCCGCATCATTCAAACTGCTTGAGCTCCTCTTGCATTTCCATGATCCAAGAGGCATCTTTGTTCGCTTCCTCGAACTTCTTCGGCTCAACTTGAGACAGAGAGCTGAGATGCAAAATTTCATTAGTTGTACCTCTTTTGGTTCTAACGCCGTCGCCTGGCTCTCTAATGATCTGATTAGTTGGATGATCTCTTAGGTGTTTGAGCCCTAAGTTCCTTGCTCTCCCTCCAGTAGGCTCTGCAATATCCGGTGAAGCCTCTGTTGGTTGAGGCAATTCCTCCTCTAAGGGTTCTTCTTCCACCAAGCTTGGATCGATGAGTTTGACTGTGCTTGGAGCTTATTCCTTAACAGCTTCATCCAAGCTTAGCTCCTTGAACCTGGTACCTGCACCTGCACCAATAACACTAGACGAGCTGCTATAAAGCAAGTTAGTCTCATCAAATACAACATTTATAGACTCTTCTACCACCAGATTTTTCTTGTTGAAGATCCTATATGCCTTACCATGGCTACTATATCCTACAAAAATACATTCAAAACAGTTTTCATTAAACTTCGTGCGGTAATACTTCACATTATTAAGTATGAAGCATTTACTTCCAAAGATTCTCAAGTAGGACACAGTCAGTTTTCTGCCCTTCAATAGCTTATAGGGGGTCTTACGATAGCTTTGTTAATGAGTGCTCTATTTTGCACGTGATAAGCTGTGTTGACTGCTTCAGCCTAGAAGTACTTCGGAAGTGAGGCATCGTTCAATATGATTGTACATGCTTCAAATAGGGTTCTATTCCTTCTCTCAACAACTTCATTTTGTTGTGGAGTGCGCAGAGAGTAAACTCATGAAAGATACCTTGGCTTTCACAGAATTATTTCATGGCACCATACTCAAACTCCGTTCTATGGCACTCCTGATTTTGACCACTCAGCAGTACAATTCGTTCTGAATTTGCCGGATAATAATACTGAAGGAATCGAAGGTGTCTGACTTGTGTTTCAAAAAGAACACCCAAGTGAAATGCGAGTAGTCATCAACAATTACTAAAGTATAGACCTTACATCCTAAGCTGTGAATAGGCATAGGACCGAATAAGTCCATATAAAGCAAGTATAAGCTTCGTCAAGAATCTTTTTAGTAATAACCTTGAAGGTAGCTCGTGTCTACTTACTCATTTGACAAGAGTGACATGAAGTCTCTTTAAGGCACTTAATGTTAGGGGCATCACGCACGAGGTTGTGAGTGAATAATATATTTAAGGTTTTGAAATTAATATGTACTAATCTCTTGGGTCATTGGTCACAAAGAGACACACTACTTTTTACCATAAAACACACTGGGGTAGAATTATCTAAACAATGAAAATTTAAACATAAAATATTTCTTCCCCGAGGGCCTGTTAATACCGTCTCCAAATTTGCAGATGACTTTATCAAACACTTATCCTTACAGAACTCAACGATGTAGCCTTTGTCACATAGTTGACTTTTGTTTATAAGATTATGGTGTAATCCTTCAACATAAGCAATATCTGTGAAGGAGGCTACACCGTTGGTGATCATACCATAACCTTTTATTGTTCCCCTGTCTGAACCTCCAAAGATGGCTTTTGGTCCGTCTTTGACTGGTGTATAGTCACGCAAAAGGCTTCTTGTCCCGATAATGTGCCAAGAGCATCCACTGTCCAAAAACCAGATCAGAGTTTTATTGGCCTTTGGACATACCTGCAAACACAGATCATTTTACCTTAGGAACACAAACGTATTGGGTTCCTGGTTAGCTGAACATCATTAGGAACTTTAACCTTGCGAGTGATCGGTCCCGCATAACTAACTTATGGAGTTACAAAATTGGAAGGGTTGTTTCAACAATCTGCGTCAAAGTGATCAATTTTGCCGCAGCACCAACAATCAATTCTGTTGTCCCTCCTTTTGTACTCCTGCTTTACCCTTGAACGTGAGATCTATTAGGGGTAGAATTCTTAGAGGTGGAGGCCTCCTGGTTGCAGCATTCACAGGGGCTGCCCATCTCCTTAGCCTTAGGCACAATAGATTTAGCTTTCAGTGCCTTCTTATTGTTATGGCCATGTACATACGGACAATAACTCTTTATTTGAATCTCCTCAAAAGGTGCTTTGAACATGATGACACCAACGTCACGGGGACGGGTCCATCCCTGTTATCTGTTCTTGGGTTCTATATAAATATGCCTTGCATGATGACCATAGGACGACTCAAGGTCAAACTTATTTGTTGAGAAGATTACCTTCATGAACGATGGTTGACTCATGGGTGCTTTCCCCTTTTCTCTGGCACTAGCCTTCTTGGTAGCCTTACCATTTCCACCATCATGGTCAAGACCACTACCCTTCTTCTGAGCTGAGAACTCATCAATGAGTGGGAGAACAGTCTTCAGCTTGGAGTAACTCTCAACGAGTTTTCTATCCACCGTGAGCTTTTCTTCCAGCTCATCAAGATACTTTTCCTTCAGATTTAATGTCTCAGCAGAGCCCTTGAGTTCCTCTTTCAAGGAGTGGACTTCATCAATGAGAGGAAGTAATTGTGTAATTTCTTCCTACAAATTTGCTTCCACTGCCTTGAGGGAGGCAATCTCTTTTACCTACTTTCGGACTACCTTACAACATTTGTCAAAAGCATTTAATAAGTGCTTGTGCTGAGCCATCAATTCTGATTCGTCCTCATCAGAAGAATAGTCTTCATGACCATTAGTGTACGTTTCAGATTCCGAGAGAATATTCCTCGTCGGAATGAGCCATAAGTCTAAAGTAAGTTTCTTCGTTTTCAGAGCTCGACTCACTAGAGTCACTTTCGCTGAGAGTCTTTGACTTTTTGTCCACTAAGCTATTTTCTTCTTTCTTCTTCCCTTTGAAGGATCTCTTCTCGTCCTTCCCGGAGCTATCCTTATTCTTGTAAGGACACCACACAATCATGTGACTTGATTTATTACAACAATAACAAACAAAGTTAGAGGAAAACTGTTTGTTCGGTTTGGATTTATACCTGTCCTCCTTGTTGTAGCTTTTCTTCGTTCGATCACCATCACAACGTGATCTTCTAGAATCTGAAGAGAATGACCTATTTTTAATTTGTCTCCTCTTGCTCAGCAGCTTTTTGAACAGTTTGGAGATGAGGGAAAATTCTCCATCTGATAGCTCGGAGCCAGACGTGCTTAGCTCAGAGTCTTTTGGAGTGTCAGGAGCTCGTGTCCTTATTGGTGACACAGCTTTAGATTTCTTCGACCCTTCCGCATTCAGAGCCACAGACTTTTATCTGCTAGACGTTCTGTTGTTTTGCTCCTCCTTCTTACGTGTATTCATTTGAGTTAGGCATCTTAGAAAATTGTCGTTGAGTTCTCCATTAGTGAACATGCGACCATAGTTCCTGATGTTGTTGACGATCTTGAAAAAGTTTTTGAAGCTATCGGCTATGGAATCATTGTCACCTTTCTTGAAGGCTTCGTACTTCTGGTTCAATAATGATATGTGATCGTCTCTCACTTCTTCAGTACCCTCCATTAGGACAACAAGACAATCCCATATCTCTTTGCCAGATTTGCAGTGGAATAAGTTCTGGAGCATTGAATCTTCCACTGCACTTGTTGTGATATTCTTTGACTTCTTGTCTAGGGAGACTAAGGAAATCTCATCCTTGGTGAGATCCATCATTTTCTGGGGAATCATAATTGCTAGATTTATCGTTGAAGCCTGTGTAGGGATGTTTGATCCTTCTTCCACTATCTGAAAAAACCTATGATCAACAACTTTCATTAAGAACCATACTTGTTCTTTCCATATGGGAAAGTTTTCCTTGGTGCACACCGGTAGCTTCCGAGATGACAAATCTTTGCTTCGATCCATGGTGAATATGCAGAATCTTTGAACACTAGATCAGGGATCTTGTTCAAGGTGTTAGCCTTATCGAACAAAATGCCCCTCTGATACCAATTGAAAGTATCTAGCATCTACCTAAATCACCTAGAGGTGGGTGAATAAGTGATGTTTGTGTCTTTTTTGCGGAATAAAAATTATCTAAAAATTCAAGCACACAAATACAGAGATTTATAGTGGTTCCCTGTATTGGGTACGTCCACTGTCCCACCTCGCCAATCTGCCACGAAAGGATAGATTCAGCTACTTCACCTTTCTCAGTTTATCCCAATCTTATAACTCAGAGCAACGCTCCTACAACTCGGATATAACACACTCCTACACCTCGATCCACAACTAGATCTACGGCTTGATCCACTAACGGATCTACAACTCTCGATCCACAAACAAATCTACAAATCTCGATCCACAAACGGATATACAAATCCCAGAGACAGCTCCTACAAGAGTAAAAACAATTTTTACAACAACAATAAAAACTTTATACTTCCAGATCTGAATTCTTCAAGGTTCTTCCTACTTTAAAACTAAAAGCCCCGTGAAGAAAGTTGAGGAAGAAATCTTGAGAAAACTTGATCTGAATACTTAGGGTCCGACACGACCAAATGGATGTTTGAAGAATCTTGAATCTGTGATTTTTCGAATCTTTTCTCCTTTTGAATTGTTGGATTGAAAGAGGAGTGGCAGAGAAGAATGACGATGAAGACGGGTGCGGCTTCTCTCGAATTTTTGATTGCGATGCGATTCAGATTTCTGTAAGATTAGGGTTAACGATTCCTCTGAAATGACTTTATATAGAACATTGTTTAATGCTCTGAAATCATTAAAGAATGATCCACGTGGACCCATCATGAAGAACTTAGAATATTTCAAAATCCCGTCAGATATATTTAAGAAAATTTTTTTGCAAGTCCATTTCTTGAGAAGAAGTTGATTTCTCGAGAAATGATTTGGTTTCTCAAGAAATGGCTTAGCCTTCTCGATAAAAACAATTTACGCAAAATCTTTGAATAGAGGAATTGATTTCTCAAGAAGGATATGATTTCTCGAGAAAAATACTTAGCGCCAATTTTGAACTGAAGTATTGATTTCTCGAGAAAGAATTGATTTCTCGGGAAAAGGACTTACCTTCTCGAGAAAAGGACTTACCTTCAAGAGAAATGATTTTGACTTCTAGAGAACTGCTTTGCTTTTCTCGAGAACTACTTGGCTTCTAGAGAAATCTTCACGACTTTTCTCGAGAAAAGGACTTGAAATATTTTCAGATAATTTCCCGAGAAGTCTTATGGTTTCTCGAGAACAACTTTGCTTTTTCGAGAAATACACTTAGACTTCTCGAGAAACATATTTCATTTCTCGAGAAATGGACTTAAAGATTTTTCAGAAAAATTTTCTTTTCTTCTTTGTTGAAAACCAATAACCCTTCCTTTCTTTTATTGCTCTAGTACTTGAAAATGAAGTGCATCCTAATAGAGAGGTTACACATGAGTCAACATCATGGATCACATAATGAGGGATTACATTACTTGGTCCTGTGTTCAGTGACTCATTAGAAACTGACATTGGTCTATACTTAGAATAATGACCTGCAAACACTCAACTAAAATATAGAATCAAATACAAACTTAATTCATCTTAGTTCAAGGGTGATTTCACACAAATCTAAGTTATTATAGATACAATACCCAACATGAAGGATACAGTAGACGTGGAGCAAATCACATGTAACGCCCAAAGTTCCTAAAACAGGAAAATGGTTTCTGTGAGATACCGCTCGGCGGTAGGTTGTTATAGCCGACGGTAGTACAGTGAGAAGGGTGAAAGAGCTTTTGGGAAGCTACCACCCAGCGGTAGAGATACCGCAGACATTAGCATGGTACATTTAGTTGGCGAAGCTCTCGGGTTATTATTGCGTGTGGGTAGCAGTTATCACGTGACGGTAGTGGAAGCAGTTGTGTCATTACCGATGCTAGATATCACATGGTTGTAGTAACCTATCACAGGTTTATAGTAGGCTGTAATGGCATGGACATGTGTAGACCTATGATTGGGGGTCTTGGGCAGTAGGAACGTGAATCCAGTTATCGATTGGGGTAATGCGCGGCTGTAGCAAGTTACCGTGCGAAGGTACTCAGTTTAAAGCCTAGGAAGTGGCGTTTTCACTTCATTTTCTTCTAAGCCCTAATTTTGAGAGGCAGTAGGAAGGAGGAGGAGTGTCAGTCGAAGGAGGTCTCACCGCAGTTATAGTTTAGTAGTCCCAATCCGCGAGATAAGTTCGGATCTATGGAGGCAAAGTCGTAACTGTCATTTCTATTCGGCTAGAATCTCTCCCATGGTGCTGAAGCGAACTTCTAGGGTAACGATCCTCTTACTTGGACATATGCAGTCCTTCGTTTTGGCATTTGAGGGTAGACTCTCCATGAACACGTGGAAGTGGTTCTCCTGACGGGTAGATCCGTGTATCCCCATTAGTGTTGCATTTAGATCCAGAATCAAAGTACGGAATATGCATGTTGTGTGACGCCAATCTGAACAGGTTAGTCTGGATTGGTGATGTTTGTATGTTATGTATTCTGTAGAAGACTCCGTAGTAATCTCGTAGATTTCAGAGTCACGGAGTATGCAGTTGGCTGCAGAGAGACTACTGGGGGATGATCTCCTAGAAAAAACCCGTTTAAGTGGAAGAATCGATAGTCTGTCCCCTACCATGCGGTGGTAGCGCTACCGCCGATGGTAGTTCCCAGTGAGAACTATATTGTTAGATGAGGCCTGTCTTGTGGATACCTGGGAGACATCATTTGGTGAGGTATGTCTCTTGAAGACCAGGGGGCCAATGTGTGGTGCTGAGAGCCTGTAAGGCCCAGCTTAGGTGGTCGTGAGTGCTAGCCTAGGATCATAACGGGGTTATGTATTGTACAGATGGGAAATGGGATGCTGACCCATGTTGTGGTTATCGCGCCTGACGATTTGAGCACGAGAAAAAGCTGAACTATACCTAACCCTATGTCAATCGACTTGTTCATAGTCATAGGGGAGTTGTCTTTGGCTTTGGCCCTGAAAGACTAAAAAACTCAAACGTTGTCGACTGTCGCAAAGAACGGAAGTGTGACCCTTGAGGTTGAAAGTCTTTAGTTTCAAGGATAGCTAAATCACCTAGAGGGGGGGGGGGGGTGAATAGGTTATTAGTCTCTTGTGACTTTCTTTTAGTTTCCTTCTTTAATTATTTGGTGAATTAGTAGATATTTGCTTTTAAGAACCAAATAACCAGCAATAAAGAAACATACAGAAAAGTACACACACAGACAACACAACAAATTTATTGTGATTCCCTAAATTATGGGTACGACCACTTTCCCTCCAACCTTTCTAACTTATAGTTAGACAAGGCACTTCTCCAATCTCGGCTCCTAAGAAATTACAACATGGTCCCGCAGGACCACTTAGTCTCCTCAAAGACCTACAGCTCAGGCATAAGTCCCTACAACTCAGTGATCCAATGATCACCTACCTCGGGCCCAAAGGCCCTACAACTCAGGCTGGGAGGACAGCCCTACCTCAGATCCAAAAAGGATCCCACCTCAAAGAGAATGTGTAAGACCCCGCTCCCTTACCAAGGAGGTAAACTGGTCTTATGCCCAGAACCTCCGCCTTACAGTGGCACTAACACACAAGCTAGTCGACACTGCAAGACGCTGATCCTGCCAGCTAGTACAATCATTCAACCTATCGGCCAATCGAGAATAGAAGCATGTAAGTAGTAAGTAAAACTATCAAGTACACAGTGTCACAGCACCATATCATCATATATATTAATGAAAAGTATAATAGTCCACAATGAGTACAAAAAAGAGAGAAGGACTTATGCCCAGTACATGCTAAATAGAAATAAATCTCTCTCACACAAAAACACTAAGAGGCAACAAACTCTATCACAAGTATACTCATCCTCACATGACGACGAGCTGTAGCAGTAGAAGTAGGTGGAATCAGCTCCACATGTCCTGCCACCTTATCCTATTGTTGCGCCAGCTCCTCGAGCCCCTACGGTCACAACGAACCGTTAGTCATAAAGACTAATCAATTTTGTCCTCACCTCACCCCCGCGACTATTAGGTATCGAGCGAGAGGACAAAGCAAAGAATAATAAGGGGTTTAAAAAGGAAAACAAGTGACGGTGGATCTTTTCTATCATGGTTATAGATTAAAAATTGTATCTTTACACTAGCAGTTCTATAAGGTACAAGTAGAGTACGTAAAAACTGTACTAAAAAGAAGTACTATGGCAAAAGTAAATTAACTACTACTAAGCTATCATCACAGAAGTACCTAAACTTATATAAATACCCATAAAAACTTATAAGTTAAGGTTTCACAAATGTAACTTATCATATAAAAGAGCTCATACTAATTTAAATGATAAGGATCTATGGTGCGTATGTCCTAAGTATGTATGTGTGGTATGGTATGCGGGTTACGATTCATATAAGTACAACTCACCCACACGACTCTGTGATCATAGACCTTTAGTTCCCTCTTTTTGGAGTTAGCTTAACTCTCAGGTACTGCTGTTGTGGCTACGATAGCAGTGGAGCAGGCATCTCCACTCCTAGGTGGGTATACATACTACTAGGCCTAGACCTTCCGTACGCCTCTGAAGGATACACCAGAGTCACCAGGTACTAAACCACTGGCAAATACACCCGACTTTTAGGTCGGGTGTGTGTTTTCAGGGATTGTCCTCCAGACCGCAGTATAAATAAACTACTGGCCACTCAAACCCTCACACCTCACCTGAGTCACCGTACTACCATCGGTGTGATGATTGGCCTAGTACCGCATGACCCACCACTAATATATTCTATGGACATGCAAATCATTTCCAACCCGAGCCTCCAGTTCGCAGGACAAAACCTGTCATGAATCCAAACATCCGAGTTTCCAGCTCGTAGGATAAAAATCCGTCCTGTATCCAAACATCCGAGCCTCCAGCTCGCAGGACAAAAACCCATCATGTATCCTCCAACCCTATATGAGTGAGGTTGTCACATTTTTCCCTTAACCTATTAGACTACTTTTGTCTAATGCTTAATATACCTAATAACTTAGGGTTAGTCCTTGGACTGCCCAGGGCATACCTGGTGAAGGGCTCTCGGGGGCACTAGGAACTATGATGGGCTGAAGCCCAAAGCTCCCTTTCTCAAGGATACTTACTTTTCTTAGTGTTTACCCATTATTAATACCCAACTCTCAATGTTGCTCTTGAGAGAACCTAACGACTTTAGGTATTATTGGGAGAGCGACGGTCTTCCGCTGGTCTCCGTTCTAATTACTCTCCTGTGACTTGCACTCTAACTCTCGTTACTATGTAGTGACCTACTTATGACACCAACCAGGGTTTCAACTTCTCAATACACCTCTAAGTCCAACCATCTACCATTTACATGTGGGTCCTAGTGTTACATGTCACTTTTGCTAAGCGCAACCCATAACCTAATTATAACCCAAATGAGATGACTTTCAATTCCTTGGGCCGAAGGCCCCTAACTATTTATCATGTGTTTGTCATATACATAATATCAACCATTCAGAATTTCATCATTTTTCTAAGTATTTAGGACCATAAATTAATTCATTTAATTAGGTGACCTAAGTCACTTTGTACATGAGCTACTATATCCAACAGTCCATTATATGTAGATAATTTACCTGGAGTTGATCTAGGTTAAAAATAGTTGTTCACCAAAGATACTAATTTTCCCACATGATCTACCATTCATTTTCTATTTATGTTTATAATCCCAATTATTCTATTTTCCAAATGACATACCTAAAATATTCAACTTAAAATTCATAGAAAATTACTGGTGATTAACATTGTCATAAAAATATTCCAAATAGAAATTCATACCCCTAACCAGTGATTTGACCTAAAATAATTAAAGGTAAACATTATTACAAAAGTGCCACTACCATGGTTTTTAGCATACTCAATCATCCAATATTCTTAAATAAATTCATAGAGGTTTATATCACAAAAATAAGACTATATACATTTTCCCACAATTTTCCAAATAGTATTACCCTATATTTAATTTAAATCCCAAAAGGGTAAAATTGTAAATCTACTAAATACACAAGATATATTCCTCAAACAGGCTCATAACTTTTTCCATAGATGTAAAATATCCTATTAAGGCTTGTATCAAAAGTTTAGAATTTTACAAGGTCAGTAGACCTATATCTCATTTTTATTTCTAAAAGAGCCAATTTTCCAATAATTCAAAATAATGTGATTTTTGATCCCAAAAATCCCAAGCTTTCTATAGGAGGTGTAATTCATCCCTATAAGCCTCAGTCCAAAGTTCCATGGACATGCATTGTGCCAAATGGGCTAATTTCCCATTTTCCATTTCTACTTTTGGCACACTATTTACAAATCTACCTCCGCCATGCATGTTGGATTCCCCAACATGTAGAGATCCAAATGGCCTGAAACGTTTACCATCGTCATATAATGACCCATTGCCACCCAAATTTGGAGGCATTTAGAAGAGGGAATCTTCCTATTTACCATTTAATTTTTAATTGAGTTTTTTATAAAAACAATAGAAAAATTCATCCCAAAAAATATGATTTTTGTACAAGACCTAAGTCTAGCATAAATACATGCATGTCCAAAATTTCACTGCATGTGGACTTAGGATTTGACTTAGGCATCCATTTAAAATTCTGCCCTAGTCTTGGAGCAGTCCTAGGAGAACTGTCCTATAGGGAGCTTCAGAGCTCGAATTTTCATGTTTAGGGTGTCAAATTAAAGGTGAGACTTAGATCTACCTTTTTCATGTTGATGGTTTTCTCTTAATATGCATCTAATAGGACTAAAATTTACTTGCAAGGAGACTATATAAGTGTGATAGAAAATACAAGTAAATAATTAATACAAAAGTATGTATTGCACTTAAATGGACGACATCGGCTCATCTTCCCCAATGAACCGATGGTCCAGATCATCCTAATCTGGAACAACCTCAAACCTTATTTTCGGCCACATGGGTCGTTTCCATCACCGGCGATTATCGCCACCGCCTCCATTGAGGTGGTGGCTAGCATTTCCCGGCGACATGGCCACTGGAGGCGGCTCCTCCGGCGAACCCTAGCAAGGATAAATGCTCAGAAATAAAATCTCATCTTTCTCACATGGTATCAGGCTCACTTGAGCCCAATATCTCTCCTAAAAGAACTAGACGGCTAGCACCGAGGGAGGGGAGGAGAAACAGACTTGTAGCCGCGCTTGGCGACGGGTTTGGTGGCAGTGAGCCACGACCGACAGTGTCTTCTGCGAACTAAATTGTTTCCTGGTTTCTCCGGCTATCCAATTTCTTTAGTTATCAATCTCCACTCATCTTGGCTCACTGATGGTGATGGTGGGGTGGATTGGAGGTTAGGATGGCTGGTTTAAGGACTTTGACTAAAAGGAGTGGCTGGGAGTGGTTGGGAGTGGCGGGGCATGGTTGGTCGCCCATGAGCATGGTTCCTCTCTACCTCCATGTGTCACCATAATATTGGACTGTCAAATTTTTACTTTAATTAGGTCTTGATTGAAAGGACCGGGTCTCATAGGTTTATTGGCGCTTATCCCGAACCCGGTTCAGCCCGTATACTTGTGAACCAGCCAACACAGTTTTTCAGACTAAAAAATACACAAAGTCCAAAAGCTTTAAGTCGTGTTGACACCACTCAATACCGCGTTGAGTGGTGTTGAAACCACTCAACACTGTCAGCATTCCAGAAATTCATAAGTCAAAAGCATTGAGTGGCGCTGAGTTCACACAATGTCGCATTGAGTGGTATTGAAACCACTCAACGCCTACAACTTCTTAAATCTTTTTCAAGTTAAGGCATTGGGTGGCATTGAGACCACTCAACGAGGCACTGAGTGGCGTTGAGACCACTCAATGCCAACAACTTCCTGAATCTTTTCTAAGTTACGAAGTTGAGTGGCATTGAGACCACTCTACGCCGCATTGAGTGGCGTTGAGACCACTCAATGCTAACAGCCTCCTGAATCTTTTCTAAGTTAAGGCGTTGGGTGGCGTTGAGACCACTTAACGACGTGTTGAGTGGAATTGAGACCACTCAACGCCAACAACTTGCTGAATCTTTTCTAAGTTAAGTCGTTGTGGCATTGAGACAGCTCATCTCCACGTTGAGCGGCGTTGAGACCATATAACGACAACAACTTCCTGAATCTTTTATAAGTTAAGGCATTGAGTGGCATTGAGACCACTCAATGCTATAATCATTCGACATTATAAGTTTCAAGCATTGATTGGCGTTGAGTTCACTCGAAGCTTCGTCTAATGGTGTCGAGATCACTCGACGCCTAAATTTTCCAGATTATTTTCTAAGTTAAATTCGTCGAGTAGTGTTGAGTCCACTCAATGACCTCAACGCTTTGTCGACTGGCGTCGAGTTCACTCGATGCAGTCTACCCTTCCCGAGCTTGAGTCAATTCTCTTGTCTCAAAATGCATGCGAGGGGCCTAGCACGAAATGAGATGTTACAGAATGAATCTCCTACAGCTCAGGCACAAAGGCCGTACCTCAAATCCAAAGGATCCTACAACTCAAGCACAAGTTCCCTACACTCAGAGAGAATGACTCTCATAACTCATACCCAAAGGTCCTACCTCAGACCCAAAGGTCCTACCTCAAATCCAAACTGGATCCTACTCTCAGTGATCAATTGATCACCTTGCTCAGATTCTCAACAGAATCCTACCTCAGGCTAAACATCCCTACAACTAAGATCCAATCTTGGATCCTACCTCAGATCAAATTTGCTCCTACCACTCAGATACAAAATGATCCTACAAGGTGGAAGTGGGTTGGTGAGTTGGTATTGATACAAGAGATGTTTATCTATGGCAATCTTCCTAGATTGAGATAAACTCAGCCGAACTTTGACTCTAGGAAAATAATCCCAGAGCATACTACTACCTGAACTGAGGTATACTCAGCCCTATCTAATTCTTCTCAACTCTGGAAAGTTTTCCTGTTGGAACTGAGAAGTAACTTTAACTAGTTGCTGCTACCTGAGCTGAGAGAATCCCAGCCCGACTCCTTCTCAGCAACAAGGATATAGATCTTGCTTTGGCTTGTGCTGGAAGTAACTTGTAAACCACTGCTTTGCTTCTTCTTTCTTTTCTGGGCTGAGGAGATTCAGCCTTATCTTTGAATCCAGAGGAATATTCCCTTGAGCATTCTTTCAGATCACTGCTTCTTCAAGCTTTCTTCTTCACAACTTCTAGAGAATGTTCTTTAATTTTTTTTGATGGATCTGTGAAGTACCTGCAGCAAGGGTCGGCCCTTGCTGCCTCTTCTTTCTCAGAGAATCAATCTGAGCTTGTTGGTGCAGATAGAAAAGACACCCGCTATCTTGCTTGAAGCTACCGGAAACTGCAGCTATGGTTAACCCTTGGGTGCTATCATTTTCTCAGAGAAAATGTCTCTGACCTTGTTTGTGCAGATGAAGATGCCTCCAGCTATCTTGCTATTGATGATGGAGATGTCAACCACTAACTTTTGTTTAGCTTTTAGACCCGCTGATTTGAACTTAGTTCTTCAGCCTCTACAATAATGGCGAGGAAAAATATGAGGGTTGGCTGTCTTTTCCAAAAGCTATTTTCTCTTCCTCGATCTCCACCTTGTATTATTAGCACATAAACGGCTCTTTTGACCCGTGGGCCCCACTGAGATTGACAGCTACAACTTTGCTTTTGCATTAATTGTAGCACTGAAGGCATGCAGCTACATTTGTCGTGTACTGTAGTATTCCCACAAAAAATTTGAATTATGTTGACTTGTTGACTTTGCTGACGTCACCATCTATGGACTTAGCCAAAATCAGGCATCATTAGTATAGGCGTTGAGTGTGTAAGCTTCACTCAACATCAAAACACTTAGACAGATTTCTGTCTATCTTAGGCATTTAGTGAACAAGCTTTACTCAATGATTTTGGCCTTAGCCAATCATTCTATCACTAGGCATTGAGTGAGCAGCCTTCACTCAATGCCAAAACACTTAGAATGTTTTTCTGTCATTAGGAGTTTAGTGAGTAAGCTCCACTCAATGCCAAAACACTTAGACAAGCTTTCTGTCTCTAGCCATTGAGAGCGTTGAGTCCACTCAACGCTTTTTGCCTTAGAAAATTTTCCTGCTTCTCTAGCGTTTAGAGCGTTGAGTGTTTCTTTGTCACTCAATGCTTTTTACCTTAGCCACTTTCTATTGATAGGCATTGACAGCGTTGATTGTGTCTTCATCACTCAATGGTTTTTGCCTTAGCCAAACTTTCTGTTACTAGGCGTTGAATGAGCCTTCATCACTTAATTCCATAATACTTTAGACAGAATTTGTCACTTGGCTTTGAGTGAGTAAGCTTCACTCAATGTCAAACTACTTAATAGATATTCTTCTATTTTCTGGCGTATATTGTGCAAGCTACACTCAACGCATTTTGACTTAGCCAAATTTCTGTGAAATCACAGTCTCTGACTGATAAAGGTTCAGTCAATGTTTTTTATCACATGCCGTTAAGTGAGTAAGCTTCTCTCAAAACCTGTGTACTTAGTCAAATATTTACACAAATTTTCGGTGGATTTGACTGACTGAGCAATACTCAATGATTTTGATGTTATGGCGTTGAGTGAGTGGACTTCACTCAACGCCTACGGACTTAGCCACATTTCAGCCAGTTTCTCCGTAGGCTTTGACTGCCTCAGTTTGCCTCATAGCATTTTGCTATATGACTTTGAGTGAGTGGACTACGCTCAGTGCCTGTAGACTTAGACACTTTTTGCATGTTTATTCTTAGGCCAAGAAAGGTTGAGCATTACTCACAACTTTTAGTTATATGACATTGAGTGAGTAGACTACACTCAATGTCTGTAGACTTAGCCATATTTCTTGCTAGCCAACATCTTTTCTTACCTCTGGCATTGAGTGAGCTTGCTTCACTCAACTCTTGTGGACTTAGCTTCTTTTCAAACATTGTCAACTGCTCCTTGATATCTGGCATTGAGTGAGCTTGCTTCAATCAACGCCTGTGGACTTAGGCAAATTCTTGCCTTTCCAGCCAGCTTCTTTGTGTCCACCTTTCTGCCTTGTGACCACCTATCACAAAATTGGAATACCTATCCTATCAATGTTATAAGAACTAACCTGCAAGCATGAACTTAAGCATACATCAAATACAACTTTTTGTATGACATTGATATGATTGACTTCTTCAAATCTAGGACATTATGGGAAATAGACCCAATAGAGGTCCTATGCACCGAGAATGTGCCCTGAGAGCATGGGGTGTTGGACGGCCGTACCAACATTTGTGGTTTATGGTACTTAATTTGCACGTTTTGATTGCCTCTTTATGTATATACTAATGCTTGCAGGAAAGGAGAAACACTACCCCGACTGAGGGGTGGGGTCGTTATAATTTGGTTAGCAAAATTTGACCGTTGTTATGTTTGCCACCATTGAGGTGGAATGTATCGTGCAGGTGTAGTGAAGCCAGATGGGAAATAACGGGATGGAGCCCATAGTTGCTAAGCTGGCCCTCGATGGCCAAAGCGAATTACCCGTCTTTATTTATCGTTCATATATGGCCAGCTTGCGTGCCGATGTACGTAAGACATTGTTATTTGAGAAAAACCTTGTAAGGCCTTAAGGCCACAACATTTGTGTATTGTACTTTCATTCCTATCTAGTTATGTGGACATTCAAATGGTTGAGTTCTTATAAGCATTTAATTAACTTCCGCTAGAACGCACTCTGAGTTAAGATAAACGTATACGGATTATGGTCTCAAAAGGTAACTCCACTAACTATCCGTAGTATATTGTGTCGGGCCCTGGCCGGACCCTCTGTTATTTATTATGTGACAGATGGGGGTTTTACAATTTGGTATCAGAGGTGGTGTCTGTCTTTCTTATTCAAATTTGTGGGCAAATTCTTTTAAGGCGTGGTGAGCACATGTATGTGCGTTACCATTATAACATGAAAGAACTCATGAATGCCCACTTATGAATGAAAATACACATGTTTAAGGAACCTGCGTGTTCCTATAATTACTTTTGGCAATTTGTTTGTTGCCTAATTGATTGTTTCACGATTATAGGTGACTAGGAGTGATGCAGAGCAGTCATAATGTCCGCACTCTGTGAAGAGTAGTGCGCCTAATGATGCATCTGCGAGCCCTCCTTATGTTGAAACCATACGAATGGTAGCTGAAGCGGTGTTTGCCATGATCAATGCCCAACCAGGGAGGTAAGTACGGCCTCCTGCTCCTGAATTGTGTCAAGTACCGCTTGACACAGCAGAACACATCGTGGTGGATCAAGTAGCGGCAGAACCCGTGATGCAAAGAAGAGTGTCTGAAAAGCAACTAAAGTACGTGATGAGCTTTAACCCACCAATGTTTGCGTGGACTAAAACCCCAACGCAAGCTGAGGACTGGATTTCTAGGGTTAAGAGAGTCATGTACGCAATAGAGACTGAGGAGTGGCAGAAGGTTACGATAGCCACTTTCCTTCTGGACAGCAAAGCAAGATTGTGGTGGGATGAGTTAGAGCTCCATCACTTTACTAGGAGAAAACTCACCGATATATCGATGGAGGAGTTATCGAGATTGATTCGGGCACGATATATCCTGTTATTGCAAAAAATCACTATGGAAAACAAGTTTTAGAGACTGACTCAGGGTGAGAGTAGTGTGGAAGACTACCTACATGAGTTCACGAGATTGGGGCGATATGTAGGCTCTACATTTACTGATAAGCAGCGCAAGACCAACTGGTGCTATGAAGGACTACGTGATGATCTGAGGTTGCTGCTCACAGGACTGATGACGTAGGAATTTCTGACCCTGTTCAATACAGCCCGATCTCTGGAGAAGGATTTGAAGAGGGTTCAAGGTAAGATGGACTTGGTGGTGAAGAGGTCAGAATTTAAAGTTCCAAGTTCATCGAAGTCTGGGCATCGAAAGTGGTACAAGAAGCCCAAAACTTCTGGATCGACTACTTTGTCTGTTACTACTAGAGCATCCTATGGGTGAGGAGGCCAAATTTATTATTATAACTGTAGCAAGCCGGGACACATGGCCCGCGAGTGTTGGAGTGGCAAATCGGAGAAAAATGCAGGAGCATCATATGTTGAGAAAGGGAAGACGGTGGAGTCGACCGCATCCCATCATGCTCCGGCCCAACCTAGAGTCTATAAAATTGGCCAACATGAGGCAATCAAACAAGGCGATGTTGTTACAGGTATGTGTTAGATTTTAATTGTAATACTTTATATACCTTACGCCTTATACATTGGTTTGTACAACTGTCGTGTTTTAGGCTTTGTCGTAATTATGGACTGTCCAGCTCGAGCACTGTTTGATACAGGAGATTCACACTCTTTCCTATCCGAGGACTTTGTATCATATATCAGAGTGCCTTATTCTATGGAGAAGGATAAATTGGATGTGTTGTTGCCTAATGGTGTTCGATGCGGGCGGATAGGGTCTGTTGCATTAAGGTGCTGATAGGAAGTCAAGTTTTTTACTTAGAAGCATCACTACTGCCGATAGTGGTGTTTGACGTGATCTTTGGCATGGATTGGTTCTTGCGGTAACGTGCTTTCATTGATTATAGTCTGGAGATTATCAAACAAGGGCTGAACACAAGTCATGAAACTACTTTCTTTGGTATGTAGAGATCGAGCAAAACACCGATGCATGCTCTCCAAGTAGTCAAAGCAATTCATGAGGGGTGGAGTTGTTCTTCAACCTATTAGAGTCTAAGAAGCCTAAGACTGATTTGGTTAGTATTCTGGTGGTGTCATAGTTTGCCAATGTTTTCCCCGAAAATCTCCCTAGAGCTCCACCTCAAAGAGAGAACGATTTCACCATCGAGTTGGTGCCAGGTTCCAAACCTGTGTCGCGGTCTCCTTACTACTTAGCACCGAGAGAGATGGCAGAATTAAAAGAACAACATCAGTAACGGCTAGAGCAAGGTTATGTGCATCCAAGTTCATCGTCTTAGAGCGCCCCGGTCCTCTTCGTGAAGAAGAAGGATGGAAGTCTGCGGTTGTGTATCGATTATCCAGAATTGAAAAAGCTGGCAGAGAAGAACAAATATTCGATTCCGAGGATTGATGATCTGTTCAACCAGCTAGTTGGATCGACTATATACTCTAAGCTAGATCTGAAGTCTGGATATTATCAGTTGAGAATCTGGGAAAGTAATATTCCCAAGATAATATTCAGTACACATTATGGACATTACGAGTTCAATGTCATGCCTTTTGGGCTAACAAATGTGCCTTTCGTGTTTATGGACTTAATGAACCAGATGTTCAGGGAGTATCTGGATCGGTTTGTGATAGTCTTTATTGATGATATCCTAGTGTACTCCCAGTTCGGGGATGATCATGCAGAGCCATTACATATTATTCTAGAGACCCTAAGGAGTGGTCAGTTGTATGTCAAGTTCTCTAAGTGTGAGTTTTGGTTATTTTTGATGGAGTTCCTTGGTCATATTATTAGTGGAGAGAGAATCACGGTGGATCCGGCGAATGTGGTTGCAATACGGTTGTGGCCTCTGTACTCTTCTGTGGCAGAAGTCCTGAGTTTTCTGGGACTTGCCGATTACTATAGGTGCTTCGTGGAGAACTTCTCGCGGATAGCCTTACCCATCATGACCCAGGATCAGAAATTTATGTGGTCGCCAACGTATGCTCAAGCTTTAGAAGAATTGAAAAGTCATCTGACCACGAAGCTTATTTTGTGCTCGACATGGGGAACAGAGGGCTATGAGATCTACAACGACACCTTAGGTAGCGACTTAGGCTGCATTTTGCTACAACATGGGAAGGTGAAAGCATTTGGCTGGCGCTAGTTGAAAGTACTGATAATACGTTTTCTTGTCTAAACTATTAGGGTATTTTCAGGTTTTTAATACGTTTTGTAGTCTAAACTATTAGGGTATTTTCAGGTTTTTAATACACAAATCATGTCTTGTAGGCTTATATGTTGACCTAATTTTGCATATATTACTTCCACTAATGCGTTCTCTTCTTTTTGCAGTTTTCACAGCTTTCAGCCAAAATGGCCTGACATGCCCCGTGACATGCCCTCTGTTGGAACACCCTATTACTAATTTGGGTCAGGATCACTATGTCTCTAGGAAACCTTTGCTTGACCTTCTGTATAGCTTAATAGGTCAATTAGAATTGAGTTTAAGGGTTAGAAGTCTAGGTTTGGAAGCTGCCCTGAAGACCAAGATTTTATGTTTGGAGACTAAGTCATATCGTCGAGCTCAGCACGACGATTCATCGAACTCCGGTCGACGATCGTCTAGCTCAACTTCGACAGATCGTCGAACTCCATTCGACGATCGCTGAGCTCAACTTCATTATATATCGTCGAACTCCATTCGACGATCAGTGAGCTCAGGTCGACGATTTTGACTCTGCTTTGGATCTTTATCTCTGAACTCAGTTCGACGATCTTTGAGCTCAGATCGACGACATTTTGCTGCTGTATATTTCCAGATCGCTGAGCTCAGCTCGACGATAGCAGAGCTCAGTTCGACGATTTCAGATAACTTCCAGGATGTTTCTATATTCAAATTCAAATCAGTTAGGAGTTATTCTGCGATTAATTCAGAGATTTGCTAGCCGTTTTCATTCATTTCTGGACCAAGTTTCAAGGGATTTTTCAAGGAATAATTCTGTGGACTTTCCTCCAGAAGAGATTATGCAATTAAGGATGCAATTAATGCAGGCCAACGGCTATACTTGACAGAGAATGTTATTCTATTCTGTACCAGAGAATAAAAGACAGAATTTTTGAATCTCTCAAAGAACACACACAATACAGAGAGAGAATACAGATTACAGAGACACATTCAAAAATCTTCTATCACAAAGAATTCTCAAGAACACACATCCAAGAAGATCAAGCTTTCTCAAATCTTCAGATCTCTTTAGTTTTCAAAGTGTTCAAGGCCAACATATTTCCAGACTCCAGACATTCAACATTTCAGCTATTGCTGAAATCAACTATTGCTGGAGTTCAATCTTTGAAGGCCTATCACCCTCAATAAAGCTTTTTCTTCCTGAAGATCTCAAGGATTCAGGGGGAGCTTTGACATCAATCCACATAGTCTTCTCAGTTGTTTGAGAAAGAGAAGACTTCCATCACTCTCTCACCCCCACTCTGTAAAGGGTTTCTCAAACTCCCTTCAAAAGTTTGAGCTTGGTTTTTGAGCACCTTGTCAAAAGCTCATTGGTGGCAAGACACCTGATCAAAAAATCTGCTTTGGTTTTTGAGCACCTTATCAAAAGCTCATTGGTGCCCAGGACACCTGATCAACTCATCCTGCAGTGGATTCCTACCAAGGGTGGTAGAAGAGTGGATGTACCCAAGTTTAGGGGAACCACTATATTTCCTTGTGTCTTCTGGTTTTGCTTGCTTTCATTTTTGTTTCTGGCCTTGATTTTTCTGTGTTTAGATTTTGTTTAACTTAGTGCTGTGATTAGATTTATTATTGCTTCCCTGCTCACACATATTACAACAATTGTTGTAAAAAGTTTCAAAGCACCATATACTCTATTCACCCCCCTCTAGAGTATATCAGATCTAGCTGCACTTTCAATTAGTATCAGAGCCAGGTTGATTAAACATACCATACCTGATTGGTTGTACAGGCTAACACCTGAACCCAAAGATCCCAAGTTAGATCTGCTTTCTTTTGTATTTTATTATTAGATTTTGTTTTCACAAATCATGGCCCAAAACAAAGATTATGCTAGCACCAGACCTCCAGTGTGCAATCTGTCAAAGTTTGCACTCTGGAAAGCAAGGATTAGGCTTTACATGAATTCTATTGACGAAGATATCTTTAATTCTGTTTTGACAGTATGTCCAAGACCCCCAGAAAACACAAGCACAAATGCTGTGCCACCTAAATCAGGAACAGATACTGACATCAAGACATGGAAGGTAGCTGATGCTAAGGCTATGAACATCCTAGCCCAGACAATGTCAGATGACATATTTCAAAAGGTAGCTGAATGTAATTCAGCAAAAGAAATTTGGGACAAACTCTCAGAAATAGTCTCAGGCTCAGCTGATGAGAGAAAGGATAGAAGATCCCATCTCATCTCTCAATATGAGAATTTCAAGAAGGGAGAGACTGAGTCAGTGGGAGACATGTACAACAGGCTAAGTCTAATTGTCAGTGAACTCAGGACATTGGACAAAGAGATCTCTCTAACAGAACTTAATGACAAGATCCTAATGTGCTTCCCCAGCACTTGGGATTCAAGAATCTGGCCAATTAAGGATGCCAGAAGTCTGAATGAGATCACTACTAAAGCTCTATTGGGTAAGATCAAATCTTATGAGCTACTCATCAAGAATAGAGAGGAAGAACAGAAGGCTGCTTCACCAGCCACAAGAAAAGAGAAGACCATAGCCTTTAAGGCAACTGAAGATCTGCCTGAAGACAAAGCCACAAGCAATGATGAACTACTCAGCTTGTTGGCCAAAAGATTCTACAAGATGGCCAGAAAGGACTTCAGAAGAAGATCATACAAGGAGCAGGATAAGCCAAGGTATGACAAGTCCATTGGTAATAATAAAGACATTATTTGCTTTGGTTGCAGGAAACCAGGGCACATAGTTCCTGACTGTCTAGAGAACAAGAACAAGGACAGAAGGGACAGGAAAGAAAGAAGAAAGGAGAAAGACTCCAAAAGGAATGGCAATGGCAAACCTTCTTCAAGCAAAAATAAGCATACAAGTAAAAGGGTTTGTTGCTGAATCCTGGAGTGAGACAAAAGAAGAGTCAGAAGCCTCATCCAGCTCCAGTGATGATGAGGATCATGCAGAAGAAAAGGAGTTATGCATGATGGCAATCAATGCATCACAGCATAATTCAGAAGAAGAGGAGTCAGAGTCAGACTCAGAGACCCAACCTGAAGAAGATCAGGTAATTAGTTCTTTTGATTTTAGTTCAGAGGATTTTAAATCTGAATTTAAAGCACTGTGTTTAGACCTGCTAAAGTCTGAGAAAGAGATTATCTCTCTCAAAAATCAATTATCTGAACACAATACTTTAAAGTCAGAAAACCTCAAACTCTCTCAGGAGTTGGAGTGCTGTAGGGAACAGATAGCTTCACTGAAAAGTGAGCTCTCTGAGGCCAAGAAGCTTGAAGAATCTCTTAATGGGAGAAGCATCAAGCTGATGGACATCACAAGCACAGTGAACTCTAGATTTAACAGTACACTGGGCTTGGGTGCTTCATCCAGCCAACCTATAGCCCTAACTACTCCCATCAAATTCATTTCTGACAAGGGAAAGGGAGATATAGAGGTTGCTAAGAAAAATTCTGATCTGCCTCAGAAAACCAAGTCCCAGCAGAAATCGTCGAACGGAGATCGACGATCTCCGAATGAAGATCGACGATCGCCAAACGCAGCTCGACGATCTCAGGCAAAATCATCGAATGCAGATCGACGATCTCAGCCAAAGTCGTCGAACGCAGGTCGACGATCTCAAATACCTGACCTCACCCATAGTCGACCGTCGAACGGAGCTCGACGATCTGACCCAAGATCGTCGAACGCAGCTCCAAGATCGTCGAACAGAGGTCAGAGCTCTGGAAAATTTTTCAAAGGCAAATCAAAATTGAATCCTAAGGATCCTTCATCCCAAATCTTTAACCCTTATACTGAATGGATTATACCTCCAAGGAGATATCATCCTGAAGGATATAAGAGTCAACCAGGGATGTCTTTCATTTCAGAATTTAAAGGTTATCAACCTAGGCCCAAGGTAAACTGGGTCAAAAACAAATGAATTGTCTTATGTGCAGGTGAAGACCTATCCAACACCTAACCAGCAATGGTATTTGGATAGTGGGTGCTCTAAGCACATGACAGGGAACAAGGACAACCTCACATCCTTCAGAGCCAAGCTTGGACCCAAAGTTATCTTTGGTGATTCAAACTTTGGACAGACTAAAGGATATGGTGCAGTCCAGATTGGTTCAGTAACTTTCAAGAAGGTAGCTTATGTGGAAGGACTGAAGCACAACCTAATTAGCATCAGTCAGCTGTGTGATGAAGGCTACCAGGTGACCTTCAGCAAAGCCTTATGCAAAATCAAGTCAGAGGACAACACAACTGTGTTGACAGGTAAAAGGAAAGGTAACATCTATCTAGTAGATTTTCTTTCAACTGATGTAGATATCTGCTTGTTCAATTCTGTCTGTAGACCAAATGTTTTATGGCATAAGAGATTAGGACACCTAAACCTTAGAACTATTGCTAGGCTATCCAAGGACAACCTTGTTAGAGGACTACCTTCTGGCCCCTACAAGAAGGAAGGACTCTGCGGGGCTTGTCAATTAGGCAAGCAAACTAAAAACAGCTTTAAGTCACTTAATAAGAGTGATTCACCTAGGATATTGTATCTGTTACACATGGATCTCTTTGGACCCATCACAGTACAAAACTTAGGAGGGAAATCCTACACTTTAGTAGTTGTAGATGACTTCTCTAGATTCACTTGGCTGTTCTTTCTAAGGAAGAAGTCTGATAACTTTAAGTGTCTGACAGAGTTTCTCAAATGTATACAGATTGAGTTCAATACTCACATTGCCCTGATCAGAAGTGATCATGGGACAGAGTTTGATTCTCTTCTTATGCAAGAGTTCTGTCAGAGTGAAGGGATCAGGCATACTTTCTCAGCTCCTAGAACTCCTCAACAAAATGGGGTAGCTGAAAGGAAAAATAGAACCCTTATTGAATCTGCCACTACATTGTTGTCAGATGCTCATCTACCTCTATCCTTCTGGGCAGAGGCAGTGAACACCTCCAACTATGTGCTGAACAGAAGTCTGATACATAAACTAAAGGGAAAGACTCCCTATGAATTACTCAAAGGGAAGAAACCTAAAGTTGACTATTTTAGAGTCTTTGGTTGTATTTGCTACATTCACAATAATGACAAGAAATATCTAGCAAAATTTCAAGCCAAAGCTGATGAAGGAGTGTTTCTGGGATACTCCATGATCAGCAAGGCCTATAGGGCCTATAATAAATCATCTTTGAAGATTGAGGAATCTGTTTACATTTCATTTGATGAATCTAACATGTCTATCAAGGAGAAGAATTCTTCTACCATAGAACCTTTGCAGGAACATTCTCTAGTTGAAGACTTGAACAGGTTACAGGTTACTCAAGAGGATGAAAGCAGTGAAGATGAAGGGAATGCTCAACATAATGAAGAACAACTTAAAGAGCCAGTTGTTGTACCGCAAGAGGAAACAACAACACAGGTTGGTGAACAATCAACACCCCCTGTTGATTTAGTAACATCAAGAGACCATCCAATTTCCTAAATAATTGGAGAAATCTCAGCTGGTGTGCAAACCAGAAATCAGGTCAACCAAAACCTGTTGCACATCTGCTTCCTATCTCAAATTGAACCTCAGTCCATTCAAGATGCAGAGCAAGATCCACACTGGATCATTGCAATGCAAGAGGAGTTGCATCAATTTGAGAGGAACAAAGTATGGGAACTAGTGCCAAAGCCCAAGGATAATTCCATTGTTGGAACAAAATGGGTATTCAGAAACAAATTGGATGATCAAGGAGTAATTATAAGAAACAAGGCAAGGCTAGTTGCTCAGGGATACTCTCAAGAAGAAGGCATCGACTACGACCAGACTTTTGCACCTGTTGCAAGATTGGAAGCCATCAGAATATTTCTAGCTTATGCAGCTCACAAAGGCTTCAAAGTATATCAGATGGATGTCAAAAGTGCTTTCTTGAATGGAGACATCAAAGAGGAAGTTTATGTCAGACAACCTCCAGGTTTTATCTCTCCAACTTATCTTGGTTATGTTTTTAGACTGGACAAAGCATTATATGGCCTCAAGCAAGCTCCTAGAGCATGGTGTGAGACCCTAGCATGCTTTCTCTTGGAAAATGGTTTTATAAGGGGTAGAGTAGACCAAACTCTTTTCATTAGAACCCATAAGTCCCATACCCTACTAGTACAGATTTATGTAGATGATATAATTTTTGGTTCTACTGACTCCAAATTGTGCAGAAGGTTTTCTAACCTGATGCATTCTAAATTTGAGATGAGTAGCATGGGTGAGCTATCCTTCTTCCTCGGATTGCAAGTCAAGCAACATGCTGAAGGCATCTTTATTTCTCAAACTAAATATGCAAATGAACTGGTTAAGAAATTTGGTATGTCTGAGGCATCTTGTATGAAAACACCCATGCCTACCAATGCTGTATTGGATGCTGATGAACATGGGAAACCTGTTGATCAGACAACATATAGAGTAATGATTGGCACTTTACTGTATCTTACAGCTAGTAGACCAGATATAATGTTTGCTACATGTATATGTGCTAGGTTCCAAGTAAGCCCTAGAGAGTCACACCTAACTTTAGTAAAGAGGATTCTCAGGTATGTTAAAAGTTGTCCAAATCTAGGTCTCTGGTATCCAAAAGATTCAGCATTTGACTTAACTGGATTCTCAGATGCTGATTATGCTGGATGCAGAATTGACAGGAAAAGCACCAGTGGAACTTGTCAGTTCCTTGGTGACAGGCTTGTCTCTTGATTTTGTAAGAAACAAATATCTGTGTCAACTTCAACTGCTGAAGCTGAATATATGGCTGCAGACAGTTGTTGTTCTCAAATCTTGTGGATCCAAAACCAACTCATAGACTATGGCTACAACTTAGAGAAGTCTAAAATCTTTTGTGACAATACTAGTGCTATTTCCATAGCTCAAAACCCAGTCCTCCATAGTAGGACAAAACATATAGAGATTAGGCATCATTTCTTAAGGGATAATGTTGAAAAGAATAAAATTGAATTACAATATATCCCAACTGATTTACAAAGGGGAGATATTTTCACCATGCCATTGGATGAAAAGAAACACACCTTCTTCCTAAATCAGTTAGGAATGTTAGATGGAGGAAGACTTAAATAATATCCAAGATTTTGAAAGCTTAAAAATTGACCAAGACTAGGCAAACATTCTGATTTTTCTTAGTGTCTAGAATTTTTCTGATCTCTGAACTTCGCTCGATGATTTGCCCCAAGATCGTCGAACGGAGTTCGACGATTTCCGAAATCGTCGAACTGAGTTCAGCGTCTCTCAGATAGTATGAACTATCTCTTTCGGTCAACGATCGTCGAACGGCGCTCGACGATCATGTTCTCTGAACGATCGTCAAACGGAGATCGACGCTCTCCAATATCGTCGAACGGAGATCGACGATGTTGAAGACTCTTCAGATTCCTTTAGAAGCCTCAATCGTCGAACTGAGTTCAATGATCTTTCCAATTCTGCGTCGAACCCTAATATAAAACTCTTTTTCCGCCCTCGTTCTCATTTGCGCTTTCGATTTCTCTGCAAGAATTCTCTTTCCCTCCAAACAGTTCTACACTTGGTCATTTTGTTTGTTGAATTTTTGCAGGTACACATGGCTGTGTCAGTTGCTGTTCTTGCTTCAATGAAGTTTGATGCCGGTTTTGATATTGATATAGAATCCTTCAGCACGACTGACCAGATTTTTCAAGATATACTGGGTTTGTTCGAGGACCAGAATCTGACAGCATTAATGACCACCAGGATCAAGCTGGCTTCTGATGAGATCAAGGAGTGGGTTTATACTGCCCATAATCAAGATAACAACACCATAGTTGGGTCAATAGCTGGAACTCAGGTACCCTTGACCCCAACCATTCTTTCAGAAGTTTTTGAGTTGAAGAATGGAGAAGACTCTGCTGAATTATCTGGAGATGAGTACTCTGAACTGCTTGCCAGAATGGGTCATCCAGAGGGAAACCCTAGCAAGCTCTTCAAAAGGAACCTGTCTGTTGAATACAGGTTCATGGCAGATGTGGTGGGGAAAGTGCTACTGGCAAAGCACTCTGCCCATGATACAATATCAAGATATCAGCTCTGCCTCATGGGAGCTCTTGTGGATAAGAAGAATCTGAATTGGGGAGAGGTTTTCTTTGACCTCATCAAAAAGAAAATCAACAAAAGTTTTGTTAATTTTGGAAGAATTATTGGAGTATTTCTGCAGCACAGGTGTCCTGCCTTGCTGGTCTCCTCTGGAGTTCATATCAATGCCTCCAAGAGATTGTCTTGTGCCCTCTTTGGAAAGTGGGACAGACAAATAAGCAAGCCTATCAGGCCCTCCTCCAGTGCTCCTTCAGGCACAAGGACTCAAAGAGTCACTCCTCCACAGGTCTCTGCCCCTGCAGATGACCTGGCTGCTGTTGCTGCCTCTCCTCCTCCTCCAATTCCATCCCTTCCCCTACCATCCACCATTCCAGCTCCATCCACCATCCTCATATCCAGCCCATCTCCAACATCAACACCTTCTCTAGAACCTATTCTACCTCCACCAGAAGACCAATTCTACCCACTATTCTCTTATCCTCCACCTGATGTCACATCTTCACCCTCTCATCCATCCTTCACCCTACTTGATGATTCCTTTATGGATGATTCCCCATCATCTCCTCCTGAATTACCTACCTCCTCCACTTCATTTCAAGACCTCCTACACCAGATCATTGATCAACCTACAATCACCCCATCCATCTCCATTCCCCTATCCTCCATATCCACCCTACCAACACCTCAGCCATCACTTCCACATTTCTCCAGCTCTCCACTTCCAGAACCTTCAGCTGCTCCCATACCTTCTACCTCTGCTCCAGCTCTTGAGCAAGTAGACCTCTCAGCCCTTGATGACAGGCTGTATGAGCTGCTAGCCCCCAGGCTCTCTCTATTGTTGGAGACCTCCTTGGCTCCTCTACACCTGTCAGTGGCAGCCCTTTCTTCCAGGCTCTCTTCCCTCTTCCCTCAGGCAGCACCTACAACAGTGTTCCTTGATCCAGACATGTCTGCATCTAGGCAGGGGTAGATGCCATATGAAGTGAATCTTCATGCTGCTGCTGCTGCTGCTTCTGTAAGCTCTCTGTCTGCTGCTGCTGTTAGTTCTGTTTCTTCTGCTGCTCCTCCTGTTGCTTGTTGCTGTGCCTCAAGCAGAAAGTCAGATTTCAACTGCAGTTCTTGCAATAGACCTCAGGTCTTTGCTATCAGTTTTTGATTCTGCTTTCTTCAGCTGTCTGCCAGAGGTTAATGCTGTCCAGCCTCCAGCAGATTTATCCAAGGCACTTGTGCCTTTTTTTTGCTGTGACCCTAGCATTATCACTTCTTTTGTAAATTCAGTAATTGCTGCTGCTGCTTCTTCTGAAGAAAGGACTGATTTTGCTTCTGAGATTGTTGATACTGCTGCTCCTAAGAATATTAATACTGCTGCTGAAGTTCCTACTGTTTCTAATGAACCACTCTCCAAGGACATTCTTATGACAGAGGCCACTGAATTTGAGCCTTCTGCAGACTTTGATGATGTTTCTGCTGTTTCTGCTGATGCTAGTGAAGTTGCTGCTGTTGTCACCTGTCTAGAGCCTACTGCTGCTGTTGTTGTTTCTGCTTCTCCTTCTCCATCTGCTACTATCCCTGCTGTTACCATCTCAACACCTGCTGCTGCTGCTGTTTCAACTTCTACCTCATCTGTTTCTGTTCAGCTCAAAAAGGACTCAATGAAGAAAATAGATGCTCTCTATGATGACCAGAGTTCTGAATCTGATGAATTTAAAACAGACTCTGATGACTCTTCTGCTACCATTGCCAGGAAAATGAAGGCAAGGAGCAAAGCAATGAAAAGGGTACCTCCTGCTAAAGTTAAAGATAACAATGATATCCCATATTACATTCTGCATAACTGCCCAATTACTGAACACTGGATGCAATACTCTAAAAATTAGCTGAAAGCAATGAAGAAAAAGAGAAAATATGAGAAGGGTTCATCCCAATTCCAGCACTCTCATCCTCCTCCACCACCTCCTCCTGATGCAGGTGCAGGTGGAAGCTCTGCAAGTCAACCCCCAGCTAGAAGTCAGGCTCCCTATCAACCTCATGCCAGATCTTACCACAGGGAAAGCCAATCCAGGGGCTCACATTCTAGGAGAGGAGGATATAGAGGAAGTCAAAGAGATATTCAAGTATATTCCAAAGGGTACTCCAAGCAGCACCCATATTCTAGGGGAGGACATAGTTCTTCTGATACAACTTCTGGTCCTTTCCCTTACAAGCTGAAAGAGACTGTGTCTGCCAGGCCTCCTCAAGACAATCCTTCCAACATGTATGAGCCACCTGTACCTTTTGAGGATCCTGAAAATAATCCAGCTGCTTGGACTGCAAGGTTAAAGGAATTAGCTGCACTGGACCAAATTAAAAAGGCCAGAGAACAAGGAATAGATTCTTCCAACATTTCAACCATGTCTGAACAGAGACAAAAAGAACTAAAGAGATATGCTTCAAGTAAATTCTTTGATGCTGACAGATACATGGAATTACATCCTGAAGCTGTGGTTCCCAGGCCTAAAAAGCAAACTTATTTGGGTGCAGCAGATGATACCAGATCCAACAAGGAAGCCCTCAATCCAAACAGAGAGATTAAACTTGTTAAAGGCAAAGAGAAGAAATGATTTTGTAAGGTGACAATTTCTGTGATTTCTGAATGCTATCTGGATGATATATATATCTCTGTGTTTCTGCTATGTCTAGCTGTTGTTTTTCTATTTTACTGATTGTATGTTGTTATTTAAATTTTTCCAAAGTCTGTAAATAGTAATCCTAACCCAAATAGGGGGAGATTGTTGGAACACCCTATTACTAATTTGGGTCAGGATCACTATGTCTCTAGGAAACCTTTGCTTGACCTTCTGTATAGCTTAATAGGTCAATTAGAATTGAGTCTAAGGGTTAGAAGTCTAGGTTTGGAAGCTGCCCTGAAGACCAAGATTTTGTGTTTGGAGACTAAGTCATATCGTCGAGCTCAGCACGACGATTCGTCGAACTCCGGTCGACGATCGTCTAGCTCAACTTCGACAGATCGTCGAACTCCATTCGACGATCGCTGAGCTCAACTTCATTATATATCGTCGAACTCCATTCGACGATCGGTGAGCTCAGGTCGACGATTTTGGCTCTGCTTTGGATCTTTATCTCTGAACTCAGTTCGACGATCTTTGAGCTCAGATCGACGACATTTTGCTGCTGTATATTTCCAGATCGCTGAGCTCAGCTCGACGATAGCAGAGCTCAGTTCGACGATTTTAGATAACTTCCAGGATGTTTCTACATTCAAATTCAAATCAGTTAGGAGTTATTCTGCGATTAATTCAGAGATTTGCTAGCCGTTTTCATTCATTTCTGGACCAAGTTTCAAGGGATTTTTCAAGGAATAATTCTGTGGACTTTCCTCCAGAAGAGATTATGCAATTAAGGATGCAATTAATGCAGGCCAACGGCTATACTTGACAGAGAATGTTATTCTATTCTGTACCAGAGAATAAAAGAAAGAATTTTTGAATCTCTCAAAGAACACACACAATATAGAGAGAGAATACAGATTACAGAGACACATTCAAAAATCTTCTGTCACAAAGAATTCTCAAGAACACACATCCAAGGAGATCAAGCTTTCTCAAATCTTCAGATCTCTTTAGTTTTCAAAGTTTTCAAGGCCAACATATTTCCAGACTCCAGACATTCAACATTTCAGCTATTGCTGAAATCATCTATTGTTGGAGTTCAATCTTTGAAGGCCTATCACCCTCAGCAAAGATTTTTCTTCCTGAAGATCTCAAGGATTCAGGGGGAGCTTTGACATCAATCCACATAGTCTTCTCAGTTGTTTGAGAAAGAGAAGAATTCCATCACTCTCTCACCCCCACTCTGTAAAGGGTTTCTCAAACTCCCTTCAAAAGTTTGAGCTTGGTTTTTGAGCACCTTGTCAAAAGCTTATTGGTGGCAAGACACCTGATCAAAAAATCTGCTTTGGTTTTTGAGCACCTTATCAAAAGCTCATTGGTGCCCAGGACACCTGATCAACTCATCCTGCAGTGGATTCCTACCAAGGGTGGTAGAAGAGTGGATGTACCCAAGTTTAGGGGAACCACTATATTTCCTTGTGTCTTCTGGTTTTGCTTGCTTTCATTTTTGTTTCTGGCCTTGATTTTTCTGTGTTTAGATTTTGTTTAACTTAGTGCTGTGATTAGATTTATTATTGCTTCCCTGCTCACACATATTACAACAATTGTTGTAAAAAGTTTCAAAGCACCATATACTCTATTCACCCCCCTCTAGAGTATATCAGATCTAGTTGCACTTTCACCCTCTCTGGGCGTGTCCCATGTCTTCTCCACCGTTGTACAGAAGTAATCATCATTTATGCCAGAATCCAGCACCCGAGGTCAACCCCGTACCAGACACACTCCCCTGACACGCCCTCCCCGGGTATATACTTAGGGTATGTAACCCAGATGGAATGAAGCAATCAGTCCGAAGTCAGATCCAGGAAATTCAGCATACACGCCCTCCCAAGGGCCTGTACCTAAGGCGTGTCCCGCCAAGTTTCGAGGAATCACCGCAGCATGACTTTTCCCTACTCCACCATCTCATCGCAGCTTACATGCCCATCTTACACGGGCGTGTCATCGGGGCATGTAACTCAACTACGTCCCCTGTCACTTCCAGCATTTAATTTCAGCCTGAAGAGTCACACCGAATATGACATGCCCTAGGTACACGCCCTACCCGGGAGTGTAAGGGGGGCGTGTACTTCCAAAAAAAATTCTATAAATAGCCATCTTCTCCAAGTGTTGAGGGGGGAGAAGAGAGTCTTGTAAAGAGCTATTGAGAGTTTATTTCCGAGCATTTTAGTTCAATGTCTTTGTTTTTTTAACATTCTTGCAATCACTTTTATCACACTTTTGTTTTGTTTGGAAACTCTTTTTGTAATGTCCCTATGTCCTCTTTGTGACTGTTGTGCAATAAGAAATAAAATAGTTCGATATTCCCTTTCTCTCTTTCTTATTATGCTTATTCTTCACATAGTTTTTGTTCATTACTACTTCATGAGTAACTAAATCCTCCTAGCACTCGATCTTGATAATCTGAGGTTAAGTTGATTAAGTTATGATGCCTTAGTTTACTTTCTCTTTTTTAGGTTTAGGCCTTTGATTTATTCTTAAATAATCCTGTTTGGAATTATATCATCGATAAATAATTTCCATCTAGGTGATCTCTTTGTTAAGCATGCATTGGCCAATTTTGGTGCAAGTATCAACCTAATGCCCTTCGCGTTATTTAAGAAGTTAGGAATTGGTAGCCTCAACCCCACGCGTATGAGTATCCAGCTCGCCGATAGATCCGTTAAGTACTCGTTAGGAATAGTGGAGGATGTTCTAGTCAAAGTCGACAAATTCATCTTCCCGGTGAATTTCGTCATATTGGACATCGAGGAAGACTGAAAGTGAGGGATAGATCTCCTTTACACTAGAGGGGGGGGGGGGGGTGAATAGTGTATTTTAAAATTTTAATTTGTTTTTACAGCGGAGTTAAAGAAGGTGATAAATAAATATATAAGAAAAGAAAACAATCACAACCCACAAATAAAAGAGAACATCAATCACAAATGACACAAGGAAATTATAGTGGTTCCCCAAAATCTTGGGAGCATCCACTCTTCTACCACTCTGGTAGGAATCCACTGCAGGTTTTTGATCAGGTGCCTTGCCACCAGAATATCTATTTTTTAAGGGAGATATAGCAACCCTTTGAGCTTTTGATCAGAATCCCAAAAACTAAACTAAGTATTTTGATTAGGTGACTTAAGAACCAAGGTGGTCAACTTTTGAAGGGACTTATAACCTTATACACAGTTAGAAAAATAAAACTAAAAGTGATGTTGTCTTCTCTTCCAAATTTCTCTAAGAAGACTCAGTGGATGACGAAGCTAAAAGCTCCCCCTGATTTGTCTAGAGATTGTAATCAGGTGAGGGAGACTTCTCTTCAGGGTGTAGGCCTACAAAAATTGTATTTCTCTCCAGTGAAGCTTTTAGACAGATGAAAGATTGATTGTCTATTGGAGAGTAGAAGATTTACAAGAACTCTGTGTGTTGATTTTTGTCTGATGTCTCACTTGTCTATCTATCTATTATTCAGTAGAGCAAAATTTCTGAGTATATATTCCTGAGAAGAAATCCAAGTATTTGAATTTTAAAAACATTCCTTGAATAGCCTGAGGAGTCTCTAAGAATTTGTAACAGTTGTATTTGAATATTGGATATAAATTTATTCCTTAACTGCCATGGTGAATAATTAGAATGAATTCTCTGTGATCAATCCGTATTTAATGCTGCCAGAAATGGACATATTAATTAAGAATATATTGCTTTAAATATCAGAGATATTGTTGTCTGCAATCAAGAATTAGAATATTCTACATATAAATCATCCTGAATTATAGCCTGAAAAACTGCTCTGCCTTCTGTAAATAGAACTGCAAGATATTAGTCGAAATAAGCAAACACTTCGTCGTCCTGAGCTCAAAGTTTGTCGAGCTGAGCTTGACTTTCGTCGAGCTGAGTTTATGAGTAGAGATCAAAGTTCGTCGACCGGAGCTCAAAGTTTGTCGAGCTAAACTTAGAGTTGAAACTCTGAGTTTGTCGAATTGAGATTGCCGTTCGTCGAACGCAGCTCTATTTTCATCAAGCTTAATTCTACTATCATCGAACTGCTTCTCTGGTAGAAATCTTCTGAGACAATAACCCTGAAAGTAATCCTATGACCCTAGACTATACATATTGGGTCAAACTAACATCCTAATAGTAGTCCTAGCCCAAATCAGTAATAGGGTTTCAATAATCTCCCCCTATTTGGATGAGAATACTATTTATAGAGAAAAACAAAATCACAAAGCATGATATATCTAGCAAAAAAAAATTCAGCAGATATGAATTTGAATGCTTTGAGAGTTATACACAATAACAAAGTTATAAGAACCATAAAATCAGAGATCATTTGTCTTTAGAAGTGTTAGAAGAAGATTCTGAGGAAGGTTTAGTAAAAATCAATTTCCTGTTAGGATCTTCTGCTTCTTTTGTGTCATCTTCAAGTCTTGGGATCCAATAACCTTTAAGGATGTAGTTCTGGGAACTACAGCTTCTGGATGTAGGCTCATATATTCATCAACATTGAATAAATTTTTGACTTGATATCTATCCAGCTCTTTCTTCCTGTAGGAGGACATGGTTGAGAATTGAGAGGTGTCCTTTCCTTCAGCTTTAGCTTTATTGATCTGTGACAAAGCAATGAGTTCATTAAATCTGGCCATCCTGAAGTTAGGGTCCATTTCTGGATCATATGTAGGAGAAGGAGGCCTTTCTTGTTCAGACTGATGTTGACTACTGCTCTGACTTTTGTGTTATTGTTTGCTGCTCTGGGATCTGCACTAATGTTTGCTGCTGCTCTGAGAAGATTTGGATTGATGATAGTACGAAGAAGTAGATCTTTCAGATTGAGAAATGTTGTCTGCTGCACCACCTGCTGGAGGAGGAGGAGGAGGAGGTCCTCTCCTAGGCCTTGGAGGAGAATTGTATCTTTTCATCTTCTTTCTCCTTTTTTTGCTCATTCTTAGAGAATCTCATCCAGTGAGGAAGATCTGCAGTGAGAGATAAACCATGCAAAATGTAATATGGTATATCAGCAGTAGTAGAAGGTTGAGGAGAAACCTTAGCAGGAGCTTTCTTCTTAAGCTTCCTTTTCTTGGAACTAGAATCATCTGACTCATCTGAGTCTTTACCATCATCAGACTCTTCAGTAGGCTGATTATAGAGATCATCTATCTGCTTAATCAATTCTGAATAATCAATGAGTTTAGCCTCTGACTGTACAATTATACTTTCTGTAACAGCTTGAGTTTTCATATTATCATCTTCTGGCATATCAGCAAACATAATGTCATCTATATTTGGTATTGGAGTTTCATCCATCAAATAAGTGGGATGGGAAAAACCTTGCTCTATGACATTTATTATATTCTCAACTGTTATATTCTCAGATACTGAAGAAGGAATATTATTGAAACTAGATCTAATCTCTTCTAAAACTAAAAAAATCTACTGGAGCAGTATAACATATAATAACTTTAGCAAGCTCATTCTCATAAACTGGATAACTACTGTGCAGGGTATCAAAATTTGATAAAAGAGAAAATAAATCAACTGTATGATTAATGTAAACATCACCAACAGGAGTGATTTCTGGAGCTAGAACTATTGCCAACTTTTCTGCAACAGAAATTTCAAGCATTTCTAAATCTTCATTATCAAAAACTACTGCTACTGCTGGTGCAAAACCTGAGACTACCGCTTGAGGAGCTTCTTCATTAGACATCTCCCCTGCCTAGATCCAAGTATACCTGAATTTAGGCCCCTAGAAAAAGGCACAGAGGAGAAGGAGGCATGCTGTGAAGAAAGAGTATTGATGGTAGCAATAAGAGGGGTCTCCGCCTCATTAATCAGTTGCCTGAGAGTGAGAGTGATAAATTCCAAAAGGTTTGCAATAATGGAAGAGAAATCCAAGCACATAAACTCAAATGGAGCCTGAGTAGATGTAGAGGATGGAATGGAAGAGGATGGAAGGGAACTGTTGACACAGTTGAAGATGATGGCTAAGGTACATGTTGAAGATTGATGGCAAAAAGATGATGGCTAAGGTACATATTGAAGATTGATGACTGATGGAATGAAATCAGGAATAATGTCTTCCTGTATAGGGCAGTGAGGTGGAGATGGAGAGATATGAATTGGATAGGAATGAGGTGGAGATGGTGGTAGTTGATGGAAGTTAGGCAGATTGGAAATTTGAGGAGATGAGGGTGACTGATGAGTGGGAAATTGTGGATGAATTGAAGTGAAAGGTATATCTTCTGATGTAATGGGTGGTATAGGTGACTGAAGAATGAGGGAGTCATCATGTGGATTTGATGACTGAATAGGAGAATGACGTGGAGATGGAGGAGGAGAGGGAATGTTAGGAGCCGGAGCTTCTGTTGGGGTTGGGGAAGTGGCTGATACAGCCCTGGTGCCTTCAGAAGCTATCCTGGAAGAGGTAGACCTTGATGGCTTAGGGATAACCCTATCCCATCTTCCAAATAAGGTAGAAGATAGCCTTTTAGATGCATTGATTTGGGTGGTCTGAGAGACCAACAGCTCTGGCCACTTGGCCTGTAGGAAAATTCCCAAAATCCTACCATAGCATACATCCTTCTTATTAATTTTCTTCTTGATTGAATCAAAAGGTACTGTTCCCCAATTCACTGATTTATTATTCACCAAGGTACACATCACCATGAACTGGTGCCTGGTGATATAGTCATGGGCAGAATGTTTGCCCAACAAACTTTGCCAACATCTGCCCGAAATTTTTATTCAACAGAAAAGTTCTTCTTTAATAGATGGTTAGGATTTCCCTGGGAGTGACCAATCCTCTCAAGCATTTCATCAAATTCAGTGCTAGAAATTTCTATCTCATCTTCTCCATTAACAAATCCAAAAATTTCAGAAATAATTTCTATTGTAAGAGTAATCTGATTGCCAATGATTGATCCAGTGATGGTTGTCTGATCAAGAACCTTAGTAGTGTAAACCTATTCCTTAATTTTAGTGACTAGAAGTTTTATTCTTGTTGTCATGAATTTCTTCAGATTTTGATCCTCAAACAGTGTCAGAATGTCCACGAATATCTGATCAGAATGTCGTAATGAATCCATGTCAATATCAAAACCGTCATCAAACTTCATCGCCGCCAGAGTTCCTTGTGAAATCGTCATGTTCCTGCAAGACAAAGAGATCAAGTGCAATGGAAGATAGAAAAGTGCGGGATAGAGTTCAATGAAAAGACCTTGATATAAGTTTTTCGAAGTCAAAACAGCGAACTCTGTCCTATGAAAATAAAAAAATAGAACTTTTGTTCGACGAAAAATCTCAAAAGAAATGTGTTTCGTCGATCTCAGGTCGACGAAAGTTTTGCTAAGGAAATATATTTCTTCGAGCTCCGTTCGATGAAAAATATTTGAAACTAATTCGTCAATCTCCGTTTGACAAAAAGTTTCTAAAGAAAGGTTAGTTGACCTCCGTTCGTGGACGATTCACGAACAGAACACAGTTCATCGAGCTCCGTTCAAAGAAAAGTGTGCAGTTCGTCGAGCTCATGACAAATATCAAATTAATGCTTCTCCATTTATCATGCCTAGCTGATTTTGGAAGAACGATGTTTCTTTTCATCTAAGGGTTTAGTGAAAATGTTTGCCCTTTGTAAATTAGTATAAATAAAGACAAGATTAATTTTATTTTTGTCTACATTGTCTCTCAAGAAGTGATGTCTAATCTCTATATGCTTGGTCCTACTATGCAGAACTGGATTTTGTGTAATGGAAATTGCACTGGTATTATCACAGAATATTGTTGAATTATTTAAGTTGTATCCATAATCCAGTAGTTGATTTTGAACCCACAAAATCTGAGAACAACAACTGCTAGCTGTTATATATTCAGCTTCAGTAGTTGAAGTAGATAGAGAAGTTTACTTCTTGCAAAACCAAGACACAAGCTTATCACCAAGGAACTAACAAGTTCCTGATGTGCTTTTCCTGTCAATTCTGCATCCAGCATAGTCAACATCTGAGATTCCAGTTAATTCAAATTCTGACTCTATTGGATACCAGAGTCCTAGATTAGGGAAACCCTTTATATATATTAAAATCCTTTTAGCCAAAATTAGGTGAGATTATTTGGGACTAACTTGGAACTTAGCACAAATTTATGAAGCAAACATGATGTATGACCTACTTACTGTTATGTATAATAGAGACCCAATGATGGTCCTATACAACTTCTGATCAACAAGTTTACCCGGTTCATCATTATCAACAACAACATTAGAGGGCTTGGGTGTTTTCATAGCTGAGGCATCTGATATCCCAAATCTTTTTAGTAGCTGTTTTGCATATTTAGATTCGGATATGAAAATACCATCAGGGATTTGCTTCACTTGTAAACCAAGGAAGTAGGATAGTTCACCCATACAACTTATTTCAAACTTTGAATGCATTAGGTCAGAAAACCTTTTGCATAGTTTGGAGTCAGTAGAGGCAAATATTATTGTAACACCCCCATCCGTCGCATGGCATATAACAGAAGGTCCAGCTGGAACCCGACGCCATATACCACAGACAGTCGGAAGGGTTACTAAATGAATAAATCAAACCATCTAATTAAGACTACTCGTCCTAATCACAGAGCATTCTAGCGGAAGATTTTTAAAGTTGAAAGAACCCAAAAATAAATCCATTAATATGAATGTCCACAGCTACAACAATAGGAATGAAAACTCAAATACACAGAAACGGGTACATGGCCTTAAGGCCTTACAAATGTTCACTTCATGAATAGTGTTTTACATACATCGGCTCGCAGGCCGGCCACACATGAAATATATAAATAAAACTATTCTACGACCTTCTAGGGCCAGCACAGCAATATGGGCTCCAGCCCGCTATTTGGCGCTCGGCTCCGCAGCACCTGCAAGCACATACCACCGCACGGTGGCAAATAAAGCAACGGTCAGCTAAAAGCCGACCAAATTATAACGACCCCGCCCCTTACTCGGGACGGCGGTGCTCTTTCCCTGCAAAACATTAGCTAACAATATATATATAGCGCAATTATAATTCGCCACAGGTGTAGGCTCGCACGGCCAAACACCCCGTGCACTCAGGGCACATTCATGGTGGACCCTGACCCATCAGTGCATCCACCACCACCCCCAGGATGGCAACAACATGTGAGCATTTAGCCTTTCTGACCACCGTCTAAGGCTCCGACTATGCCAACGGCCAGTCCCCGTCTTCGGGTCTCTCGCACCGAACCACATAGCCTAGGTCCAATTCCACTTGCCCGTTGCTCACGCCGCATGTCCAATTTAAGGAACTTTGCGCGGGCCAAGCTTCTCTCGGATCCCAAATTTTCCAAAACAGTCTCATAACCCAGTTATGATCAAGGCCGGTTCCCAGACCGCCAAGTTAGCAGAACACGTTTCCGCTCAATTTTCCGGGTGCGCCTTGAAGCTAACCTTCAAGGATCCCTGCTGCAATCTACCGCGTAGAAACCCGAAAAAAAAATCCAAAGCACGGAGTCTTCTCCGGCAAAACCATATCAAATGCAACATCACCGATCCAGACAAAACACGTCCGGGTAGGCTTCACACACAATGCCTATGCCCGTACTTACGATTCCGGGCTCTACATGCAACACAAGGGGGACTATTCCCGTCAACCCCAAGGAACACCACGCACTCACCGCATACTCGCGGGAGCGGGATTCCCTATGCAGAAAGAAAGAGCTTCAAGCGCTCGAGTTGAGAATCGTTACCCTTGTAGTCCGTTTTGGCGCCATGGAAAAACTACGCGGTTAGAACTCTTCGCAATGACCTTCCCTCCACGGATCCGCTCTCCGATTTCGAAACGGCGCTCCGATGCTCCGCCGGCGGCCGGAAACCTCCTTCTTCTTCCTCTTCTCTCTCACTTTGGAAGGGGAGAACTTTGGAGAGAAAATGAGGGAATAACTCCCTATTCCCGGCCTTAACAGAGCATAATTTAATCTGGGCCGTCGGATCTAAATTAAAGGAAACGAATGGCTCGGATCTGCACAAAATTCCCCTGACCTGGGCCGCACACGGCTTGGCACACGGCCGTGTCCAAGGCCGTGTGCCTCGATCCAGGCACGATCGTCGAACTGAGAAACGCACACGGGCCAAGACACGCCCGTGTCTGACCTGACACGCCCGTGTCGGGTTCCTCGACACGCCCGTGTTCGAGGGCGTGTCACGCATAACCGCCACGGCAACGAACACGACCCATCAGGACACGGGTCTGGACACGGGTTGGCACACGCCCGTGTCGGATGACACGCCCGTGTCATCCGGCCGTGTTTCTGGCCGTGTCCTTCTCGGGTTGAAAACGGCCAAAAATCACCAGCCAGACACGGCCTTGGACACGCCCGTGTCCTAGGCCGTGTACCCCTACAGGCACCAAAAACTCTTTTTCCACGACCGACTCGCACACAAAATTCGGGGCGTTACAAATCTCCCCCACTTAAGGAATTTCGTCCCGAAATTAAACAAAGGTACACAAAAGTTAAATGATACCTGAGTGGAATAACTCGGGGTATTCCTCCAACATAGCTTGCTCTCGCTCCCAAGAAAGCTCCTCACGTCCGCAATTATCCCAACGGACTTTAACCATTCTGACCTCCTTGTTGCGGAGTCGTTTGACTGCAACATCTTCAATTCGTACTGGTCTGACCCTTGTTGTTAACTCATAATCAACCGGTACCTGATCGTCTGCAATGATCTGCGAAGCCTCTTGAACTGCCTTACGCAACACTGATACGTGGAATACATCATGCAGCCCACTCAACTCCGTCGACAGCTTTAATCTATACGCCGCCTCGCCAACACGCTCCAGGATTTCAAATGGTCCAAGGTATCTCGGACTCAGCTTCTTCAAGCGTCGAACCCGCGATACACCCTTGAACGGCTTGATTTTTAAATATACCATGTCGCCAACGTTGAACTCCACATTTCTATGTTTGGCATTGTAGTACTTTGACTGTCTATCCTGAGCAATCTTCAGCCTTTCCTGAATTGTCCGTATCATTGAAGTGGCATCTTCCACCGCCTGACGTTTATACAACTTTGATTCGCCTGCCTCCAACCAAGACAACGGCGTACGGCACTTCCTCCCATACAAAGCTTCAAAAGGCGCCATTCCAATGCTTGCCTGAAAGCTGTTGTTGTAAGCAAACTCCACCATGTACAGGTGTTCCTCCCAATGCTTCCCGAAATCTAGGACGCACATGCGAAGCATGTCCTCCATAGTTCTGTTGACTCTCTCGGTTTGGCCATCTGTCTGTGGGTGAAAGGCTGTGCTGAACTTTAGCTTAGTACCCAACAGACCATGCACCAACCTCCAGTCATTTGACGTGAAGCGTCCATCACGATCACTAACAATACTGCGAGGCACACCATGCAGTCGTACAATATTATCCACGTAGAGTTTGGCTAACCTTTCTACTGGATCTTCCTTTCTCATTGGGATAAAGTGCGACACCTTTGTCAATCTATCTACGACCACCCAAATGGCGTCATTTCCTTTCTGCGACTTCGGCAAACCGTGCACAAAATCCATAGATATATCGTCAAACTTCCATTCTGGGATAGGAAGTGATTTCAAGAAACCTCCGGGCTTCTGGCATTCCACCTTCACTAATGCACAAGTACGACACTTGGCCACATAAAGCGCCACATCCTTCTTCAAACCCGGCCACCAGAATAATTTCTTCATGTCTCTATACATCTTCGTGCTTCCCGGGTGGATTGAGTATTTGGTATGATGAGCCTCATACATCAACTCCTCCCGAATATTATCCGCACTAGGAACGCATAGACGACCGTCCTTCCTTAGCAACCCATCTTCAACCACAAACTGGGAATTTGACCCATCCAAAGATCCATCTAGGATTTGCTTCATGCTGCTATCCTGAACCAAAGCCCGCCGAACTCTATCCGCTAGGTCACACTGCACCTCTGTCCAAAACAGTTTCGCCTCGGCACTAGACTGCTTGTCAACGCAAGATATCTCTAATGCCTCCAACTCTTGGACCAATCTTTCATCATGTACTGATAACCAATTGGCTTGTGCGGGAATCTTACGACTCAACGCATCCGCCACTGCATTTCCCTTCCCAGGCACATAGTGTATCTTGAAGGTGTAGTCCCCTAAGAACTCCATCCACCTCCTCTGCCTCATGTTCAGATCTTTTTGGTCCAATAGGTACTTCAAACTCTTATGATCGGTGTAAATATCTACCTTCACACCGTACAGATAGTGCCTCCAAAGCTTTAGAGCAAAAATCACGGCCGCTAACTCTAAGTCGTGGACCGGATAATTCCTCTCGTGAACCTTCAATTGTCGTGAACCATAAGCTATCACTCTCCCATGCTGTAGCAGAACACAGCCCAAACCACTGCCTGAAGCATCACTATAAATCTCGAACCCTTCAGTTCCACTTGGCGAACATAAAATAGGCGTCGTGGTTAACCGCCTCTTCAACTCTACAAACGCCTGTTCGCACTCCGAAGACCACACAAACTTCTGATCCTTCCTTGTCAACGTCGTGAGTGGTAGTGCTATCCGCGAGAAGTTCTCTACGAAGCGCCTGTAGTAGCCAGCAAGCCCCAGAAAACTCCGGACCTCTGCCACTGTAGTCAAAGTAGGCCACTCCCGTATCGCCACTATCTTCGCCGGATCCACAGCTATTCCTTCTCCACTGACAACATGACCAAGGAACGCTATCGAGGATAACCAGAATTCACACTTGGAGAACTTTGCATATAACTGACTTTTCCTCAATGTTTCCAACACCATGTGTAAATGCTTGTAGTGGTCCTCCTCGCACCGCGAATATACCAGGATATCATCGATGAATACTATCACAAACTGATCCAAATATTCTCTGAACGTCCTATTCATCAGATCCATAAATACGGATGGCGCATTCGTCAACCCAAACGGCATAACCGTGAACTCGTAATGCCCAAACCGCGTACTGAATGCTGTCTTTGGAATGTCGCTCTCCCTTATCCTCAACTGATAGTAACCGGACTTCAAATCTAACTTCGAATATACAGTTGACCCAACCAACTGATCAAATAGATCGTCAATCCTCGGGATTGGATATTTGTTCTTCTCCGTAAGTTTGTTCAATTCCCGATAATCGATACAAAGCCGCAAGCTCCCATCTTTCTTCTTAACAAAGAGAACTGGTGCGCTCCAAGGCGACGAACTTGGACGCACATAACCTTGCTCTAGCAACTCCTGCAGTTGCACCTTCAATTCTGCCATTTCTCTTGGGGCTATCCGATAGGGGGAGCGTGACACCGGTTTGGCACCCGGTACCAGCTCTATAGTAAAGTCTATCTCCCGCTGAGGAGGGGCTCCTGGGAGATCATTTGGAAACACATCAGGATACTCGGACACAACTGGGATGTTGCCCAAACTAGGTTTAGGCGTCGAAGTCTGCACTAGAGTGACATATAGTTCTGCCCCAGACCGAACTGCCTTGAACATCTGAAGGGCCGACATCAGAACTTTCCCTGACCCCTTCATGACCGCAAAAGTAGTCTCCCGATCAGTGTCCAGACCCAACTTGACTTCTTTACGGTTGCAATCAATGCATGCACTCTGCTCCGAGAGCCAATCCATACGAAGATTACATCGAACTCCACTAATGGTAGAACCAACGCCCGCAAATCAAACTCCCGGTCTCCAATCCGAATCTTTACAACACAGATCCTATCCGCACGCATTGAGCACCCATTAGGCAACAACACATCCAACTTGTTTTCTGCCATCGAGAACGGAACTCCGATGCGCGATATAAACTTTTCAGACAAGAAGGAATGTGATGCTCCCGTATCAAAAAGGGCTCTCGCCGGAAACCCAAAGATCAACACAAAGCCTAGCACTAACAAACGTAAGCTAACAAGTACAAAAGTAACAACTATAAAAGTTAAACCACTATAATTTAACTCATACCTGTCACCACGTCTGCTTGCTTTATGGCCTCCTGTAGACCAAGGTTGTAGACTCTAGGCTGGGCTGGAGCATGATGGGATGCGGTTGACTCCACCGCCTTCCCTTTCTCCTCATAAGTCGCTCCAGGTCTCCTCTCGGACTTTGGACGTCCGCTCCAACACTCCCGAGCAAAATGCCCCGTCTTCCCGCAGTTGTAGCAAGCTCCGGGGACTCGACTTGTAGTTGCCCCCGATGCATCAGCCGAAGGGGCTGAGTTTGAAGTCCTCCGCTTCTTGTTCCATCTGCGGAAACCTGTCTTGTGACTTGGCACCTTGAACTCGGTCTTCCTTTCTCCTGGGTCCCTCTTCTCTTGAACTTTCTTCGCAACCTTTTCCAACGATCGGGCCGAATTGACCAAGGCTAGGAAGCCCTGCGCCTTAGGCCCAGCAAGGAGTAACTGTAAATCGCCACGAAGACCCTCATAGAATCGGTTGGTCTTCCTCTCTTCTTCTGAAAACATAGCACCAGCATAACGACCCAACCGTGTGAACTCATGCAGATATTCGTCCACGCTTCTGGATCCCTGAGTCAACCCAAGAAATTGATTCTCCATCTCCAACCTCTGAGCAGAAGGTACAAATCTGGCTAGGAACAATCTTGAAAATTCTTCTATCGGCACATCCGCAAGTTGCCTTCCCACTAGAAGATGAAACTCCAACTCGTCCCACCACAGCCTCGCCTCACCTTCCAAAAGAAAAGTCGCTATGGTGGTCTTCTGCCACTCCTCAGTCATTGTGGCCATCAACACCCTCTTTATGGAAGAGAGCCAGTCCTCAGCTTGAGTTGGCGTTCCAACCCCATTAAACCTCGGAGGATTAAAGCCCATCACGTGCTTTAGCTGCCGCTCCGTAGTTCTCCTCGGCTCTACTAACTCAACTGCTGTGCGTTCCACCACTCTCGGCTCTGCCTCCCTAACCGGTTCTTGCTCATCCGCAGGAGGTGCGCGATGCATTTGCCCTGCAGGTTGGGCATTTATCATTGCGAACACGGCTTCAGCCACCATCCTGATGGTTTCCGCTGAAGGAGGTGTAGCAGGCACGTCCCTTGGTGCACTACTTTCCGCTGATTGCGGACGCTCTGACTGACTAGCACCGCTCCTAGCTGCCTATAAAAGCAAAGACACACGATTAGGCGACAAACAAATTGCTAAAAGCAATCATTGGAACACTCAGGTTCCACAAAACAAGTGTATTTTCATTCCTAAGTGGACATTCATGGGTTCTTTTTAATGTTATAACGATGACGCACACATGTGCTCACCACCCCTTAAAAGAATTCGCCCACGAATTCATTTAAGCATGACCGTAACCAGAAGTCTGATACCAAATTGTAACACCCCCATCCGTCGCATGGCATATAACAGAAGGTCCAGCTGGAACCCGACGCCATATACCACAGACAGTCGGAAGGGTTACTAAATGAATAAATCAAACCATCTAATTAAGACTACTCGTCCTAATCACAGAGCATTCTAGCGGAAGATTTTTAAAGTTGAAAGAACCCAAAAATAAATCCATTAATATGAATGTCCACAGCTACAACAATAGGAATGAAAACTCAAATACACAGAAACGGGTACATGGCCTTAAGGCCTTACAAATGTTCACTTCATGAATAGTGTTTTACATACATCGGCTCGCAGGCCGGCCACACATGAAATATATAAATAAAACTATTCTACGGCCTTCTAGGGCCAGCACAGCAACATGGGCTCCAGCCCGCTATTTGGCGCTCGGCTCCGCAGCACCTGCAAGCACATACCACCGCACGGTGGCAAATAAAGCAACGGTCAGCTAAAAGCCGACCAAATTATAACGACCCCGCCCCTTACTCGGGACGGCGGTGCTCTTTACCTGCAAAACATTAGCCAACAATATATATATAGCGCAATTATAATTCGCCACAGGTGTAGGCTCGCACGGCCAAACACCCCGTGCACTCAGGGCACATTCATGGTGGACCCTGACCCATCAGTGCATCCACCACCACCCCCAGGATGGCAACAACATGTGAGCATTTAGCCTTTCTGACCACCGTCTAAGGCTCCGACTATGCCAACGACCAGTCCCCGTCTTCGGGTCTCTCGCACCGAACCACATAGCCTAGGTCCAATTCCACTTGCCCGTTGCTCACGCCGCATGTCCAATTTAAGGAACTTTGCGCGGGCCAAGCTTCTCTCGGATCCCAAATTTTCCAAAACAGTCTCATAACCCAGTTATGATCAAGGCCGGTTCCCAGACCGCCAAGTTAGCAGAACACGTTTCCGCTCAATTTTCCGGGTGCGCCTTGAAGCTAACCTTCAAGGATCCCTGCTGCAATCTACCGCGTAGAAACCCGAAAAAAAAATCCAAAGCACGGAGTCTTCTCCGGCAAAACCATATCAAATGCAACATCACCGATCCAGACAAAACACGTCCGGGTAGGCTTCACACACAATGCCTATGCCCGTACTTACGATTCCGGGCTCTACATGCAACACAAGGGGGACTATTCCCGTCAACCCCAAGGAACACCACGCACTCACCGCATACTCGCGGGAGCGGGATTCCCTATGCAGAAAGAAAGAGCTTCAAGCGCTCGAGTTGAGAATCGTTACCCTTGTAGTCCGTTTTGGCGCCATGGAAAAACTACGCGGTTAGAACTCTTCGCAATGACCTTCCCTCCACGGATCCGCTCTCCGATTTCGAAACGGCGCTCCGATGCTCCGCCGGCGGCCGGAAACCTCCTTCTTCTTCCTCTTCTCTCTCACTTTGGAAGGGGAGAACTTTGGAGAGAAAATGAGGGAATAACTCCCTATTCCCGGCCTTAACAGAGCATAATTTAATCTGGGCCGTCGGATCTAAATTAAAGGAAACGAATGGCTCGGATCTGCACAAAATTCCCCTGACCTGGGCCGCACACGGCTTGGCACACGGCCGTGTCCAAGGCCGTGTGCCTCGATCCAGGCACGATCGTCGAACTGAGAAACGCACACGGGCCAAGACACGCCCGTGTCTGACCTGACACGCCCGTGTCGGGTTCCTCGACACGCCCGTGTTCGAGGGCGTGTCACGCATAACTGCCACGGCAACGGACACGACCCCTCAGGACACGGGTCTGGACACGGGTTGGCACACGCCCGTGTCGGATGACACGCCCGTGTCATCCGGCCGTGTTTCTGGCCGTGTCCTTCTCGGGTTGAAAACGGCCAAAAATCACCAGCCAGACACGGCCTTGGACACGCCCGTGTCCTAGGCCGTGTACCCCTACAGGCACCAAAAACTCTTTTTCCGCGACCGACTCGCACACAAAATTCGGGGCGTTACAATTATATCATCAACATATATTTGAACTGGTAAAATATTATTCTTATGATGCCTAACAAATAAAGACTTATCTACAATGACTCTACTAAACTTATTCTCTAAAAATAACTAGCAAGAGTCTCATACCAAGCTCTTGGATCTTGTTTAAGACCATAAAGAGCTTTGTTTAATTTAAAACTTAAGTAGAGTGAGTTGAAGAGATAAAACCTGGTGATTGCTCTACATAAACTTGTTCCTTGAGTTCTCCATTCAGAAATGCACTCTTGACATCCATCTGATATACTGTGAACTTTTTAAATATTGTATATGCAAGGAAAATTCTAATAGCCTCCAATCTAGCAACATGAGCAAATGTCTGGTCATAATCTATGCCTTCCTTCTGTGAATATCCTTGGGCTACCAATCTTGCTTTATTCCTTACAATAATTACTTGATCATCCAACTTGTTCCTAAAGACCCATTTGGTTCCAATGACTGGATGATTTTTGGATCTTGGAACGAAGTCCCAAACTCTACATCTCTCAAATTGATTGAGTTCCTCTTGCATAGCATTGATCCTATGGGGATCTTGTTCTGCATCTTTTATGGATTGAGGTTCAATCTGAGAAATAAAACAAACATGCATCTGAACTTGGTTCAATTGATGCATTGTTTGAACAACAGCTGATATGTCTCCAATCACTAGAGATCTCGGGTGATATCTTAGTGTGACAAAATCAGTGGATAGAGTTGGTTCTTTAGCTACTTGTGGTACTAATTCCTCTAGTGGAATTACATTTGCCACAATATTCTCACCATACATTTCTGAATTTTCTTCTTCACTGTCTTCATCAGCAACCTATGGAGAAGGATGTACTGTAACCTCTTGTGTTAGTATTAATTCATCCAATTTCCCACACAGATGTGGTACCTGAAAAGAGTCTATGGTAGAAATTTCATTCTCCTTGAAAAATGTGTTAGTCTCATAAAAAGATATATGCACATATTCTTCCATTTTAAGAGTTGATTTATTAAAAACCTTATAAATCTTGCTGACTTGGGAATATCTAAGGAAAATTCCCTCTGCAGATTTGGCGTCAAATTTTCTTAGGTGTTTCTTATCATTATTATGAATGTAGCATTTGCACCCAAAGACTTTAAAATAATTTACTTTAGGTTTCTTAGATTTAAGTAATTCATAGGGAGTCTTACCCTTAAGTTTATATATTAAGCTTCTGTTAAAGACATAGTGTGTTATGCTTACTGCCTCTGCTCAAAAGGATAGGGGCAAGTGAGCATCTGCAAGTAATATGCCAGCAGATTCAATTATGGTTCTATTTTTCCTTTTAGCTATCCCATTTTATTGAGGAGTTCTATGAGTAGAAAAACAATGCCTGATACCTTCCTTCTCACAGAATTCTTGCATCAGTAGAGATTCAAACTCAGTGTCATGATCACTTCTGATCAATACAATCTGAGTAGAGTACTCAATCTTGATGCTCTTAAGAAAGTCTGTAAGAACTTTGAAGTTATCTGACTTGTTTCTCAGAAAGAAAACCCAAGTGAATCTTGAGAAGTCATCAACAATAACTAAGGTATATGACTTTGCTCCCAAGCTTTGTACTATAATAGGTCCAAAAAGGTTAATATGTAGCAAATACAAAACTCTGAGTAAATCACTCTTAGAAATGGATTTAAAACTTTTTTTTGGTTTGTTTGCCCAGTTGACAAGCCCTACATAGTCCTTCCTTCTTGTAAGAACCAGAAGGTAGTCCCCTAATAAGGTTGTCCTTACACAGTTTTGTAATAGTCCTAAGGTTTACATGTCCTAACCTTTTATGTCACAGTGCACTGATTTTACTAAACTAATTAAATAAAAAAATTCAGTTTTTTTAGATTTAAAATTAACTAAGTAGATATTACCTTGTCTGATACCAGTTAAAACTATTTCATTTAAGCTAGATGTAATAGAATATAAGGATTTGTTAAAAGTTACCTGATAACCTGCATCACATAATTGACTTATGGAGATGAGGTTATGCTTGAGACCACTCACATAGGCTATATTTTTGAATGTAACTGCTAAAATATTGACATTTCCATAACCTTCTATCTGGTCATAGTTGGAGTCTTCAAAGATGACTTTTAGTCTAAGCTTAGCCTTGAATTCCATCAGGTTTGCCTTGTTTCCTGTCATATGATTTGAGCTGACACTATCCAAATACCACTGTTCCTCTGTAGTAGGATAGTTCTTTTCCTACATAAAATAAAATTAGTTGTTCTTGAGCCAGGTTACCTTGGGTTCTATTTTTCTTCCATGATCATAACTAGACATATAAGAATATTCTGGTTGGTGTTTATAACCAAGTGGATGATATCTACAAGGAGGTATGATCCACTGAGTAAAGGGGTTTTTCAATTTTGTTTTCTGATTAATGTTTTGAAAATAGTTAAAATTTCTGTTTTCAAAAACTGGGTTCGACGAATTGAAATTATTTCGTCGAGCTTCGTTCGATGAATCGTATTGATTTTGTCGAGCTCGGCTCACAGAATGATAGTATTCACTTTCTGTGTTCCACATTCGTAGATCTCTATTCGACGAATCATGTTGATTTCATCGAGCACCAGCTGTTGAGTAATTGTGCCCAAATTCTGGGTTCAGAGTTCGTCGATCGACGTTCGACGAATAATACTGATTTCGTCGAGCTTGGTTCGACGAATTTTGTTGAACATGATTTTTATAAAAGTTTTTGCTTTTTTAGGCTTGCTCTTTTGCAAAATCTCAGTACCTTTTTCCAAATTTTCTAACTACTCCTTTCCTTTTGCTGATATGAAGTTTATGGGAGTTGATAGAATGTTTTTCTGAAGTACGTGAGGCTGACTGGATGAAGCCACCAAGCCCAATTTGCCATTGAGCCTGGCATTGACTGTGCTTGTGTTATCCATCAATTTGATGCTTCTCCCATTAAGGGATTCTTCTAACTTCTTAGCTTTACTTAACTTATTTTCTAAAGAATTTATTTGTTCATTAGCCATTTTTAAATTCTCTTTAAGTTCTAGATTTTCTGTAGAGGGATTGTCTAATTGAGAAATCTTATTTCTTTCTCAGATTTAATTAAGTCTTTATATAGTAATTTGAAATCCAGTTTGAGCTGATCTAAAGTAAAATCAAAAGTGGATATTACCTGATCTTCTTCAGATTCTGACCCAAGCTCAGAATTGTTGCATGATACATTTATTGCCATTAAACAGATTTCTCTGGCCTTAGATTCTTCTTCATCTTCACTTGTGCTAGATGAAGATCCAAATTATGTATCACTCCAGGTTTCAGCAACAAATCCTCTCTCTTTCTTCTTCTTGTGTTTGCTGGAAGAAGACTTATTGAAGTGCTTCTTGGAGTGCTTCTATTTATTCTTTTCTTTCTTCTTGTTCTCATGACATTCTGGATGGATATGTCCTGGTTTCCTGCAACCATAACAGACTATTTCCTTAGTAGGAGTTTTATCAAACCTTGGTTTGTCATGGTCTCCGGAGCTCTTCTCCTGAAGTCCTTCTTGGCCATCTTGTAGAATATTTTGGCCAACAGACTCATGAGGTCTTCATTACCTAGAAGTTGTTCTTCCTCCTCAGTAGCTTGGAAAGCAATGCTCTTTTCTGTCCTTAATGGGGTTGAAGACTTCTGTTCAGCTTCTCTGGTCTTGATGAGCTGCTCATAAGATTTGAGCTTGCACAACAAGGTTTCTGTTGAGATTTCATTTAGACTTCTGGCTTCTTTGATTGACCAGATCCTTGAATCCCATGTACTCGGGAAATATATGAGGATCTTATCATTGACTTCTGTCAATATGATGTCCTTTTCTAGGGTTTTTAGCTCATTGATGATGAGGGTAAGTCTTGTGTACATCTCAGCAACTAATTCAAATTCTCCTTTCTTGAAATTCTCATATTGAGAGATCAGGTTGGATCTTCTATCCTTTCTCTCATCAGCTGATCCAACAACTAAAGTGTTGAGGGAGTTCCATATATCCCTTGCTGAAGAGCATTCAACAACCTTCTGGAAGATGTCATTTGACATTGTTTGGGCCAAGATGTTCATATCCTTGTCATCAACAATCTTTGCTTTCATTATGTGCTTCTGTCCATTCAGGAGGTGGTACAACACATGTACTTGTTGTTGCCACTAATAGAGGTGGACCTGTCAAGATAGAATTGTAGATGTCTTCATCAATAGAGTTCATATACAATCAAATCCTTATCTTCGATAGTGCAAACTTATTTAGATTGCACACCGGAGGTATAGTGCTTGAGTATTCTTTATTTTGTGCCATGATAAACTTCTAGGTAAAGAGGAAATCTATTAGATCTTATGGTTTAGGTGTTAGCCTGTACAACCAAGTAACCTGCCCCTCTGATATCAATTGAAAGTGAGGGATATATCTCCTTTACAATAGAGAGGTGTGAATAGTGTATTTTAAAATTTTAATTTGTTTTTACAGCGGAGTTAAAGTAGGTGATAAATAAATATATAAGAAAAGAAAACAATCACAACACACAAATAAAAGAGAACAACAATCACAGACGATATAAGGAAATTATAGTGGTTCCCCAAAATCCTGGGTACATCCACTCTTCTACCACCCTGATAGGAGTCCACTACAGGTTTTTGATCTGGTGCCCTTCCACCAGAATATATATTTTTCTAAGGGAGATATAGAAACCCTTTAAGCTTTTAATCAGGTGCCCAAAAACCAAATTAAGTCTTTTGATCAGGTGACTTAAGAACCATGGAAGTCAACTTTTGAAGGGAGTTATAACCCTGTACATAGTTAGAAAAATAAAACTAAAAGTGATGTTGTTTTCTCTTTCAAATTTCTCTGAGAAGACTGAGTGGATGATGAAGCTAAAAGCTCCCCCTAATTTGTGTAGAGATTGTAATCAGGTGAGGGAGACTTCTCTTCAGGGTGTAGGCCTTCAATAATTTTATTTCTCTCCAGTAAAGCTTTTAGACAGATGAAAGATTGATTGTTTCTTGGAGAGTAGAAGATATTCAAGAACTCTGTGTGTTGATTTTTGTCTGATGTCTCACTTGTCTATCTATCTGTTATTCAGCAGAGCAAAATTTCTGAGTATATATTCCTGAGAAGAAATCCGAGTATTTGAATTTTGAAAACATTCCTTGAATAGCCTGAGGAGTCTCTAAGAATTTGTAACGGCTGTATTTGAATATTGTATATAAATTTATTCCTTAACTTCCATGGTGAATAATTAGAATGAATTCTCTGTGATCTATCCTTATTTAATGCTGGAAGAAATGTCCAAATTCATTAAGAATATATTGCATTAAATATCAGAGATATAGCTGTCTGCAATCAAGAATTAGAATATTCTGCATATAAATCATCCTGAATTATAGCCTGAAAAACTGCTCTGCCTTCTACAAATAGAATTGCAAGAAATTAGTCGAAATCAGCAAACACTTCATCGACCTGAGCCTAGAGTTCGTCAAACTGAGTCTGCTTATTCATCGTCCTGTGCTCAAAGTTCGTCGAACTGAGCTTTACTTTCATTGAGCTGAGTTTCTGAGTAGAGATCAGAGTTCGTTGACCGGAGCTCAAAGTTCGTCGAGCTAAACTTAGAGTTGAAACTCTGAGTTTGTCGAACTGAGATTGTCGTTCGTCGAACGCAGCTCTACTTTTTTCGAGTTTAATTCTTCTATCATCGAACTGCTTCTCTAGTGGAAATCTTCTGAGATAATAACCCTAAAAGTAATCCTATGAACCTAGACTATACATGTTGGGTCAAACTAACATCCTTATAGTAGTCCTAACCCAAATCAGTAATAGGGTTTCAACAAAGACGTCGAGGTTCCCCTGATCCTTTACTGACCCTTCCTTGCTACCTCCCAAGCTATCATTGACGTAATCAATGGCAAGCTCTTCCTACGAATAGGCGACGATGTAGTGACCTTCTCTATCACCCCTTCGATGAAAAATATCCTAAAGAATGACAATACTGTTTCATCTTAGATACCTTAAGTGATGAATCTTCCTACAACATTTTTGAAGATTAATTATCTAATTTTTGTTCTTCCTCAATATTTTTCTACTAAAAGTCTGCAAGAAACCATCATGGTCATTGATTCACCCACTTACAATTTTCTGTATAAGTTAAAAGTCTACGAAAATATTATTTTTGAAAAAGAAAGAACTTCCAAAATATCTTATGAAGAACCCCTTCCCTTGAATTAAAAGAACTACCTGAACATCTCAAGTATGCCTTCCTAAAAAAAGATTCCAAACTGCAAGTGATAGTTTCGGCCTACCTAACTGAATTACAAAATGACAAACTCCTTCTAGTTTTACAAAACATCGCCGAGCCATCGCCTGGCAGATATCTGATATCAAGGGCATAAGCCCATCTATCTACACCCACAAAATCTTAATGGAAGATAATTCGCATAACTCCATCCAACCGCAGCTCCGTATAAATCCGAACATGAAAGAAGTCGTAAAAGGAGAGGTAATGAAACTCCTAGATGCAGGAATTATCTACCCCATATCAGATAGTAAGTGGGTTAGTCCAGTTGAGGTTGTGCCGAAAAAAGTAGGGATCACAGTAGTAGTTAATGAAAATAATGATTTAATCCCGACACAGATGGTGACGAGGTGGCACATGTGTATATATTATCGTAAGTTAAATGACGTCACCCGCAAGGACCACTTTCCCTTGCCGTTCATCGATCAAATCTTAGAGCATCTTTCCGGCGATAGCTTTTACTGTTTTCTCGATGGAGTCTCGGGGTATTTTCAAATCCTCATCTCACGTGAAGACCAGGAGAAAACAATGTTTACATGTCCTTTCAGAACCTTTGCTTACCGAAGAATTCCATTTGGGTTGTGCAATGCTCCAGCTACATTCCATAGATGTATGCTAGCTATCTTTGACAAGTATGTAGAAAGTATTATGGAGGTATTTATGGATCATTTCTCCGTGTTCTGCGATGCCTTCGATAGTTGCTTAGAAAACTTAGAAAAAGTCTTAAAAAGATGCGAAGAAACTAACCTCGCCCTAAGTTGGGAAAAATGTCATTTTATGGTGAGGGAGGGGCTAGTCTTAGGACATAAGATTTCTAGCCGAGGGATTGAAGTAGATATCGCTAAGATAGAAGTAATTTAAAAGATGCCGCCACCTATGAATGTTAAAGCTATAAGAAGTTTCCTAGGTCATGCTGGCTTTTAAAGCCATTTCATAAAAGACTTCTCCAAAATCACCAAACCTCTTACTCAACATTTTGAAAAAGATGCCCCATTTATTTTTGATGACCTTTGTCTATCCACTTTCGAAACAATTAAAGATAAATTAATTAATGCACCAATTATGATAGCTCCAGTGTGGGACCTCCCCTTTGAGATCATGTGCGAAGCGAGTAGTTTCGCGGTGGGAGCCGTATTAGGTCAACGAATATCTAAAAACTTACACCCCGTTTATTACTCGAGTAAAACACTCACATCTGCACAAGAAAACAACACCACGACGGAAAAGGAGCTCCTAGTTGTTGTCTTTGCCTTCGATAAGTTTCGGCCATATATTACGCTTTCAAAAATTATAGGTTTCACAGACCACTCGGTCCTTAATTACTTACTTGCTAAGACGGATGCTAAGCCATGCCTGATATGTTGGATCTTACTCCTCCAGAAGTTTGACTTAGAAATTCACGATAAGAGGGGTGCCGAGAATTTGGCCGCCGATCATCTCACTCGCCTAGATAATCTGTATATAGAAAATTTAGATGAAAAAACATTTAATGATTTCTTCCCTGATGAAAAGCTATTTTCTGTTAACATTTCTCCTTCACCCTGGTTTGCAAACATTGCCAACTATTTAGTGGTCTGTGTCCTCCCTAAGGAGTTCTCCTCTCAGCAAAAGAAGAAATTCTTTTCTGAGTTGAAGAACTATTTTTGGGAGGACCCGCATCTCTTTCGAGTTTGTGCGGACCAGGTGATAAGGAGATGTGTTTCTTTTGAAGAAGGACAAGATATTCTAAAACACGTACACGAAGGACCGACTGGTGGTCATTATCAAGCTGCTCACACCGCTCACAAAGTGCTTTGCGTAGGTTTTTACTGGCCTAGCCTCTTTAAAGACGCGCAAACTTTTGTGAGTATGTGTGATAGTTGCCAACAGTCGGGCAATATTTCCAATAAAAATGAAATGCCGCAAAATTATTTCCTCGAGTGCGAAGTTTTCTACCTCTTGGGAATTGATTTTATTGGCCCTCTTCCTTCTAGCTTCAGGAAAGAATACATCTTAGTTGATGTAGATTATGTTTCACGATGGGCTGAGGCCTAAGCTCTTCCTACTAATGACTCCTGAGTCATAATTACCTTCTTAAAAAAATTATTTTCTCGATTTGGTATTCCACGAGCCGTCATTAGTGATAGGGGTTCACATTTCTGTAATGCGCAATTTTTTAAAACTCTTATAAAATATGGCGTTACACAAAAGATTTCAACTGTCTTCCACCCCCAAACTAACGGGCAAGTCGAAGTAGTGAATAGAGAGATAAAACATATTTTAGAAAAGACTGTTTCCACTTCTAGAAAAGACTGGTCAACCAAAGTAGACGATGCTCTATGAGCCTACCAAACAGCGTACAAAACTGCCATCAGATGTTTGTTGTATCGATTGGTTTATGGAAAGTCGTGCCATTTACCTGTAGAATTAGAACACCATGCTTTTTGGGCCTTTAGGTTTTTAAATTTCGATCCCCACTCTATCAGCGATTTTTGAAAATTTCAACTTAACGAACTCGACGAGTGGCGCTCTTGCGCTTACGAAAATAACAAATTTTATAAAGAGCAGACGAAATGTTTTCACGACAAACACTTAAGGCACCCAAAAACCTTCAAATCGGGCGACCAAGTTCTTTTTTATAATTCACGTTTACATTTATTTCCTGGCAAACTAAAGTCATGATGGTCTGGACTGTTTTCTGTTAAAGAGGTTTTCCCGTATGGCACTATGTTAATTTCATACCCTGATAAGGGTGATTTCAAAGTGAATGGACAGCGTCTTAAACTCTATTTTTCTAGTGAAGATGATGTCACTCCGAACAATGTTAAGTTTCTTCTGCACGAACTTTAACTAACTTAAGAATATTTATTTTTGTTAAAACTTTAAATATTATTTTCGATAATAATCTTTTGGACAATATTATTTTGTTGCGTCGAGCTCAATGACATTTTAAACAAAGGACGCTCTGGGGAGGCAACCCAAATTATTTTTCTGTTTTCTTTATTTTACACTTTTTGCCCCGGACGGCTCCGACAAGCTAAAGCTTCTGCGATCGCATGCTCCAATGCTGCTAAATCCATCACGAAGTCCATAGAAGTCATTTCAAAAAGTTCCAAAGTGCAAGCATGGGGGACCGATATCACTCAACATTGGCCACGCATAAATCCGGGGAAGTACCTGTTTTTCAATTCTGTACTTTCATTATGTTTTAATTTCTCTCTCCTTCCCCTCCTTTTCCATTGAGGACAATGCTCATTTTAAGCTTGGGGGAGGATTTCCTCCTTCTCTTATCTTTATTTTGTTTCATTTAAAAAATCAAAATCAAAATTTTTTTATAAAATATATATATATATATATACTATTTGTGTTTACTTTAATAGTTTAAATGAATTTTGGTATTTCAATAGTACCCCTTGCGTTTTGTTTTATTTTTCTCAATATTCCCTATAACAACTTAGCTAATTATGATCTTTCTAATCATTCTTTTTAATTATGTTTTACAAGTAAAATATTGGTCATGCTGTGTTTCTAATTCATGGTAGCATGTTAATGTGAAATGTTTTTGTAAAAAAACTCGCATTCTTATCATGGTTTTTGTTCTTTATTTTCTTATCTTTCTTAAAAATCTTTCATCCAATATTTTTCTTTTTATTTTTGGGTAATTTTTGTAATGTCAACTTTTGATTAGTGTAGTAAATATGAACGATCCAAGTCGCTTATTATTTCTATTTTTAAGATATTTTCATTAGTCTTCATTTATTATCTTGAATTTGCTTTTTGAAATTTTTCAAAGCTAATGCTTTAGATAAATTTAGAAGCATGAAAACGAATTAGGCCAATTTTATTTTCGTTTGAGCCTTGTTGCTAACCTAAAATTTTTTTTATCCCGAGTTAGCTGCTTTTGAGCATTTTTCGGATTTCAATTGATAGCTCCACTTATCATTTCATTTTCACTAAATCTAAAATTTTCCAACCTATCTAATCACACTAACCTTTTGAGTTTCATTAAAAATTTCCATGGGGTTGTTTTGTGCTGTATTTGGAGAACTTTTTGAAAAATTATGCTCAAAAGAAGTGTTTACATTTTTTTGGCCAATTTCAAAATGAAAAAAAATTATTTATGGCCTTTGTTTTGAAAAAAGGGTACGAAAAACAAAAATGTAAAAGAAAAAAAAATTATTTATGATGAAGTTTTTGAAACTCTTTGTTTTGGTTTAGTGTGATTTTAAAGCCTCCTTGTTTATCTTTGAATTCCACTCCTAATCATAATCCTAAACCAATCATTTCGATCCTAATAAGCCCTTTTGATTCATGTTTTTGAATTTTATTTATTGACTAAGTAGAGAAGAAAAGTAAATTAGTAAAGTTTAGGATTTAAATTTAGATTTTGTTATTTGATTGATATAGTTATAATGTGTCTCTTGGATCTAGTAACAACTCAATGCGCTTTTTCATTTTGTTGCTTTGCTTAAATTTATTTAAAGAATTTTGTTAAAATTTTTGATGATTTGTTTTCGTTAGTAAAGTTTATAAATTGTTGAACCATGTATAAGTAACTGTTTTAGGTTTACGTTTCACCTTCTCCCTACTTAGAATTTAGCATAGTACTTGTGTACGCATAATTGGAACTTTTTGGATTAGTCACTTTTTATGCTAGCTAGTTTTTATATCTTTGCTTGGGGATAAGCAAAACTTAAGCTTGGGGGAATTTGATAGTACGTTTTGTATTCTAAAATATTAGGGTATTTTCAGGTTTTTAATGCACAAATCATGTCTTGTAGGCTTATATGTTGACCTCCTTTTGCAAATATTATTGCCACTAATGTGTTCTCTTCTTTTTGCAGATTTTCACGACTTTCGGCCAAAATGGCCTAACATGCCCCCTGACACGCCCTCCCTGGGCATGTTCAAGTGCGTGTCCACCGTTGTACAGAAGTAATCATCATTTCCACCAGAATCCAGCACCCGAGGTCAACCCGGTACAAGACATGACCCCTGACACGCCCTTCCCGGGCGTGTAATTAGGGTGTGTAACCAAAATGGAATGAAGCAATTGGTCCTAAGTCAGATCCAGGAAATTTAGCATACATGCCCTCCCACGGTCATGTACTTGAGGTGTGTCCCGCCAAGTTCCGAGGAATCACCGCAGCATGACTTTTCTCCACTCCACCGTCACACTGCAGCTTACACACCCGTCTTACACGGGCATGTCATCGGGGTGTATAACTCAACTACGACCCCGGTCACTTCCAGCATTTAATTTCAGCCAAAAAAAGTCACACCGAATGTGACACGCCCTAGGTACACGCCCTACCCGGGCGTGTAAGGGGGGCGTGTACTTCCCGAAAAAAATATATAAATATCCATCTTCTCCAAGTTTTGAGGGGGGAGAAGTGAGTCTTGTAAAGAGCTATTGAGAGTTTATTTCAGAGCATTTTAGTTCAATGTTTTTTGTTTTATAACATTCTTGCAATCTCTTTTATCACACTTGTCATTTGTTTGGAAACTCTTTTTGTAATGTCCCTATGTTCTCTTTGTGACTGTTGTGCAATAAGAAATAAAATAGTTCGATATTCCCTTTCTCTTTCTCTCTTTCTTATTATGCATATTCTTCACATAGTTTTTGTACACTACTACTTCATGAGTAACTAAATCCTCCTAGCACTCGATCTTGATGATCTGAGGCTGAGTTGATTAAGTTATGATGCCTTAGTTTACTTTCTCTTTTTTAGGTTTAGGCCTTCGATTTACTCTTGAATAATCATGTTTGGAATTATATCATCGATAAATAATTTTCATCTAGGTTTACAGTCTTAGCTAGCCGAGAGGCTCATAGTTTGAAGTGAACACTAAAGAGTAAAGATAGTTGCACGCACCCGTCGAGCGAGGCAGACAATAAATCTCCCGGATTGGAGTGAAATCCAATAGCGTGGTTCTCAACTTAAGACGAGCTTTAGGCCTTTGAAGTTGGACCAAAGTCCGGTCGGACATTCCTAAACTCAGCTGGGCGCGACTTCGAGAGAAGCGGGTTCAAGCTTTGGGAACCTCCATGGTCAAGGACCTTTACCTTATTAAGATTAGGTTTATTATCGTATCTTTGATTTACTTATGATAATTGCAAGTAGTTTCCTTTCTTTCTAAAATTAGTTAACAAACTCCAAAAGATTTTCCGATAAGAATAGTTTTTCATGTGAGTAGAATTACTCAACAGTTCCCAGATTTTAATACGACACTTGTGTCCCCTCACTACAATTCGATAGGTATACTTGCCTTCATTTGATTGCTAGTTCGGATTTCTTTTCAAAATGGATTTGTAGACATCAAGTACACGAGAGGAACTATTGGGTCCACGATTTTGAGTCAGCGGCCGTGATTTTCTTTATGAAGATGTGGAGGCACTACCTGTATGTCGTGAAGATCAATATCTATACATACCATAAGAGTCTGAAGTATCTGTTGGATCGGGAGGACTTAAATATGCGCCAATAGAGGTGGATGTATTTCCTTGGGTACTACACCTTCAAGATGCATTATGTCCCTGGCAAAGGTAATGCGGTTGCGGATGCATTATGTCGCAGGGCTCCCGTATAGGCCAATTGAACAGTGATGCATGACGAGCATCTTATTCGAGATTTGGAGGCCTTAGAGATCTCTTTTGTTGATAGGAGGTCTAGTTTTGAAGCACATTTGAATTGGACAGAGGTATAGTATAGCCTCGTTGACTGGATTCGACAGTCTTTGGAGTTGGACGACAGTATGAAATGCTACATGGCTGAGTCTTTGGATGGGTCAAATGCCCAGTTTAATGTTGTTAATGGGATGTTGGGGAAGAACATGTTGTGTTTTTCTATATGATATAACACTTGTGCACAGCAGAAATGGAATAAGAAAAACCCTAAAGAATTCGGATCTGGCGATATACATTGATCAAGAAGAAATTGCTGTAAAATAAAATTTTAAACTTTGAGGGATTGAGTATATACTCAACCTAGATGCTCCAGAAGATTTGTCGATCAATTAGCGGCTAGAGTCCTTAGTGCAGAATAGTGTCCACACCTCTACAGATGATCCACATGAACAGGAGAACCCGTAGACTCTTATCGAAAAAGATCTAGGTCGGGAGAGGGCACTCTGTGTCTTCACAGACTTCTAGGTCTATTACAGAAGAGGCGGCGTAGAGACTCGCTGGAATCTGGCTTAGCGACGACGCCTGGATTTTCAAAGGCGGAACAGATTCCATCGGATTTTAGGTCTCAGGTTTTCGCACAATGCTGCTCGTATTATTAGACAGAATGAACTCACCCGTAGAAACCCTAAAATCTTCTATTTATACCCAAAGAAATAAATAGAACAATCCATCGCTATTCGTAGGCCCAAGACTTGGAATACAGAATTTCGGCCAGACAACCCTTTTCTCGACGAATCGTCGAGTATCCATAAAATATTCGACAAATCGTGGAGTATACATAACGTACTCGACGAAACGTCGAGTATCCATAAGATACAAGACGAATTCAGCACCAGCCTTGCCGAATCAACTTTTGACTCGACGTAGGCATCGAGTGAACTCGACTCTCTCAACGCTCTCAGCGCCAAACCAGTCGAATCAACATTTGACTCGACGAAGGAATTGAGTGAACTCAACACACTCAACGCCTAAGTGCCAGATTCGTCGACTCAACCTTTGATTCAATGAAGGCGTCGAGTGAACTCAACGCACTCAATGCCTAAGAACCAGATTCGTCGAATCAACACCTTGACTCAACGAATCATTGAGTGAACTCAATGCACTCAACGCGTAAGTGTCATACTCATCGAATCAACACTTTGACTAGACGAATCGTTGAGTAAACTCAACACACTCAACTCTATCATTTGACGAGTCAACACTTGACTCGACGGAAGCGTTGAGTGGTCTCAACGCACTCGATGCTTTCAAAGCATAGTTGAGCTAAGTCATTTCCACTCATCATATGAGCAAAGCCAAACTAATCCAATCTCCCAAATTCTCCAAACATTGTTATGTGCGACCCTGATAGGCCTATACTATGTTGGCAGTGAGACTACATACTTTATCACTTTCAGATCACAATGGTAACACCAACAGAATAGTCGATTGTGCATCCCAAAGGTGGGTAAACTACAAGAAGAAATAATGTACGAGGATCATATACCAAGTACTTGATTCACCCAGGGAGCACAAAAATGTATAAAAATATGAAAAAACTATTCTGGTGGCCAGAACTGAAAAAGGACATGATATATGTGGCAAAGTGTCAGACTTGTGCCTTAGTGAAGGCCGAATGTCAGAAGCCCAGTTGATTTTTGAAGTCTTTGCATATACCGGAATGAAAGTTCGACGATATATCCATGAAATTTCATGCATGGTTTGCTGAGATAGTAGAAGAGAAATGACGCCATCTGGGTGATCGTTGACCATTTGACGAAAGTGTCGCACTTCATCCCGAACAGGAATGACAATTCAGTGGAAAAGCTGGCAAAGCTTTACATGGATAATATTGTATGACTGCGCTATGTGCCCCGTAACATCTTGAGTGACCCGGATGGGTGATTCACATCTAACGATTGGAGGCTAATACATCAACTGTTGGGTACCAAACTGAAGTTTAGTATGGCATTTCATCCGTAGACGGATGGTCAGACCGAGAGGGTAAACAGGACGATGGAGGACATGCTTAGCATGCGCGCCTTAGATTTCGGGAAGAGGTGGGAGGATCACTTGTTTATGATTGAGTTCACGTACAATAATAGCTACCATACAAGCATCCAAATGGTGCCCTGCGATGCCCTTTATGGTAGAAAGTGTCGTAAAACGTTGTCGTGGCTGGAGACGGGCGAATCAAAGATTTTTAAGCGGAAGGAAGTCGAGGATGCCACTTCGATTATTTTAACAATCCAAGAGTTGTTGCTGATCACTCAGGATAGGCATGCTAAGTACTATAACGTTAAGCACAGAAAATACGAGTTCGCTGTGGGTGATTGAGTTTACCTGAAGATCAAACCGTTCATGGGCGTGTCAAGGATTTGACTCCTGAAAAAGCGGAGTCTGAGATACCTTAGGACGTTTGAGATTTTGGAGTGTGTCGGTGAAGCTTCCTATCGGTTGAAGCTTTCAATGGAACTTAGTGGTATGTACGACGTATTCCATATATAAGTGTTGCGGAAGGTGGTGCAGGAGCCTACGCAAGTGGTTGCGCACGGTTCAGGTACTGATGGATGTTGGACTGACAACGAAGGTCAAACCCATTTGCATTGAAGACGTGGAAATTAAGCAACTTCGCAATAAGTCTATCAGGATGGTCAAGGTCGGTTGGGACAACTGTTGCCGAGAGGAACTCTCATAGGAGCGGGAACAAACCATGAAGGAGGAGTTCCTCGAGTTATTTGTTTGAGGAACGCAGTTTGATGTTGTTACTTCTTTAGTTTTCTGCACGGCTTAATTTCGGGATGAAATTCTTTAAGTGAGAGAGATTTGTAATGCCCCATATTCCTAAAGCAGGAAAATGATTGTTGCAGAGAAGTTTGTTTCTCATCAAACAACAAAATGTTATTTTCTAGGAGAAAAGAAATTGACACTTCATTGTCATGAACATTGATATATTGCAACTTCATTGTCATTAACTTTAAGAAAATAGTTAAATCGTTAGACAGCTAATTGATTCTGTAGAGCATGGAGGGGTTGTAAGGTAAGTGAACGGGAGTGGATAGTTCTTCTCAATTAAAAAGTTGGAAGTACAATAATACATAAAATTAATTACAATTGTTCAAAATAATTCTGATTGGAACTTGATTTATCAGTAAGTTCAGGTTAAGTATTTATCTGTCCGGAAAAACTAATATTTCAAATACAAATATGATATCTCAGATACAAATACGATATTTCACATCGATATCTCAGTTTCAAATATGATATATAGATATCATAAGGTTATCTCAGATATCATATTTTCATATCTAAAATATCAAAGTTGATGTCTAAATTATTAAGCTAAAATTTAAAGTAGTTCCTATCAAGGTTGTTTTGAACTTTCAAAGCCACATGTTTTACCAACCTCACCTACTAGCCGCCAATATGTACTTTTTCCAAGCCGCTCATGTGCTTTGAATGAGCACATTCGAGGAAGCTTCTTGAAAAAAGGCCAAGACATGTGAAATGGCTCTATAAAAGGAAAAGATGACAAGCCATGAAGATCATAAAAAAAGTCGAACCAAAGAGAGGTAAAATCTTGAAGAGGAGAATGGTTGTGCACAACCGAAGGCGACAGTGGGCAACGACATCCGATTGCGGGCTGCATCGACAACGAAGAGCGAAAGTATGCGGTAGGCGACTGATTCGCAGGCTGGTGCATGGTTTGCGGTGCTCGATGGTTGCATGCTCGTAGGCGGTGGTGGTTGTGCACAAGTGGTGATGTTGGCGGGCTGCACATTTGCGGCAAGGTGAAGTCTCACTTGGATCTCTTCTCGGTGATGGTGGTGGCGGTGATTGGTCGTCTGACGATGACGAAGGTTCGTTCTGGTACGAATCTTTTGTGCCTGTTTTATGGATTGCGGTCAAGTTTCTATTACTCATGCGGATTTTCGTAGTCCGAGTTCTTCTACAGTATATTTTTGGATTTGTATCTCTTAATTTGAGTATTTGCTAATTTTATTGTACAAATAAAATTATGTAAAGTACATATTTTCTTGTGACAATATTTTATTATTTCTGAGAATTGCGCTTCCGCGACCGGAAATCCCAACAAGTGTTATCAGATCGAGGTTCTGTAGGCGACTGATTGGACATTTAAGGAAAGATTTGTTTGCGATGGTGAACGACTAGGTGCTCTTCCCATCCTTTCAAATCCAACCTTGAATTAATCAGATCTCCTAGTCATACGAGAGGATAACTGTGGCAGGAAAGAATGCAAATTTGGCTCAGAACTTTGTGGAGAAGTTCGATGATAGTGTAAATTTTAGTCTGTGGCAAATTCACGTCAAAAATATGCTTGTTGAGCAGGGACCGATGCGGGTTTTGTGAGGATGGGAAAAATTGACCGCTGAAGTGAAGGATGAAGAGTGAATTGACTTGGATGAGCATGCCACTAGTGCCGTCCGGATGTGTGTTGACGATTAGGTGCTCTTTAACATTGGCGTCGATGAGTCTGCAATCAAACTTTAGGAGAATCTTGAGAGATTGTATTTGGCCAAGTAATTGACAACAATGTTGTTATTAAAACAACGATTTTATGTACTGAAGATACAGGAGGGTGACAACCTACAGGAGCACTTTAATTTGTTCAATCGACCTCTAAACCAATTGTATGTGGTTAGTGCAAAGGTGGAGGAAGAAGAAAAGACCCTATTACTTCTTACCTCGCTCCCATCATCTTTTAAACACATGGTGACTATGCTCCTGTATGGGAAAGATACACTGGGGTTGGAGGAGGTCACATCGACTCTATTGTCAACTCAGATGCTGAAGGGCCCCACTCCCGAGGGTGAGCATATTTTGGCGGTAGATGAAGGGGGGAGAGCATTCGACAGGGGATTGAGGGGTGCACAAACTAGGTCGACATCAAAGAAGGGAGTTGTTTGCTACGACTATAGACAAAGCAGTCACATCAGGAGAAATTGCCTGCAGCGTACGCAGAGTTTTGGAGACGTCTAGGATGCAGGTGTGGTAACACTAGATCTGGGAGTGGAGAGTGATGGTATTTATACCATCATTGAGAGTCCTGACGACTCTGACAGCGAATGGATATTAGATTCTAGTGCATCACAACACACATGCTAGGATGCGTCGATGTCTAGTTCTTTGGAGGTGACAACTGGGTCGGTCTATTTAGGTGTCGGCTCGGGTTGTGAGGTTACAGGTACAGGGACGGTGGAAATACAGAGGCATGATTGGGTGATGTGTAGACTTAAGAGGGTACATCTGGTGCCCAAGCTGCATAATAATCTGATATCCTTAGGCAGTTTGGACTCGGGTGGCTATAGTTTTGCGGCAAGAAAAGAAGTTCTGACAGTGACACATCGGTGTAACATGCTTATGAAGGCCGTGCAGTTCGGTAGTCTGTACCGACTGATGGGTACCACAGTGCGAGGTGGTATGCCCATGATTTCTGCGAGTGTGATGGTTGATGGTCGAGGTAGTGTAGTGGATCGCCTTCTATGGCTCGAGTTCGGCGGGTCAATTTTTGCGATCCGGGTGTGTTGACATCCCACGAGTGAACCAATTCAGTGTTAAAGTTCGACTTACGACAAGTCGTCCGATTCGTCATGCATGGGGTGGTGCTTCGTGCATATTGGTACTTTATGCAGACATTACTTCGTGCAAACAATGCTTCTGCAAATGATGCTTTATGCAGAATGTGATATTTGAAATTCAATCCAAAGTGGTTACTTTTAAGCTGGTTTTGAACTTTCAAACCCACATGTTTCACCATCCCCACCTACCGGCTGCTAATGCGGACTTTTCTCCAAGCCGCCCATGTGCTTTGAATGGGCACATGCGAGGAAGTTTCTTGGAAAGAGGCCAAGGGATGTGAAATAACTCTATAAAAGAGGAGGATGACAAGCTATGAAGATCACACCAAAAGCCAAATCAAAGAGAGGTAAAGCACTGAAGATGAGAACGATAGTGCACAACTGAAGGCGACGGTAGGCGTCGACATCCGATTGCGGGCTGCATTGACAACGAAGAGCGAAAGTATGCGGGTAGCGGCAAGGAGACTGATTCGCATGATGCAACAAGGTGTGTCGTGCTCGATGGTTGCATGCTCATAGGCGGTGGTGGTTGTGCACAAGTGGCGACGATGATGGGAAGCACATTTGCAGCAAGGTCAAGTCTCACTTGGATTTCTTCTCAGTGGTGGCGGCGGTAGTGGTTGGTCGTCTGATGACGACGATGATTAGTTCTGGTACGAATCTTGCGCGTCTGTTTTACAGATTGCAATCATGTTTATATTTTTAGATTTGTCTCTCTTAATTTGAGTACTTACTAATTTTATTGTACTAAAAAAATTGTGCGAAGTACATATTTTTTGTGACTCTGTATTTAGTTATTCCTGGGGATTGCGCTTCCGTGATCTGAAATCCCAACAGTGCCAATGTGAACATCCTATATATTATTGACATATGTATGTAATCGAGGCCCTGACCAAAAAAATCCTCAACTCCCTCCATTGAGTGTGTCAATTTGATTTGGACTGTACATGATGTCACTATTTAAAGTGATTAAGAGGTAGTTTGGTGTGGTGGTCGAAATCCACGACCGTGAATTTCTACCGCGCTACGCAACCGCCACCGGTGAATTTCTAACAGGTTTACTAAATAAAATTTGAGTGAGTTTCTTCTGTTTGTGATTCATAATCTCTATTAGTTAACAACATTTCATAAATTTCCTCCACTGCAACTTTCTTAACTTTTTTGGGGTACCAATCATGAGCTAAAGTAACCATATTCCACCTTCACAATAATTAACACATTCACCTCTCCTCTTCCTTTTAACATTTCACCCTCTAGAATCTCCTTTTCGGACAACATTCTTCTTTCGACCTAACATTTCTTTAGGGGAAAACATCATTTGGCTAAATATTATCGTTACCTCAATAAATTTTACCATTTTTAAAAAGTGAACTTAACTTATATATATATTTATATATACTAGCATCTTGGAACGGGCTTCGCCCGTTCTCAATGCGGCGATGCGTGCTTCGCCCACAATAAAGCGGGCTTCTCCCGCAATCAAGCGGGTTTCGCCCACTTGGCAACAACATTGATCGTGGGCGGCAACATGTGTCATGGACGGAGATAATGATCGTGTGGGTGACATTTGTCGTAGGTGGCGACATTGGTCGTGGGCGACGATATTGGTCATGGGGGCAACATTTATCGTGGGTGGTAACATTGCTCGTGGGAAACGATATTGTTCGTGGACGGCGACATTGTTCGTGGGCAGCGAGATTGTTCATGGGCTTCACCCATTCTTGATGTGTCGTTGGGTGCGCAGCATCCAGTCGTGGTGCGCCCGCATCTAGGCTGTGTGAACCCTCATCCAAGAGGGTTGCTCCGCCTTCTAGGCGGGGTGCGCCTGCATCCATGCATTGTGCGTTCACATCCAAGCGGGCTGCGCCGCCTTCCAGGTGGGGTGCGCCTGCATCCAGGCAGGCTGCGCCCACATCCAGGCGGGCTGCGCCCGCTTCCAGGCACGCTGCTTGAGCCCACTTCCAGGCGCACTGCTTGCGCCCGCTTCCGGGCGTGCTGCTTGTTCCCACTTCCAGGCACGCTGCTTGCACCCGCTTCATGGCACGCTGCTTGCGCCCGCACTTGAGCAATGTAAATTCAATGTAAACGACATAAATTCTAGCAATAGTGAAGTAAAGATCAAGCAAGTACTTATAAAATGTAAAAATAAATAATTATTTGATCTGTTTGACCCATTACCGACCAATACTACAGAGCAACCCTATTAACATCAATCGCAGAGTTGTGCTTTGCTTAGCCACTACTTTACTAATACCTCAAAACATACCTATAGTATAAGAATAAGAAAGGAAAGAGAGATAAATTATGAACATGTAAAACATATAAATGAAGATCTATTTGTTTGTCTTGACCTTCTAACGGCCAATACTAAAGAGCAACTCTATAAGCATTCATCACAAAATCTACCATACTTTGCTTAGTCACTACTTGACGAATACCTCGAAGCACACATAGAATACATGAATCAAGAGTACATTAATTGATTGAGGAAGAGTATTACCAAAAAATGAGATATGTTCAAGTTGGAATGGTAATGATGAGCATAGTTCAAGATTTCAAGTGAGGTTATGAATCCAGAGTCCCCTTAAACTCCAAAAGCCATTGGGCCTACCAAAAAAATAGAGAAGAATTATCATTTATCTGTCACATGTCACATGAAGTTAAGATTGTAAGAAACTATGCAACAATCACAAACAAATATGAAAATTTAAAAGTGTTTAACCGGAAATTGAAATTCATGAATCTGAAATCTAAGGGTTAGAACATGTAAATTGATAAAAGGGGGTATAAGTATAGATATACCTCTTTAATCCCAACTGATCACATTCTTCTTTGCTTCACTTCAGGAAATCTGCTTCACAAATTCAATGCAACTTAAAATGTGGCTGATGAATACTTTTTTCACACCATCCGTGGTCTATTTCTCTATTTTTAGGTGTTATTTTACTATTCTTTTTATTTTGAAAGTGCTATTTTACTCACCAAAAGTCCTTTCATGGTTGAATTCCCAAAAGTCATTTCAAATATAAAGGACAAATCTTATCTCAATCATCTTCTTTTGCAGGTCGGATTGATTCAAACCAAAAAACTATGAACAATGAAAAAAGGAGCAAAAACATGTTTAGATGACCTATGAACATCATGAAAAGATCACTAAATTCATCAAAGCTGATAAAAAAACTAATATTTGAAGCACACTTTGATGTGGTATAATACCAAAAATATTAGGCATGCATCAATTTTGGCATGTTCAAGACCTGTTGTTGAGCTTTGATATTGAAAGGAAAATGAAGATCTCCCTTGCACTGCCTCCAGGTAATTGATTTATATGTTCATGGCATTATCCAAATGTCTGTATTACATTTTCCAGCCATTATCATTGATGAATGATCGCCAACTGTATTGTGTGTGTGCTTTTCTCTGATGACCTTATGGTCGGAGGTGCATGATGGCTTCAATGAGGAGACCAATGGTGGTGTGCAACCATCATCCTATCTCTAAATAAAGTGGATCCAAGCCATTGGTTTTATCCTAACAGCCAAGCACAATCCTATGTCATGTACTGGATTGCTGTCATGGTTTGAATCCATATGTGCGGCTACAAATATAGACTAATGGCATATAATACTTACAGAGGATAGAGTCATCACATGAACTATTGCAGATAAAAACCTGCTACTCCCAATTCACATGCCGATTTTGTTTCCATGAAGAAAATATTCTCCATTTCTCTCTTAATGCAGCTCCAGGAATTCAGCACTATTGCTCTACCTTACTGAATAAAATGAGATACAAAATTTTAAACTTTAACAAATAATAATTTATATAATAAAATTTAATTTTATTACACTCTGTTGTATATTTTGTTATATAGAGAGGGATTGTTATATATTCAAAATGGTAGAACAATAGGCTTAATGGTTTAGAAGATTTAATAACTTAAATATGCACTATTAGAAGTACTTAATAACTTATCTTTGGAGGCAATGCCATCTCAAAGACTACCAGGGAGACCTTCGTTTGCCTTCCAATATCAGAATTCTACACCATTAGAAGTGCTTAATAGCTTATATTTAGAAAAATCTGAAAGCCTTCAGGTGGTATCTAATTGCTTAACTGAAGCCATGGTTAGATGATTACCAAAGCAAGAGACATAAGGCTACGTTCTTTTGCTAAGAATTTGGCCAGCAGAATTGGAATTGGGTATCCCAATTCCAATTGTTTTGTTCGTTCTGTCTAAAAAGAGGGCGGAATTGGAATTCCTCTAAAACCCATAGGTTTTACAAAATATAAAAATGACGAGCCTTGAAAACCTTCCCTACCTGGATGGTTTTTGCGAGTTTTGGGAAAGAAGAAAAAATCCTGCAGCCTTCCTCTTCCTTCCCGTGCGCGATCGGCGCTAACTGCTCCGGAAAGCTTCTGCTCCTTGCTCCGGTATGTCTTCTCTCCAACCCTAGCTTATGTTCTTCCTGTAGTCCTTCTCCGACCCTAACTCTTCCTTCCCATTTGCAGTGACCTAGGCCAGGCGGAGCACTGTACATCTTCCTTGTCTCCAACAACCAAGTGTTGGAAACCTTTTTCCCCCATCTAGGTATAATACTTTCTTCTAATGCAGTTTTTCCTCCTCTTCGGCTTGGTATTTATAGGGTTAGATCGTTACACATTTGTTGATCTCTTACCATGGGATGTAAACGGGATTTTCCTCCTCTCCGGATAGGTATTGCTAGGTTTAGATCATTACACATTTTAGGTTAATGGAAAGTTGATGCCACGAAGAGAAATTATAGTATATAAGCTTGTGAAAATGTGATTGTGTGGGGGATTTATGCATAAACCCTTTAAGTCATGTTGAATAGAGTTTTCCAAAACTTCATAATTGTGTTGATTCCTCATTAATTGTTGTCATTAATGTTGTTGATTCATCGATAATGTTCATGTGAGATTGTTTGAATATGCCAAATAATCTGATTGTATTATCTGGGTGGTACATTCCTGTCAATTCCTGTCTCTAAATTCCATCCTGCAACCGAACAGAAATATTGAAATATTCAATTCCTGTGACTGAAAATCTTCCTGCAATTGAACAAAAGAATTGGTTTTGACCCAATTCCAAAACCTCTGCGCCATAGGTTTTCGGCCAAAACCATTTCATGTCTCTCAAAACATATGAAATGAACGTAGCCTAAAGGTAAAAGCATGACACAGAATATTCTGCGGAAGGGATCGGTACGACTGGAGAGCTCAAAAGGAGAAGGCTGAAAGTTATTAACTTAAGGTTAGCTAATGACCTAGAGGGGGGGGGGGGTTAATAGGTCTTTGAAAATTTCTTAGTCTTTTTGTTGTTTTCTTTCTAGGAGATCTAGAGCTTGTCCTTAAAACCTGCAATATAAAAGAAAAACAAGCAACACAGCCAAGCACACAACTATTTATAGTAGTTCCCCAATTGAGTACATCTACTTTCCCTCCCACCTTTCTAACTTATGTTAGACAAGGCACAAAATCCTCCAAAATGCTCCTCAGAGCTTACACCTCAAGCCCTCAACATTACACTCAGGTTCTCTTCAGAACACTACCTCAGAACTACAAAGGATCCTACCTTAGAGCCCTGCAGTGCTCCTACAGCTCAGTGGTCTACAAACCACCTACCTCAGCCTTATCTCTAAGGCCTACAACTAAGGATTTTCAGCCCTACAACTTCAGGCACAAGGCACTACTCTCAGAGTGCTGCTGCACTCCTATAACTCAGTACCCTTCCAGGTACCTACCTTAGTTCCCTTCTAGGAACCTACAGCTCAACCTCCTCCAAGGCCTACAACTTAGTGACACACTTGACACTTATAGCTCATTGACTCAACAGTCACCTACCTCAGGCTGTTAAGCCCTACTACTCAGGCTGGGTGGACAGCCCTACTCTCAGATACACACTTGGATCCTACCTCAGTACCCCAACAGGGCACCTACCTTAGTGACTAATTAGTCACCTACAACTCAGGCGAAAAGCCCCTACAGCTCAGATATAGACAACCTGAATCCTACAGGAATTTAATCAAAAAGTTTAAATAAAATTTAAAACCCTAACTCAGAGATAAATCTCTGAGTCCACCTTACTGGAATGAGCAGATATCAGTGCAGTCCTCTTGCTGTAAAATGAATGAGTCTTCTTCTACAGCTAACTGCTTCTCTGTTATACTGAAGAACAACTATCTGCTGTTGAAGGCTGACGACACTTCACACATCAATCTCCTTGCTGATTAGATGAATCAACTGCCTTGTTCTGCAAAGAACAACCTTGCTGAATTGGAAAAACCTTCAGCTATCTTTCTCTTACTGCTGGCTTGCTCTGCTGGACTTGGCTTTCAAGCTTGTCGGAGAAGATGAAGTCATGCCACCTCTATTTTTCTGTATTTTCTTCGTATGTTCTTCGTTACTCTAATCCCTTTTTTTCTTCTTTTTATATCTATTGATTTGAATCAACATCACAATTTGAGTGTGGGCCTAGCCAAGGATGGTGAGTGCCACCACCCTCAAAAAAGGACAAATATTGGTTTTTGGCGCTACTGCAGCTTTCCCGCAACAACATGAACTATTTTGACTTTGTTGACTTATGGTGATGTCAGAAGTGATCATCCGGTGCTGTTTAGCTTTCCTTCAATAACACGAAATAATTTGACTTGTTCACTTCTAGTGACGTCAGCAGTGGTCATTACTTTTTGGACTTAGAAAAATTCCAGAACTCATCACTAGTTGAGTGATGTTAAGTCACTCAATGCCAACAGACTTGACTCTTCATTAGAAGCGTTGAGTGAACCAGCCTCACTCAACGCTTCTGGACTTAGAGAATTTTCACTGGCTTTGTCTCATTGGTTCCTTCTCAACTGTCTCAACGGTTTCTTCTTCACATCAGAGACTATCTCCTATCTCAGTGGTTCCTTCTCAACTGTCTCAGCGGTTTCTTCTTCACAGCTGACACTATCTCCTGTCTCAGCAGTTTCTTCTCAACTATCTCAATGCTTCCTTCTTCATTAGAAGTGTTGAGTGAACCTGCTTCACTCAACGCTTCTGTACTTAGATAATTCCTATTTGATATGTCTCAATGTTTATGCTGAGACATTCTTCTCAGCTATCTCAGCGGTCTCAATGCTTATGCTGAGACATTCTTCTCAGTTGTCTCGGCTATCTAAGCGGTCTAAACGCTTTTGCCCTTGTCAAATTATCTGACTTCCAACATACTCTTTTTGTTCACATGTCCAATCAAGGACAACCTACATGCATGAACTTAAGCACACATCAAATACAACTATCTTTATATGTCATTGACCAGTTTGACTTCTTACAAATCTGGGACATTGGGATCAATAGGCATAACAATCTCCTCCTATTTGAATAAGTCAAAACTTTGCTTGATCAATAATACAGGTCATTGATATACACGACATATTCAACATAAAAAACAAAAACTTGTGTAACATCATTAGAGTTTGAAAATGTTACCACATTTCTCCAGCCTGTGGAGAATTACTCACTACCCCTGGCATGCTACCAGCCAAATATCTCCTGGGAGAGCCACCCTTACTATTCTAGTCCGGATGCAACTTAAGAACCACCTGGCTTTGAGCTTCCTGCATCTTGGCTTGGTCAGGTCTTGATCAAGACTATTCTTCTTGTCCCCTGACAACTCGCCACCTTTTTGACTTCTGCAATAGGAAGATTTTTGTGGAGTTTTCTCCCCCTATCTGTCTAGGGTTGATCTCCCCACTTTGACTCAATCCTATTGCAGTTGTTAGGCTTGCTCCCCCTCAACAATTGCACAATAGCTTTATTATCTTGAGGAAGAACTTGTACTACCTGTAAAATAGACAGTACTATATATGGTAGAGGAGAGAATTCAAGCTACACAAGATTCAACATACCCAATTCAAATTTAAAGGTGTTGAACTTGGCTTCATCTAATGACTTAGTGAAGATATCATCCACTTGCTTATCTGTGGAGAAAAAACTCATGGCTGATGTCTTCCCTTTTCACATGTTCTCTAATGAAATGGTACCTAATTTCTATATGCTTAGTACTACTATGAGAGAAAGGATTCTTAACTATGGAAGTTATACTAGTAGAATCAGAAAAGAGTGGTGTTCTACTTATCTGAATGTTGTAGTCCTGAAGTTGATGCTGGATCCATAACAAATGAGCACGACAGCTCCCAGCTGAAATATACACTGACTCTGCAGTTGAGATTGCAACACTCGTTTGCTTCTTACTGCTCCAAGAGACAATCCTTCCACCTAGAAATTGACAGGAGTAGAAGTGCTCTTCTTGTCCTCCTGCAGCCTGCAATATCTGTATCTGAATAGCCTATTAGTTCAAACTCCCCATTTCTAGGGTAACATAGGCCAAGATCTGGGGTGAGCTTAAGATATCTCAAGATTCTTTTCACAGCAGTGTAGTGAGACTCTATAGGGTAGGTCTGATACCTAGTATGGACACATGTTGCATACATAATGTTAGGCCTACTTGCACTGAGGTAGAGAAGGGAGCCAACTATACCTCTATACAAAGTTAGATCAATAGGTTCCCCTAGATCATCTTTGCCTATGGGCATACTTGAGCTCATGGGAGTTCTTATAGTGGAAGCATTCTCCATACCATATTTCTTGACTATGTCCCTAGCGAACTTTGACTGGAATATGGATAGACCTTCATAAGTCTGTCTTACCTGGAGTCCCAAGAAAAACTTCAGTTCACCCATACTACTCATCTCAAACTTCCCCTACATAAGTTTTGCAAACTTCCTGCAGAGGTTTTCATCAATAGAGCTAAATATTATGTCATCGACATAAATCTGGACTAGGATGATCTTGCCCTTAGATTCCTTAGGAATATGGTCTTATCTATCTTCCCCCTTGAGAATTTGTTCTTAATGAGGAAGGTAGATAATGTCTCATACCATGCTCTAGGGGATTTCTTGCGCCAATGTATAGCTTTCATAGGTCTATACACAACAGTAGGAGAGTTAGAATCTACAAAACCTGCAGGTTGCTCTACATAAATCTCTTCTTTCAAGTCTCCATTCAGGAAGGCTGACTTGACATCCATCTGGAAGACCTTGAATCCCTGGATGGCTGCAAATGCAAGGAACAGTCTGATGACTTCCAACCTTACAACTAGGGAATACGTCTGATCATAATCAATCATCTCTTCCTGTCATACCCCTTGTCCAATAGTCTAGCTTTATTATTTATTATAATATTATTTTCATCACGTTTATTTCCGAAAATCCACTTGGCTCCAATGACATTATGTCCATTTGGTCTGGGAACAAGCTTTCAGACCTTGAACCTTTTGAACTGCCTCAGTTCTTCTTGTATTGCACCAATCCAGAAATGGTCTTGATTTGCCTCTTTAAATTTCTTGGGCTCTTCTTGTGACAGGAATCTGGAATATAGAGCTGTGTTGAAACTCCTGCTTCTAGTTTGTACATCTTAGCTGGCCTCACCTATTATCTGATCTGGAGGATGATCTCTCAGATATCTTACTGCTGGGGGCAGCCTGACTCCTTCTTGCTGAGCACCATTTTCTTCAGCTGGTTGGTCTTCATCTCCAGCTAGACTGTCATGTGCATCCTCTGGACAGATTCCCTCTCCACATTCTTCTTGCACAGCTGGTTCTTTATTTTTGATGGAGAGTTTTTCAATCATGAATTTTGTACTTGTAGAACTAGGCAAAGTGCTTCACAGCTCACTGTCAATCTTGCTTAACTCATCAAATACTACATGGACAGATTCTTCTACAACCTTATTAGTCAAGTTATAGAATCTATATGTATTAATATTATTGTTTTACCCAATAAAGATCCCCTCATGGGATTTGGCAGCAAACTTAGTCACTTTTGGCTTACCATTATTCAAGATGAAACACTTGCAACCAAAGATCTTGAAATAGGATATGTTTGGTTTTTTGCCTTTAAAGATCTCATAGAGAGTCTTCTTGTGGCCTTTGGTGATAGAAGCCCTATTGAGAACATAACATGCAATGTTAACTGCCTCAGCCCAGAAATATTTAGGGAGGGAGGTGTCACTCAACAATGTTCTCCCAGCTTCTATGAGAGTCCTATTTTTCCTCTCAGCTAACACATTTTGCTGGGGTGTTCTTGGAGAGGAGAATTCTTAATGAATCCCTTGCTCTTCAAAGAAAGTAGTCATGGCAGCAGACTGAAATTCAGTTCTATGGTCACTTCTTATTCTGACCACAGAGCAAGGAAGTTCATTCTGAATCTGCCTGACAAAATTCATGAAGACATCAAGGGTTTCATCCTTTCTTCTAAGGAAGAACATCCAAGCAAATCTGGAATAGTCATCAACCACCACAAGGGTATAGACCTTCCTACCTAGACTATGAACAGGCATAGGACCAAATAAGTCTATATGCAGGAGATATAATCCTCTCACCGAGTCCTTAGTCTCAAAGCCCTTGAAGGGGGTCTTAGTCTGCTTACCCTTTTGGCAAGCAGCACAGATACCCTCCTTGGAGCATTGTATTTTGGGACCATTTCTTACTAGTTCATCACTGAAGAGCTAACTAATAGTCTTATAATTCAAATGAACCAGTCTCTTATGCCATTGAAAACAATATGAGACTTTGTCATTTGCAACTAGGCATATAGGGGAACTACTGTATAAGCAAGAAAAGTTTAAACAATAAATATTCCCACTCCTAGTGCATGTTAAGATGACACTTCAGTCAATTTACCTCTTGATGTGACACTTATCCTTGTGGAAGGAAATGTCATAACCAAGGTCACATAGTTGTCTTATGCTTATGAGTTTGTGTTGCAACCCCTCCACATAAGCTACCTTTGTGATGGTGATTATGCCATTTGAGATCTTACCATAACCTCTGGTTATTCCCTTGTCAGAGCCTCCAAAGATGACCTTTGGCCATTCTTTACTGGAGTGAACTCCTTCAACAGCTCCTTTATTCCAGTCATGTTCCTTGAACATCCACTGTTCAAGTACCATTTAGGGGAATTGGTACTTGAACTAACCTGAAAAAGAACACAAATCATCTCACCTTCGGACCCCAATTTTTATTGGGTCCTAGGTTCACATTAGCATGAAAATAACCTTGCCTTCCTACAGTATTCCTGATAGGTTGGTTACCTCTAGACACTGAATGATTATGCCAGCAATCTACAACATAGTGGCCCATTTTGCCACAATATCAGCACTCATGGACATTATATCTCCTTTTCTATTTAGGACCATCATTTGGCTTGACTGCTCCCTGAACAGTGGGAAGATATGCTGTTGTATATTTCTATTTTCTTTCGGCAGCCATTTGACTGAAGGTAGGTCTTCCAGCTGACTGTTTTGGTCCTTTCTGAGAGCCTCCAGCTGCATGTCTCTTTTTAGCTAACATACATTTGATAACATCAGAAATTGTCATTCCAGCATTACTAGAAGATTCACCTTGAGTCACTACTTTTGTTGGACGACTCAGATTTCCTGCAGTAGCATTATCCTTGAGTTTTGGGGCTGGGGCACCAAAAGCAAATGGTCCAGGATGGGCCATTTGAATTTCCTCATGGGCAGCCTTAAGAGCCCTCACATGGATGTATCTTCTACCTTGGTTGGGGTCTCATTGGTCCATACCAGTGATCTCCAATTCTCCTAGTAACCATAATAACTTTCATGGTCATACCTATTAGAGTGCAACAAGACTTTCAAAAAAGAAATTGGAGGCAATGAGGCTAGAGGCACAACTAGTGACTTCCCCTTTCCCTTTCCTTTTGTATTGGGAGGTTTAGCAGGTCCCTTAAATCCTAACCCTTTCTTACCCACTTGAGTAAGGTGGGTGTCAATTAAGGGAAGCACAGTGTTTGGTTTAGAAACTTGGTCACCACTAATTTCTCATTTAGGAGATCATCTTCAAGTTTCTGCATAAGTTTATCATTTGAGATTCTTACCACAGACTGCATATCATTGATCTCCTTGAGCTTGGCTGATTGTGCTACCATATCATTGAGAGCTTTTTCATGGCCTTCACACTTGGTCCTTAGACCGAGAAGCTCTTTTGCCTGTCTCTTGGCAAGGAGCTTGCACTTCCTGAATGCTTCAAGATTTTATCCATACTTTTTAATTATAGAGTTGACATCATACTCAGAATCTGAATCCCCTTCACCTTTTAATGATTGAGCTTCAGAATCTGAGCTAGCCTCATGACTTGAAATAGAAGGCTAAGATTTAGAACTTACCTGAGCTTGTCCAGGCTAATCCTGGCTGCTCTCCTCATCAGTTATTGTCGTCAATCCATGGCATTGAACATCTTCTTCTTCATCTTTATCCACCTCTCAGTCACTGTCTGAATGTGATAGAGGGGCCCTAATCCCTATCTTAGCATCAGGGTATTCTTCAGGTTCTCCTTCAGCAATGGCTATTAGCCCAATGTAGGCTTCTTCTTCACTGTTTGAACTAGAGGAAGAGTCAGACCAGACCTTTTCCTTCTTGGCCACAAGGGACTTCTCTTTCTTCTTCCCCTTGTGGTGCTTCTTCACTCCTTCTTCTTTCCTCTTCACTGGGCAGTTTGCAATTATATGCCCAGGTTTGCTGCAGTAGAAACAAATAACATTAGAAGAAGTTTGTTTGTTAGAGTTAGGAGCATACCTGTCCTCCTTAGAGGATTTCCTTCTATGCTATGAGGAAGAGGAATGCCTGCGATTCTTCCAATGCTCTTTCTTCATGAATTTTTGAAACTGCCTGGAGAAGGCAGCAAGGTCCTCATCAGACATATGGCTGTTTGAGGTGCTGGTCTTTGAGCTCTCAGAATTTGACTCATCAGTTTTCCTGAGTGGAGAGTTCTTCCTTCGGTTGCTGGTTGGGGAATCAGCTTTGAAGGCCACAGACTTCTCCTTGGCCTGTGACTTACTGCTCCTCTCTTCTTCCTTTCTTGCAGCAAGTTGTATCTCATATGACAACAACTTTCCAAATAGGGTTGGAGGAGGAGTGTTAGCTAACTTGCCCAATTCCCTAATGACACAAATCTTTGTGTCTCAATCCTTTGTGAGGGACCTGAGAAATTTGCCATTCAGCTCATAGGTGCTGAAGACCCTTCATTATGTTCTCAGTTCATTCACTATTCTAAAAAATCTCTCAAATCTCTCAGCATGCCATCAAACTTTCCTTGTCTGAAGGCCTCATACTCCTGTTTGAGCATGGATTTTTTGTCATCCCTCACCTCCTCTGAACCCTCCATGGACACAACTAGGGTGTCCCACATCTCCTTGGAGATCTTGTAGTGCACCAGATTCTTGAAGGTTGAATGATCTATTGCACTAGCAATAATGTTTTGAGATCTCTTCTCCATGGAGGCAAGTAGGAGCTCATCTTTGTTCATTTTATCATAAGATTTAGGTGTCTAGATGTTGGCATCCAGAACTGAGGTCTTCATAGGGATGAAGGGTCTCTTTTTAACTGTGATGTATATCCTAGGGTCAACAACTTCCATGAATAGTCTAACCCTTTCCTTCCAGAGGCCAAAGCCTTCCTTTCTGCAGATTGTTAGTTTCATGGTGTAACACCCCCATCCGTCACATGGGATATAACAGAAGGTCCGGTCGGGGCCCCACGCCATATATCACGGACTGCTAGTGGAGTTACTTATTAATACCAAAATACTGACAAACGAACATGCGTCTTAACTCAGAGCATTCTAGCGGAAGCTTTTTAAAACAATTATAAGAACCCAAGCCACAACATGAATGTCCACTAAAAACCCACAGTAGGAATGAGCGTACAAATACACAAAGTACTTGGCCTTATGGACTTACAAGAGTTTACTTGAAATAAGAAATGTCTTCCAAACATCGGCATGCAGGCCGGCCACACATGAGCATAAACATAAACATTGTCTTTTGGGCTTCGAGGGGAGGCTCAGCAACACGGGTGATAGCCCGCTACTTGCCACTTAGCTCCGTAGCACATGTAATCAACATTCCACCGCAATGGTGTCAAATAAAAGCAACGGTCTGCTAAAGCTGACCAAATTATAACGACCCCACCCCTAAATCGTGGCGGCGGTGCTCCTTCCCTGTAATTTATTAGTATAACCAAACAAGATAGTGAATGTACAAATTAAGCACACTTCACCACAGGCATAGGCACGCACGACCACACACCCCGTGCTCTTAGGGCACATTCTCGGTGAATCCGGTCCATTCTGTGGCTTCACCACCGCCCTCAGGACGGCAAACCTCATGAGAATTTTAGTATTTATGGCCGAAGCCTACGACTAGCCCTCCAAGCCAATGGCAAGTCCCATGTACCTTAGTTCGCTTTAACCAAACCACTTAGAGCAGGTACGGTTCCACTCAACCCGTTACTCACACCGCCATGACAATTTAAGCCATAAGCGCGGGTTAAGCTTCCCCGATTCCCAAATCGATCAAATAATAATACATAACCCGGTTATGTACACGGTTGGCTCCCAGACCACTAAAACGGCAGAACTTCGCTTCTGCTCAGATTTCCGGGTGCACCTTGGAGTTAATCCCCAAAACTCCATGTTGCAATCTACCTCGCAAAAAACCCGAAAACTACTATTGTCACGGAGTCTTCTCCGACTATTCATTTATAATGAAACATCACCGATCCAAACCAACTTGTCTTGGTAGCCTTCACACACCATGCCTATGTCCGTACTTCGATTTCGGACTCTACATGCAAAACTAGGTGGACTATTCATATTCACCCAAAGGAACACCTCACACTCACCGCATACTCATGAGAGCGGGTTTTCTATGCAGAAAGGAAGAGGTTTTCACATGTCCAAGAAGAGAATCGTTACCCTAGGGGTTTGCTTTGGCTCCATGGAAAACTAGCCAGATGGAAAGCACCGCAACGGCCTCGCCTCCACGGATATAGACTCGACACGCGATTTGGGGCTCCGAAGCTCCACCGGCGTCCGGATTTCTCCTTCTCCTTCTTCCTTGCTCTCCCCCTCTCTAATAGATTAGAAAGAGAAAACCTAAGAGAAAATGAGGGTTTAGCCCTCAACTCCCGTCCTTATAACAGCAGGGAGACCTCTGGGCCGTTGGATCCCATTTGAAGGAAATGAACGGCCACGATTCACACTTAAAATCAACTTCTTGGGCCGAACACGGCGTGTGACACGCCCGTGTCACAGGCTGTGTCTCATAATTTCAACACGATCGTCCAACACAGAATAGGACACGGGCTCAGAAATGCCCGTGTACTGCTTGACACGGTCGTGTCAGCCTATGACATGCCCGTATCACGGGGCGTGTCCCTAAAGAGACACAAGAAACCGTCGCATCTTGACCAAGACAAAGTCTTAGACATGCCTGTATCAATATTTTACATGCCCGTGTCGCCCAGTACACACCCGTGTTCCAGGCCGTGTTCCTCACTGACACAGCCGACTAACATAGAGCAGGACACGGCCCTGGACACGCCCGTGTCTCAGGCCATATACCAGACCCCTAAGGATGTCGAATGCACTTCGTCGACCACACAGAAAATCATCGAACTCGTAGCAGGACACGACCACGGACATGTCTGTGTTAAAGGCCGTGTGACCCTTATTAGGACCCATAATGGCCTTAAGACGCTAACAGATCATTTCCGAGTTTTGGGACGTTACAATTCCCCCCCCCCCCCAATAGAATTTTGTCCCGAAATTACGGAATATAAAGTACTCAAACTTAGACGGTACCTGAGTAGAAGACCTTGGGATGCTCCTCAAGCATGATCTGCTCTCGTTCCCATGAAAGATCTTTACGACCGCAGTTTTCCCAACGAACTTTGACCATCCTGAAGTCTTTGTTATGAAGTCGCTTGACTTCAAAGTTCTCAGTGCGAACGGGCTTGACCTTCGGCATCAACCCATTAGCAATTGGTACCTGATCAACCGCAAACACTTACGAAGGCTCTTGCACTGCCTTCCGCAACATCGATATGTGGAATGCGTCATGTAGACCACTCAATTCCACTGATAACTTTAGTCGATAAGTCGCTTCACCCATTCGCTCTAGAATCTCAAACGGTCCAAGATAGCTCGGACACAGCTTCTTCAAGCATCGTACCCGAAAGACACACTTGAACGGCTTAATTTTCAAATATACCAAGTCGCCAACAGCGAAATCAATGTTCCTGTGCTTGGCATTATAGTATTTAGCCTACCTATCCTGAGCAATCAACAATCGTTCTTGTATTATTTGTACCAACAGAGTGGCGCCTTCCACTTTCGTCATTTGTACAGCTTTGACTCCCTCATCTCCAACCAAGACAACGACGTGCGATATTTTCTACTGTAAAGGGCCTCGAAGGGAGCCATTTGAATACTCGCTTGGTAGTTATTGCTATAAGTAAATTCCACCATGAATAGGTGATCTTCCCACTGCTTTCCAAAATCCAAGACGCACATGCGAAGAATGTCCACCATCGTCCTGTTGATCCTCTCGGTCTGACCATCCATCTGCGGATGAAAGGTCGTGCTGAAACTCAGCTTGGTTTCCAACATTTGTTGCACCAACTTCCAATCATTGTACGTGAAGCACCCATTTCGGTCACTTATGATACTACGGGGCACACTGTGCTGTCGAACAATGTTATCTACATAGAGTTTTGCCAGCTTAACCACCAAATCATCCTTCCTATTTGGAATGAAGTGCGACACTTTCGTCAAACGATCTACGATCACACAGATGGCGTCATTTCCCTTCTGCGACCTTGGCAACCCAAGCACAAAATCCATTGAAATATCGTCGAACTTTTTCATTCCGGGATAGGTAAGGACTTTAGGAAATCTCCAGGCTTCTAGCACTCCGCCTTCACCAAGGCACACGTTTGCCACTTCGTCACATAGAGTGCTACGCCCTTTTTAAGTTCTGGTCACCATAACAACTTTTTGATAACTCTAAACATCTTTGTGCTCCCCGAGTGAATCGAGTACTTAGTATGATGAGCCTCGTGCAACAATTCCTCCCATAGTTTATCCACACTTTGGATGCACAGATGACTGTCCCTCCATAACAGCCCATCCTTAACAATAAATCGGGAATTTTACCCATCCAAAGTCTCATCGATGACCCGATTCATGCCATTATCCCCAACCAGAGCTTGTCGAATCCTATCAGTAAGGTCATACCGCATCTCAGTCCAGTTCAATTTCACTTTGCCACTAGTCTGCTTGTCAACACAAGAGATCTCTAGTGCCTCCAAATCACGAACTAAATGCTCATCATGTATCGACAACTAGTTGGCCTGCGCGGGAGTCCTACGACTCAACGCATCTGCAACTGCTTTGCCTTTCCCAGGTACATAATGAATCTTGTAGGTATAGTCCCCTAGGAACTCCATCCAACTCCGCTACCGCACGATTAGGTCCTTTAAATCCAACAAGTACTTCAGGCTCTCGTGATCGGTATAGATATTGACCTTCACACCATACAGGTAATGCCTCCATAGCTTCAGAGCAAATATCACGGCCGCTAACTCCAAGTCATGGACCAGATAATTCCTCTCGTGCACCTTCAGCTAACACAAGCCATAAGCTATTACACTCCCTTGCTGCAGTAAAACACAACCTAAGCCACTGCCCGAAGCATCACCGTAAACCTCAAATCCTTCAGTCCCACTCGGCGAACATAGAATAGGCGCCATGGTCAACAGAATTTTCTCGTCAAACTCATGAGGGGTAACACTATCCGCGAGAAGTTCTCTACGGAGCGCCTGTAGTAGCCGGCACGTCCAAGGGAACTCCGGACTTTTGCCACTGTAGATAACACAGGCCACTCCCATATCGCAACTATCTTCGCCGAATCTACCGCAGTCCCTTCTCCACTACCTATATGACCAAGTAATGCTACCGAGGATAACCAAAATTCGCATTTGGAGAATTTGTCATAAAGTGGATTCCTCTTCAATGTCTCCAACACCATATACAGATGCTTGAAATGATCATCCTCGCACTGCGAGTACACCAATATATCGTCGATAAAGATTATCACAAATTGGTCTAGGTACTCTTTTAACGTTCTGTTCATCAAATCCATAAACACAGATGGCGCATTAGTCATCCCAAACGGCATGACGATGAACTCATAATGTCCATACCGCGTGCTGAAAGCTGTCTTGGGGATATCACTTTCCCTTATCCGCAGCTGATAGTATCCGGATTTCAGATCCAACTTTGAGTACACAGTCGACCCCACCAGCTGGTCGAACAGATAATCAATCCTTGGGATCAGATACTTATTCTTCTCCACTAGCTTAATCAACTCCCGATAATCGTCATAAAGTCGTAAACCTCCGTCCTTCTTCTTAACAAAGAGGACCGACGCGCTCCAAGGCGACGAACTTGGACGCACAAAACCTTGCTTGAATAGCTCTTGAAGTTGTACTTTAAATTCTGTCACCTCCTTTGGTCCTAACCGATTCGAAGAGCGTGACACAGGTTTATCACCTAGCACTAGCACAATGGTGAAATAGATCTCTCACTGAGGTGGAGCCTCATGGAGATCTTCAGGGAATATGTCAGGAAACTCAGAAAACTACCCACCTTACGGTTGCAATTAATGTACGCACGTTGCTCCGAGAGTCAGTCCGTACCAAAGATCACGTCGAACTCCACTATCAGCAGTAGAGACGCTTGCTAGTCAAACTCTTGACTCCCAATCTGTATCCTTACGCAACAAACTTTATCCACGCACATTGACCACCCATTAGGCAACAATACATCCAATTTGTCCCTCGCCATCGAAGAAGGTATTCCGATGCGCGATACAAATCCTTCGAACTAAAAGGGATGCGAAGCTCCCATATCGAACAGTGCTCTCGCCGGATAGTCGAAAATCAAAACAAAGCCTAGCACAAGCAGTCATTAGCAAACACGCAAAAGGTAACAACTATATAAAGCTAATCTGGTTTTAATTAACTCAATCATGTCACCATGTCAGTTTGCTTTATTGCCTCCTGAAGGCCAAGGTTGTAAACTCTGTGCTGGGCTGGAGCATAGTGGGATGCGGTTGACTCCACCACTTTCCCTTTTTCCTTGTAAGTTGCTCCAGGCTTCCCCTCAGACTTTGGATGTCCGCTCCAACACCCTCAGGCATAATGCCCCGGCTTTCCACAGTTGTAACATGCGCCCGAGGTTCGGCCTGTAGTTGCCCAAGAAGCACTAGAAGAAGTGACTGGACTCGAAGTCTTAGCCTTCTTGTTCCACTTATGTAACTTAGACTTCGAGGAGTTCGGCACCTTGAACTCCGTCTTCTGCACACCCAAGTCTTTGCTCCCTTAGATTTGCTTCAGATCTCTGGCACTCTATCCTATAACTTCTCCTGACATACCCTTCTTTGTCTTTTGTGCACCATCCCGACAATCTCAGGCTAAGTGTCCTAACTTGCCGCAAGTATAGCAAGTATATGGAGCTCGACTAGTAGACGTTGTAGATCTCTTAAACCTCCTCCTTCGGCATTTAGATTTTGCTGAACCTGCAGAGTTTGGTACCCTGAAATCTGACGTCTGGTTGACTTTTGCCAAATCTTCTTCCAAAGATCTAGCCGACTCCACCAACGCTCGGAATCCAAGGAGCTTTGGTCCTAATAACAGCATTCGTAAATCATCACGCAGGTCGTTATAAAATCTATCCACCATAGACTGCTCATTTTCCAACTCAATGCCTGGGTAGCGCCATATCATAAGAAACACCTGCAAATATTCATCAACTAAGTATGTACCGTGCACTAAAATCATGTTCAACTGCTGACCTGGTGGCCTTCTAAATGCCATTTGCTCCATCACACCACCAGGCGTTGAAGCCACCTTAGGGACAAAGGGTTGCACATTCCTTCCATGTTGTGCATTAGTCACAGCGAACACTGCTTCAACTACCCTTCTTATGGTTTCAACAGAAGGAGGGGTCTCAGGCACGTTGTTGGGTGCACTATTTTCCGCGAAATGTCGCAATTGCGACTGCCGTGCACCGCTCCTAATCACCTATAGTTGTAAAAATGCTCAATTAGGTGACACACAAATTGCCAAAAGGCAATCATTGGAATGCTCAGGTTCCTCAAACAAGTGTATTATCATTCCTAAGTGGACATTCATGGGTTCTTTTCACGTTATAACGATGACGCACATACATGTGCTCACCACCCCTTAAAAGAATTCACCCACGAATTCAAATAAGCAAGACTGATGCCATAGTTTGATACCAAATTATAACACCCTCATCCGTCACATGGGATATAACAGAACGTCCGGTCGGGACCCCATTCCATATACCACGGACAGCTAGTGGAGTTACGTATTAATACCAAAATACTGACAAAGGAACACGCATCCTAACTCAGAGCATTCTAGCGGAAGCTTTTTAAAACAGTTATAAGAACCGAAGTCACAACATGAATGTCCACTAAAAACCCACAGTAGAAATAAGCGTATAAATACACAAAGTACTCAACCTGTTGCTCACACCGCCACGACAATTTAAGCCATAAGTGCAGGTTAAGCTTCCAGGAGTCCCAAATCGATCAAACAATAATACATAACCTGGTTATATACATGGTTGGCTCCCAGGCTACCAAAACGGCAGAACTTCACTTCTGCTCAGATTTTCGGGTGCACCTTGGAGTTAATCCCCAAGACTCCCTATTGCAATCTACCACGCAGAAAACCCAAAAACAACCATCGGCCGGAGTATTCTCCGGCTATTCATGTATAATGAAACATCACCGATCCAGACCAACTTGTCCGGGTAGGCTTCACAAACCATGTCTATGGCCGTACTTCGATTCTGGACTCTACATGCAAAACTAGGTGGACTATTCATATCCACCCGAAGGAACACCGCACACTCACAACATACTCGCGAGAGCGGTTTTCCTATGCAGAAGGGAAGAGGACTTCCCATGTCCAAGAAGAGAATCATTATCCTAGGGGTTTGCTTTGGCGCCATGGAAAACTAGCCAGATGGAAAGCACCGCAACGGCCTCGCCTTCACGGATCTGGACTCGACACGCGATTTGGGGCTCCGAAGCTCCACCGGCGGCCGGATCTCTCCTTCTCCTTCTTCCTTACTCTCCTCTCTTTCTAACACATTCGAAAGAGAAAACCTAAGAGAAAATGAGGGTTTATCCCTCAACTCCCGACCTTAAAACAGCAGGGAGACCTCTGGGCCGTTGGATCCCATTTGAAGGAAATGAACGACCATGATTCGCACTTAAAATCAACTTCCTAGGCGGAACACGGCGTGTGACATGCCCGTGTCACAGGCCGTGTCTCACGATTTGAACACGATCGTCGAACACAGAATAGGACACGGGCTTAGACACCCCCGTGTACTGATTGACAGGCCCGTGTCAGCCTATGACACGCCTGTGAAACGTGGCGTGTCATTCAAGCGACACAAGAAACTGTTACGTCCCGACCAGGACATGGGCTTAGACACACCCGTGTCAACATTTGACACGCCCGTGTCGCCCAGTACACGCTCGTGTTCCAGGGCGTGTTCCTCACCGACACAGCCCGACTAACATAGAGCAGGATACGACCGTGGACACGCCCGTGTCTCAGGCCGTGTACCCGACCACCAAGGATCGTCGAATGCACTTCATCGACCACACGGAAAATCATCGAACTCGTTGCAGGACACGGCCACGGACACGCCCGTGTCCATGGCCGTGCGACCCTTATCAGGACCTAGAATGGCCTTAAGACGCTACCAAATCATTTCCGAGTTTTGGGACATTACACATGGCCCCTAGATCCTTGTAGTTTACACCAGACCCCATTCTTAAGCCTTATATCTAACCTTGGAGGTATACTCAGATTGTTAAATCCTTTTTGAGTAACCTCCATCTAATACCACTTGAAAGTTATTAACTTAAGGTTAGCTAATCAACTAGGGGAGAGTGAATAGGTCTTTGAAAACTTCTTCGTATTTTTGTTGTTTTCTTTCTAAGAGATCCAAAGCTTGTCCTAAGAAACTATAATATAAAAGAAAAACAAGCAACACAGCGAAGAACGCAGCTATTTATAGTGGTTCCCTAATTGGGTACATCCACTTTCCCTCCCACTTTTCTAACTTATGTTAGACAAGGCACAAACTCCTCCAAAATGATCCTCATAGCTTACACCTCAGGACCTCAGCCTTACACTCAGGTTCTCTTCAGAACCCTACCTCAGAACCACAAAGGTTCCTACCTCAGACCCCTACAGTGCTCTTATAGCTCAGTGGTCAACAAACTACATACCTCAGCCTATCTCTAAGGCCTACAGCTCGGGCTTTTCATCCCTACAACTTCAGGCACACGTCCCTACTCTCAGAGTGCTGTAGCACTCCAAAAACTTAGTGCCCTTTCAAGATCCTACCTCAGTACCCTTCCAGGAACCTACAGCTCAGCCTCCTCCAACGCCTACAACTCAGTGACACACTTGTCACCTACAACTCAGTGACTCAACAGTCACCTACCTCAGGCTGTTAAGCCCTACTACTCAGGCTGGGAGAACAGACCTACTCTCAGATCCACACTTGGATCCTACCTCAGTACCTTAGCAGGGTACCTACCTAAGTGACTAATTAGTCACCTACAACTCAGGCCAAAAGGCCCTACAGCTCAGATTCAAACAACCTGAATCGTACAAGAATTTAATCAAGAAGTTTAAATAAAAGTTAAAACCCTGACTCATAGATAAATCTCTGAGTCCACCATGCTAGACTGAGCAGATATCTGTCCAGCCCTCTTGCTGTAGAAGGAATGAGTCTTCTTCTATAGCTAACTGCTTCTCTGCTGCAATGAAGATCAACTATCTGCTGTTGAAGGCTGGCGAACCTTCACACAATAATCTCTTTGTTGATTTGATGAATCAGTTGCCTTATTCTATCATCAAATCTGTAGAGGAAGAGGTAGGAGATGTAGCAGCAGGAGGAGCAGAAGTAGATGGAGCAGAAGGAATAGGAGGAGCTACCCATAGAGATATTTCTTGAATGGTCACAGAACTCTTATCTCTTGTAGTATGTATGAGGCCATCTCCTTCTTGCATTATCTGAGGGAGTGAGAAATCCAAATTCCTGAGAGGAGCTTCAGCTGGCTCATTTGAGAGCTCATCAGAAATGAAGATTGTTTGTCTGTTCTTGGTGAGATTGAGCTGGAGTTCTTGCTGGAGAGATTTCTGGAGACCTTGCTGGAGATTGCACAGGAGTGGGTCTTTGGGTATTTTAGTGGATGGAGCTTTTGGAGATAGAGGAGGTGGTGGTTCATCTACTGTCAATTCTTCTATCATCTCATTGATGCCAGCATCAGTGGATAGGAGAATTTCTTGAAGTTGTAGATCTTAATGAATATCTTCTAGAGTGACTGGTGGAGGAGTAGGTGTATGAGAAGTAGGCATCCTGACTGAAACTGAAGGAGCAGGCTCCCCCTCATTAGGTGCGCCAGAGGAGCTGGGGACCTAAGATGGAGAGGGAGATGGAGTCCTGTCCTTAGTGTCTAGAACTTCAGTAATCTTAGCAGCTTGAGAAGGATTCTGCAACTTAAGCTCCCATCTTTGAATTGAGGATATGGAGACCTTCTTCATATGATGAAGGATACTTCCTTGATAGAAGTTGAAGGTTACAGGGTCTAACTCATGAAGGATTAATGAAATGATCCTTGCATAGTTGGGGGATTTAATGGTTTCCTTTACTTTGTCCAAGATCAGCATCCTAAACTGAAAACTCTTTCTGCAGACGATTGCTTGCATGATGTCAAAGAAATACAGAGGAATATCTCTTATGGAGTTTGTCTTGCACAGGAGAATTTTTCCAATGACATCAACTAAGAACTTCCCTACAACATTCATATCAGACCTCTTGATGTACTGTTGTTCAGGATGTAAACCACAGAAGAGACAAGTTCTGTCAAATTCTGCTAGCCCTAGATGATCTTCTTCATCTACGATCGACATTCGAAGAAGTTGAGCTACAGATGTTTTGATGAGTTTGATTTTGATACCTTTGACTGTAGATTTTAGAAATGTGCCATTGTGCCTGACCTTAGGGTTCCTAAAGAACTCTGCAACTTCGGGAAAAAGAATTTGACAGGGTTCTTGAAGAACGAAGGTTAATCTGGTGGTGTCGAGCAAAATAAATAGATTGTGGAAGTCGTCGGATAGGTCTGCAATCCCGACGGCGACTAATTTCGAACCGACACCAATTTTAGAGGAGGCGGCCATGATTCAGAAGTCTTGGAGATGCAGAAACCCTAGACAGCGTCGACGGGGTAAAGGAAATTGCGCGGCTCTGCAACTGACTGAGGAAGGCGAAGAGGCAGTCGGGTACTCGAGAGAGCGGAAATGATTTCGTGTAAGACTATTCCGAATTTTCTTATTTATATAACCCTAGTTCTTGGTCTAATTAATCAAAAATAAAGGAAATAAACCAGAGAAGAGGCGGCATTAGCCTTGGTTTGCGCATAATAAAATTTGAAAAACAAATGACTCGAGAGATACACGAGTGAGGAAATATCTCGAGTAGAAAAATCTGGAATTACTCGAGTAGGGATACAGAAGTACTCGAGTGGATGTAAAGAAGTACTCGAGTAGGTGAGTGAGGTACTCGAGTATATGAAGTAGACTACTCGAGTATGTCTGTATGCTACTCGAGTAGGTCAAATGGACTACTCGGGTATATCGGTCTGCTACTCGAGTAGATCAAATAGAATACTCGAGTATGTCATTCTACTACTCGAGTAGATCCTATACTTACTCGAGTAGGCTGTATTTTACTCGAGTCAAAGAGTTGAAGTTTTTGGAAAATTCCAAAATTTGACTAACGTTTGGACCTTGAGCCTTCTTGAAAGACAAGCTTCTTCTAGTCTTCTTTGTTGAGCATCCCATGTTCTGTTTTGAAGAACGAGAACTTGGTCTCATCCACCAGCTTCGTGAAAATGTCAGCAATTTGCCTATCTGTAGAGACATATTGAAGGTCTATGTCCTCATGCTCCACATACTCCCGGATGAAGTGATACATTAGCTCTATATGCTTTGTCCAACTATGCGAGACTGGGTTGTTGGCTATTGTAATTACGCTGGAAGAGTCGCAAAACAATGGAATCTTTTCAAACTTCATGTTGTAGTCGTCAAACTAATTCTTTATTCAAAGTAACTGTGCACAGCAACTGCCTATAGAGATGTACTCTGACTCGGCCGTTGAGAATGCCACACAGTTTTGCTTCTTGCTACTCCAGGAGATAAGTCTTCTTCTAAATAATTGACATGTCCCTGAAGTGCTTTTCTTGTCGTCTTTACTCCCTGCAAAATTTTCATCTAAAAAGCCTATTAGCTCGCTATCATTACTTCTTGGGTACCATAAGCCAAGATTTGGTGTACCTTTAAGGTATCTCAAAATCCACTTTGCAGCAGCATAATGAGATTCCTTAGAGTTCACCTGAAATCTAGCACAGACATATGTTGAGAACATTATGTCAGGTCTACTTGCAGTAAGGTAGAGTAAGGATCCAATAATGCTTCTATACCTGGTTTCATCAAAAGGTTTCCCTTTTTCATCCTTGTCCAGAGACATAGTTGAACCCATTGGAGTCCTCATCGAGGTTGCGTTCTGCATTCCGAATTTCTTAATCAGCACTTTGGTGAACTTGGTCTGTGAGATAAAAATTCCATCTTTAGACTGTTTCACTTGAAGCCCTAAGAAATACTTCAGCTCACTCATACTGCTCATTTTAAAATTCTCTTGCATAAGTTTTGAAAATTTCTTGCAGAGGTTGTCATCAGTAGAGCCAAAAATAATGTCATCGACATAGATTTGCACTAGCAAAATCTTGCCTTTAATTTCCCTAAGAAATAATGCCTTGTCTATCTTTCCCCTTGTGAACTTATTCTCAAGTAGAAATCTAGACAGCGTCTCATACCAAGCTCGAGGAGCTTGTTTTAGACCATATAGCGCTTTATGCAGTAAATAAACGTAATCAGGGAAGTTAGGATCAACGAAACCTGGAGGTTGTTCCACATACACCTCTTCCTTTATGTCACCATTAAGGAAGGCAAACTTCACGTCCATCTGGTAGACAGTGAAGCCTTTGAGTGCAGCATATGCTAGGAATAACTTTATTGCCTCCAGCGTTGCCACAGGAGCATATGTCTGGTCGAAGTCGATTCCTTCTTCTTGACTATAGCATTTTGCGACAAGTCTGAACTTGTTCTTTATAATCGTTCCATCCTCGTCCATCTTGTTCCAGTAGACCCATTTTATCCCAATGACGTTCTTGCCTTTGGGTCTTAGAACAAGTTTCCATACTTTGCAGCGCTTGAACTGGTTTGTTCTTCTTCCATCGCCATTATCCACGATGCGTCTGAGTTTTCTTCCTCAAACTTCTTTGGTTCAACCTACGAGAGAAAACTTAAATATAGATTCTCATTAGTTGTACCTCTACGAGTTCTGATACCATCCCGGGGATCTCCTATGATCTGGTCCATGGGGTGATCCTTCAGATGTCTGAGCTCTAGAGTCCTTGCATCTAGATTATCTTCTATCACCAGAGTGACTTCTTCATCTTGGATGACTTCTTCATCTTGATCATCAGCTTCTCCAATAGGGGTTGGAGTGGTGATCTTGATGAACTTTTCACCTTTGTCTTCGGACGGTCCATCCAAGCTAATTTCTTTCATCTTTGCCCCTGCATCTTCAATGAGCACACTAGAAGAGTTGCTTTGCAGCAAGCTCGTCTTATCAAACACAACATGTATCGATTCTTCCACGACCAGGGTTTTTCTATTAAAAATCCTATATTCCTTACTATGGTACTATAACCTACAAAAATACCTTCAAAAATCTTTTCGCTAAACTTAGTAGTATGATACTTGCCATCATTGAGCACGAAGCATTTACAGCCAAAGATTCTAAAATATGAGACTGTCAGTTTCCTGCCCTTCAAAAGTTCGTAAGGTGTCTTATCGTGGTTTTTGTTTATGAGAGCTCGATTTTGCACGTGGCATGAAGTGTTGACGGCTTCAGCCCAAAAATATTCTGGATGTGAAGCATCACTCAACATGGTCCTGCAGGCCTCTATGAGTGTTCTATTTCTTCTCTCAGCCACTCCGTTCTGTTGTGGAGTACGAGGAAAGGAAAACTCATGAAAGATACCTAAGCTTTCACAAAATTCTGTCATGGCCCCAGACTTGCACTCTGTTCCATTGTCACTTCTGATTTTTACTATTGAGCAGTTGTACTCGTTCTGAACTTACCTGACAAAATTAGCAAAGATGTCGAAGGTATCTGACTTGTGTTTCAGAAATAACACCCACGCAAAGTGCGAGTAATCATCAATAATTACCAACGTATAATCCTTACCTCCCAAACTTCTAATTTTCAGTGGACCAAACTAGTCCATATGTAGTAGATGAATACATCTATTAGAATCCTTGTCAATAACGCTTTTAAAGGTAGCTCTTGTTTGCTTGCCTTTTACACGTGCATGACAAGGTCTATATTTGACGTACTTGACATTTGGGGCATCACGTACTAAGTTCATTGAAAATAATTTATTAATAGTTTTGTAATTAATATGTGCTAGTCTCTTGTGCCATTGGTCACCAATAGATGCACTATCTTTTGCTAAATAGCACACTGGTGTCGAAGAATCTATACAAATGAAATTCAAGCAAAATATGTTTCTACTTCGAGTGCCGGATAGAATCGTTTCCATATTGTCAACAAATTTTATCAAGCACTTATCATCGTGAAACTCAACTATGTATCCTTTATCGCAAAGTTGGCTTATGATTATAAGGTTATGTTCCAAACCTTCAATGTAAGACACATCTGAGAAGGATACATTACCTTTTGTAATCATACCGTAGCCTTTATTGATTCCACGGTATGAACCTCCAAAGATGATCTTCGGTCCGTTCATGACCTCCAAAGTTCTGAATTAAGCTTCTTGTCCCGGTCATGTGCCGAGAGCATCCACTTTCCAAATACCTGATTGATGTTTTGGTGGCCTTTGGACATACCTGCAATCACAATCAGTTTGCCTTAGGAACCCAAATACATTTGGGTCCTTGCTCTCGGGTTAGAACACTCCCCCTACGAATATTAGCATTAGGAGTAGTCTTCCTCATATTGCCAACATGTGGGGTTGCAACATATCTGGGATTAAACCAGCAATCAATGGCAAAGTGACCAATTCTGCCACAACACCAACAATCAAATCTATTATATCTTTGTCTTATGTTCTCCTGCTTGACCTTTTGGAATTGTGGTCTAGCAGGGGCAGCATTCTTGGTGGAAGAAGCTTTATGATGATAGCAATCATATAATTTCTTCTCCTTCACTGGCTTTTCTACAACAGGCTTTACCTTTGGTGCCTTCTTGAAGTTATGGCCATGATTGAAAGGGCCATAGCTCTAAAGAATCACTTCTTCATAAGGTGCCTTAAAGACACTTTTGCCAAAGTTTCTGGGTCGAGTCCATCCTTGATAACGGGACTTTGGCTCTACATAGGCAGGCCTAGCAAAGTGTCCATAGGATGAGTCAAGATCAAACTCATTTGAAGGAAATATGACCTTTTTGAACGAGGTCTGATCTTGAGGGGCTTTCCCCTTCTCTTTGGCTAAGGCCTTTTTGGCGGCCTTATTCTTTCGTTGAGCCTTATTTCTCCAAGAACATTTGCTAGGAGCTTCTTCATGGCCTAGTCCAGCACCCTTGGCCTTGTCTGAGAATTTAGCAATGAATGGAAGAACTGTCTTGGACTTCGAGAAACTTTCAACTAGTTTTTTTTCAGCAGCGAGTTGGTCTTCCAGCTCTTTAATGATTTTCTCTTTAAATTCGAGGTACTCAAGAGCTTTGTTATATTCTTCAATAGTATTATTGAAGTTCTCTTCGAGCGAGTCAGTCTTTGCGACTTTCTCTCTCAAGATGCTCTCTTCAACTTTAAGAGACTTTTTCTCTTTAACCTGAGTTTTCACGACTCGGCGACATTTGTCGTAAGCCCTGATTAACTCCTTATATTGGGCCATGAGTTCTGACTAATCGTCAGAAGAGCTATCCTCACAATCATGTTCAGAAACTTCAGAATCTGAAAGAGGAGTGTGAGAGTTTACCTTCCTAGTGAACTGGGCTCTTGTTCATCATCTGTTTGAGCCATGAGTCCAAAATAGGCTTCTTCTTCTTCTACACTTGACTCCGATGAGTCAGAGTCACTAAGAGTCTTGCCCTTTTTGGCTATCAAGCTCTTCTCTGTCCTCTTCTTGTCGTACGAGGACTTCTTTTCGTCTCTTCTACCACCCTCCTTCTTCTTGTGAGGGCAGTCAGCGATGATGTGTCATGGCTTATTACAATAATAACAAATAATGTCAGTAGAAACATGTTTGTTCTGTTTAGAAGCATACCTGTCGTGGCTACTTGAGCCTTTTCTTTGTAGATCACCATCACGTTGTGATCTTTTATAGGAGGCATTCTTGCATTTCCATTGCTTCTTCTTGTTCAAGAATTTCTTAAACTGTCGTGAGAGTAGTGAGAACTCTCCTTCTGATAGTTCATACCCTGAGGTGCTTGGCTCTGAGGTTTCTTCTTCACTAACTTCTTGTGCTGGAGTAGGAGGAACAACCTTTGTCTTCTTAGAGGTGTCTGCCTTTAAAGCAACAGACTTCTCTTTGAATGCAGACCTGTTCTTCTCTTCTTCAGCCTTTCTGGTGTTGAGTTGAAGCTCATATGACATAGGCTTCTCGAGGAGATTCTGAGGTCTTTCTAGGCCAGTTTTCCAAACTCCCTTATGGCACAGACCTTGTTATCCCATTCCTTAGTTAGGGATCTCAAGAACATATCATTTAATTCTCCATTAGTGAAGACTCTGCCATAGACCCTTAGCCCATTCACTATCTTGAAGAAATTCTCAAAGGTGTCAACAATGGTATCTTTGTTTCCATGTTGGAAAGCTTCCTACTTCTGATTAAGAAGAGATCTTCTATCATCCTTCACTTCTTATGTACCTTCCATCAAGGTAACTAATGACTGCCACATCTCTTTTGCAGACTGGCAGTGAATCAGGTTTTGCAGCATTGAATCATCGACTGCACTTGCTATAATTTTTTTGCCTTCTTGTCCAATGACACAAGTGTAATCTCATTCTTATCTAGATCCATAAGTTTCTTTGGGACTTTCTTAGTTGGATCTATAGTGGAGACAGTCATGGGAATATAAGGACCTTCTTCAACTATCATGAAGATCCTTGGATCCATAGCTTTCATGAAGAACTTGATTCTCTCTTTCCACATGGGGAAATTATTTTTGGTTCACAAAGGAAGCTTGGCAAAATCTTTAGCCTTGTCCATTTGGTAGATCTCAAAAGACAATTATTGAAGGATTTGATCAAGGTGTTAACCTTTTAATAATCAACCTGGCTCTGATACCAATTGAAAGTTTATAGTTGTAACACCTCCCCTGTAATGGACGTATAATATGGGTCCGGCCGGGGCCCCACAACATACGAACGCCACAGCTTTAGTATTAAAAGTTGATATAGCTACCCAAACTCAAAACACTTGCACAACACAGCGGAAAACCAAGCACATCTAGAAGTTATCCACTAACCAAAAGAGTAAACAAATGGCCTTAACGCCTTACATCAAATATCCAAAAGTGAACAGTCCATCAAACATGAATGTGCTCAGCACTCCTAATCTACCTCGGCATGCAAGCCGGACAAAATAGTCTCAAACATACATCAATCAAAAGTAGTGCTACAGAAGAGAAAACACTTCATGGGCTTAGGCCTTTTTGGCCGGCGTGCTAGCTCCTGCATGCGATCCTTGCCCTGTAAAAAATATTAGTAACGTGGGTCAGCAAAGGCTGACCTCAAACTGTGTAACAACACATCTCCTCCCGGCCGCCCCTAACGGACCCCGGGGAACCCTCCAACCTGCAAGTCAGCACTTCATATGCAATATAAATTTCTATAAATAGAAAAGCAATAAAACAGGCTTGGATGTCTCAATCAACAAACATGTTCTCTACTGGTTGAGCATATAAAGAAAGGGCCTACTATGCAACATGAATGCAACACCCGGGCTTCACCCAAGGTACCCTACAGCGTATGCATCTAGCACAACATCACATCACTTGGGTACTCACACTTCCCCAATTGGCATAAAGCCGCAAACACTAAGGGAGTCCCCTCTCCCTTAAACGGCGCACAGGCCGCCACAAGGAATTTTTGCCAAGGCCCCACCCGCTCGTGGGCTTAGCCCCGGGCTTGCCTGCAAGCTCTGACGTCTCATGTCAGGATTCCAACAAACACAGACCGACTGATTCTAAGAAGCCTTGCTGGACCCCACCCGCTCATGGCCTCTTTGCCCGGGCTTGCCCCAAGCTTGGCATTCTCGTCAGTCTCACTGAAGGGGGCTAGTCTCGCCGGGACACTCTCCACACATGACGCACATGTCACGGGATAGCCAGCCGACCACGGAGACATAGCCACGCCTTGGCACAACACAACCAAGACTAAACACATCGCAATCCCTCTTTGTACCGCAGCGTTCCCGCGCACCAAGGAAAACATATCCAACTCGTGCGGAGCTAACCTTGTCCACCAAGGAAACCATCTCCATTCTCATACGGAGCTAACCTTGTCAAGGAAACCATCTACCACCACGAGGAGCTAACCTTGTCCGGGTTCGACTACATGTACTCTTTTCAAGCAAACGGGACAATCACCACCACAACACAAACGGCATCTTGCCGCATCGGAAATCTCTACGAATCCCTAAGTTCGTATGCAACATCACCGAGTCGGACTAACGGTCGCGACTACGGCTTCACCCACCATGCCTAATCCACTAGCGAAGCGGATCTCTAATGCAAAGATATGCCGGGGACGGACTCAATCGACCCGGAAGTTTCTCTTGAAACTTGGCAAGCCAAAACACCTCTCATTTGAGAGTTTGGTGCCCAAAAATTAGAGAAAAGAAAACTAGATGATGCTAAAACGTGCATCCTAAAGACCGAGAGGAGAGATGTCGTTACCTTCCGACTCCTCTTTCTTGCCATGGCAAAATAGCCGGATGGAAATCTTCGCAACGGTCTAAGCTTCACGGATCCGGACTCGACTCGCGATTTGGAGCACCGAAACCCTTCCTACAGCCCAAGACCTTCTTCTTCCTCCTTGCTCTAGGTTTTCTCAAGATCTTAGAAAGAGAGACTTGGAAAACAAATGAGGGTTTCCAACCCTGAATTCGGTCTTAACTCCCCAGGAGATGGCCTGAACCGTTAGATCCCAAAACCAGAAAAAGACTGGCCGCGATTCGCCTGGAAAATAAAAGACCTGGGCCGAACACGACCTGGCACACGCCCGTGTCCAGGGCCGTGTGCCTCATTCGCCGTCTCAAATCGACGCGCATGGAATCAGACACGGGCACTCGACACGCCCGTGTTCAATCCGACACGCCCGTGTCCCCAGTGACACGGCCGTGTGGCCTGCCGTGTGTCTCCAACGACACGGCCCCAACACCAACCCGAGAGGTGACACGGCCTGGGACACGCCCGTGTCCCAAGCCGTGTGCCAAGTCTCGACACCCGTCGACAGGCTTTGTGTCGACACCGCGGAAAAACGTCGAGCGAAGATCGTCGACCAAGCGGGACACGCCCTGTGACACGCCCGTGTCACAGGCCGTGTGCCCCAGTCTCGACACTCTGTCGAGCACAAAGTGTCGACACTTGGGCCAAGTGTCGACACGGCCTCGACACGCCCTGCGACACGCCCGTGTCGCAGGCCGTGTGCCTCACTCTCGACACTCTGTCGAGCACAAAGTGTCGACACTTGGGCCGAGTGTCGACACGGCCTCGACACGCCCTGCGACACGCCCGTGTCGCAGGCCGTGTGCCTCACTCTCGACACTCTGTCGAGCACAAAGTGTCGACACTTGGACCGAGTGTCGACACGGCCTAGACACGCCCTGCGACACGCCCGTGTCGCAGGCCGTGTGCCTCCTGCCAGAACCCAAAAATTTTCAGCACTGCAGACTGAACCTCTTGCAAAAACTGGGGTGTTACAACTCTCCCCCATTTAACAGAATTTTGTCCCGAAATTTCAAAACAAAAGAGGTACAAAACTTAAATTGTACCTGACAAAAATAGTTCTGGATAGTCTTCTAACATGGCCCGTTCTCGCTCCCAAGAGAACTCCTCACGACCGCAGTTGTCCCAACGAACTTTCACCAGTTTAACTTCTTTATTCCGCAACTGCCGAATCTCCGAATCCTCTATAGCGATTGGAAGGACTCGCGTACTCAAGTCTTCCTCAATCGGCACCGATGCCTGCTCAATCACCACGCTAGCCTCCGCCAAGGCTTTCCTCAACACGGAGACGTGGAAGACGTCATGCAATCCACTCAAATCTGCGGACAACGCCAACCGATAGGCTGCTTCTCCTACCCGCTCAACAATTTCAAAAGGCCCCAAAAACCTTGGACTGAACTTCTTGAGTCGGCGAACCCGTGAGACGCCTTTGAACGGCTTGACCTTCAGATAAACCCAATCACCAACTGCAAATTCCAACTTCCGGTGACGAGCATTAAAATATTTCGCTTGCCTGTCTTGAGCCACCTTCATACGCTCTTGGATGGTCCGTACCATCTCACAAGCGTCAACTACCGCATCCTTTCCCAAAAGTTTGGTGTCTCCCGCCTCTGCCCAAGACATTGGCGTTCGACACCGCCTCCCATACAAAGCTTCGTAAGGCGCCATCTTTATACTAGCTTGAAAACTGTTGTTGTACGCAAATTCTACCATGAAGAGGTGATCCTCCCACCTCTTGCCAAAATCAAGAACGCACATCCTCAACATATCCTCCATAGTACGGTTCGTCCTCTCCGTTTGCCCATCGGTTTGAGGGTGGAACGCCGTACTGAACTTTAGCTTCGTGCCCAAGCTCTTCTGAACAAGTCTCCAGTCCTTGGACGTAAACCGTCCATCGCGATCACTGACTATGCTCTTCGGAATTCCGTGCAGTCGCACAATGTTGCGAACATACAACTCCACCAGCTTCTCCACGCTGTCCTCTTTACGGTTCGGGATGAAGTGAGCCACCTTGGTTAGGCGATCCACGATCACCCAAATAGCATCATTACCATGCTGCGATCTAGGCAAACCATGCACAAAGTCCATGGAAATGTCCTCAAATTTCCACTCAGGAATTGGAAGGGGCTTCAGGAACCCGCCCGGTTTCTGACATTCGGCCTTCACCAAGGCACATGTTTGGCAACGACTCACATACAAAGCCACATCTCGCTTCAACCCCGGCCACCAAAAGGATTTCTTCATATCCAAGTACATCTTTGTACTGCCCGGGTGAATGGAGTACTTTGAGAAGTGAGCCTCAAACATCAACTCCTCACGGAGCTTGCCAAACTGCGGTACACAAACCCTTCCGCCCTTCCTCAGAATCCCATCAATCATCTCCCAGGTGCTGCTCTCGCCCGTTTGAGCCTCCAACACAAAAGGTTGAAACTCCACATCCAACCGAGTCGCTTCCCGAATACGATCAGACAAGTCGCTTTGCACTTCAATCCAGTTCAACCGAGCCACGCTAGACTCGCCTTTCGCAACACATTCCAACCCAAGGGACTCCCACTCCCGAACCAACCGCTCATCATGAGCTTCGATCCAATTTCCTTGCCCCGAGTACTTTCTACTCAACGCATCCGCCACCACGTTGGCCTTACCCGGCGTATACTGAATCGCCACTTCGTAGTCTCCAAGAAACTCAATCCATCTGCGTTGCCGCATATTCAAGTCCTTTTGATCTAAGAGATACTTCAGGCTTTTATGGTCCGTGAAGATCTCCACCCTTGCGCCATAAACATAATGCCGCCAAATTTTCAGTGCGAAGATTACCGCCGCCAGCTCCAAATCATGGACGGGGTAATTCCTCTCATGAGGCTTCAGCTGTCTAGACCCAAAAGCTATCACCTTACCATGCTGCACTAACACGCAACCCAAACCGCATCCCGATGCGTCACTGAAAATTTGAAATCCATCGGTCCCTTGCGGTAAACTCAGGATCGGAGCCATCATAAGCCTCTCCTTCAGGGCCTCAAATGCTTGACCGCACTCTTGGGTCCACACAAATTTATGGTCTTTGCGAGTGAGAGAGGTGAGGGGTAGAGCTATCTTCGAGAAATTCTCCACGAATCTCCTATAATACCCGGCTAGTCCAAGAAAACTTCGGACTTCCGCCACGGTCCTCAACACCGGCCAATCTCTGATGGCCTCCACCTTCGCTGGATCCACTGCCACCCCATCACCACTAATCACGTGGCCCAAAAATGCCACCTTCTCCAACCAAAACTCGCATTTCGAGAATTTTGCATACAACTCGTTCTCCCTCAACACTTGCAAAACTATTCTCAAGTGGGTCTCATGCTCCAGTTCCGATTTGGAATACACCAAAATGTCATCAATGAAAACAACCACAAAAGAATCCAAGTATTCCCGGAATACCCGATTCATCAGATCCATGAACACCGATGGTGCGTTCGTCAGCCCGAACGGCATCACCGTAAACTCAAAGTGCCCATACCTTGTCCCAAAAGCAGTCTTGGGTATGTCCTCGTCCCGAATTCGTAGCTGATAGTATCCCGACTTCAAGTCCAACTTCGAATATACCACTGACCCCACCAATTGGTCAAACAGGTCATCTATCCGAGGGATCGGATACTTATTCTTAACGGTCAACTTATTAAGCTCTCGGTAGTCTATGCACAGGCGCATGCTACCGTCTTTCTTCTTAACAAACAACACCGGTGCGCTCCACGGTGAAGAACTGGGTCTAATATACCCTTGCTCCAATAGTTCCTGTAACTGTACCTTAAGTTCCGCTAACTCCTTAGGTGCCATCCTAAAAGGGGGACGTGACACCGGTCTAGCCTCCGGCATTAACTCGATCGAGAAGTCGATCTCCCACCGAGGAGGCGCTCCAGGAAGTTCATCCGGTAACACATCCTTGAACTCTGCCACCACAGGCACTTCCTCAATCGACAGTTGGGAGAGACGAACCTCCAATAACGCTACAAGCGCTACACCACCCTGGTTAACCGCCCGCACCAGCTGCATGGCCGATATCAGGGAACAGGCCACTCCACCAAGGCCCTCAAACTTGACTTCTAATTGCCCTTTACTCCTTAAGGTCACCACCTTAGAAAGGCAATCAATACTGGCGCGCTGCTCTGCAAGCCAGTCCATACCGAAAATGACATCGAACTCTACTAATGGTAACACTGCCGCTTCCAGAGCGAAGACAACTCCGTCTAGCTCCCAACAAATGCGCCCTTTAGCCCCGGTGGTCATAGATGACCCATTGGGCATGCGCACTTTCAGCTCTGCTCCCGACGAGAAAGACTCAACTCCTATTCTCCGGATGAAGCTCTCCGCAAGAAAGGAGTGCGATGCTCCCGTATCAAACAACACCCTAGCGGGGTATCCGAAAACTAACACGAAGCCTACAACATAGACATTACACAAAAGTCTAAAAGGATGAAGCATAAAATTTAAACTTAAATTCTCTTCATACCTGTCACCACATCAGTTTGGCGGATCGCTTCTTGCTGTCCAAGGTTGTAAGCCCTTGGTTGCACCGGTTGGAACCGAGAAGCGCTCGACTCCGCCATCTTTCCTTTCTCTGCAGCACTGGGGCCCGAGCGCACAGACTGCTCCTGCTTTGACTCTTGCCCCGCTCCCCCTTGCTGACAAGCACGGGCTATGTGCCCAACCTTCCCGCAGTTGTAGCACGTCGGCGGTCCCCTAGAGTAGGAACCCCCAGGCGTCCAGTTGCTCCTCTCACCAGATCTGGAAGTGTAAGGATTCTTCCTCCACCTACTCCCATCAGACTTTCCATGAGATTGGGAAGGCTTCCCTTCCCCTTGCTTGGGAGTAAAACCCTTACGGCGTTGGGTTCGCTCCAAATCATTCTCCAAACTCCTGGCGGCTTCAACTAGCTCATTAAATCCCGCCCTCTTCATGGAGATGAGGGGTTGTCTCAGATTTTCCCTCAACCCTTGGTAGAAGAGGTTATCCCTCTCTACATCATCCGCCATTGTCGTTCCCGCATAACGACCCAAACGGGTGAACTCTTGCACGTACTCATCCACTGTCTTGTCTCGCTGCAATAGATGCAGAAACTGCCTCTGCAGGGCCAATCGTGTTGAAACTGGGATATACCTCTTACGAAAAGCGTCCCCGAACTCTTTCACTGACGGGGTGCGTCCCGGAAACTGGCGGCCGCTATGGCTCACCCACCACAACTTAGCGTCTCCTTCCAACATGAACGCCGCATACTCAGCTTTCTTTTCCTCTGGCGTCTCTGCCGCCCTCAACAGTTCTTGAATGCGAACCCACCAGTCCTCCGCATCCGTTGGCGTTCCAACACCCTTGAAAGACGGGGGATGGAAACTCAGGAAATACTTCATGTGTCGGTCTCCATGTCCGACAACTACCCTCTCCGCCAAAGGCTCCACTCGCCTGGCTTCTGCTCCTGGCACGGCCGTTGTCGTATCTGGTGTGGCAGGGGCTGCCACCTGAGCCGCTGCTGCAGCTTGAGCTGCCACCATCGCTTCTGCAAGCATGCGGCAGAAGTCGGCCGGGTCTACACCCGTGCCCAAAAGACCTGGAGCAGTAGCACTGCTCGCCGAGAGATCATCCCTTGCTCTTGAAGTGCCCGCCTCATTGCTTGCACTCTTCAGGAAGACAAGAAATAAGGGATTAGTCTCCAATCTCAAGACTAAAACATAAGGACACTCATGGTCCCGCGTTACTCTTATGTGGATAACTTCTCTACGCACTGACCTTGAATCTAACCTCGCTTTGATACCAAATTGTAACACCTCCCCTGTAATGGACGTATAATATGGGTCCGGCCGGGGCCCCACAACATACGAACGCCACAGCTTTAGTATTAAAAGTTGATATAGCTACCCAAACTCAAAACACTTGCACAACACAGCGGAAAACCAAGCACATCTAGAAGTTATCCACTAACCAAAAGAGTAAACAAATGGCCTTAACGCCTTACATCAAATATCCAAAAGTGAACAGTCCATCAAACATGAATGTGCTCAGCACTCCTAATCTACCTCGGCATGCAAGCCGGACAAAATAGTCTCAAACATGCATCAATCAAAAGTAGTGCTACAGAAGAGAAAACACTTCATGGGCTTAGGCCTTTTTGGCCGGCGTGCTAGCTCCTGCATGCGATCCTTGCCCTGTAAAAAACATTAGTAACGTGGGTCAGCAAAGGCTGACCTCAAACTGTGTAACAACACATCTCCTCCCGGCCGCCCCTAACGGACCCCGGGGAACCCTCCAACCTGCAAGTCAGCACTTCATATGCAATATAAATTTCTATAAATAGAAAAGCAATAAAACAGGCTTGGATGTCTCAATCAACAAACATGTTCTCTACTGGTTGAGCATATAAAGAAAGGGCCTACTATGCAACATGAATGCAACACCCGGGCTTCACCCAAGGTACCCTACAGCGTATGCATCTAGCACAACATCACATCACTTGGGTACTCACACTTCCCCAATTGGCATAAAGCCGCAAACACTAAGGGAGTCCCCTCTCCCTTAAACGGCGCACAGGCCGCCACAAGGAATTTTTGCCAAGGCCCCACCCGCTCGTGGGCTTAGCCCCGGGCTTGCCTGCAAGCTCTGACGTCTCATGTCAGGATTCCAACAAACACAGACCGACCGATTCTAAGAAGCCTTGCTGGACCCCACCCGCTCATGGCCTCTTTGCCCGGGCTTGCCCCAAGCTTGGCATTCTCGTCAGTCTCACTGAAGGGGGCTAGTCTCGCCGGGACACTCTCCACATATGACGCACATGTCACGGGATAGCCAGCCGACCACGGAGACATAGCCACGCCTTGGCACAACACAACCAAGACTAAACACATCGCAATCCCTCTTTGTACCGCATCGTTCCCGCGCACCAAGGAAAACATCTCCAACTCGTGCGGAGCTAACCTTGTCCACCAAGGAAACCATCTCCATTCTCATACGGAGCTAACCTTGTCAAGGAAACCATCTACCACCATGAGGAGCTAACCTTGTCCGGGTTCGACTACATGTACTCTTTTCAAGCAAACGGGACAATCACCACCACAACACAAACGGCATCTTGCCGCATCGGAAATCTCTACGAATCCCTAAGTTCGTATGCAACATCACCGAGTCGGACTAACGGTCGCGACTACGGCTTCACCCACCATGCCTAATCCACTAGCGAAGCGGATCTCTAATGCAAAGATATGCCGGGGACGGACTCAATCGACCCGGAAGTTTCTCTTGAAACTTGGCAAGCCAAAACCCCTCTCATTTGAGAGTTTGGTGCCCAAACATTAGAGAAATGAAAACTATATGATGCTAAAACGTGCATCCTAAAGACCGAGAGGAGAGATGTCGTTACCTTTCCGACTCCTCTTTCTTGCCATGGCAAAATAGCCGGATGGAAATCTTCGCAACGGTCTAAGCTTCACGGATCCGGACTCGGCTCGCGATTTGGAGCACCGAAACCCTTCCTACAGCCCAAGACCTTCTTCTTCCTCCTTGCTCTAGGTTTTCTCAAGATCTTAGAAAGAGAGACTTGGAAAACAAATGAGGGTTTCCAACCCTGAATTCGGTCTTAACTCCCCATGAGATGGCCTGAACCGTTAGATCCCAAAACCAGAAAAAGACTGGCCGCGATTCGCCTGGAAAATAAAAGACCTGGGCCGAACACGGCCTGACACACGCCCGTGTCCAGGGCCGTGTGCCTCATTCGCCGTCTCAAATCGACGTGCCTGGAATCAGACACGGGCACTCGACACGCCCGTGTTCAATCCGACACGCCCGTGTCCCCAGTGACACGGCCGTGTGGCCTGCCGTGTGTCTCCAACGACACGGCCCCAACACCAACCCGAGAGGTGACACGGCCTGGGACACGCCCGTGTCCCAAGCCGTGTGCCAAGTCTCGACACCCGTCGACAGGCTTTGTGTCGACACCGCGGAAAAACGTCGAGCGAAGATCGTCGACCAAGCGGGACACGCCCTGTGACACGCCCGTGTCACAGGCCGTGTGCCCCAGTCTCGACACTCTGTCGAGCACAAAGTGTCGACACTTGGGCCAAGTGTCGACACGGCCTCGACACGCCCTGCGACACGCCCGTGTCGCAGGCCGTGTGCCTCACTCTCGACACTCTGTCGAGCACAAAGTGTCGACACTTGGGTCGAGTGTCGACACGGCCTCGACACGCCCTGCGACACGCCCGTGTCGCAGGCCGTGTGCCTCACTCTCGACACTCTGTCGAGCACAAAGTGTCGACACTTGGACCGAGTGTCGACACGGCCTAGACACGCCCTGCGACACGCCCGTGTCGCAGGCCGTGTGCCTCCTGCCAGAACCCAAAAATTTTCAGCACTGCAGACTGAACCTCTTGCAAAAACTGGGGTGTTACAATAGTTGCCCACCTAAATCACCTAGAGGGGGTGAATAGGTGAGATGTGCGTCTTTTTGCGGAATAAAAAATTACAAACCAATGCACAAATCTATCTACCAATCAAACACAGATGAGGCAAGATTTATAGTGGTTCCCCAACCTTGGGTACATCCACTTTCCCTCACCGATCTAGAAATACACTAGACTCGGCTACTCCACTATCTCGGATTGAAAATCAATCATACCCTCGGAACAATGTTCCTACAATCTCGATGCACAAGACGGATCTACACTCGGAAGTTAAAACTTCCTACAATCTCGGAGTTGAAAACTCCTACACTCGGAGAAAACTTCTCCTACAATAATGAAATAAACTTTATAAAGAAATACAAACAGTGATCCCTTATTCAGATTTACAAGTAATCGACCAGAAATTTCTTCTTCTAGGCTTTGCGGCTTTATCAGAATGATGAAGAGAAATCTCGAGAAGAATGGATCTGAACCTTCTTGGCTTCTCACAATCGATCTAATCAGAGGATGAGGAGTTGAGCGAATCACGATCTAGAGAGCCTTCTTGATCTAAATCCTCAAAAGTTGAAATCCTAGCCGGTCGGGAATCAGTGATGGCGGCGGCGGCGGAGTTCATTTCTTGGAGAGAGAAAGAGGAAACAGAAATCTTGAGAGTACGGCTGCAAAACTTCTTAAAACATAATCTTCTTAGAATAGTTAGGGTTTGTCGGTTTAGACAAGACCTTTTATAGGAGAGGAGAAGATTAGCCATAATTGAGTTATTATGAGAGACACGTGGACCAATCACGTCAAAGATCATGAATAAGACCGTTAGACTGGTCTTAAAGTGTTTTTGGAAAAGTCAAAGAAAAATACTCGAGATATAACAGACTACTCGAGTACATGCAGCACTACTCGAGTAGGTAGAAGATGACTACTCGAGTATATAAAAAAAATTACTCGAGAGAGTATGAGATTATTATACGAGTACATGGACTACTCGAGTAAATAAAAGTTCAAGGAATCAGCTACTCGAGTAACAAGAATAATATACTCGAGTACCTAAATACTTACACGAGAGGTGGAGTAGATTACTCGAGTATAAGAAATACTACTCGAGTATATAAGAATGAACTACTCGAGTATATAAGAAACTACCCGAGACATAGACTTAGAAAATTTCTGGAACTGGAAAACAGACTACTCGAGTATAGAAGAATGAACTACTCGAGACAAATAGAACTACTCGAATATATGGAGATGACTACTCGATTAATTTACTTATAGAAATTTTCTGGAATGGAATCTGGATTACACGAGTATAAACACTGGACTACTCGAGTAATAGATGAACTACTCGAGTACATGACTTAGACTACTCGAGTAAGTAAGAACTACACGAGAGTCAGAATACAACTACTCGAGGCAGAATATAGAACTACTCGAGTACTATATAGTACTACTCGGGTATTTAACTTAGAAAATTTTGAGAAGAGAATTTCTATAAACTCGAGAGGAGAAAAGAAACTACTCGGGATACATCTTAACTACTTGAGTAAGAGTATTATTACTCGAGTATAAACTCAATAACTTACTCGAGTAAGTAAAGAACTACTCGAGTACTTTACTTAGAAAAATTTTCTTGACAGATTTTTCTTCTTCTAAGGGATGACCAACATCAAGTCTTTTCACATAGTCCTAGAGCTTGAATATGAAGTGTATCGCAATAGAGAGGCTACACATGAGTCAACACCTTAGAGCACACAATGAGGGATTACATTGTATGGTCCTGTATTTGGTGACCCATTGTAGACTGACATTGGTCTACACTTCCCATAAGAATTCCTGTAAACACATAACTCAAACCAAGCATCAAATAAAACTTAATTCATCTTAGTTCAAGGGTGACTTCATCAAATCTAGGTTAGTGTGGATACAATACCCAACAAATAGTTTTTGAACAACTACAACATTGTGATCTCTGTGATGCCGGAGATCGAAGGCCATGAGAAATAAAAACTCTTATTTTTTCTATACCGACCCGCTCCACGGACCGGTTGGCTCTATCCCTTTCCCTCCAAGAAAGGTCCTCAAGCCGACTCAACACCTCTACGTAAAGATGGGTCTTAGAGCCCGCTAGATCCACCGATCTAGACATCCCTATCCTCAGGACAATTTTCAACGGAATCTTCCTCAGGTTCCGACGACCCACACTTGTCGTGTACAACCTTGGGCTCGCGAGAGGTGGTTCAATAAGCGAGAAGGGGAGACTGGCGAGATGAATTAGACAGGCGAGTAAGACCAGGAGGCCCACCTACAGGAGGCGGGATGGGGCATCCTCTGAGGTAGGCGAGACGCCCGGCTAGTGCGAGATGGTTCTAGGCTGCGAGATAGCCTATAAGGCGAGAGGCCGGCGAGACGAACAGAGTAGGTCATCTCGCCCAGCAGTCTTTTACCCACTCTCCGCATGGGAGAAAATATGTTTTTACCTTTTTACCCCCAAGGGGGATTTTACCTTTTTGCCAAAGGTAATTTTACACTTCTACCCCTGGAGGTCTGCATATAGCCCACCAGAACAGCAGAGTTTGGATGTTGGCAGACCCAGCTCAGGGTGTTTTGGTCATTTCAGTTTAATTCAGAAGTGATATTTGCACACCAGATTCAGAGGCCTATAAATAGATCGATAAGGTGCCTGAGATGGTTGTTGAACCATTCTACTGTCTTCTTCACAGTCACCTAGCTCAGCATTGGCTAGGGAGGGGAAGATCTTCCGTTCTTCCGGGAAAGAGGTGTGACCTCGGAGCTGAGACCCCTCGGTCTGTTTCCAGGTCTCCAACTCATGTCAGGAGGGTAGTTCAAGAAGAGTACGTGTGGGATGCATCCTCAGTTCCGAACTTTAGGAGGGAATAGAAAGATGGTTACAACATTTTTTGGTGCGGTGAGCATGGAGCGCAGCCCTCAGAGAAGAACCTTGACAACCACATGGTGGGAGGTCATGGAGAAGGAGAAGGAGAGGGGTCAGATAATCCGGGAGGATTTGCCGGAAGAGAAGAGTTTATGGCTTCAATCAAGGGGATCATGGACTTGCTGCAAGGGATCTCGCGACAGGGAGATTGTTCAACCCCACTGCCTCAAGTACCTGCTCTCGCGCCACAAGAAGAGCTCGTCTCGGTGCGAGTGGGAGAAGATGCCCCGTGGAGGAGACCAGGGAAGGAGGTGATGGCGGAAGAGAGCTAGAGAGACATGGCAGGAAGGGAGCTTTTCCCAAGCCCAGCGAGTACCATCTCGCCAGGAGAGGTCGTCACGCGAGTGGGGGGGGGGGGGGGCGAGACCAGTGGCGAGAGGGTCGCCTTTTTGTGAGCTGATCCTGTCAGCTCCCGTCCCGGAAGGGTTTCGGGAACCCGAGATGAACTACTATGTGGGGAAAGATGATCCCCTTCATCACTTGCAATGGTTCGAGGACGCGGTTTCGATCAGGCCCATGACAGATGCGTTTAAATGTCGTCTTTTCGCCATCACCCTAAAAGACAAGGCTAGAGACTGGTTTCACCAGCTCCCGACAGGCTCGATATACTGCTTCGAGGACCTAAGCAGGAGCTTCCAGCTACGTTCTCCACTTCTAAGAAGAGAAAGAAGAACCCGGATTCGATCTTTTTGATTAAGCAAAGGGTAGATGAATCACTTGCTCAGTACGTGGATATGTTCCAAGAGGAGATCTTGGATATACAGGAGGTGTCGGGGTTTGCCCTCCAGATGGATTTTACCGTGGGACTACGGGAAGGTTTCTTCAAAATGAACCTCACCCGGAAGGCGCCGCTGTCTTTTGAGGGCTTGATGGAGAAGGCGGCGAAGGAAATAGCGATGGAGGCGGCAAATCCCGCTTTGGCAAAAAAGTTGGCAAGACTTACGGAGGTGGAGTCGAGGGAGTCAGGAGGGAGATAGCAGGAAGCAAGAAGAAGAGAAGAGCCATGGCCGCCGGCGTATCAAGAGCTAGGTTGGAGGCAACAGGGAGGCCCAGCCCCAAGACAAGGGAGAGGATTTCCCCACGGGGGGAGGAATCAATAAGGAGGACCGGGAAGATTTCACCAGCAAGGGTGGGGGTATGGTCATAGACCACCCCTGCCCCCTCCGCAGCAGGCCATGGCGATCGGCCGAGGTAGAGGTAGAGGCCGGGAGAGAGGAGAGGAGCAGAAGTGGGGAGAAGGAGAAACCCTCGGGAAGGAAGGCAAGGGGGAGAGGTGGCATTGCCATATTGCGACTTCCACAAGGAGGAAGGTCACGCAACGGCTACCTGCACAGATTTCTTGGAAATGAGAAGAACTAGAGGAGCAGGGGAGCAACAGAGACCGGTGCGGATAAAGGAAGTGACAGGTACAGGAGAGGAGGATCGATGCGTAGATCGAACGGATGTAGGCGATCGAGGGGGAATCAGAGTAATCCATGGAGGAGTAGGAATAGAAGCGGCCCGAAATGCGAGCCTTCACACTATGTATCGCCGAAGCGTAGCCTCGACATCGCAATCCCCTCCCACAGAATAAAATATCACCTTTTCAAAAAAGGACATGCCAGATCATGAAGACCCTTTCTGTGACGCACTGGTGATACGAACCGCCATCAAGAACTTTACGGTGTCACGGATCCTAGTATACAATGGGAGCTCGGTGAACGTGATTTTCAAAAAAGCATTCAATGAGATGAGGGTGGAGGCCCGGAGGGTGCTGGCGGCGGATGGACCGTTGTTTAGGTTCTTAGGAGAGAGTAAAGAAGTCGAGGGGAGAGTGGGACTCCAAGTAACCCTGTGAGGGCTATCCCGAAATTGCCGCTTCGTCATAGTGGATGCCCCCAGTATTTACAACACCATTTTTGGGTGCCCCTTGATCAGCGCTTTCAGATGCGTTCCCTTGTCGTTTCACTAGTGCTTGAAGTTGAACTCGGGAGGTACCCAAATCAGGGTGTGGGGGGATCCAAAGGCTGCAAGGGAATGCTAGGTGACAGCTGTGAACACCGTCTCCTGGCAGGGAGATGCTGAAGAAATGGAAAAGAGGATGGAACGATGCCAACAGGAGCTTGGTGGAAAAGTAAAAGCGAGAGGGGATGAAGATGTTGGAGGAGAGGGAGAAGTGGTGATGGATGGTGGCATTGCGGGGGAGCTAGAAATGGATGGAAAAGAGGAGGGAGAGATGGAGGCAGAAGAGGAAGGGGAGCAAAAAGAAGATGAAACGAGGAAAGCGAAGAGGAAGATGGAGGAAGCGGGAGGGTCGCCCAGGAGGGGGGCCCGGCTGGAAAAAAGAAGAGCCTCACTGCAAGAAGGAGAGGGTGCAAGCAAGTGGGAGTTGGAAAAGCTTGGGAAAGAAATGGTAATGGTTGTCGCGGAAGACGAAGTAAGAAAACAGGGTGTGATGGAAGAGCAGGAAGGGGAGGAAGATCCATCAAGGCTGAAGGCGACCGTGGAGGTACTCGAGGTAGAGATCCACACCAAGAAAGGGAAAAAGGAGAAGGTAAAGATCAGCGGCAAACTGAGCCCGGAAGACCGAGAGAAGATCAAGGCCTGTGTGCAAAAAAATATTGACGTCTTCGCGTGGAGCACCGCAGACATGCCCGGGGTCAATGCGGACGTTGCTTTTCACCGCCTCAATCTCGATCCCAACACTCGCCCCATACAGCAGAAGAAGAGGGTCATCGCCTCCAAGATGGTAGTGCCTATTAGAGAGGATGTAGAGAAGTTACTTAAGGCGGGGTTTGTGTCCTCATGTAAGTATCCGGGGTGGGTAAGCAATGTTGTAATGGTTAAAAGGGGGGAGGGTAGATGGAGAATGTGTGTGGATTTCTCTCCTTTAAATAAAGCATGCCCCAAGGATTGTTACCCGCTGCCCCGAATCGACACGCTGGTTAACTCAGCCGTCGGTTTTCCTTTTATGAGTTTCTTGGGTGCGTTTTCCGGATATCACCAAATATGCATGCATCCTCTGGACGTTAAGGACATCACCTTCGTCACGGAGGATGGATGCTTCTGTTTTAATATGATGCCTTTTGGGTTGAAAAATGCGGGAGCGACCTACCAAAGAATGATGGATCGGATCTTCCGAGAACAGAAAGGGAGGAACCTCGAGGTGTATGTGGATGACTTAATGATCAAAAGCATGGACCTCAAATCTCATGTCCTGGACCTCGAGGAAACCTTTGAAACCTTGAGAAAATATAGAATGAGACTCAACCTCCTGAAATGTGTATTTGGAGCCAATAGGGGAACGTTCCTAGGACATCTTCTCACTCCATCTGGAGTGGAGCCCAACCCCGAGAAAGTAAAAGCAATCCTATAGTTGGAATCCCCTAGAAATGCCAAGGAGGTTCAGCGTCTCACCGGCAAGTTGGCCGGGCTAAGCAGGTTTCTCTCTCGAGTCGGAAAGAGATGCTCGCCTTTCTTTCGGACACTACGGGGAGGCAAGAAGTTTGAATGGACCCCAGAATGTGAGAAGGCTTTTCAGGCTCTAAGGCAACAGCTCACCCAGGTGCCTTTACTCCAGGGGCCAAGGGAAGGAGAGGTCTTATTCTTATACTTAGGGGTAGGGACTGGGGCTCTGAGCTCGATTTTTGTGCGAGAAGAAGGGAAGAAGCAATTTCTGATCTACTACGTGAGCAGGGTCCTAAAGAAAGCGGAGCTCGGGTAGCCCATTATTGAAAAGTTAGCGTTTGCCCTCATCGTCTCGGCCCGAAAGCCCAGACCGTATTTTCAGGCTCATTCTATTCATGTGGTAACGGATCACCCCCTCCGTCGCATCTTGGAAGGGGTAGAACACTCCGGGAGGCTGTCTAAGTGGTCAATAGAGCTCAGTGAATTCGACCTCGCTTTCATTCCTCGGCTCGCCATTAAGGTACAGGTGGTGGCCGATTTCCTGGTGGACTACATGGTTGAGGTCCAGGAGACTGAAGTGTCCCCTCGAGCAACCTGGAAGATGTTGGTAGATGGAGCGTCGGAAAGAAATTCCTTCGGAGGGGGAATGGTCTTGATAGGTCCGAAGGGGACCAGGATTGAACAGGCCTTGAAGATCCATTTCACGATCACCAACAACCAGGCGGAATATGAGGCAGTCATCGCAGGGCTCAGGTTAGCCCGAGAGTAAGGCATACAAGACATTGAGGTCTCGATAGACTCCCTGGTGGTCGCGGGTCAGATCAAAGGGGAGTTCGAGGCAAGGGAGCCCGCCCTCCAGCTGTACCTGGGAAAGGTCAAGGACATCATCGGGCAGTTCCGAAGCTTTTCAATTCAACACATCCTGAGGGGGGAGAGCACTCAGGCTAACCAACTCGCCAAGTATGGCCCTCGAGCTGGAGGAACAATGATGGAGCTCTTCAGGCCCTCTATAGAAGAAGGGGAACTCATGCAGATATGCCAGCACAGGTCTTGGATGGACCCCTTCATCTCCTTTTTGGCTTCAGGGAAGCTACCCGCGAAGGAACTCGACAAGAAGCATACCAGATACAAATCAGCGTAATACCTGCTGAAAGATGGAGTTTTATATCGTAAGACGTTGTCGGGTTTGCTGACCCGATGTGTGTCGGAGGAAGAGGTTCCAAAGGTTCTGCAAGAGGTGCACTCAGGAGAGTGCGGGAGTCACTCGGGGAGCCGAACGCTAGAGGGGAGGGTGCTGAGACATGGGTACTTCTGGCCTATCCTCAAGAAAGATGTGGAGGAATTCGCGAAAAGGCGTCAAAAATGTCAGGAGTTCGCCCCCTCCAGCTCCTTCCGGCCCAGAGGTTGCAGACAATCACAGCTCCCTGGCCTTTCGCTATATGGGGACTAGATTTGGTGGGTCCTTTTCCCCAAGCGAGTGGCCAGAGGAAATTCCTGCTAGACATGGTGGACTACTTTTCAAAATGGCTGGAGGTGAAGGCACTGGCTAAGGTGACATCGCAGGTGATCAAGAATTTCGTATGGGGGGAGATCATCTGCCGGCATGGGTTACCTCTAGCCATTGTAACGGATAACGGACCACAATTTGCAAGTAGAGAGTTCGTTGACTTCTGCATCCATTTGGGAATAGATCTCCACTTTGCCTCTGTTCATCATCCACAAAGTAATGGGCAGGTGGAAGCAGCTAACAAGGTCATTGTCAATCTGTTGAAGAAGAAAGTGGAGAATTTGATGGGAAGCTGGGTTGAGCAGCTACCTTCAATCCTTTGGGCCTTGAGAACCACACCAAACACCACCACGGGAAGACCCCGTTTAAGCTCTCTCATGGCTCGGAGGCTGTCATACCTATCGAGTTTGAAGTCACATCACCAAGAGTAGCTGTTGCAAGGGAAGGAGGCGAAGGATGGAGAGCAGAGAACGAGGAAGAGCAGAGACTCTCTCTAGATCTTGTGGAGGAGTTCAGGGATTTGGCGATGGTCCGGCAGGAGGAGGTCAAGCGCCGGATGGCAAGGTACTTCGACAAGCATATAAGGGTCAGGCAGTTCGAGAAGGGATATTTGGTCCTAAAAAAGGTAGATGCAACAGGTAGAGGGGCCTCCGTAGGGAAGCTCAATCCCAATTGGGAGGGTCATTTTGTAGTAAAAGAGGTCTTGAAGTCAGGAGGGTACCACCTCCAGGATGTGGACGGGGTGTCCCTCGATCGAGCCCGAAGTGGTGATGATTTAAAGAGATTTTACCCGTAACACATTCTGTTCATTGCACTTTTAATTGTTGTACAATGCTTGCAATTTTCATGTGCTCTTTTGATGTGATGGGAGTGTGGGTGACCTTTTTATGGCACCAAGGGTGAGATGGAAGAGAGGAGACCCCGAGCAGACCCGCTGACTAGGCTCTCATCTAGCTGGCAGGGATGTAGACTCACTCGGTGGTTGGAGATGGTTTAGAGAGGAGACCCAGAGCAGACCCGCTGACCAGGCTCTCATCTAGCTGGCAGGGCTGTAGGCTCACTCGGTGGTTGGAGATGGTATGGAGAGGAGACCCCGAGCAGACCCGCTGACCAGACTCTCACCTAGCTTGCAGGGCTGTAGACTCACTCGGTGGTTGGAGATGGTTTGGAGAGGAGACCCCGAGCAGACGCGCTGACCAGGCTCTCATCTAGCTGGCAGGGTTGTAGGCTCACTCAGTGGTTGGAGATGGTTTGGATAGGAGACTCCGAGCAGACCCGCTGACCAGGCTCTCATCTAGCTGGCAGGGCTATAGGCTCACTCGGTGGTTGGAGATGGTTTGGAGAGGAGACACCGAGCAGACTCGCTGACCAGGCTCTTATCTAGATGGCAGGGCTGTAGGCTCACTCGATGGTTAGAGATGGTTTGGAGAGGAGACCCCGAGCAGACCCACTGACCAGGCTCTAATCAAGCTGGCAGGGCTGTAGGCTCACTCGGTGGTTGGAGATTATTTGGAGAGGTGTCCCCGAGCAGACCCGCTGACCAGGCTCTCATCAAGCTGGTAGGGCTGTAGGCTCACTTGGTGGTTGGAAATGGTTTAGAGAGGAGACCCCGAGCAGACCTGCTGACCAGGCTCTCATCTAGCTGGCAGGGCTGTAGGCTCGCTCGAGGGCAAGAAAAGTGGTGAGAGTTCACTGGGAGAAATGTCCATATTTATCAGGATATTGGTGCAAAATCCCTAGAAAAAGGAAGGATCGGGGATTATGTCAGGGAGGAGGATCTCTGCCTGACACTCGACATGGGTGGTCTCGCCCATAACGAGTGGGTCTTCCTTGTCCAAGGCGTAGTCCTAGCGTAAGAAGGTGGGGCCTGTCATGTGGGGGGGCTAGTCTCCAGGGTCCTCAACACAGGTTTATCTTTTGGCGAGGCAAGCACTAAGGGTAAGAAGATCTCACGGGGGTAAAGGCAAAGAGAGACCCAAAGTCTCGCGTTTTTGGGCTAACTATTAAGCGAAATAGCGGAAGGTAAAAGTACAATAAAGTAACACGTAAAAAGTTAATAATAATATTCCATTGGATCATCACGAAAGAGAACACCTCGCTATTCCTGAGGAAATGTCTATCATGATTACGAGTACCAGACAAGATAAAAAATAAGAGGGGGGAGAAGTCCTTGGCGCTGGTGTGTCCTTACTCCTTGCTGACGGAAGATGAGCTGTCGTCTGTCTCGCCGAATAAGCGGGGGACCAGGTCGCGGACAGTAACCGTCTCGGCATCATCGCGCACCACCCCCAACTCCTTCATCATTTTGAGAACAAGCTCCGATGTCTTGATATTGGAATCTCGGCAGAGGGCATCCACCTCGTCCACATAGTAGCGAGAAGGAATCGGAAATTGGTCTGAAGGGGGTGTCGCACTGTTCCGAAGGCGGATATTTTCAGCTTTTAATTTTTTGTTCTCTCCCTACAACGCCTCAATGCGCGAGCGTATCCGGTCGGCAGTCTCGGCATCCTGCAGGAAGATTTAATGAATGAAGGACCATAATGAGCGGCGAGTGGGGCTAGCGAAGCGGCGGTAAGAAAACTTACCACACCACCCTGACTCTGCGCAAGGAGGTTGTCGGCGACGGCCAGCCGCTTCTCAAGGACGTTGGACTTCTCACGTTCCGCGGCGAGATCGGCCTCCGCTTCCTTCCATTTCCTATTGTTGAAGACCAGACGGTGCGAGACCCGGTGCGCAAGTTCCAAGGAGAGAAATTGAGAGTGGGTGCTCTTCAGAATGAGGTCTCGCGACTTCTCATTATCCGCGGGCTCAGAGCCAAGGCCACCATATAGCCCGAACCATAGGGAGAAGGCGTGACTGGTGGGGGGGTCATGCTCTTTCCAGGAAGGAAGGAGAGTCGACACCGACACGCGGTTAGCGTCCTTGTCCCATAGGATCACTGGCTTGCCGGCAGCATCATCCGTCATAGGCCCCATGTTATAATTGGGGTGTGACGCGGGAGCCAGGTGGCTGGAGGAGCCTGCCTCGCCGGAAGGGAACTCAGCAGGCTGAATAGTGGTGGTGGTGGCTGGTTCTGACAAGACCGACTCGCAGGTAGGCGAGACTGATAGTTGGGGAGGTGAGGGAGACCTAAAGAGATGGGGTACAGGGATCCCGATAGCTCTTTCCTTTCTTTGGGGCGGACTTTTTCTCCTTTTTAAAGGACACCGATTTCTTCACCTTCTTCTTTGGGCTGTACCGAGAAGTGCCCTCGTTCACGGGCCTTTTCTTTAGGGTGGGGGTCAGCATATCCTTCACGGCCTCCTCCGCCATACTCGCTAAGGCGAGACCCCTGTTACTCTGGTAAGGAGGATGAAGATGGATGGTTCTCTCTCCTGGGCAGGTTGACAGTCAGCATAAAACAAAAATTTACAATGCTAAGGGGGGCAGGAGTATACCTTCGCCTGGGAAGACAGCAGGAAGCGAGTCGAGGTCTCGCCTGAGGTAATTGACCTCGAAGGTTTTCCCTGCAAAGAAGTCACAGAGAGCCTTCTCGGCACCCCCAACCTTGGGGGTTTCGTAGTAGCACTCAGCATGGGACACCGGGGCGAGAGGGATGCCTCCCAAATCCCCGCGAATGAAGACGAAGCGAGTCAGCCAGTGATGATTTTTGTTCGGTGTCTCGCACACGTTTAGGCCTTGGTCGGTGAAGTAGGAAACATCATTGTCTTTCGCGTGATAGATGAATAGCTTGCGAAAGGCGGTCAAGCTGAATTCAATGCGCTCTCGCCGCAGGTAGCAGGCGAAAGCAACCAGCATAGAGATAGTGTTGGGGTTGAATTGGGCGGGAACAACCCTGAAGTACTTAAAGACTAATTTGACCTCTGGCCAAAGGGGAAGTCGCAGCCCCGCCTCGAAGTACGAGATGAGGAAGGCCAGTTTGTTGGGGTAAAAAGTATTGATGCACTCGCCAACTTTGGGCGGGCGAGACAAATACCCGTCAGCAAGGAACTTGCTGGCGAAGCGAGTATATTCCTCCTTGGATAGTCTGCCGAGAGGGAAATCATGATCCACAAATCGCTTTCCGCAGCGGCTGTGGCCCTCACCTTCTTCCACCCACTTCTTTCCCATGGCAGGCGAGAAGGCAGAAATAGGGGAAAAGAATGATTTAGAGGGAGAGCGGGACGCAAGAAGTGTGTAGAGGAAGAGGGGCAGGCGAAAGCTCCGACCGCAAAGATAGCCAAGAAGAGTAACGGAAGTATGGGAATATCCGGATCTAGGAGGTATTTATAACGGATGAAGAAGAGAGAGGAGATCGAGCGGGAAAATCAAGAGACGGAAAATGAAGAGGCAGCCCGACGCTTCGTCTCTCCCTCCCTCTCTCTTTCTCTCTAGAACCCAGGGGGCGGAAGCGCCGCAGCGACTTTCTTGAAGAGTCAAAGCAATCATGAGGCTAATTAATTAAAGAATAATCACAGCAATGATGAAAAACATGGCACGACATGACATGTAGACAAAATATCATAAAGACATATTATCTCATCCCGCGCGGGGGAAGCATCTCGTCCAGAGAAGTTTTATACAACACATCAATAATTAAACATAATTAAGTTGGTAATAATAATACAAGAGGGACTTGAGAAGGCGAGACGGGGCCGCGACCGCTTAGTTCCTGACCCATTTCCAATGGCTATCCTGACCTCCCGCGAATGGAGGGCGGCCAGGAAGATGAAAAGCGTGGGCGGCGACCACACCGCGGCGCGCGAGACGGAGGTGCTCATCCGTCTCATTTAGGATGGCTTGGGGGTCTGTCCCATCCATTACGTCGTCGGCTTCCATCTCGGTAGAAAGGCGATGGAACTCTGTTTCTAGCCAGTCCATGCGCCGGTCAGAGGCCTGCTTCTCCATCTCCATCTCGTGGATTATATGCATGTATTTGCGAAACATCCTCGTCGTCCTCCGTTTCAGCTCCAGGGTATCCATGGGATCACCCAAGTAGTCCTCGATCTCATTAGGGCGTGGAAGAGGCGAGAGGGGAGGTGACACGGGAGCATCCTCAGTGTCAAATTCAAATTGGATGCCTGCACAGAGAGCGAGAAATCGTAAGGAAGGATGATCTCACGGCCGCGCGCCAGGATTACAAAAGTTTACCCAGTTATCTCGCGGAAGTTGGGTGGAGGAATGAGAATTGAGGCGAAACCGAGAAGGGCAAGTTCTTACTTGGGATGCGAGGGTTCCCCACAACCCACGAGAGGTTTTCTTTCCGCATGAGGGGCGGGGAGGACGCCTCGGGCGAGTCGACGCGCTGATGAGTTTGTTTGATAGTGTCAGGAGGATTTACGGGCATAGGGGAATCAGCAAAGTTTCCCTGTAAAAGCGTGATCAATAAGCGGGATGAAAGAAGAGAGAGAAGAATGAGAAATTGCCCGTCTCTCCCCGGGAGATGCGGGAAGATTATCTGTTGTCAGAGGGGCAGAGGAGGTCGCGCCAGCTGAGAGGGCAGGGCAGGCGGCCTTCATCTTCTTCAGGCGAGAGGATGGAGGGGCTGAGGGAGGAGTATGCCCCAGATCCGGGAATAGGGCGGCCATGTTGGCTTTAGTTCGCTTTCACACCATGGCGAGGCGCTCACGAAAACTCTGGATGTGAGACATGCTGAAGGTCGAGGAAATGAAGGAGAGGAGAAAGGGGCACCCTAAAGAAAGCTGGGATCTCATATTTATAGGCCCCATGGGGGGCCCACCAAAGATTCTCATAAGCGAATCCCAGCGTCGCAAGCCTCGGTTGGACTATCTTTCCAAGGTTAGGGCAACCTCGAAAAGAGTGGGGATTGTGTACAACCTTCGGCTCGAGAGAGGTGGTTTAATAAGCGGGAAGGGGGGACTGGCGAGATGAATTAGATAGGCGAGTAAGACTAGGAGGCCGACCTGCAGGAGGTGGGATGGGGGATTATCTGAGGTAGGTGAGACGCCCGGCTAGTGCGAGATGGTTCAAGGCGGCGAGATAGCCTATAAGGCGAGAGGTCGGCGAGACGGACAGAGAAGGTCGTCTCGCCCGGCAGTCTTTTCCCTACTCACTGCATGGGAGAAAAGATGTTTTAACCATTTTACCCCCAAGGGGGATTTTACCTTTTTGGCCCAGGTAATTTTACACTTCTACCCCTAGAGGTCTACGTATATCCCACCAGAACAGCGGAGTTTGGCTGTTGGCAGACCCATCCCGGGGTGTTTTGGTCATTTCAGGTTAATTCAGAAGTGATATTTGCATATCAGATTCAGAGGCCTATAAATAGACCGATAAGGTGCCTGAGATGGTTGTTGAACCTTTCTACTGTCTTCCTCACATGCACCTAGCTCAGCATTGGCTAGGGAGGGGAAGATCTTCCGTTCTTCCGGGAAAGAGGTGGGACCTCCGAGCTTAGACCCCTCGGTCTGTTTCCAGGTCTCCAACTCACGTCGGGAGGGTAGTTCAAGAAGAGTACGTGTGGGCTGCATCCTCAATTCCGAACTTTAGGAGGGACTAGAAAGCTGGTTCCAACAGGTCGATTTTGCTCACCACAAGATTCAGAAAAGAGAAAGATTACATAAATAAGGATGTAGAGAATTTAAAAGATGAAGTTCTCCCACTTGACGACTTCTCCATTGAGCGATCTGCGGCGGGTGCTTGAGATCTTCATTTGCTGGCAACCAGTCGGCTCTTCATATTCGATGTAGATCTTGGATCGCTGGAGTTCTTTGTTCATGAACGGGAGGGAGATGACTTTCTTCTTATTTGACGGAGACTTTGAAACGGAGCGCAAGAGAGAGCTGCTAAACCATAGAATAAACGAACTCATGTCGCTTTTCATTTTCAGATAATTAAGGCACAAAAGTCGAGGCGTCCTTATATATGTCTTCATGAAAAGGCTACCGCCGGCGGTAATACTAGCGACCGGCGGTAGGTTCGCGTGCTTGTTGTGCTAGATGTCATACAAATTTGGAATAATATTTCAAAATGAATGTTTTTTACTTTTCATAGAGCTAGCACCTCGCGGTAAAAGGTAGCGCCATGCAGTAGGTTAGTAAGTCGACGATCCCGTCTCGACCCTCGTGGAATTTCTAGCGCGGCACGGTAACCACTATCTCCTACAGGTAGATCGATTACTCGCCGAGCCCGTCTCGACACTCGTCAAGTGGCTAGTGCGGCGCGGTAACCACTATCACTTGGCGGTAGGTCGGTAACTCAAGGAACCCATCTCGACACTCGTTGAGTGACTAGCGCAGCGCGGTAAGCATTACCGCTTGGCAGTAGTTTCCCGAGAGGTTGGCCGAAATAATTCCTTGTGTTAGCGCATGCGGTAGTACAAGCGTGAAGTGGTAGGTTCCAGAGAGCTCTGTCCAGTTAATTCATGGCTACCGCTTGGCAGTAACTTCTACCACTCGACGTTATCATCCATAGGATACTTCTTCTCTTTACTTGAACCTATCAGCCTGCACACTCTATCAACACAAGATGTGATCAAATATAGCTGGGATTTGATATTCTCAAACATAGGTAATATGAAACAGCGGTTCCAACAAACTCCCCATTTTGATAATATCAAATCTCATTCATGAGAAATAACAACGTGCATGATAGAGTGAATATATATATATAAGAGATAGTCTTGAACGTGCAGGTTTTAGGTTCTCTATATAGCTCCCCTGCATACACGCCCCCTACCTATGTGTTCTACACACTCTCCCTATCTACATGTTCTACATGCTCCCCCTATTTATATGCACGCATTGAAATAAGCTCCCCCTACATGAGATCCTACCCATGAACATTTCTCATGAACAATCTCTTCTCCCCCTTTGATATTATCAAAAGGGGCGTGCCAGACCAAATAGTCATGTGAGAGTAAAAACCAGTATATATGATGAGCGTGAAAGAAATAGTAAACAGTACACATAATTAGTAGAGCAAACAGTGAGAGTTATAGGGGTGATCCAAAAAATGCAAATTAGAGAATATGAAGCACATGGGTTATAAAAGTAAGAGTGGAGTACATAAACAAAAAACAAGTCATTTGGTAGAGTTTTTATGGATTGGACAGCACAAAGTAGACTAAGCACACAACGAGGAACACTACAATGCTACGAGAGTTATAGAGTTAATCACATTTAAAACATTGTGAGCGTCAAAAGTGTAAATCGTGTGCTAGGACCTATGTGCGAACAATATATAGTGGAGTTTCAGTCTAATTCTTATGCATGGAAGCGTTAAATAAGGAAATGATGTGCACGTGTAGCATCAACAGAGAGAAAACAACAAGTATAAATAGTGTATGTTACATGTTTTATCTCGATCTTTTAAAATGCTAACACAGGAGAAATAGAGAGAACAATCACGTCACATACCAATCTATGTCATACCAAGACTAGAGCTAAGGGCACTATGCTTAAGTTAGATTCTATGCACAAGATCAAAATAATTCTTTGAACCAAGGTGCTGACCCTCATAATGCTCATAAAGACTTATCAGGAGGGATGAGTAGTGCTTGGGGGTCCTTGACATAACTTTGGATAGATTGGATAGTTTTCTTTTTGTTTGATGTGAGCTATCATTTTTTTCTATAAAATGTTTGAGTTTAAGGAGCCCCAAGTCAATTGAAATATATCCACCTAGATAGATACACTTTAACTTATATACATAAGACTTTAGCACTAGAGATTTGGCCGAAAGTTTTGATCTTCATATACGCACATATATATATATATATATATATCGTGACACTGATTATTCAAAATACACCAAACATGTTAAGATGCAATGTCACGAGTTATAACATGTAAGCCTAGTATTTGTACATGAGTGCATCGTCTAGGGATGCGTGAATAGTGTGAAGTCATTCCCCTATCTAAATACTCATACATACATAGAGGAATAGTCAACATACACTAACATGTAATGTTGCACTCAGTGGCCAAGCAAGATATGTTCACTTCACATTTTTTTTGTTTGCACGGATTAACAAATCTAGCTCAAACATTGTATGTACTCGTTATATCCTAAGTTTAGGTCATGTGTGCCAGTAAGATACGATCACTTCACAATTTTTTTGTTTATATATATATATATATATATATATATATATATATATATATATATATATATATATATATATATATATATATATATATATATATATATATATATATATATATATATATATATTATTTTAAAATGACAAAGAAACTCAAATAAATAACACATAAGAAAGGTGAAAGTTACTCAACACAGCAGCACAAAGGAACAAGAGACACTACTAGAAAAATGAGTATTAGCTACACTTTTTTTGCCATGGTCAAAATTCGTGGCTAATAGTTAAGTATTAAGCCATAGCCACGACCCATCGTGGCGAACAAATACTATTATATAGTATTTCAATTAAATTTTTAATTATATGTTAAATATTTCGTGACGAAACCCTAGGCTATCCGCGTACATTCTCCTGCTTGAGCTCCCTCTATCAGATTTCTGTCTGGCAAACTCGCCGCATTTCTGTAAGCTCTCCAGCGATCTCGCCGGTAAGCACTATCCGTCAGCCTAACCTCCTCCTTCCCCATCGATTTCATTATCCTCTCTTCACCAGAGCTTCATTTCTGCAACATCTTCCGGGAAGTCGTCTCTTTAAATCGCCGGAGAGCGCTGCCCATCGGCCTGACCTCCTCCTTCCCATCTATTTCAACTTATTTTGTTCACCAGCACTGCATTTCTACAAGCTCTCCAGTGAACTCGGCGGTAAGCACTACTCGTCGGCCCAGCCTCCTCCTTCCCCATCGATTTCAATGTCCTTTCTTTACTAGAGCTTCATTTCTGCAGCATCTCAGGGAAGTCATCGCTTGTCCTCATTTCTGCCAAGTCACTAGTGAACTCGCCTGATTTCGTCGTCATTACCGGCTTCATTTCTGCAACCCCACCAGCAAAATCACTTTAAGGTATTGATTTATGTATTTACGCAGATTATTATTCCCCCAAAATTGTAAAAATGGATTTTTGGCCATGATTAGCTTTGTGATTTCAACATTTAGGTAGTGATTTCTGCATGTATTTGGGTTATAGTAGCATGCTGGAGTTGATATTGTTGAAAAATGAAGTATCTTCCAAAGACGCAGTGCTTGATATAGTTTAAAATGATATAGTTTATAGGAATGATAATTAGGGCAGTGCAGTGCTTGTACTTGTGTTTTTTGATTGTGTATGTGTATGTGTGTGTGCAGTGCTTGTATGTGTGTGCGTGTGTGTGTTTGTTGTTTTATTGTGTATGCGTGTATATGTGTTTTTTTGTTTGCTGGTAATCCCCAATCCTACTGTACTTCACAATTTTTCTAGAGCTGTAAACTCCCATTTTTCCTGTAATAGGAGTTCTCAGGGATTTGGGTACTCCATTTTTATGGCCCTAATCTGATGTAATTTTTCTCTTACAACATTAAGATTAAAGGCTGCAATTAGTCGATTATCATGGAATCTGCTGTAATTTTCATTCTCTATCTAACTTGAAAACTTCAGTGATGTTAGTGAAGTTGTATGCATATAACATTATCATGTAATCTGCCAGCTATTTTACCATGCATTTTTTCACTAGATCCATGTTTATATAGTTGTATGCATACAACATTTGTGAAGTTGATTACCTGGTGGATTCCACATTTGGAAGTACACCAGATTCATTACGAAATTTTACCGTTAATAGCATTTGGAGTATAAAAATATGCCATAAATTTCATTACCCGGCGGACATTGTTCTTCATTTTGTTTAATGTAGAAGTAATCTGTCCGAAATGAATCTATATTTGAATGTGTATGTGTATGTTAATATGTAAGTTTTATGATAAGTTTTATAATTGTTTATATGAAAAAACTTTTTGAATATGAGGATAATCTATGATGAGTATTTTGTGTGCATACAACAAAATGATATGTTCTTTAATTCTTTTGCACTTGGTTACTAAAAAGTCAGATTGTATTGAGTGATTTCTTTGTTGTTTTTACGACAGCTGATGTGGTGTTTCTGCTTATGGATTGAGCTGCTCCACAAATTGTTATTTTAAGAAAATAGTTTTTCAGGAAGTTGTTTTGTCAAATAGTTTTTTATAGGAATCATTTCCTATAAAACAATTCATTAAAGGATGTAATTTTGTTGTTGTAGCATCGTTATACTACTTTATGCAGGCCATAGTCGGGTACAACAAAACCTTCCTCAGGCAGCATTAAACACATTTAAATGCAGAATAAATTAGTCTCCCTAAAACTCCAGGTTTGCATACCTGAACCTTTGCCAACAGTAGTAAGAGACGGGTGATATATATTAAATGCAGATTACTACATAAATTTCACAATGGTGGATTATGTTCTCATCATTAATGCACAGAGCTTATACATTTCCATTTAAAATATGTCTTGGCTTTCATGTTTGCATGGATGGTCATTTCTTTTTGAAAAAATGTTTTTATGACTGATAGTCATAATACATTTACATCATTGAGTCTGAAAGTTTGCTCTGTGTTTTAATATGGTATCGAATCTGATTCATTCGATTTGGGTCTTACACGATTGAGCATGTATCTCGTTAATTTACAGTTGTAACAATTTGCAACTGTATTACAGTATTTTGAATTTGTTTTTTTTTTTAAAAAAAACATAAATTAGTATTTGTCACGGCTTGTAACTGTGGAAAATAGTTTTTTTGAAAAATGATGAGTTTACTTTTAGCCAGGGTTTCATACCGTGGCTAATAGTTGGCTTATTTACCACGATATTTTTTATCATGGCTAATACTATTTGCTACGGCTAATTCGTGGCTTAAAAGTTTTAGCCACGCCGACTTTAGCCACGAAATTTTCCCGTTGCTAGACCGTGGCAAAAAGTTTTAGCCACGGTTTTGGACTTTTTACCAGGGAAATTTCCCCTGGCCAAAAGTCTATTTTCTAGTAGTGAGAACAGGAGGAGGTAGTGATAGCACACGAGAATATTATGCACAAGGCGGAGTACTATGTGGTATGAAACATCATTCATGCTATGAAAGGAATAGTTACGAGAATATTCATGACACCCTTGACATAAATGCTATGTCATCACCCTAGCCCGTACTAAGTGACAGATGGGCATAAGGAGCTGCAAACGTGCCGTAGGGAGGGATGTTGATCCCATGCGCCCACACCAGAACCCTCTCAACCTAACACTAGTTTACCCTAGTGTCACACACGGACCCACTGTAACCCTTGTTGAAAATTTCCCGTTCGGTGGACTCGATTCATCGAGACGACCCGTTAAAATCGTACGTGAATATTTGATCTATTCAGACTCCTACGAGTGCGAGTTAGTTCAGTTGCGCGAATGGTCGAAGCCTGCGATAGGTGGGCCCGACCGTCTCGTAATTTCAGTCGCGAGTTCGGTCTCGCTCTTGGCATATGAATGGACATGAAAAATTTTGAATCTCAATTGGTTTTATGAGGTTTAATGTATTTGGATTTTATTTTGGGAGTTATGAGAATTAAGTATCCTATTTTAGTAACTCCCAAATGAGCTGCCTATTAAGCCTAATATATTATATTCCATTCATTATTGGAATTCATTCCTGTGAACAAGAGAGAAGAGAAACCGCAGCTTCCCCTCTGTTTTTTTTTGCAAAACTGCCGGCCTTAAGCAAAAGCCGATCGGCGAGTCCGATTTCGATCTTTCAGCCGCCGGTGTTCCTTCAGCTCTCCATTCGTTTCCGAGACCCAACAGCCGGCGATCTCCCGTCTCGGGTGCTGCTCCGTCTTCGACACCAAGGGCAAACGACCAGTCTGGACGCAAAGAGGACGATCGACCCGTCGACAAGCCAAGGATCGATTATCTTCACTGCAGTTGGAACGCCGCCGCCTGTAGATCTAGAAGGATCGGGCTCCACTCGATCCACATCTCCAGCAAGCGTTTTCATCGACACAGGAGGTACCTTTTCCTCTTTCCCCTCTAGCGGCCGGCGACCACAGTTTGGGGTGCAAACCGTCGGACATCCACTCCGTCGGCAAACCTAGCGTTGCACCACCTCCGGCCAACGATCATCTGCTGTTCGAGCCGGGGTCTAGGGACGAAGCCGCAGCTAGAGGACACTGCAGTGTGTTTAAATTCCTGTTTACAAAGAGCATTCAACACCTTTTGGTTTGTTCAGGCCAGAACAAACAGGTAATTTTTCTGTTGTTTATTTCCTGATCTGAATGTGCTGGTGATCTATATTCATTGCTTACACTACATGACTTGAGTTCATCCCATACAAGTCCTTGTTCTGTTTAAGTGTGCAAACATTGTTATGAGTGATTGGTATTTATTGAAGTTGTGTACACATCCTGCTAACGTGTAACTTGATTATAGTGACCACACATTTAGAGATACTTGTATGTTAGCGGGATCCACTAACGCATCAGATTTCATAAGGAAGAACACATCAAAGCTCTTGGCAATCGCGGCTATGATGAAGAACGAACAAGAATCCAAGAACGGTACAAATTAATTTCCGCGCTTTATTTACCGTTCGTTCAAGCTTCATTTATTTTGTGTTCTCAATTTTAGGAAAATAATTTTGTAATAATACTCCAATTAGAGATTGTTAGTGTTTTGTTATATCGATCATGTATGTCTTTTGTGTCGCTTCATTCATTAGAAATTATTTCATCGTAGCGGCACATACACCGTAATTTTTTTAACAGTTGGTATCAGAGCCAGGTTAACCTAAACCTATTAGTCTCCTTAATAATTTGGAGTTTATTTTTCTACTAAAGAACACTATTTTCTAAAACCCATTAAGTATCTTGGGAGAAACAAATCTGAGATTGATATTCAAAAGTGCTTTACATAAATCAATTCCCGACAAAAGTTGTGTTTTCTTTAAGACGATTGATTGCCCATACGTCATTAAGATAAGAAACACGATATTAATTTAGGGCAATATTCAGATATCCCGGTGTGAAAGGGTCTCGTGGATTGATAAGAACTGCAGCCGCCAAAGTGGCCTTTTCGAGTCAGTTCGTGAGATTACGGTTTCACATGTTTTAGGGAGTTCTCTGAGACTAGTGCGCAATCGTTCACCCAAAGGTGGTGCTTGCGCAATAGGTTCAGAGGGTTACACAGGGACATTTGGACGGTAGTGCAGGGCTCTAGTAAGCTATTCACTCAAAGGTGGTAGTTCTACGAAAAGCTCAAGCGTAACTGTTGCTCGTTCTTGTGTGGAGAATTACTAATTGCGTGGCATGTAGTCTGCCCAAAGGTGTTGCATGTTGACGCGCTAGGATTCTCCGCCTAGTGTGCTATTTAGGGTTTTATAGCCACTATTGCTCTATTTGTCACTAATAATTGTTTTCTCTCTTCATAGTCACCTTTACAGTCCATAATAATATGGCAACCATTGAGAAACTCACTGGATCGAACTTTAAGAAGTGGAAGTCCGACATCATGTTTGCGCTAGAGATGGCGGACATTGAGATGGCCATGAATACCAACCAGCCTGCAGCCCTCACAGTGACTAGCACTCAAGCTGAAAAGGATTATTATGGTGCATGGAACAAGTCAAACAAAATCTGCTTGTTGACTATGAAGCATTCCATTCCGGAGCACCTGCTGAGTGGTCTTCCAGACATGATCGTCGCCCGGGATTTTCTGACTGCCGTTGGGCAGCGATATAAAGTGTCTTCCAATGCTGAGATTGGCACTCTGATTCAGGACCTCTTCTCCATGAGGTATTCGGGAGGAGGTGGAGTTCGTGACTACATTCTGAAGATTGTCTACTATCAGACAAAACTGCAGGAGATGGAGATTACTCTCCCTGAAGCCTTGATAGTGCATCAAGCACTAAATACACTTCCTGCGGAGTTCAGAATTTTGAAGACTACCTACAGTTCCCAGGATGAGGCGTGGAAGATAAATGATCTCATCACTCGTTGCGTTGCTGAAGAGGAGAAACTGAAGAAGGAAAAGACGAACACTGCGTTACTCATCGTCAAACCCTCATTCAAGAAGAAGAAGAAGTTCAAAGCTCCCTCTAAAGCTCAGGATGGACAAGCTTCTGGAAGCAAGGACACTGGTGGAAAGAAGCCTCTTACCTGCTTCTTTTGTAAGAAGAAGGGGCACGTGAAGCACGAGTGCCTGAAATTTAAAGCATGGATGGATAAACGTGGATTTGCGCCTAAAGGTAACTCTTCATCCTTTGTCCTTTGTGAATCCAATTTAATTGAAGCCCCATCTAGTTCTTGGTGGCTCGATAGTGGAGCAACTAATCATGTTGCTTACACACTGCAGGGGTTCATCAAAAGGAGGAGGCCAAGCAAGGGTGAGTGTAGACTCACAGTTGGAAACAACGCTGAGGTGGAAGTAGAGTTTATTGGAGATATTAGCTTAGTTCTTTCTTCTGGATATGAACTTATTTTAAGAGACATTTTCTATATTCCTTCGTTTAGAAGGAACTTGATTTCAGTATCTGTTTTAGATAAACTTCATTATGGTTTTAACATTTATGGTGGTTCTATTGATATTTCTTATGAATCGCAAGTTATAGGCCATTGTTCATTATCTAACGGATTATATAGTTTATGTCTTGCTCCTATGAACATATATGCGGCCACCTATAATGTAGAACGCGTTGGCAATAAAAGACCTCTCATTAAGGAGCAGTCATCCATGCTGTGGCATAAAAGGTTAGGTCATATCTCTAGGGAAAGAGTAGAAAGATTAATTAAGGAAAACATTCTCCCTACTCTAGACTTCAGTGACCTAGAGACATGTGTGGACTGCTGTAGAGGTAAGATGACCAAGATTAAGAAGAATGGCTCAACTCGTAGTTCAAGTGTGTTAGAGGTTATTCATACGGACATCAGTGGTCCTTATTCCACAACCCTCTGTAGGAACACCTATTTTATTACATTCATTGATGACTACTCCCGTTTTGGCTATTTGTACTTAATTAAGGAGAAGTCTGAATCTCTTGAAAAGTTCAAGATTTTCAAGACTGAAGTTGAGAAACAAATAGGGAAAGACATCAAGATTGTTAGGTCTGACAGAGGTGGCGAGTATTTTGGTAGACATGATGCCTCCGGGCAACATAAAGGTTCGTTTGCCAGATACTTGGAGAGCTGTGGCATTATTGCCCAGTACTCCATGCCGGGTAGTCCTGAGCAGAATGGTGTGGCTGAAAGGCGTAATCGCACCCATAAGGAGATGATGAGGAGCATGATGAGTAGAACGAATCTTCCTGAATTTTTGTGGGGTGAGGCGCTTAAGACTGCAGTGTACATTCTTAATAGAGTCCCGTCCAAGTCAGTACCTAAAACTCCTTTTGAGTTGTGGACTGGTAGACGACCCAGCCTTAATCATTTGCGTGTCTGGGGCTGTCCTGCAAAAGTCCGTTTGTACAACCCATCAGAAAGTAAGATTGCCTCTAGGTCTTGTCGTTGCTATTTCATTGGCTACCCAGATCACTCCGAGGGATTTAAGTTCTATTTCCCTTTAGGAGGACCCAGAATTGTGGAGTCTCAAACAGCAAAATTTTTAGAATGGGATGTCGCTGATGAACCTAGTTGCTCTCATCCTATTAGTGAAGTTGAGGAAGTTGTGCCCATTAATTTATCTGTGCCCTTGATAAGAGATCCTGCGGTGCCTGAACCCGTGACGGAACAAGTGGAGGATGTGGAAGCGGTCTTACCACCGATTCTAGTTGAGGTTCCTCCTCATGTCCAGGAGGTTCATCCACCCGCTAGGAGATCCATTAGGCAGAGAAGGCCTGCGATTTCCTCAGACTATGAAGTCTATTTAGGAGAGAGTGATTATGACATTGGTCAAGTGATTGACCCAGTGACATTTAATGAAGCTGTGTCTGGACCTCATGTTGATCTGTGGTGGGATGCGATGAAAGATGAGATGGAGTCTATGAAGCTGAATAAGGTTTGGGAGTTGGTTGAGTTACCCAAAGGTTGTAAGCCCATTGGTTCTAAATGGGTGTTTAAGACCAAGAAGGACTCTAAAGGAAAGGTCGAGCGGTTTAAAGCTAGACTGGTAGCCAAGGGATTTACGCAGAGAGAAGGAATCGATTACCACGAGACTTTTTCTCTTGTTTCCTCTAAAGACTCTTTCAGAGTGATAATGGAATTAGTAGCTCATTATGATTTGAAGCTACACCAGATGGATGTAAAGACCGCATTCCTGAATGACGATCTTGCCGAGGAGGTCTATATGGTGCAGCCTGAGGGTTCAAGTCTGGTCATTCCGACCAACTTGTATGTAAGCTTAACAAATCCCTATATGGTCTGAAGCAAGCTTCTAGACAGTGGTATTTGAAATTCGATGAGGTAGTTACTTCTTTTGGTTTTGTAGAAAATAAGGTAGACCGTTGCATATATCTCAAGATCAGTGGGAGCAAATTCATCTTCTTAATTCTTTATGTAGATGACATCTTGCTTGCGAGCAGTGATTTGACATTATTGCATGAATCTAAGCATTTTCTGTCAAAACAGTTTGATATGAAAGATCTTGGAGAAGCATCCTTCGTTCTAGGGATTGAGATCATTAGGGACCGATCTCACTATTCATTGGCACTCTCTCAGAAAGCCTACATCGAGCGTGTACTTGAGAGATTTAGCATGCTCGATTGTAAGCCTGGTGACGTACCTGTGCTTAAAGGTGATAAGCTCAGCTTATCACAATGTCCCAGGAACGACGTAGAGAGAGAGCGTATGAAGGATATACCTTATGCTAGTGCGATAAGCAGCTTAATGTATGCCCAAGTCTGTACCAGACCAGACATTGCCTTTGCAGTGGGACTTTTAGGCAGATATCAGTCGAACCCAGGACATGATCATTGGGTAGCTGCTAAGAAAGTCCTAAGGTATTTAAAGGGAACTAAGGATGTAAGGCTGGTCTACCATAGAGTTCAAAACCTTGAGTTAGTGGGATATACAGATTCTGATTTTGCCAGGTGTGAGGATGATAGAAAGTCTACTTCAGGTTATATATTTAAGTTTGCTGGTGGGGCCGTTTCGTGGAAGAGTGTCAAACAGACACTCATCACTTCATCCACAATGCATGCGGAGTTCGTCGCTCTCTTTGGAGCTTCAACTCATGCAGTGTGGCTTAAGAATTTTATTATAGAGTTAAAGGTTGTCGATTCTATAGCTGGACCCATCCGGTTGTACTGTGATAACATTTCTGCAGTTATGTTCTCGATGAACAATAAAAGTATCACAGGGTCCAAACATATGAAAATTAAATTCTTGACCGTTAAGGAATTGGTCAAGAAGGGTGACATTTTAGTGGAGCATTTAGGGACAGATGACATGTTGGCCGATCCACTTACTAAAGGACTTCGCCCTAACGTGTTTCAGAAACATGTTATTAATATGGGGCTTAAAGAGTCGTTCGATGTGCTTGATTAGTGGGAGGCTTCATGAAGCTCAAATTTAGTTATCTGTCGTTTGGTTTGCACTTTATTTAATTCACTTAAAAATTGAAGTATATTGATTCAATAATATTATTAAGTTTCAATATTTGTTAAATTTATGTGACACGTCACACTTCATACAAAGTCTCATGACTTGTGTCAGTCGGAGCATAAGGCCTAGGGCACTTCATTTGAATTACGGCCTGTAGTATGTCTTTTGACGCATGAATTTTGGAACCTTAAGGTTAGACATACTTGTTCTTTTGAACACTTAAGAACTTCTCGCAGCATGGTTTAGTGCATTCATTTGAGAAGTTTGGTTGACCACCAAGTTAGAACAATCTTCATGTGCACATTTTCAGCATGTTGTTCTATAATTTTATTTAACCGCACTTTGTCCATGTCAATTAAGTTTGTAAGCTACTGTGGCCATGGAAGGTCCCGTGTCGCAAATGATGCGGTTGCCGCCATGATCCGGAGTGAAGGATTAGATTGGACCGGATTGACGTGGGAGTGGATTTAATGTCGCGTCCGCTAATTGGTACCCTTAAGTTTAGTGAAGATTTTATCGGGATGTCATAAGTTACGATGAATTCAAGTCCAAGTGGGAGAATGTTGAAAATTTCCCGTTCGGTGGACTCAATTCATCGAGACGACCCGTTAAAATCGTACGTGAATATTTGATCTATTCAGACTCCTACGAGTGCGAGTTAGTTCAGTCGCACGAATGGTTGAAGCCTGTGATAGGTGGGCCCGACCGTCTCGTAATTTCAGTCGCGAGTTCGGTCTCGCTCTTGGCATATGAATGGACATGAAAAATTTTGAATCTCAATTGGTTTTATGAGGTTTAATGTATTTGGATTTTATTTTGGGAGTTATGAGAATTAAGTATCCTATTTTAGTAACTCCCAAATGGGCTGCCTATTAAGCCTAATATATTATATTTCATTCATTATTGGAATTCATTCCTGTGAACAAGAGAGAAGAGAAACCGCAGCTTCCCCTCTGTTTTTTTTTGCAAAACTGTCGGCCTTAAGCAAAAGCCGATCGGCGAGTCCGATTTCGATCTTTCAGCCGCTGGTGTTCCTTCAGCTCTCCATTCGTTTCCGAGACCCAACAGCCGGCGATCTCCCGTCTCGGGTGCTGCTCCGTCTTCGACACCAAGGGCAAACGACCAGTCTGGACGCAAAGAGGACGATCGACCTGTCGACAATCCAAGGATCGATTATCTTCACTGCAGTTGGAACGCCGCCGCCTGTAGATCTAGAAGGATCGGGCTCCACTCGATCCACATCTCCAGCAAGCGTTTTCATCGGCACAGGAGGTACCTTTTCCTCTTTCCCCTCTAGCGGCCGGCGACCACAGTTTGGGGTGCAAACCGTCGGACATCCACTCCGTCGGCAAACCTAGCGTTGCACCACCTCCGGCCAACGATCATCTGCTGTTCGAGCCGGGGTCTAGGGACGAAGCCGCAGCTATAGGACACTGCAGTGTGTTTAAATTCCTGTTTACAAAGAGCATTCAACACCTTTTGGTTTGTTCAGGCCAGAACAAACAGGTAATTTTTCTGTTGTTTATTTCCTGATCTGAATGTGCTGGTGATCTATATTCATTGCTTACACTACATGACTTGAGTTCATCCCATACAAGTCCTTGTTCTGTTTAAGTGTGCAAACATTGTTATGAGCGATTGGTATTTATTGAAGTTGTGTACACATCCTGCTAACTTGTAACTTGATTATAGTGACCACACATTTAGAGATACATGTATGTTAGCGGGATCCACTAACGCATCAGATTTCATAAGGAAGAACACATCAAAGCTCTTGGCAATCGCGGCTATGATGAAGAACGAACAAGAATCCAAGAATGGTACAAATTAATTTCCGCACTTTATTTACCGTTCGTTCAAGCTTCATTTATTTTGTGTTCTCAATTTTAGGAAAATAATTTTGTAATAATACTCCAATTAGAGATTGTTAGTGTTTGGTTATATCGATCCTGTATGTCTTTTGTGTCGCTTCATTCATTAGAAATTATTTCATCGTAGCGGCACATACACCGTAATTTTTTTAACAACCCTTCCTCGGTGAAGGACACGACGTGGATTACAGGTTAGCGATCCTAATTACGATACACCTACACTCCCGCTAAATTGTGACACAATAGAATGAGTCGTGTTGATATTTGTATTAGCAACGTGACGAAGTTACTTGGGCAGATAAGCAACTGTATGAAAAGGAGTGCTATCGCCGGCGGCAAAGTTATCGCACCGCGGTAGCTTTAGATTATAAAACCTTCGGTTCAGATCCAGATTTGAACACCTGCTCACTTCCACTCACTGCTGCCGATATTCACCTTCCCTAGAGCTCTTCTTCTTTGCCTTAAGGCACTCTCTCTCTCTCATTTCTAGTATTTTGGTTTTTAGATCTATAGGTTTTGATTTCACGTGTTTTTGGGCGGGATCCACGACAATTTGTGCGCTGATTGTGCATTTGTTTTCTAATTTTTGCCACGGATCATCGTCATTTTCATGGATATGGCTTGTGTAGGCTCGAATTTTGCATCTTTAGTATTTTCAATAGGCCGATTTGCCTAAAAATAATTTTTTGGTAGGATCCAGAGCAAGAATCTCATCCGTGTAGCTTTTCATGATTTTCCATGTTGGATGTGTTTTTTTCGGATCGAGGCTACTATCTCCGTTCTACTCTTCATAAGCATTGATTTATGTTTTCTACCGCATTTGGGAGAGGATTTAAACCAAAATGGGTTTTTGAAACATATCCGGCAGAAGATGATGAAGTCAGTCCGTCACGATACTGCCAGGCCGTAACAAATTATCGCCCGATAGTTGGAACCAGAGGCTGGTTTCAATTTCTGTTTTGTTATTTTTGGTTAAACCCCTTCTTATAGATTTTACTAAACAATTTCACAGTTTATTTTCAGGATATGGCTTCGTCGAGTTCCCAGTCTGCACGCCGCAGCTTTTCTAAGAGGTCTCGGGTACCTGTCTCCACCTACCCTGCAATAGATGATGCAATTGTGAGCATTCCGATGATCATAGATATTGATGATCGATATACTCATATCTATGAGTACTTGTATAGATTGGGGGTGCTTGCAGTGATCTCATATGTTGCCCTATTCTCCTCGGCCCTTACCCGAGAGTTTTACAATTACCTCCGGGATCTCACTCAGACATGCCTATGTGGGGGTGTCCAGTCCAGCATTAGCATGAAGATAGTGATAGTAACCCATGCAAATCTCGACAGTAACTATGTCTGGATGCCAAACTATCCAGTCCTCAACATCGTGGAGTCCTTTAGAACTATTAGTGATAGGAGGGAGATGAACGAGGTTCTTCATGGTGTGGAGGAGCGTTCAGATCTCTTCACCTCGGTGGATACACTCACTCCCGACGCCCGCATTATCCAGGATATACTACGTCACTCCCTCATGTTCAAGGCTGGGGATGCCTGAAAGGTCACGGCCCAGCTGTCAATTGTGACGTACAGTATGCTGGATGAGAAGTCCTTCATTGCCTTGGATCTCATTCTTTCCATGATGCGCTACACTTTTCATCTGAAATCCCCTAACTGCCCGTGGGTGAACACACTACCTCTGGGTGGTGTGATCCAGAGCATCCTAATAGAGAATTACCTGGCCATTGACTACAGATCTACAGGGTAGGTGAGATTCCTTCTTCCACATGGGAACGAGCACCTCCACCACAGCCACTAATACACCTTATAGGGTCCCTTAGGGAAATCATCTGGGACATCTACGGCCTGGTGGAGTAGCAAGGTAGGGATATCAAACAGACAGTGACGGAGGTGAAGGGGATGAAGAAGATGCTCAAAAAGATCATGGGAAAGCTCAATATTTCTCCCACCTCTTCAGGGGAGTAGCAGCTTATATGTATTATTCATATTTTATCAGTTATAGTTGTTTATCATGTGATGTATTTTGTGGTACCTCTATACTCATTGTGATTTTCTGATGTCATGCTTTAATTGGTTTGATATTGTCATCTTATCGTGCTAACTCACAGCAAAAATCAACAAAAGAAAATATACTACGAGCTAGACTAAAACGTATTTATATTAGAATTTTAGTGTGCATATCGTGGAGTACGAACTAAAAAAACAACAAACACACAATAGTAAGAATAGAAAAAACAGTGAGCATATCGTGATATAGATTATCGATTAATTTTGGATTGATTAGTTTCTACAACACGCAATTTATGGATACTAATGTATAAGAGATTTAGGTATCCAAAAGGGACCAGGGGTGGCGGTTCCTTTGGGTACCCAAACATAGCATGGTACACCATGTGGATATGACGGTGAATGGGCCCTTTTGAGTGGAATGGGTGCGTTATTTGGAATGATGGGCCTCCATTCATACTTTGGTTTAATGTTATTTTTATGTTGCAAATTTCCTTCTAGAATTTTATAAGTCTTTATATGACAATCTTTAATTGAATAATATTGCGTTGGAGGATTAACTGTATTGAAATTGTTCTTCATGTCAAATTTACTTCGCTTAACATTAGGACTCATAATATAGTAGTTGTTGACAAGAAATCTGCATTCAATTGTTTTTGAGTTGGGAGTAATTTGTTTTTCAAAGTGAGAGTGACTTCTATAGTTGTGAGTTTCACTTGCACTAGCTTGCGATTATTTACTCCCTTTGATAAACTCAGCCTATAGATGGTGGTTCATATTAAACATGCTTTTGGGTTTTACGTGCAGCTTAGGAGTTGGGCTTTGCGGGTTTTTAAGCATTATTTCCTTAAACATGTTGATTTTTATAGTTAGCTGTTGTTCTTCATTTTGTGGTTATGTCTAGTTTTATTGTATGCGATTGTGTTGTTTTTGAGAGTGGTGACAATAGATACGATATGAGCTTTATACTTACTCCTAAATTCATCGAATGTCTCGTTCATCTCCTCGATTTCAACTTTATAATTTTTGCATTCAACACAGTCACTTTTTAATGATTAATTTTCTAAACACAATTCATCATTTTTGTTGGGTCCATTGCGCACAATGTAGCCTAGAATGGATTTGAAGAGGCATTTCCATCAACACTAAGAGCATAGTTGCATTTGATGTTGTTTAGGCTCATCATGTGCAGGATGTTCCAATGAACAAATCTAGACAGATTGTCTAAGTGATGTGACAGGTGGTTACAAAGTGAAGATGCTGGAAAGGCAGGAAGTATCCTAAGTGGCCAAGTCAGGATGTTCCATGGAACAAGTCTAGACAGGTGGTCTAAGTGATGTGACAGGTGGTCACAAAGTGAAGATGCTGGAAAGGCAGGAAGTAGCTTAAGAGGCCAAGTCAGGTAAACTCTTACCTATGTTGTGGGCTGACAAAAATCTGTCTAAGTCCACAGGCATTGAGTGTTGAACACACACTCAACGGCATACAACAAAAGGCTGTGAGTAGAACTCAGTTCAGAAATTTGTCGAACTGAGTTCAGAGTTTGTCGAGCTGAGCTCACCATTTATCGATCTAAATTAAGAGTTTAAGATTCTGAGTTCGTCCGGCTCAGTTCAGGAATTCGTCGAACTAAGTTCAGAGTTTGTCGAGCCGAGCTCAACATTTGTCGAGCTAAGTTCAGAGTTTGAGACTCTAAGTTTGTCGAGCTCAGTTCAAAAAATTCGTCGAACAGAGTTCTTAGTTCGTCGAGCTGAGCTCGCCATTCGTCGATCTCAATTCTGTTAGTTGAACTAAGTTCAGAAATTGGGCTAAGGAAAAAAATGTTAAGTGATGAAGACACACTCAACGCTCTCAACCCCAGAGAAGTAGGAAGATTTTTCCTAAGGCAAAAGCGTCGAGACAGCTGAGAAGCTCATTGCAAAAGCGCTCAAAATAAACCGCTGAGATAGAAGACGGTCTCAGCTGAGAATAAGAAAGCATTGAGAGCATTGAGAAGAAACCGCTGATACAGGAGTTAGTCTTAGCACAACCGCTGAGACAGGAGTTAGTCTCAGCACAACCGCTGAGATAAGTATTTGTCTGAGCTGAGAACAAGAAAGCATTGAGAGTAATGTTGGTCTCAGCAAAACCGGTGAGACAAAAGTTAGTCTCAGCATAACTGCTGAGACAAGTGTTGGTCTCAGCACAACCGCTGAGACAAGTGTTTGTCTCAGTTGAGAAGAGGAAAGCGCTGAGATAGTTAAGCAGAAAAATGGTTAAGGCAAAAAGCATTGAGTGGAGGTTGCTCACTCAACGCTGTCAATGCCTAGTGAAGACAGAATTTTATCTAAGGAGTTTGGCGTTGCGTGATGCTCACACACTCAACACTAAGCAGTAGATAGCTGATAAAGCAAGTTGGCGTTAAGTGAAGCTGAATCACTCAATGCCCTGAAACATATTTCAATTCTAAATAGTATGGCGTTGAGTGAAGGTTACTCACTTAACGACATGAGACAGAAAATCTGTCTAAGTGTTTTGGCGTTGAGTGATGCTTACTCACTCAACGCCTATGCTAATGTTGTTTGATTTTTGGCTAAGTCCATAGCTGATGATGTCAGCAAGTCAGCATATTTCAAATTAGTGGCGGGATGGCTACAGTACGCGACAAATGTTGTCGCAGACCTACTGCATGACAGTTGGCGTTAAAGCAAGGTTGCTACATGACATTAAATGTGTGGGGTGCACTTCTCAAGCTTGCTACTGGCCATTAAATGTTTGGGGCCCACTGCTCAAGAGCCGTTGGGCCAAAATCAATAAAAGGAAAAAGGCGTACAGAGAAAAAAAAAGAGACTTTAGGAAAAAGAAATTAGGGAGTTCTTCTTCTCCGCCATTGTTGCGGAGCAAAAGAATAGGAAGCTCAAGTTAGCAAGACTAAGAGCAAGTTAGCTGTTGACATCATCATCGACAACAACAAGATAGCTGGTGTGGTCTTCATCTACACTAGCAAGCAAGTCTAGAGTATTTCTTTGAGGAAATAGGAAGTAGCCAAGGGCCGACCCTTGCTTCAAGTTCTTCACAGTTCTAGCTGTACAAGCATCCTGAAGATTTTAATCTAGAAGTTGTGAAGAGAAGAAGCTTGAATAAGCAGAGATCTGATAGAAGACTCAACGGCCTTATCCATATGAGTCAAAGTCAGGGCTGAATCTGTAACACCCCCTATCCGTCGCATAGCATATAGCAGTAGGTCCGGTCGGGGCTCGACGCCATATACCACAGACAGACAGGGTGGTTACTCAATGGAAACCATCCAACCAATCCAACATCCTACATAGAGCATTCTAGCGGAAGCAGTTTATAAGTTGCAATAAAAAGAACCCAGCACCAAGCATGAATGTCCACTAAATTAGCCAACAAGGAATGAAGTACATACACCAGTACTGGCCTTAAGGCCTTACAAAATAGTTTAAACAATATTACATGTTTTCCATACCACGGCACGCAGGCCGGTCATACATGAATAAAAGCAAGTAAACACTCCAATTAAGCCTTCGAGGGCCGGCTTCGCAATTTGGGCTTTAGCCCCCTATTGACCGCTTGGTCCAGCAGCACCTGCAAGCAACAAACCACCGCACAATAGCAAACAAAAGCAATGGTCAGCAATGCTGACCAAATTATAACGATCCCGCCCCCAATTCGAGGCGGCGATGCTCCTTCCCTGCACTTATTAGCATAATCAAGCAGTATATAAATATACATTGCATCACAGGCATTGGCACGCACAGCCACACGCCCCGTGCACTCAGGGCACATTCTCGGTGAACTGGTCAATGTCACGTCAATTTAAGCCATCGACACTCCGATCACACCACCGCCACTTTGACGGCCAAACTATGAGCAATTTGTCTTCCTGGCATGGGTCACGTCAATTTAAGCCGTCGACCGCCGAAGACCCTCATCTATGCCAACGGCTCTAACCGAACGACATAGAGCGGGTACGGTTCCATCTAACCCGTGCTCACATCGCAACGACAATTTAAGCCATATATGCGGGTCAAACTTCTCCTGAGTCCCGTTTCCACCACATACGTCACATAACCCGGTTATGTTCAAGTTTGCTCCCAGGCCACCAAGTTGGGAAGATCTCGCATCCGCCCAGTTTTTCGGGTGCACCTTAGGGTTAATCCCCAAGGCTCCCTGTTGCAATCTACCACGTAGAAAAACCCAAAAAACAAACATTCGCACGGAGTGTTCTCCGACATTTATGCAATGCAACATCACCGATCCAGACCAACATGTCCGGATAGGCTTCACACATCATGCCTATGTCTGTTCTCGTATACAGACTCTAAATAATGGGGACAATTCATGTCTACCCGAAGGAATGCCTCAAACTCACCGCAAACTCGCGAGAGCGGGCTTCCCATGCAAAAGAAGGAGAGCTTCACATGTTCAAGTAGAGAATCGTTACCCTAGCGTTCTTCCTCGGCGCCATGGAAATGTACACGGATGAAAAGCACCGCAATCTCCTTGCCTTCGTAGATCCAAAGTCGGCTCGCGATTTGGAGCTCTAAAACTCCTCCAACGACTGGATCTAAGCTCCTTCTTGCTCCTTTGCTCTCCCTTCTCTCTAGGATTTAGACAGAGAACACGGCAGAAAACATAAGGGTTTTGACACCCTTCGCTCTGGTATAATCCTTCCAGGATAACCCCAGCCATCGGATCCACAGAAAAGAGATGCACGGGCACGATCCAGGTCTGACCTAGACGAATGGGGCTAAACACCGCATGGTACACCTATAGGAGCAGGACACGTCCGTGTAAATGTCGGAGCAATTAGTCAACTCCCGCCAATCTCGTGTGTCTACATTCTGTGTCGACAAAGTCAGACACGCCATAAAACAGCCCCGCGCTCGATGATCGTTGAACCAAGATCGTCGACTGCTGCCAGAATCGTCGAACGGAGCTTCTCTGCCAAATCGTCGAACCCACCAAAATCATCGACCGCAGAATGTCGACCAAATCGTCGACCTCTGCTCGGCGATTGTCGAACCCAGAATGCTGACCTAATCGTCGAACGCAGAAGGTTGGCCCGATCGTCGAACGCAGCATTGTGACCAGATCGTCGACCGCAGCTCGACGATCGTCGAACCCAGATATCTGTCTTAGCGTTTTGCCAGCTCTTAGAACTACTCCGACACGTCCTGGGACATGCCCATGTCCCAGGCCGTGTACCCCTGCCAAAATTCCAAATTTGGTATAGCTCGTCACCCGTCGCTCTTTTGATTTTCGGGGCGTTACAGCTCACCCCCTCTTAAAAGAATTTCGTCCACGAAATTACATAAAGGAAAGATAAGTACAAAACCAAAATTTGTACCTGAGCGGAACAACTCAGGATACTCGCCAAGCATAGTCTACTCTCGTTCCCAAGAGAGTTCTTCGCGACCGCAATTGTCCCAACGGACCTTGACCATCCTGATCTCTTTATTGCGTAGCCGCTTAACCTCCGAGTCTTCAATCCGCACGAGCTTGACCTTAGTCGTCAACCCACTATCCACCGACACTTAATCAACCACGATCACTTGCGAAGGCTCTTGCGCCGCCTTCCGTAGCACCGAAATATGGAATACATCATGTAGACTATAACACCTCCCCTGTAATGGACGTATAATATGGGTCCGGCCGGGGCCCCACAACATACGAACGCCACAGCTTTAGTATTAAAAGTTGATATAGCTACCCAAACTCAAAACACTTGCACAACACAGCGGAAAACCAAGCACAACTAGAAGTTATCCACTAACCCAAAAGAGTAAACAAATGGCCTTAAGGCCTTACATCAAATGTCCAAAAGGGTAAGCAGTACACTCAAACATGAATGTGCTCAGCACTCCTAATCTACCTCGGCATGCAAGCCGGACAAAATAGTCTCAAACATACATCAATCAAAAGTAGTGCTACAGAAGAGAAAACACTTCATGGGCTTAGGCCTTTTTGGCCGGCGTGCTAGCTCCTGCATGCGATCCTTGCCCTGTAAAAATATTAGTAACGTGGGTCAGCAAAGGCTGACCTCAAACTGTGTAACAACACATCTCCTCCCGGCCGCCCCTAACGGACCCCGGGGAACCCTCCAACCTGCAAGTCAGCACTTCATATGCAATATAAATTTCTATAAATAGAAAAACATTAAAACAGGTTTGTATGTCTCAATCAACAAACATGTTCTCTACTGGTTGAGCATATAAAGAAAGGGCCTACTATGCAACATGAATGCAACACCCGGGCTTCACCCAAGGTACCCTACACCGTATGCATCTAGCACAACATCACATCAGTTGGGTACTCACATTTCCCCAATTGGCATAAAGCTGCAAACATTGAGGGAGACACAACTCCCTCGCACGGCGCACAGGCCGCCACATGGAATTCTTGCCAAGGCCCCACCCGCTTGTGGGCTTAGCCCCGGGCTTGCCTGCAAGCTCTGACATCTCATGTCAGGATTCCAACAACCACAGACTGACCGATTCTAAGAAGCCTTGCTGGACCCCACCCGCTCATGGCCTCTTTGCCCGGGCTTGCCCCAAGCTTGGCATTCTCGTCAGTCTCACAGAAGGGGACTAGTCTCGCCGGGACACTCTCCACACATGACGCACATGTCACGGGATAGCCAGCTGACCACGGAGACATAGCCATGCCTTGGCACAACACAACCAAGACTAAACACATCGCAATCCCTCTTTGTACCGCAGCGTTCCCGCGCACCAAGGAAAACATCTCCAACTCGTGCGGAGCTAACCTTGTCCACCAAGGAAACCATCTCCATTCTCATACGGAGCTAACCTTGTCAAGGAAACCATCTACCACCACGAGGAGCTAACCTTGTCCGGGTTCGACTACATGTACTCTTTTCAAGCAAACGGGACAATCACCACCACAACACAAACGGCATCTTGCCGCATCGGAAATCTCTACGAATCCCTAGGTTCGTATGCAACATCACCGAGTCGGACTAACGGTCGCGACTACGGCTTCACCCACCATGCCTAATCCACTAGCGAAGCGGATCTCTAATGCAAAGATATGCCGGGGACGGACTCAATCGACCCGGAAGTTTCTCTTGAAACTTGGCAAGCCAAAACCCCTCTCATTTGAGAGTTTGGTGCCCAAAAATTAGAGAAAAGAAAACTAGATGATGCTAAAACGTGCATCCTAAAGACCGAGAGGAGAGATGTCGTTACCTTCCGACTCCTCTTTCTTGCCATGGAAAAATAGCCGGATGGAAATCTTCGCAACGGTCTAAGCTTCACGGATCCGGACTCGGCTCGCGATTTGGAGCACCGAAACCCTTCCTACAGCCCAAGACCTTCTTCTTCCTCCTTGCTCTAGGTTTTCTCAAGATCTTAGAAAGAGAAACTTGGAAAACAAATGAGGGTTTCCAACCCTGAATTCGGTCTTAACTCCCCAGGAGATGGCCTGAACCGTTAGATCCCAAAACCAGAAAAAGACTGGCCGCGATTCGCCTGGAAAATAAAAGACCTGGGCCGAACACGGCCTGGCACACGCCCGTGTCCAGGGCCGTGTGCCTCATTCGCCGTCTCAAATCGACGCGCCTGGAATCAGACACGGGCATTCGACACGCCCGTGTTCAATCCGACATGCCCGTGTCCCCAGTGACACGGCCGTGTGGCCTGCCGTGTGTCTCCAACGACACGGCCCCAACACCAACCCGAGAGGTGACACGGCCTGGGACACGCCCGTGTCCCAAGCCGTGTGCCAAGTCTCGACACCCGTCGACAGGCTTTGTGTCGACACCGCGGAAAAACGTCGAGCGAAGATCGTCGACCAAGCGGGACACGCCCTGTGACACGCCCGTGTCACAGGCCGTGTGCCCCAGTCTCGACACTCTGTCGAGCACAAAGTGTCGACACTTGGGCCAAGTGTCGACACGGCCTCGACACGCCCTGCGACACGCCCGTGTCGCAGGCCGTGTGCCTCACTCTCGACACTCTGTCGAGCACAAAGTGTCGACACTTGGACCGAGTGTCGACACGGCCTAGACACGCCCTGCGACACACCCGTGTCGCAGGCCGTGTGCCTCCTGCCAGAACCCAAAAATTTTCAGCACTGCAGACTGAACCTCTTGCAAAAACTGGGGTGTTACAACTCTCCCCCACTTAACAGAATTTCGTCCCGAAATTTTCAAAACGAAATGGTACAAAACTTAAATTGTACCTGACAAAAATAGTTCTGGATAGTCTTCTAGCATGGCCTGTTCTCGCTCCCACGAGAACTCCTCACGACCGCAGTTGTCCCAACGAACTTTCACGAGCTTGACTTCTTTATTCTGCAACTGCCGAGTCTCCGAATCTTCTATAGCGATTGGAAGGACTCGCGTCCTCAAGTCTTCCTCAATCGGCACCGATGCCTGCTCAATCACCACGCTAGCCTCCGCCAAGGCTTTCCTCAACACGGAGACGTGGAAGACGTCATGCAATCCACTCAAATCTGCGGACAACGCCAACCGATAGGCTGCTTCTCCTACCCGCTCAACAATTTCAAAAGGCCCCAAAAACCTTGGACTCAACTTCTTGAGTCGGCGAACCCGTGAGACACCTTTGAACGGCTTGACCTTCAGATAAACCCAATCACCAACTGCAAATTCCAACTTCCGGTGACGAGCATTAAAATATTTCGCTTGCCTGTCTTGAGCCACCTTCATACGCTCTTGGATGGTCCGTACCATCTCACAAGCGTCAACTACCGCATCCTTTCCCAAAAGTTTGGTGTCTCCCGCCTCTGCCCAAGACAATGGCGTTCGACACCGCCTCCCATACAAAGCTTCGTAAGGCGCCATCTTTATACTAGCTTGAAAACTGTTGTTGTACGCAAATTCTACCATGAAGAGGTGATCCTCCCACCTCTTGCCAAAATCAAGAACGCACATCCTCAACATATCCTCCATAGTACGGTTCGTCCTCTCCGTTTGCCCATCGGTTTGAGGGTGGAACGCCGTACTGAACTTTAGCTTCGTGCCCAAGCTCTTCTGAACAAGTCTCCAGTCCTTGGACGTAAACCGTCCATCGAGATCACTGACTATGCTCTTCGGAATTCCGTGCAGTCGCACAATGTTGCGAACATACAACTCCACCAGCTTCTCCACGCTGTCCTCTTTACGGTTCGGGATGAAGTGAGCCACCTTGGTTAGGCGATCCACGATCACCCAAATAGCATCATTACCATGCTGCGATCTAGGCAAACCATGCACAAAGTCCATGTAAATGTCATCAAATTTCCACTCAGGAATTGGAAGGGGCTTCAGGAACCCGCCCGGTTTCTGACATTCGGCCTTCACCAAGGCACATGTTTGGCAACGACTCACATACAAAGCCACATCTCGCTTCAACCCCGGCCACCAAAAGGATTTCTTCATATCCAAGTACATCTTTGTACTGCCCGGGTGAATGGAGTACTTTGAGAAGTGAGCCTCAAACATCAACTCCTCACGGAGCTTGCCAAACTGCGGTACACAAACCCTTCCGCCTTTCCTCAGAATCCCATCAATCATCTCCCAGGTGCTGCTCTCGCCCGTTTGAGGCTCCAACACAAAAGGTTGAAACTCCACATCTAATCGAGTCGCTTCCCGAATACGATCGGACAAGTCGCTTTGCACTTCAATCCAGTTCAACCGAGCCACGCTAGACTCGCCTTTCGCAACACATTCCAACCCAAGGGACTCCCACTCCCGAACCAACCGCTCATCATGAGCTTCGATCCAATTTCCTTGCCTCGAGTACTTTCTACTCAACGCATCCGCCACCACGTTGGCCTTACCCGACGTATACTGAATCGCCACTTCATAGTCTCCAAGAAACTCAATCCATCTGCGTTGCCGCATATTCAAGTCCTTTTGATCTAAGAGATACTTCAGGCTTTTATGGTCCGTGAAGATCTCCACCCTTGCGCCATAAACATAATGCCGCCAAATTTTCAGTGCGAAGATTACCGCCGCCAGCTCCAAATCATGGACGGGGTAATTCCTCTCATGAGGCTTCAGCTGTCTAGACCCAAAAGCTATCACCTTACCATGCTGCACTAACACGCAACCCAAACCGCATCCCGATGCGTCACTGAAAATTTGAAATCCATCGGTCCCTTGCGGTAAACTCAGGATCGGAGCCATCATAAGCCTCTCCTTCAGGGCCTCAAATGCTTGACCGCACTCTTGGGTCCACACAAATTTATGGTCTTTGCGAGTGAGAGAGGTGAGGGGTAGAGCTATCTTCGAGAAATTCTCCACGAATCTCCTATAATACCCGGCTAGTCCAAGAAAACTTCGGACTTCCGCCACGGTCCTCAACACCAGCCAATCTCTGATGGCCTCCACCTTCGCTGGATCCACTGCCACCCCATCACCACTAATCACGTGGCCCAAAAATGCCACCTTCTCCAACCAAAACTCGCATTTGGAGAATTTTGCATACAACTCGTTCTCCCTCAACACTTGCAAAACTATTCTCAAGTGGGTCTCATGCTCCACTTCCGATTTGGAATACACCAAAATGTCATCAATGAAAACAACCACAAAAGAATCCAAGTATTCCCGGAATACCCGATTCATCAGATCCATGAACACCGATGGTGCGTTCGTCAGCCCGAACGGCATCACCGTAAACTCAAAGTGCCCATACCTTGTACCAAAGGCAGTTTTGGGTATGTCCTCATCCCGAATTCGTAGCTGATAGTATCCTGACTTCAAGTCCAACTTTGAATACACCACTGACCCCACCAATTGGTCAAACAGGTCGTCTATCCGAGGGATCGGATACTTATTCTTGACGGTCAACTTATTAAGCTCTCGGTAGTCTATGCACAGGCGCATGCTACCGTCTTTCTTCTTAACAAACAACACCGGTGCGCTCCACGGTGAAGAACTGGGTCTAATATACCCTTGCTCCAACAGTTCCTGTAACTGTACCTTAAGTTCCGCTAACTCCTTAGGTGCCATCCTAAAAGGGGGACGTGACACCGGTCTAGCCTCCGGCATTAACTCGATCGAGAAGTCGATCTCCCGCCGAGGAGGCGATCCAGGAAGTTCATCCGGGAACACATCCTTGAACTCTGCCACCACAGGCACTTCCTCAATAGACAGTTGGGAGAGACGAACCTCCAGTAACGCTACAAGCGCTACACCACCCTGGTTAACCGCCCGCACCAACTGCATGGCCGATATCATGGAACAGGCCACTCCACCAAGGCCCTCAAACTTGACTTCTGCTTGCCCTTTACTCCTTAAGGTCACCACCTTAGAAAGGCAATCAATACTGGCGCGCTGCTCTGCAAGCCAGTCCATACCCAAAATGACATCGAACTCTACTAATGGTAACACTGCCGCTTCCAGAGCGAAGACAACTCCGTCTAGCTCCCAACAAATGCGCCCTTTAGCCCCGGTGGTCATAGATGACCCATTGGGCATGCGCACTTTCAGCTCTGCTCCCGACGAGAAAGACTCAACTCCTATTCTCCGGATGAAGCTCTCCGCAAGAAAGGAGTGCGATGCTCCCGTATCAAACAATACCCTAGCGGGGTATCCGGAAACTAACACGAATCCTACAACATAGACATTACACAAAAGTCTACAAGGATGAAGCACAAAATTTAAACTCAAATTCTCTTCATACCTGTCACCACATCAGTTTGGCGGATCGCTTCTTGTTGTCCAAGGTTGTAAGCCCTTGGTTGCACTGGTTGGAACCGAGAAGCGCTCGACTCCGCCATCTTTCCTTTTTCTGCAGCACTGGGGCCCGAGCGCACAGACTGCTCCTGCTTTGACTCTTGCCCCGCTCCCCCTTGCTGACAAGTACGGGCTATGTGCCCAACCTTCCCGCAGTTGTAGCATGTCGGCGGTCCCCTAGAGTGGGAACCCCCAGGCGTCCAGTTGCTCCTCTCACCAGATCTGGAAGTGTGAGGTTTCTTCCTCCACCTACTCCCATCAGACTTTCCATGAGGTTGGGAAGGCTTCCCTTCCCCTTGCTTGGGAGTAAAACCCTTACGGCGTTGGGTTCGCTCCAAATCATTCTCCAAACTCCTGGCGGCTTCAACTAGCTCATTAAATCCCGCCCTCTTCATGGAGATGAGGGGTTGTCTCAGATTTTCCCTCAACCCTTGGTAGAAGAGGTTATCCCTCTCTACATCATCCGCCATTGTCGTTCCCGCATAACGACCCAAACGGGTGAACTCTTGCACGTACTCATCCACTGTCTTGTCTCGCTGCATTAGATGCAGAAACTGCCTCTGCAGGGCCAATCGTGTTGAAACTGGGATATACCTCTTAAGAAAAGCGTCCCCGAACTCTTCCACTGACGGGGTGCGTCCCGGAAACTGGCGGCCGCTATGGCTCACCCACCACAACTTGGCGTCTCCTTCCAACATGAACGCCGCATACTCAGCTTTCTTTTCCTCTGGCGTCTCTGCCGCCCTTAACAGTTCTTGAATGCGAACCCACCAGTCCTCCGCATCCGTTGGCGTTCCAACACCCTTGAAAGACGGGGGATGGAAACTCAGGAAATACTTCATGTGTCGGTCTCCATGTCCGACAACTACCCTCTCCGCCAAAGGCTCCACTCGCCTGGCTTCTGCTCCTGGCACGGCCGTTGCCGTATCTGGTGTGGCAGGGGCTGCCACCTGAGCCGCTGCTGCAGCTTGAGCTGCCACCATCGCTTCTGCAAGCATGCGGCAGAAGTCGGCCGGGTCTACACCCGTGCCCAAAAGACCTGGAGCAGTAGCACTGCTCGCCGAGAGATCATCCCTTGCTCTTGAAGTGCCCGCCTCGTTGCTTGCACTCTTCAGGAAGACAAGAAATAAGGGATTAGTCTCCAATCTCAAGACTAAAACATAAGGACACTCATGGTCCCGCGTTACTCTTATGTGGATAACTTCTCTACGCACTGACCTTGAATCTAACCTCCCTCTGATACCAAATTGTAACACCTCCCCTGTAATGGACGTATAATATGGGTCCGGCCGGGGCCCCACAACATACGAACGCCACAGCTTTAGTATTAAAAGTTGATATAGCTACCCAAACTCAAAACACTTGCACAACACAGCGGAAAACCAAGCACAACTAGAAGTTATCCACTAACCCAAAAGAGTAAACAAATGGCCTTAAGGCCTTACATCAAATGTCCAAAAGGGTAAGTAGTACACTCAAACATGAATGTGCTCAGCACTCCTAATCTACCTCGGCATGCAAGCCGGACAAAATAGTCTCAAACATACATCAATCAAAAGTAGTGCTACAGAAGAGAAAACACTTCATGGGCTTAGGCCTTTTTGGCCGGCGTGCTAGCTCCTGCATGCGATCCTTGCCCTGTAAAAATATTAGTAACGTGGGTCAGCAAAGGCTGACCTCAAACTGTGTAACAACACATCTCCTCCCGGCCGCCCCTAACGGACCCCGGGGAACCCTCCAACCTGCAAGTCAGCACTTCATATGCAATATAAATTTCTATAAATAGAAAAACATTAAAACAGGCTTGTATGTCTCAATCAACAAACATGTTCTCTACTGGTTGAGCATATAAAGAAAGGGCCTACTATGCAACATGAATGCAACACCCGGGCTTCACCCAAGGTACCCTACACCGTATGCATCTAGCACAACATCACATCAGTTGGGTACTCACATTTCCCCAATTGGCATAAAGCCGCAAACATTGAGGGAGACACAACTCCCTCGTACGGCGCACAGGCCGCCACATGGAATTCTTGCCAAGGCCCCACCCGCTTGTGGGCTTAGCCCCGGGCTTGCCTGCAAGCTCTGACATCTCATGTCAGGATTCCAACAACCACAGACTGACCGATTTTAAGAAGCCTTGCTGGACCCCACCCGCTCATGGCCTCTTTGCCCGGGCTTGCCCCAAGCTTGGCATTCTCGTCAGTCTCACAGAAGGGGACTAGTCTCGCCGGGACACTCTCCACACATGACGCACATGTCACGGGATAGCCAGCCGACCACGGAGACATAGCCACGCCTTGGCACAACACAACCAAGACTAAACACATCGCAATCCCTCTTTGTACTGCAGCGTTCCCGCGCACCAAGTAAAACATCTCCAACTCGTGCGGAGCTAACCTTGTCCACCAAGGAAACCATCTTCATTCTCATAAGGAGCTAACCTTGTCAAGGAAACCATCTACCACCACGAGGAGCTAACCTTGTCCGGGTTCGACTACATGTACTCTTTTCAAGCAAACGGGACAATCACCACCACAACACAAACGGCATCTTGCCGCATCGGAAATCTCTACGAATCCCTAGGATCGTATGCAACATCACCGAGTCGGACTAACGGTCGCGACTACGGCTTCACCCACCATGCCTAATCCACTAGCGAAGCGGATCTCTAATGCAAAGATATGCCGGGGACGGACTCAATCGACCCGGAAGTTTCTCTTGAAACTTGGCAAGCCAAAACCCCTCTCATTTGAGAGTTTGGTGCCCAAAAATTAGAGAAAAGAAAACTAGATGATGCTAAAACGTGCATCCTAAAGACCGAGAGGAGAGATGTCGTTACCTTCCGACTCCTCTTTCTTGCCATGGCAAAATAGCCGGATGGAAATCTTCGCAACGGTCTAAGCTTCACGGATCCGGACTCGGCTCGCGATTTGGAGCACCGAAACCCTTCCTACAGCCCAAGACCTTCTTCTTCCTCCTTGCTCTAGGTTTTCTCAAGATCTTAGAAAGAGAAACTTGGAAAACAAATGAGGGTTTCCAACCCTGAATTCGGTCTTAACTCCCCAGGAGATGGCCTGAACCGTTAGATCCCAAAACCAGAAAAAGACTGGCCGCAATTCGCCTGGAAAATAAAAGACCTGGGCCGAACACGGCCTGGCACACGCCCGTGTCCAGGGCCGTGTGCCTCATTCGCCGTCTCAAATCGACGCGCCTGGAATCAGACACGGGCATTCGACACGCCCGTGTTCAATCCGACACGCCCGTGTCCCCAGTGACACGGCTGTGTGGCCTGCCGTGTGTCTCCAACGACACGGCCCCAACACCAACCCGAGAGGTGACACGGCCTGGGACACGCCCGTGTCCCAAGCCATGTGCCAAGTCTCGACACCCGTCGACAGGCTTTGTGTCGACACCGCGGAAAAACGTCGAGCGAAGATCGTCGACCAAGCGGGACACGCCCTGTGACACGCCCGTGTCACAGGCCGTGTGCCCCAGTCTCGACACTCTGTCGAGCACAAAGTGTCGACACTTGGGCCAAGTGTCGACACGGCCTCGACACGCCCTGCGACACGCCCGTGTCGCAGGCCGTGTGCCTCACTCTTGACACTCTGTCGAGCACAAAGTGTCGACACTTGGACCGAGTGTCGACACGGCCTAGACACGCCCTGCGACACGCCCGTGTCACAGGCCGTGTGCCTCCTGCCAGAACCCAAAAATTTTCAGCACTGCAGACTGAACCTCTTGCAAAACCTGGGGTGTTACATAGACCACTAAGCTCCACCGAAAGCTTCAACTGATATGCTGCTTTACCAACCCGCTCCAGAACCTCAAACGGCCCAAGGTACCTCGGGCTTAGCTTTTTCAAGCGCCGCACCCGCGAGACACCCTTGAACGACTTGATCTTTAAGTACACCCAATCGCCCACAGCGAACTCCACGTTCCTGTGCTTGGCATTATAGTGCTTCGCCTGATGGTCCTGAGCGATTATCAACCTCTCCTGAATGGTTCGCACCAACAAAGTAGCATCCTCCACTTCTAAACGCTTATATAACTTTGACTCACCCGTTTCTAACCAAGACAACGGCGTGCGACATCTTCTACCATAAAGGGCCTCAAAGGGCGCCATTTGAATACTCGTCTGGTAGCTATTGTTGTACGCAAATTCTACCAAATAAAGATGGTCTTCCCATTGCATTCCAAAGTCCAAGACACACATGCGGAGCATGTCTTCCATAGTCCTATTGACCCTCTCGGTCTGCCCATTTGTTTGAGGATGAAAGGCTGTGCTGAATTTTAACTTTGTTCCCAACATTTGATGCACTAGCCTCCAACCATTGGACATGAACCGCCCATCTCGATCACTAACGATGTTGCGGGGCACACCATGAAGTCGCACTATGTTATCCACATATAACTTTTGCAACATTTGCACCAGATCATCCTTCCTATGCAGAATGAAATGTGACACCTTCGTTAACCGATCTACGACCACCCTGATGGCGTCGTTCCCCTTTTGCGACCTTGTCAAACCGTGCACAAAGTCCATTGTGATGTCGTCGAATTTCCACTCCGGAATAGGTAAGGACTTCAGAAATCCTCCCAGCTTTTGGCACTCCGCCTTCACCAAGGCGCAAGTTTGGCACTTCGTCATGTAGAGCGTCACATCCTTCTTCAAACCCGGCCACCAAAACAGTTTCTTAATGTCGCGGTACATCTTTGTGCTCCCCGGGTGAATCGAGTACTTTGTATGGTGTGCCTCGTACAACAAATCCACCCACAAACTGCCCACGCTTGGGACGCAAAGACGACCGTCTTTCCAAAGCAATCCGTCCTCCATAACGAATTGGGAATTTGACTTATCCAGAGCCTCTACCATGAACTGCTTCATGTGGTCATCCAAATCCAAGGCCTACTGAATCTGATCAGCAAGGTCATATAAACTTCAGTCCAATTCAGTACTGCTTCAGCACTTGCTTGCTTATCTACACAAACAATCTCCAATGCCTCCAACTCCCGAACCAACCGCTCATCATGGATCGACAGCCAATTGGCTTGAGCTGGGGCCCGGCGACTCAACGCGTCCGCAACCGCATTACCCTTACCAGGCACGTAGTGGATCTTGAATGTATAGTCCCCCAGGAACTCCATCCATCTACGTTGTCGCATAATAAGATCTTTTTGATCAATCAAATACTTCAGGCTCTTGGGATCGGTGTAGATATCAATCTTCACACCGTACAAATAATGCCTCCACAGCTTCAAGGCAAAAATCACGGCCGCTAACTCCAAGTCATGGACCGGATAATTCCTCTCGTGCACTTTCAGCTGTCTCGAGCCATAAGCTATCACACTTCCATGTTGTATTAGCACGCAACCCAAACCACTGCCCGAAGCATCGCTATAAATCTCATAACCTTCGGTCCCACTCGACGAACTCAGCACAGGCGCCGTGGTCAACCGACATTTCATGTAACACCCCCATCCGTCGCATGGCATATAACAGAAGGTCCAGCTGGAACCCGATGCCATATACCACAGACAGTCGGAAGGGTTACTAAATGAATAATCAAATCAACCAATTAAGACTACTCGTCCTAATCACAGAGCATTCTAGCGGAAGATTTTAAAGTTGAAAGAACCCAAAAATAAATCCATCAAAATGAATGTCCACAGCTACAACAACAGGAATGAAACCCCAAATATACAGAAACAGGTACATGGCCTTATGGCCTTACAAATGTTCACTTCATAAATAGTGTTTTACATACATCGGCTCGCAGGCCGGCCACACATGAAATATATAAATAAAACTATTCTACGGCCTTCTAGGGCCAGCACAGCAACATGGGCTCCAGCCCGCTATTTGGCGCTCGGCTCCGCAGCACCTGCAAGCACATACCACCGCACGGTGGCAAATAAAGCAACGGTCAGCTAAAAGCCGACCAAATTATAACGACCCCGCCCCTTACTCGGGACGGCGGTGCTCTTTCCCTGCATAACATTAGCCCAACAATATATATATAGCGCAATTATAATTCGCCACAGGTGTAGGCTCGCACGGCCAAACACCCCGTGCACTCAGGGCACATTCATGGTGAACCCTGACCCATCAGTGCATTCACCACCACCCCCAGGATGGCAACAACATGTGAGCATTTAGCCTTTCTGACCACCGTCTAAGGCTCCGACTATGCCAACGGCCAGTCCCCGTCTTCGGGTCTCTCGCACCGAACCACATAGCCTAGGTCCAATTCCACTTGCCTGTTGCTCACGCCGCATGTCCAATTTAAGGAACTTTGCGCGGGCCAAGCTTCTCTCGGATCCCAAATTTTCCAAAACAATCTCATAACCCAGTTATGATCAAGGCCGGTTCCCAGACCGCCAAGTTAGCAGAACACGTTTCCGCTCAATTTTCCGGGTGCGCCTTGAAGCTAACCTTCAAGGATCCCTGCTGCAATCTACCGCGTGGAAACCCGAAAAATCCAAAGCACGGAGTCTTCTCCGGCAAAACCACCTCAAATGCAACATCACTGATCCAGACAAAACATGTCCGGGTAGGCTTCACACACAATGCCTATGCCCGTACTTACGATTCCGGGCTCTACATGCAACACAAGGGGGACTATTCCCGTCAACCCCAAGGAAAACCACGCACTCACCGCATACTCGCGGGAGCGGGATTCCCTATGCAGAAAGAAAGAGCTTCAAGCGCTCGAGTTGAGAATCGTTACCCTTGTAGTCCGTTTAGGCTCCATGGAAAAACTACGCGGTTAGAACTCTTCGCAATGACCTTCCCTCTACGGATCCTCTCTCCGATTTCGAAACGGTGCTCCGATGCTCCGCCGGCGGCCGTAAACCTCCTTCTTCTTCCTCTCCTCTCTCACTTTGGAAGGGGAGAACTTTGGAGAGAAAAAATGAGGGAATAACTCCCTATTCCCGGCCTTAATAGAGTAGGGTTAAATCTGGGCCATCGGATCCTAATTAAAGAAAATGAATGGCTCGGATCTGCACAAAATTCCCCAGACCTGGGCCGCACACGGCTTGGCACACGGCCGTGTCCATGGCTGTGTGCCTCGATCCAGGCACGAACGTCGAACTGAGAAACGCACACGGGCCAAGACATGCCCGTGTCTGACCTGACACGCCCGTGTCGGGTTCCTCGACACGCCCGTGTTCGTGGGCGTGTCACGCATAACCGCCACGGCAACGGACACGACCCATCAGGACACGGGTAGGGACACGGGTTGGCATACGCCCGTGTCGGATGACACACCCGTGTCATCCGGCCGTGTTTCTGGCCGTGTCCTTCTCGGGTTGAAAACGGCCAAAAAATCACCAGCCAGACACGGCCTTGGACACGCCCGTGTCCTAGGCCGTGTACCCCTACAGGCACCAAAAACACTTTTTTCGCGACCGACTCGCACACCACTTTCGGGGCGTTACATTTCAACTCCTCAAAATCTCGTGCGCACTCCGGCATCCAAATGAACTTCTGCTCCTTCCTCATCAAAGTAGTGATAGGTAACGCTATCCGCGAGAAGTTCTCTACGAAGCACCTATAATAGCCGGCAAGCCCTAGAAAGCTCCGGGCTTCCGCTACCGTAGAAAGCTCAGGTCACTCCTGTATCGCAACAATCTTCGCCGGATCCACTGCAATACCTTCCCCACTCACTATATGACCGAGGAACGCCACTGAGGACAACCAAAACTCGCACTTCGAGAACTTGGCGTACAGTTGATTCCTCCTTAGTGTCTCCAAAACCAAATGAAGATGCCTGAAGTGATCTTCCTCACTCTGCGAGTACACCAAAATATCATCGATGAAGACGATCACAAAATGTTCCAAGTACTCCCTGAAGGTCCTGTTCATCAAATCCATGAACACTGACGGCGCATTAGTCAGCCCAAACGGCATGACCGTAAACTCGTAATGCCTGTATCTCGTACTGAACGTTGTCTTAGGGATATCACTCTCCCTTATTCGTAGCTAATAGTACCTAGACTTGAGATCCTACTTTGAGTACACCGTCGACCCGACTAACAGATCGAAAAGATCATCAATCCGGGGGATCGGGTACTTGTTCTTTTCCGTCAACTTGTTGAGCTCCCGATAATCAATACATAGCCTCAAGCTTCCGTCCTTCTTCTTAACAAAGAGGACCGGCACGCTCCAAGGCGAAGAACTTGGACGCACATACCCTTGCTCCAACAACTCTTGAAGTTGCATCTTCAACTCCGCCATTTCCTTAGGCGCTAGTCGATATGGAGATCGTGACACAGGCTTTGCACCTGGAAATAGCTCAATCGTGATATCTATCTCCCGTTGAGGCGGGGCTCCAGGAAGATCTCTAGGGAACACATCAGGGTACTCCGATACCACTGAAATACTGTCCAACACGGGCTTAGGCTTTGCAACATCCACTAGTGTAAAGAATAGTTCTGCACCAGCATGAACCGCCTTCACCACCTGAAGAGCAGACATCAACGTCTTGCTCGACCACTTTAAGCCCGTGAAAGTCGTCTCCCGACTTGCTCCCAGCTTGACTTCCTTGCTACCGCAATCAATATAGGCTCGCTGCTCCGAGAGCCAGTCCATGCCAAATATAACGTTGAATTCCACTAGCGCAAATAACGATGCTTGCAAGTGGAACTCTTGGCTTCCAATTCGAATCTTCACACCACAGATTCTATCTGCGCGCATCGAACACCCATTGGGCAACAACACATCCAACTTGTCCTTCGCCATCGAAGAAGGTAGTCCGATGTGTGATATAAATCCTTTGGACAAGAAGGAGTGTGAAGCTCCCGTATCGAAGAGTGATCTTGCCAGATTTTCACAAATCAAAACAAATCCTAAATAAGTCATGGTAAGGTAACAAGCACATCACAAGTATTTAAAAGGTTAACTTGCTATAAATTTAAATTTTACCTGTCACCATGTCCGCCTGTTTGATGGCCTCCTGTTGGCCAAGATTGTACACCCTTGGTTGGGCCGGAACATAATGGGACGCGGTTGACTCCACCGCCTTTCCCTTCTCTTCATAAGTTGCTCTCGGCTTTCTCTCGGACTTGGGACGTCCACTCCAACAATCGCGGGCAAAGTGCCCCGACTTCCCACAGTTGTAACATACGCCCGGGGTCCGACCCGTAGTCGCCCTAGAAGCACCAGAAGAAGGAGCTGGACCCGAAGTCCTAGCCTTCTTAAAGAATTTACGGTACCCCGACTTTGTAGTAGTCGGCACCTTGAATTCAGACTTCTTGTCACCCAAACTTTTCTTTGCCTGAACATTCTTCATGTCTTTCTCCAAGGACCGGGCCGTGTTGACCAAGGTCAAGAAACCCTGCGTCATCGGCCCCGAGAGTAGTAACCTTAACTCATCCCTCAACCCTTCATAGAATCGATTCGTCTTACGCTCCTCATCTGCTATGGTGGAGCTAGCATATCGACTCAATCGAGTAAACTCGTGGAGATATTCATCCACGCTACTCTCACCCTGAACCAACTTCAGGAACTCGTTCTCCAACGCTATCCTCTGTGCCGAAGGGAGGTATCTAGCCAAGAACAATCTCGAGAACTCCTCCATCGAGACATCAATAAGTTGCCTACCTCTCAATAGATGCAGCTCCAATCCTTCCCACCTCAATCTCGCTTCACCGTCCAAAAGGAACGTAGCAATGGTGGTCATTTGCCACTCCTCCGTCTCTGTTGCTGTCAAGACTCTCTTCACCCTGGAGAGCAAGTCTTCAGCTTGAGATGGGGTTCCCAACCCCGAGAATACCAGAGGATTAAAGCTCATGACATGTTTGAGCTGTCTCTCGGTTGCCCTCCTCGGCACCACCGGCTCCACTACTACATGTTCCACTCTCCTCGGCTCAACCTCTGGAGGAGGTACCTGCTCCATCACAGGGGCGGGCTGCTGTATTTGCCTTGCGGGCTGCGCATTAATCATGGCCAACACTGCTTCGGCCACCAATCGTGTGGTCTCAGCCGATGGAGGTGTTGCAGGAGCAACATCTGGTGCACTGCTAGCCTCAGAAACTCGACGTTCCGACGGCCAAGCACCGCTTCTGGTCACCTATAGTGGTACAACACACTGTTAAGCGACCAAATAAAATTGCAAACAACAAATATAGGAACACGCAGGTTCCCCAAACACGTGTATTTTCATTCGTAAGTGGACATTCATGGGTTCTTTTGTTGCTATAACGATGACGCACACACATGTGCTCACTACCCCTTAAAAAGAATTCGTCCAAGAATTCATTTTAAGCCTGACCGAAACCAGTAGTCTGATACCAAATTGTAACACCCCCTATCCGGCGCATAGCATATAGCAGTAGGTCCGGTTGGGGCCCGATGTCATATACCACAGACAGACCGGGTGGTTACTCAATGGAAACCATCCAACCAATCCAACGTCCTACACAGAGCATTCTAGCAGAAGCAGTTTATAAGTTGCAATAAAAAGAACCCAGCACCAAGCATGAATGTCCACTAAATTAGCCAACAAGGAATGAAGTACATACACCAGTATTGGCCTTAAGGCCTTACAAAATGGTTTACTCAATATTACATGTTTTCCATACCACGGCACGCAGGACGGTCATACATGAATAAAAGCAAGTAAACACTCCAATTAGGCCTTCGAGGGCCGGCTTCGCAATTTGGGTTTTAGCCCGCTATTGACCGCTTGGTCCAGCAGAACCTGCAAGCAACAAATCACAGCACGGTGGCAAACAAAAGCAACGGTTAGCAATGCTGACCAAATTATAACGATCCCGCCCCCAATTCGGGGCGGCGATGCTCCTTCCCTACAATTATTAGCATAACCAAGCAGTATATAAATATACATTGCATCACAGGTGTTGGCACGCACGACCACACACCCCATGCACTCAGCGCACATTCTCGGTGAACCGATCAATGTCACGTCAATTTAAACCATCGACACTCCGATCACACCACCGCCACTTTGACGGCCAAACTATGAGCAATTTGTCTTCCTGGCATGGGTCACGTCAATTTAAGCCATCGACCGCCGAATACCCTCATCTATGCCAACGGCTCTAACCAAACGACATAGAGCGGGTACGATTCCATATAACCTGTGCTCACATCGCAATGACAATTTAAGCCATATGCGCGGGTCAAACTTCTCCTGAGTCTCGTTTCCACCACATACGTCACATAACCCGGTTATGTTCAAGTTGGCTCCCAGGCCACCAAGTTGGCAAGATCTCGCATCCACCCAGTTTTTCGGGTGCACCTTAGGGTTAATCCCCAAGGCTCCCTGTTTCAATCTACCACGTAGAAAAACCCGAAAAACAAACATTCGCACGGAGTCATCTCCGGCATTTATGCAATGCAACATCACCGATCCAGACCAACATGTCCGGATAGGCTTCACACATCATGCCTATGTCTGTTCTCGTATATGGACTCTAAACAACGGGGACTATTCATGTCTACCCGAAGGAATGCCTCAAACTCACCGCAAACTCGCGAGAGCGGGCTTCCCATGCAAAAGAAGGAGAGCTTCACATGCTCAAGTAGAGATTCATTACCCTAGCGTTCTTCCTCGGCTCCATGGAAATGTACGCGGATGAAAAGAACCGCAATCTCCTTGCCTTCGTAGATCCGAAGTCGACTCGCGATTTGGAGCTCTAAAACTCCTCCAATGACTGGATCTAAGCTCCTTCTTCCTCCTTTGCTCTCCCTTCTCTCTAGGATTTAGACCGAGAACACGGCAGAAAACATAAGGGTTTTGACACCCTTCACTCCGGTATAATCCTTCCAGGATAAACACAACCGTCGAATCCACAGAAAAGGGATGCACGGGCACGATCCAGGTCTGACCTGGACGAATGGGGCTAAACACCGCATGGTACACCTGCAGGAGCAGGACACGTCCACGTAAATGTCGGAGCAATTAGTCAACTCCCGCCAATACTGTGTGTCGACATTCCGTGTCGACGGAGTTAGACACGCCATAAAACAGCCCCGCGCTCGACGATCGTCGAACCAAGATCGTCGACTGCTGCCAGAATCGTCGAACGGAGCTTCTCTGCCAAATCGTCGAACCCACCAAAATCATCGATCGCAGAATGTCGACCAAATCGTCGACCCTTGCTCGATGATCGTCGAATCCAGAATGCTGACCTGATCATCGAATGCAGAAGGTTGGCCCGATCGTCGGACGCAGCATTATGACCAGATCGTCGACCGCTGCTCGACGATCGTCGAACCCAGATATCTGCCTTAGCGTTTTTCCAGCTCTTAGAACTACTCCGACACGCCCTGGTACACGCCCGTGTCCCAGGCCGTGTACCCCTGCCAAAATTCCAAATTTGATACAGCTCGTCACTCGTCGCTCTTTTGAGATTCGGGGCGTTACAGAATCACTTCAGTGCAAGAAAGGAAGAAGAGGCAGAGCCATCCTAGTATGCAAAGTTAGAGCTGAAATTTTCTCAGCTCAGGTAACAGCAATTAGTTGCAGCAACTTCACTGACCAGCAGGAAAAAAACCCTTGTGCTGTGAAGTAGTAGTTAGGGCTGAGCTTCAAGCTTAGTTCAAAAAAAGATAGAACATTGCTCTACAAGTCACTTCCAGCTCAAGTAATTACTTGTTACTATGGAAGAAGTTAGGATTAAGTACTTCTTGGTTCAGTGAAGGTAGACTAAGGAAATCAATTCCTATAGTCATTGTTTTCCAGAGTCTATCTCAGTCAAGAAGTTTGACATGGAGAAATATCTCTTATGTCAAGAATATCCACCAACCCATCTTCATCCTATAGGATCCAATTGTGGATCTGAGCTATAGGACATAATTTCCTGAGGTAGGAGAGTGTTGCTCTCTGAGTGTAGGGCCTTTGTGCCTGAGGTAGTTGACAAGTGTGTCACTGAGTTGTAGGCCTTGGAGGAGGCTGAGCTGTAGGTGCTTGGAAGGGCACTGAGGTAGGTACCTGTATAGATACTGAGTTGTAGGAGTGCTGCAACACTCTGAGAGTAGGGCTTTATGCTAGAAGTTATAGGGCTGAAAAGCATGAGTTGTAGGCCAAAGAGATAAGGCTGAGGTAGGTGGCTTGAGGTTCACTGAGTGTAGGAGCACTACAGAGCTTTGAGGTAGGATCCTTTATGGATCTACGGTAGGGTTGTCCTCCCAGCCTGAGTGTAGGGCTTAATAGCCTGAGGTAGGTGGTCTGCTAACAACTGAGTTGTAGGCCTTTGTGGCTGAGAAGTATGTCTTGGAGGAGACTTAGAGATCCTAAGGGATCTGAGGTGTAAGCTCTTAGAAGCAGTTTGGAGGAGTTTTTGCCTAGTCCAACAAGATAGTTGGATAGGTGGGAGGGAAAGTGGATGTACCCAGTTGGTGAACCACTATAATCGCAGTGAACCACTATATAAATCGGGACAATTAACTAGCCTTGTAATTCCTTCAGTCATATCCTTGCTGAAAGGAACCTGAAGAGAGTTGTTGCTCCTCTTACTTTTGTAAAGTCAGCAGTTAACCACACTGCAAGGCCTGCTCAAAAAGGAAGATATAATATCCATAAGTGTTGGTGTTATGGCAAGCTGGGTGATGGGCCCGCGAACAGACTCTTACTGTGGTTGGTTCGGTGAGTCGATCGCCGCGGGCTTGCTCGGGTAGGCAAGTGCACCTATCGCAAGTAGTACTCGATATTCGGGGGAATACCGAGGTCGTATTGTTCTCGGGGTCGCGTTGACTATTCTTACTCCTCCGGGAGGACTATTATTTTACTGAAAATAAGGTGGATTTTTTACTTAACTAAAAACGGAAAAGCAAAGGAGCGAAAAAAAAAACGATTTAGAAAATATTCGATGAAGGGTTAACGCTCGGCATCGAATCGGATTAAGACTAAAACAATTTTTAATAATAAAAAGACTTAGTTTTCAAATTAATAATAAGGCAACTTGGTCGTGGAGGTTCCACAAATGTGAGCGCACTTATCTCTAGGAATATTGCTCACCTGAACGTTAAGACTATTCGACCGAACGTTAGTCCGACGAAGGATTCCTCTTAACGCCCGCTTTACGCTAAGAACCCCGCTATTGGGTGGGGAACCCAATCCGGTAGAATTACGCTTGTCCTCTCTCGAGGGGGTGCACGCAACTCTATTTACCCAGGGGTGATCGGTCCATATGCACGGCCTCTCGGCTAGCTAGCATATGGACTACGGAAATAGGGCCCACACATCGATTATGTGGTCCTACGCGTCGTAAACCCGGAGTAAACCCTAAGTGCTTAAATTAAAATGAAAATTAAGAACTTTAATTATTATAAATCATTTCAAATGTCCCAATGCTCTTCGATGCCGAGGCTAATAGCGATTAGCCACACATCGGTATGGGGACGGCTTATAATTTAGTGAGGCGTGAGTTCGAAATTAAATACTAAACGATTATAAGAAAGAGACATAAGAAAAATAACAACATTTAGAAAATTGAAAAATTAGCTAAAACAAGAACTCACGCACACTCTAAATTATAAATTAAAAAGGAACTAAGTTACACATGAAAAGAAATTTGCATAATTCAAATTTGCGAGTCCCACTCAAACGAGTGGGGGCGGTAAATAAAGGCTGAAAATTGCAAGTCCTACTCAAACGAGTAGGACTGAAATGAAAGCGAGTCCTACTCAAATGAGTAGGAGAAAATAAATGCGATTACAGGGCTAAGAAGTCCGGCCATTTAACTCAAGTGAGTAGGCGGAAAAAATAAAGAAAGTAAAATTGCAAGTCCTACTCAAACGAGTAGGACTGAAAATGAAAACGATGCGCCATTTAACTCTTAACGAGTAGGCGGAAATAAATGCACACGAACACACACACTCCAAATGAAATTCAAGAAAGCAATAAAATTATACACCTACACTCACACACTCTACATAATTTGAATAAAGCATTAAAAGAAAGCAATTAAAAAGAAAGCATGAAAATTATACACCTACACTCACACACTCTACACAATTTAAATCAAAGCATAAAAATTATACACCTACACTCACACACTCTACATAATTTGAATAAAGCATTAAAAGAAAGCAATTAAAAAGAAAGCATGAAAATTATACACCTACACTCACACACTCTACACAATTTAAATCAAAGCATAAAAATTATACACCTACACTCACACACACTTCATGAAAAATCAAATTTACCTAAAAATTAAAATTTTAACTATTTCAAGCATAGGTTTTGCCAAAAACAAATAAAAAGAAGAAATTAAAATTTTAGAAGACAAAAGTTTTTCAAAACAAATTAAAAACCAAAGTTTTTGGAAAATAAAAATTTCAACATTTTCATTCCTAGGATTTCATAAAAGAGCAAAAAAAGTTGAAATAAAAGTGAAAGAAGAAAAAAAGTTTTCATTCCAAAATGAAGCTAAGTAAAAAAAAACAAAGGAAACTTTAACTCTTTTACACACTCATAAGAGTGAAGATGTTGAAGAAGACAAGAAAAAAAGGAAAACCTAATTCATCATTTCATGAGTTTCTAACAAAACCTATCTTGAAAAATCAAAGGCATGTAAAGAGGAAATCCTAACCTAAGCATGAAAACAAGTAAAAAAAATGTAAAGTAAGCATGTTACACTCATACACACACACACACTTTTCATAAATGAAGAACAAGTGAAGAACAAGTGAAGAACAAAGATAAAACCAAGGATAAAAAGGGAAAGAGGTGAGCCATCCAAATGAATTTTTCATGCTAAATAAAGAGAGAAAATCTAACATTTTTATTAAAATTTTCAAGCTATTACAAAGCTAAAAGGTAAAGCAAAAAACAAAACATGAAATAAGAAGGGAGAAATCTCCTTACATAGCACTAGAATCCACGGATTAAGCCCACAAAAAGACACTAACTTGGCCCAAAAATCTGAACCCTTGGACCTTACAGAACTGGGCTATTTATAGGAAAAAATTTCTAAGTACACGCCCTCGGTCACGGGCGTGACATGGGGGCGTGACAGTACTATTCATGAAGGCGGCTGGCGATTGGACAGCAAAGTTGACTTCGGGCTGAGTTCGCAGCAGTCACGCCCTAGGTCACGGGCGTGACTATGGGCGTGTCGGGGAGGTAGAGCCGGGCGCGGGTTGCGTCAAATGTCCTCGGCAGCGTCTTGTCGGGCCAGCTGGAAAGGTCACGCCCCATGTCACGGGCGTGACTATGGGCGTGACAGTTGGGTCGACACTCGACGAATGTCGAGCGGAAAGTGTCGAGTCGAAATCGTTGAGCTGAAATTGGGTCACGCCCCAGGTCACGGGCGTGACTATGGGCGTGACAGTTGGTGTCGACACTCGACGATCGTCGAGCGGAATTCGTCGAGAGGAGAGGACACGGGCTTGGGTCACGCCCCGTGTCGGGTGACACGGGCGTGTCGCCAGGCGTGTCAAGCCTTTTCTTCAGAAATTTTCCGATTTCACGGGAAATGCACAGTCATGGCTCGGTCACGGGCGTGACCCATGTGTCACGGGCGTGTACTTCCCAATTTTTGGCAGATTTTGGAATTTTTCTGAAAATCAAAATAAAACAAGTTAGGAGAAAATTTACAAGAATAGGAACATTTTATTGAACAAAAATAAGTAAAAACGACGAAAATAAATGAAAATGACTAAATTAATGTGCATAAAAATACGCATATTTACAGTTCATCAAATACCCCCATACTTAGGCTTTTGCTATTCCAGAGCAAAAGTTTGAGGTGAATCTATAAGGAATAAAAAAAACTCTAAGTTTTGGCTATCGCTTAATTAATTATAAGAGAGATCGAAATAAATATACGGGGTGTAAGAGTTAAGTCCTAAAATTATGTAGATGATTTAAATAGCGCAAAAGTTTTGGCCAAAAGACTTCTTGATGTAATCAAATAGAAGGCAACATTTGTAATGGTTAGGTTAACGAAAATAGTTTGGAATTATAAGAATTCTAGCTTATACGAGTGCTACCGGAAATAATACAATTTACTAATTATGCTCTCAAAAAGATTTTTGAATTAATTCTAGAATCGTGTAATTGGCTAAGGGGGTAGTGTGGTTTATGAAGAGGGTTTTGATATTTGAGGTGAGGTAAGTTTTTTTCTCGAACCTCCATTTTTTTTTTCTTTTGGATTATTAGGAAAACGAAATCTTATTTTCCTAATATGATTTTTGTTTTTCAACTTCATAATAATAAAAATTAACCCAATGTATATTTGCAGGAGTAATGAATTTTATCCTCTTACTCCCTATATAATCTTTTAAATTATTGGGTGCCTATGTTTACGGAACGAAATCTTGTTCCCATTGACATAAGATCTTTTAAGGATAAAATTTTTCATGCCAAGTAGGTCATGAAAAGTGAGGGGAGAAAGGAAAACTAGATTGTAATCCTAAAAATTTTTGAGAGCAACCTTAATAATTTGTACGTTCCAATGTTTTCAGAAAGCTAAAAGTAAGTATAATTGAATTCTATAGTCGTTATTTCCTAACATAATATACGTGCTCCTATTAATGAAAAATTAGAAGTAGTGCCTAAAACGAGTCCGCTAGTTTTAACAAAGCATAAATAATTCTTTAAAACTTAACCCCGGCTATTTAAATGTTTCAATCGATAATTAACAAACGGGTAGTAAACAGAGAATTAATAGTATTCACATATAAATAAACTCAAAACAGAATTTTTGGATAGCAGAAAAGTTAAGTATGGAATATTTAATTTATTTGTTGCAAAACAATTTTTTGTTTTTTTATAGTTTTTTTTGTAAACATTTTTTTTGTGTTTTTCATTTATTATCTTTTTTTTTTTGTATTTTTGTTTTTCTCAATTTTTTTGTTTGAAAATTTTTTGAACTATTATCTTTTTTTTTGTATTTTTTAAGAGAATTTTCATAATATGTACAAAAATAAGGGAGAAAAAGAAAAAGGTTTGTACAAGAATGAGGAAGGGGGAGAGAGAAGAAAAAAAAAAAAACAAAAAAAAAAATATATATATATATACAAAGAGAAAATTTTTTTGGATTTTTGTTTTTTCATTTAAAAATTTTTTGTTTCATTTTAAGATGTTTTTTAATTTTTTTGTTTTTGTTTTGTTGTTTATATGTATTTTTTTTGTATTTTTCTTTTTTTTTGAGATGCAGAAAAATTGGAGTGCAGAAAGTAAAGCACGAAAATACCCTCATACTTAAGTCCAACATTGTCCCCAATGTTGTATCGTAAGTATGCGGAACAGAAAGGAAAGACAATATGTACAAAGAAAAGAAAGGGAAGGGGGTAGAAGCTTCCCTGAAACGCGGAGGGGGAGGCCGATCAGAAACCCTGCGTTTATTAGAAAAAGCAGCAAAGGTAATGAGGAAAGGGCGAGAAAGATAAGCGAGGGGTGCCTCCCAGGAGCGCTTTGTTTATAGTCGTGTAGCTTGACTTATTTTGGCGGATTTATAAATCTAGGAGGGTTATGGTTTCGTAATGCTCGATCACTGGGTCGCCCGCGATGTATAACTTAAGCCGATGACCGTTTACTTTAACGAACCTCTTTCCGGGTGGGAGACGAGTACGGTCCCATATGGAAAGACTTCTTCAACTAAGAAGGGACCGGACCATCGAGATTTTAGTTTACCTGGAAAAAGCTTAAGGCGTGAATTATAAAGAAGGACAAGATCGCCCGGAGAAAATATTTTTGGGGACTTTAAATGTCGATCGTGATATAACTTAGAGCGCTCCTTATAGAATTTATTGCTCTCGTAAGCGTTCGCACGCCATTCATCGAGCTCGTTTAGTTGCAGTTTTCTATTCTGAGCGGCTAAGTTAGAGTCGAGGTTTAAGGGTTTTAGAGCCCAAAGTGCGCGATGTTCTAATTCTACGGGTAAATGGCACGCTTTGCCGTAGACTAACCGGAACGGCGTACATCCAATAGCGGTTTTGTATGCCGTCCGATACGCCCACAACGCATCGTCGAGTTTAACGGACCAATCTTTCCTATTTAGCGAAACGGTTTTTTCTAAAATTCGCTTAATCTCTCGATTTACTACCTCGACTTGGCCACTTGTTTGCGGGTGGTAGGGGGTGGCAAGCTTGTGCGTGACTCCGTATTTAGCTAACGTCTTAGCCATAAGAGCGTTACAGAAATGCGTTCCCCTATCACTAACAATTGCGCGAGGCGTGCCGAAGCGAGAAAATAATTTTTTAAGAAATGTAACGACGACTCGCGCATCGTTGGTGGGGAGAGCTTGCGCTTCCGCCCACCTCGATACGTAGTCGACCGCCACTAAAATATACATATTTTTGAAAGACGGAGGTAGGGGGCCAACAAAATCTATGCCCCACAAATCGAAGACTTCGCATTCTAAAAACATGTTTTGGGGCATCTCGTCGCGACGAGAGATGTTACCCGACCGCTGACAGCTATCGCATGCGCGCACAAAATTATGCGCGTCTTTGAAGAGAGTGGGCCAAAAGTAGCCCGCCTCTAGCGCCTTCCGAGCGGTCCGGTTGGCTTGATAATGCCCACCGGCTGGACCCTCGTGGCAGTGCTTAAGAATTTGTAAGCACTCCACACCCGCAACGCATCGTCGAACCGCTTGGTCCGCGCAGATACGAAAAAGAAATGGGTCCTCCCAGAAGAAATTTTTCAAGTCAGAAAAGAATTTCTTCTTTTGGTGACCGGAAAATTCTTTTGGAAGGACCCGCGCTACTAAAAAATTTGCAAAATCTGCGAACCAAGGCGAAGATGACGAAGATATATTAATGGCAAGAAGGCGTTCCTCGGGGAATCTGTCATTTATTTCAGATTCGACGAGCGCTTCCGCACCTGGATTTTCTAAACGGGAGAGGTGGTCCGCCGCTAGATTTTCCGCTCCCCGCTTATCTCGAATCTCCAAATCAAACTCTTGTAGGAGGAGAATCCATCGAAGAAGGCGGGACTTCGCATCATTTTTAGCTAATAAATATTTAAGCGCGGAGTGATCGGTAAAAACGATAACTTTAGATAGCGTTATATACGAGCGAAACTTATCGAAAGCGAAAACGACGGCTAAGAGTTCCTTTTCCGTTGTCGTGTAATTTATTTGTGCGGAAGTGAGCGTCTTGCTAGCGTAAGAAATAGGATGAAAATGTTTTTCTACGCGTTGGCCAAGAACGGCACCTAAGGCAATATCACTAGCGTCGCACATTATTTCGAATGGAAGGGACCAATTAGGGGCCACTAAAATTGGTGAAGAGATAAGTTTTTGTTTTATCAAATTAAAGGCGGACTCGCATTCGCTACTAAAGATGAAGCGTGATTCCTTTTCCAAGAGGTGAGTTAGCGGCTTTGTTATTTTTGAAAAATCTTGAATAAAGCGTCGATAAAAGCCCGCATGGCCTAAGAAACTCCTAATAGATTTTACGTTTGTTGGATGCGGAAGTTTTTCTATAATTTCTATTTTGGCCTTATCCACCTCTATCCCCTTAGACGAAATCATATGGCCGAGGACCAAACCTCCTCGAACCATAAAGTTGCATTTTTCCCAATTTAAAACAAGGCTTGTGTCCTCGCACCGTTGAAGGACACGATCTAAATTGTTAAGGCAATCGGGAAAAGAGCGTCCGAAAACAGAAAAGTCATCCATAAAGACTTCCATAATGTCTTCTACTAGCTCGCCAAAGATCGCTAGCATACATCTTTGGAATGTAGCTGGCGCGTTGCAGAGTCCAAATGGCATTCTTCGATAGGCGAAGGTGCCAAACGGGCAAGTAAAAGTTGTTTTCTCTTGATCATCGGGGGAAATGGGGATTTGGAAAAACCCCGATAAACCATCAAGAAAACAATAATACGGATGACCGGATAAACGCTCTAAAATCTGGTCTAGAAATGGCAGAGGGAAATGGTCCTTGCGGGTGGCGTCGTTAAGTTTCCTATAGTCGATGCACACTCGCCAACCCGTAACAGTACGAGTTGGGACAAGCTCGTTATGCTCATTCGCCACTACGGTAAGGCCGCCTTTCTTGGGCACGACATGCACGGGACTAACCCATGCACTGTCCGAAATAGGGTAGATAATCCCCGCATCTAATAACTTAATGATTTCGGCTTTAACGACGTCTTTCATGTTTGGGTTAAGACGACGTTGCGGCTGAATCGTTTTGCGGCAATTATCGTTTAGGAAAATCTTATGGGTGCAAAAGGAGGGGCTAATCCCCTTTAGGTCAGAGATTTGCCACGCAATTGCGTGGCGATGTTTAAATAAAACTTCCAATAAATCGGAAGTCTCCGAATCACTCAAGTCCGAAGAAATGATAACGGGGAGCGTATCACCTTTTCCCAAAAAAGCGTACTTGAGCGAGGCGGGTAAGGGTTTGAGGTCTAGGATGGGCGGTTCTTCTAGGGAGGTTTTAATTCCTATGTCTTTCTTACCAATTGGTTCGAAAGGCAAGTCTATAGACGTATCCTCATCGCAGTTAAAATTTTCGAGCGCATAAATATCGTCATTTAAAAATACGGACTCGAAAATGGGAGAAGAACGATCTCCGAAAAAAGTATTTAAAGAATAGCAGAAATCGTCGCTCGATGACAAATTGTCCATCGAGGGATTAATAGAGAAAGTAACTTGGTCATCGCCTACTCGGAGGAGAAGGCTACCATTACTAACATCTATTAGTGCGCGGGAGGTGGCGAGAAAAGGGCGACCGAGTATTATTGGTACCTCGGCGTCCTCCTCGATATCTAAGATGACGAAGTCTACCGGGAAGGTAAACTTGTCGACTCGGACAAGGACGTCCTCCACTACCCCGATAGGGAACTTAACCGAGCGATCCGCTAATTGGATGCGCATATTCGTAGGACTAGGAGTACCCAAACCTAAACGCGAAAAGAGCGAGAACGGCATCAGATTAATGCTAGCCCCTAAATCAGCTAAGGCGTACTTTACTAATATATCGCCAAAAAGGCACGGGATGGAAAACCGTCCCGGGTCGTTTTGTTTTGTGGGCAATTTATTAGTAAGGGCCGCCGAGCAGACAGCGTTGAGAGATACATGCGAAATATCCTCTAATTTGCGTTTATTAGAAAGTAGTTCTTTTAAAAATTTCGCATATTTGGGCATTTGCGAGATAGCCTCGCAAAAAGGAACATTAATGTGAATTTGTTTTAATAATAAAATAAATTTTTCATATTGCGCGTCCTTACGCTCGTTTTCTAACTTATGCGGATACGGAAGAGCCTTGTTTAAAATAATTTTTTCTTTTATAATAGGTAAAGGCGGCGTGAGCGAAGAAAGAGGAAGAGGGGTCGGAGGTGAAATATGTACCTGAGGGTCGGTCCGTTTTGGATCGACCACCTCCTTTCCGCTACGGAGGGTTATAGCGTTGGCGTTTTCCCGCGGATTGGGCTCCGTGTTTCCCGGCAGTGCCCCGAGCGCGCGCTCGGACATCATCCTCGCTAGCTGTCCAACCTGTTGTTCGAGTGTTTTTAGCGATCCGGTGATGTTCCGGATATTTGACTCGTTGGACGCAATATACTTCGAAAAATTTTCCTCCATCGGGGAGGGTTTCGGAAGAGGAGGGGGAGGAAGAAATCCGGGCGCATAAGAAATAGGGGGACGCTGAGCATTATTCGGGTTGCTCCACGAGAAGTTGGGGTGATTCCTCCAACCCGGATTATAGTTATTACTATAAGGGTTGTTGTTGGGGTTGAAGGGAGGACGACCCGAATTTCCCATGAAGTCCACGAACTCTTCAGCTACGCAGACGTTGGGGGGAATAAAACAAGGCGGAGTGGAGGAGGCAGCAGACATCTCCGCCACCTGCTTTGTTAACCTTTCAACTTGAAGGGTCAAGAGAGCAGTGGCATCCACTTCAAAAAGACCAGCCGCCGGCTTTGGCCGTCCCCGCGGGACGTTCCATTGATAGGCGTTCATAGCCATCTCTTCGAATAAAGCCTGGGCGGCCTCGGGGGTTTTGTTGTTAAGCGTTCCCCCGGCAGCCGCGTCAATCATTTGACGCGTCTGAAAATTCAGCCCATTATAAAAAATTTGAACTTGCAACCACGTTGGCAGCGCGTGGTGCGGGCAACGGCGGAGGAATTCCTTAAATCGTTCCCAAGTCTCGTATAGAGACTCAGGATCGTTCTGCACAAACGAAGAAATGTCCGCCCGCAACTTTGCAGTTTTGGCGGGCGGAAAGTACTTCGTTAGGAACCGTTCCGTCAACTCAGCCCACGTGGTGATACACCCTCGCGGGAGGGCATTCAACCACGCCTTGGCTTTGGACTTAAGGGAAAAAGGAAATAAGCGCAAACGAATGGCGTCATCAGTGATGCCATTGATCTTGAAGGTGTCGCATATCTCCAAGAAATTGGACAAGTGGACATTCGGGTCCTCATCCGGCAGTCCATCGAACTGCACGGCGTTTTGGACCATTTGAATGACACTTGACTTTATTTCAAAATTATTATTGGCCACCGCAGGGCGAACAATACTCGACCCAGAATCATCCAGGTTAGGCCGGGCGTAATAAGACATAGTACGCTCGGCCGCCGGGGGAAGGTTAGGGGCGGCCATAACTACAACAGTGGGTTCTCCGATAGATTCCTCGGGATCTAAAGAAGGATTTCGGCGATGAGATCGGATACGCGCAAGAGAGCGTTCGATCTCAGGGTCGAAGTCTAAATCTTCAAACTCTGAGGGTTGTCCTCGGGTCATACACCCAAAAAAAAATAAAACAAAAATAAACTCTTTTTTTTTGTGTTTTTAAAATAAAGTTTTTAGTTTTTTTTTTTTATAGAAAATAAGTAAAATTAATAGACTCCGGAATTCGAAATAGCAACTCGAAAAGAGAGTTCCCCGGCAACGGCGCCAAAAACTTGATGGGCCCGCGAACAGACTCTTACTGTGGTTGGTTCGGTGAGTCGATCGCCGCGGGCTTGCTCGGGTAGGCAAGTGCACCTATCGCAAGTAGTACTCGATATTCGGGGGAATACCGAGGTCGTATTGTTCTCGGGGTCGCGTTGACTATTCTTACTCCTCCGGGAGGACTATTATTTTACTGAAAATAAGGTGGATTTTTTACTTAACTAAAAACGGAAAAGCAAAGGAGCGAAAAAAAAAACGATTTAGAAAATATTCGATGAAGGGTTAACGCTCGGCATCGAATCGGATTAAGACTAAAACAATTTTTAATAATAAAAAGACTTAGTTTTCAAATTAATAATAAGGCAACTTGGCCGTGGAGGTTCCACAAATGTGAGCGCACTTATCTCTAGGAATATTGCTCACCTGAACGTTAAGACTATTCGACCGAACGTTACTCCGACGAAGGATTCCTCTTAACGCCCGCTTTACGCTAAGAACCCCGCTATTGGGTGGGGAACCCAATCCGGTAGAATTACGCTTGTCCTCTCTCGAGGGGGTGCACGCAACTCTATTTACCCAGGGGTGATCGGTCCATATGCACGGCCTCTCGGCTAGCTAGCATATGGACTACGGAAATAGGGCCCACACATCGATTATGTGGTCCTACGCGTCGTAAACCCGGAGTAAACCCTAAGTGCTTAAATTAAAATGAAAATTAAGAACTTTAATTATTATAAATCATTTCAAATGTCCCAATGCTCTTCGATGCCGAGGCTAATAGCGATTAGCCACACATCGGTATGGGGACGGCTTATAATTTAGTGAGGCGTGAGTTCGAAATTAAATACTAAACGATTATAAGAAAGAGACATAAGAAAAATAACAACATTTAGAAAATTGAAAAATTAGCTAAAACAAGAACTCACGCACACTCTAAATTATAAATTAAAAAGGAACTAAGTTACACATGAAAAGAAATTTGCATAATTCAAATTTGCGAGTCCCACTCAAACGAGTGGGGGCGGTAAATAAAGGCTGAAAATTGCAAGTCCTACTCAAACGAGTAGGACTGAAATGAAAGCGAGTCCTACTCAAATGAGTAGGAGAAAATAAATGCGATTACAGGGCTAAGAAGTCCGGCCATTTAACTCAAGTGAGTAGGCGGAAAAAATAAAGAAAGTAAAATTGCAAGTCCTACTCAAACGAGTAGGACTGAAAATGAAAACGATGCGCCATTTAACTCTTAACGAGTAGGCGGAAATAAATGCACACGAACACACACACTCCAAATGAAATTCAAGAAAGCAATAAAATTATACACCTACACTCACACACTCTACATAATTTGAATAAAGCATTAAAAGAAAGCAATTAAAAAGAAAGCATGAAAATTATACACCTACACTCACACACTCTACACAATTTAAATCAAAGCATAAAAATTATACACCTACACTCACACACTCTACATAATTTGAATAAAGCATTAAAAGAAAGCAATTAAAAAGAAAGCATGAAAATTATACACCTACACTCACACACTCTACACAATTTAAATCAAAGCATAAAAATTATACACCTACACTCACACACACTTCATGAAAAATCAAATTTACCTAAAAATTAAAATTTTAACTATTTCAAGCATAGGTTTTGCCAAAAACAAATAAAAAGAAGAAATTAAAATTTTAGAAGACAAAAGTTTTTCAAAACAAATTAAAAACCAAAGTTTTTGGAAAATAAAAATTTCAACATTTTCATTCCTAGGATTTCATAAAAGAGCAAAAAAAGTTGAAATAAAAGTGAAAGAAGAAAAAAAGTTTTCATTCCAAAATGAAGCTAAGTAAAAAAAAACAAAGGAAACTTTAACTCTTTTACACACTCATAAGAGTGAAGATGTTGAAGAAGACAAGAAAAAAAGGAAAACCTAATTCATCATTTCATGAGTTTCTAACAAAACCTATCTTGAAAAATCAAAGGCATGTAAAGAGGAAATCCTAACCTAAGCATGAAAACAAGTAAAAAAAAATGTAAAGTAAGCATGTTACACTCATACACACACACACACTTTTCATAAATGAAGAACAAGTGAAGAACAAGTGAAGAACAAAGATAAAACCAAGGATAAAAAGGGAAAGAGGTGAGCCATCCAAATGAATTTTTCATGCTAAATAAAGAGAGAAAATCTAACATTTTTATTAAAATTTTCAAGCTATTACAAAGCTAAAAGGTAAAGCAAAAACAAAACATGAAATAAGAAGGGAGAAATCTCCTTACATAGCACTAGAATCCACGGATTAAGCCCACAAAAAGACACTAACTTGGCCCAAAAATCTGAACCCTTGGACCTTACAGAACTGGGCTATTTATAGGAAAAAATTTCTAAGTACACGCCCTCGGTCACGGGCGTGACATGGGGGCGTGACAGTACTATTCATGAAGGCGGCTGGCGATTGGACAGCAAAGTTGACTTTGGGCTGAGTTCGCAGCAGTCACGCCCTAGGTCACGGGCGTGACTATGGGCGTGTCGGGGAGGTAGAGCCGGGCGCGGGTTGCGTCAAAAGTCCTCGGCAGCGTCTTGTCGGGCCAGCTGGAAAGGTCACGCCCCATGTCACGGGCGTGACTATGGGCATGACAGTTGGGTCGACACTCGACGAATGTCGAGCGGAAAGTGTCGAGTCGAAATCGTTGAGCTGAAATTGGGTCACGCCCCAGGTCACGGGCGTGACTATGGGCGTGACAGTTGGTGTCGACACTAGACGATCGTCGAGCGGAATTCGTCGAGAGGAGAGGACACGGGCTTGGGTCACGCCCCGTGTCGGGTGACACGGGCGTGTCGCCAGGCGTGTCAAGCCTTTTCTTCAGAAATTTTCCGATTTCACGGGAAATGCACAGTCATGGCTCGGTCACGGGCGTGACCCATGTGTCACGGGCGTGTACTTCCCAATTTTTGGCAGATTTTGGAATTTTTCTGAAAATCAAAATAAAACAAGTTAGGAGAAAATTTACAAGAATAGGAACATTTTATTGAACAAAAATAAGTAAAAACGACGAAAATAAATGAAAATGACTAAATTAATGTGCATAAAAATACGCATATTTACAGTTCATCACTGGGGCGTTTTGCCCTAGATTGATGGCACAATCCTTATTTGTCTTGAGCAAGAGTTAGCTTGCCTGTCAGAAATGTTGCAGGTTGGTAAGTCAGATTTCAGACTAATTAGAACCTAAGACCCAATATCTATTGGGGTCCTAAGGTAAGGTAATTGTATTTTGCAGGTTATTCTAAGTGGGTATCCCCCATGTGGCACTTGGACAGAAGATGTTCCAGAACTTGGACTGGAACAAGGAAATCATCTTGTGGTTCATACCCCAAGGATAAGGATGTTGTGTGCATTCCTAAAGAATTATAAAAGTGCACAAGTCTAGAAGGAGAACAATGATTGAGCTGCCATGCAAAAAGGGTCATTGTGGCCTACACAGAATGTTGATGCCAGAGGCAAGTCTAGTGCTAAAGACAAGGAGAAGATCTGGCTTAGCATTAAGTGATCGTGGTGCAAGGGAGCTGATGTGCTTAACTGAAGAGAATCCAGCCATAGCTCTAGAACCATAACCTCCAGATAAGCAGAATTTCTTTTATATTGATATTCTATTAGTGTAATCTAAGTTGATAGGAATCCTGACTGTCATAGTAGGACTATGCATATGTAGATTAAGTATCAATAAGTTTGGGAGCATAAGGAAGAACTCAATCCTGAGTTTTCCCTAACTGACAAGTGGCTGTCATGATTATCATGCCACTAGATGAAGTCAAGTTCAACACCCTCTTGGATGAGTTGGGTATGTGGAACTTAGGATAGCTTCAGCAGCTCCAAACTCCAGTTTGTGTTGCATGATTTACTTTTCCTACAGGTAGATAAGCCCTTGATTTGACATCAAGACTATAAAGACCATCAAGTGGTATCCAGACTGGCATAGACTAGAATGTCTGCCAGGAATGTGACAAAGGATGCCTCAGTTAGGCAGGATCAGGTAGCTGTTGTAGTAGATCAGCTGTCATAAATGCTAATCAGTTTATCTTATGGACAATATACAGACTAAGGGGGAGATTATGTATGACATAGTCATAATCTTCTCTGAGTCTAAGAAGGACTGCTGCTGCTGAGAAGACAGTCCTATTATTGAAGAAGAAGAAGAGCAGCCAGCAGCCAGCTCAAGTGGATCCCTGGTTCACTTAAGAGTCAAGGGGCTACAGTGATGTGGTGTATCAATGATATCACCACAAGTGGATGTTGATTCTGTAGATACAATATCAGCAAGTGGAACTATGTGTGTAGTAAGCTCTAATGTTGCAGTGTTGTGTTGTATCAAAGTATCAACACAGAATGTATGACTCCTAATCAAGTAGACTGATCACTAGGATGATTTCCTTAGTAGTATCAACATAGGACTTTGTCTAGGATCAAGAGATAATCACACCCATGATACTTTCTACTCCCTTAATAGATATACCTATTAAAGAAGACAGAAAGGGGGATATATGTGGCAATACATAAGGGGCAATGCTTCTAGTGGTGCTCCATTTAAACATTAAGTGGTAGAAAGGAGAGTTCATATTACTTGAGCAATTGCTTAAGTAGTATGAAGATGCATTGACTTAACTTATTAAGTCAATACAATAAATTTGAGCACATTATATTAATATAGCATAAGCTAGTAGGTATGTAGCAATGTCATAATCTACAGCTGCATGAATTTATTCTGCCTATTATGATAATGCCTCTTAGTATTGCTCGGTGTTCTGCCTTCTTCAAATAGGGGGAGATTGTTTGGTCCATTGCCCACAATGTTCCCTAGATTGGATTTGAAGAGGCATCTCCATCAACACTAAGAGCATAGTTGCATTTGATGTTATTTAGGCTCATCATGTGCAGGTTGTTCCAAGGAACAAGTCTAGACAGATTGACTAAGTGATGTGACAAGTGGTCATAAAGTGAAGATGCTGGAAAGGCAGGAAGTATCCAAAGTGGCTAAGTCAGGATGTTTCATGTAACAAGTCTAGACAGGTAGTCTAAGTGATGTGATAGGTGGTCATAAAGTGAAGATGCTGGAAAGGCAGGAAGTAGCCTAAGTGTCCAAGTCAGGTAAACTCTTACCTATGTTATGGGATGACAAAAATCTGTCCAAGTCCATAGGTGTTGAGTGATGAAGACACACTTAATGTCATATAACAAAAGGCTTTGAGTAGAACTCAGTTCAGAAATTCATCAAACTAAGTTTAGAGTTCGTTGAGCTGAGCTCCCCATTCATCGAGCTAAATTCAGAGTTTAAGATTCTGAGTTCGTCGGGCTCAGTTCAAGAATTCATCAAACAAAGTTCAGAGTTCGTCGAGCTGAGATCACCATTCATCGAGCTAAGTTCACAGTTTGAGACTCTGAGTTCATCGAGCTCAGTTCAGAAAATTCGTCGAACTGAGTTCTGAGTTCGTCGAGCTGAGCTCGCCATTCGTCGAACTCTGTTCAATTAGTCGAACTAAGTTCAAAAATTGGGCTAAGGCAAAAGGCATTGAGTGATGAAGACACACTCAATGCTCTCAATGCCAGAGAAGCAGGAAGATTTTGCGTAAGGCAAAAGCATCGAGACAACTGAGAAGCTCATTGCAAAAGCGCTGAGAAGAAATCGCATAGACATAAGACAGTCTCAGCTGAGAAGAAGAAAGCATTGAGACCGCTGAGAAGAAACTGTTGAGACAGGAGTTAGTCTCAGCACAACCGCTGAGACAAGTGTTGGTCTCAGCACAACCGCTGAGACAAGTGTTTGTCTCAACTGAGAACAAGAAAGTGCTGAGAGAAATGTTGGTCTCAACAAAACCACTGAGATAGGAGCTAGCCTCAGCACAACCGCTAAGACAAGTGTTGGTCTCAGCACAATCGCTGAGATAAGTGTCTGTCTCAGCTGAGAACAAGAAAGCACTGAGACAGTTAAGCAGAAAAATGGTTAAGGCAAAAAGCTTTGAGTGGAGGTTGCCCACTCAATGTTGTCAACACCTAGTGAAGACATAATTTTATCTAAGGAGTTTGGCATTGAGTGATGCTCACTCACTCAACGCCAAGCACTAGATAGCTGATAAAGCAATTTGGCATTGAGTGAAGCTAAATCACTCAACGCCTAGAAACAGATTTCAATTCTAAGTAGTTTGGCATTGAGTGAAGGTTACTCACTCAACGCCATGAGACAAAAAATCTGTCTAAGTGTTTTGGCATTGAGTGATGCTTACTCACTCAACGCTTATGCTAATGTTGTTTGATTTTTGGCTAAGTCCACAACTGATGATGTCAGCAAGTCAACAAGTCAACATATTTCAAATTAGTGGCGGGATGGCTACAGTACGCGACAAATGTTGTCGCAGACCTACTGTAAGATAGTTGGCGTTAAAGAAAGGTTGTTATTGGACATTAAATATATGGGGCCCATTACTCAAGCTTGTTGCTAGCCATTAAACGTGTGTGGCCCACTGCTCAAGAGCCGTTGGGTCAAAATCAATAAAAGGAAAAAGGCGTACAGAGAAAAAGATACTTCGGGAAAAAGAAATCAGGGAGTTCTTCTTCTCCACCATTGTTGTGGAGCAAAAGAACAGGAAGCTTAAGTCAGCAAGACAAAGAGCAAGTTAGTTGTTGACATCATCAACAACAATAGCAAGATAGCTGGTGTGATCTTCATCTACACCAACAAGTAAGTCCAGAGTATTTCTCTAAGGAAAGAGGAAGCAGCCAAGGGCCGAACATTGCTGCAAGTTCTTCATAGTTCCAGCTATACAAGCATCCTGAAGATTTTAATCTGGAAGCTGTGAAGAGAATAAGCTTGAAGAAGTAGAGATCAGATAGAATACTCAAGGTACTTATCCACAAGAGTCAAAGTCAGGGCTGAATCACCTCAGCCCAGGAAAGGAAGAAGTGGTAGAGCCATCCTAGTATATAAAGTTAGAGCTAAGATTTTCTCAGCTAAGGTAGAAGCAATTAGCTGCAGCAACTTCACTGACTAGCAGGAAAAAACTCTGGTGATGTGAAGTAGTAGTTAGGGCTAAGCTTCAGGCTTAGTTCAGAAAGAAGCAGAATATTGCTCTGCAAGTCACTTCCAGCACAAGTAATTACTTGTTGCTGTGGAAGAAGTTAGGACTAAGTACTTCTTAGTTCAGTGAAGGTAGACTCGGGAGATAAATTCTTGTAGTCATTGTTGGGCTGAGTCTATCTCAGTCGGGAAGCTTGACACGGAGAAATATCTCTTGTATCAAGAATATCCACCAACCCATCTTCATCTTGCATGATCCAATTATGGATCTGAGCTGTAGGGATTAATTGCTTGAGGTAAGAGAGTGCTACTCTCTAAGTGTAGGGCTTTTTTTCCTGAGATAGGTGACAAGCTTGTCACTGAGCTGTAGGTGCCTGGAGGGGAACTGAGGTATGTATCTAGAGGGGTAATTAGTTGTAGGAGTACTACAACACTCTGAGAGTAGGGCATTGTGCCTGAAGATGTTGGGCTGAAAAGCCTGAGTTGTAGGCCTTAGAGATAAGTCTAAGGTAGGTGGCTTGAGGGTCACTGAGTGTAGGAGCACTGTAGAGATCTGAGGTAGGATCCTTTGTCGATCTGAGGTAGGTCTGTCCTCCCAGCCTGAGTGTATGGCTATCCTCCCAGCATGAGTTTAGGGCTTTACAGCCTAAGGTAGGTGGTCTGCTGATCACTGAGTCTTAGGCCTTTATGGCTGAGAAGTAAGTATTTGAGGAGACTTATAGATCCTATGGAATCTGATGTGTATGCTCTTAGGAGCAGTTTGGAGGAGTTATTGCCTAGTCCAACAAGATAGTTAGATAGGTGGGAGGGAAAGTGGATGTACCCAGTTGGTGAACCACTATAAATATCTATGTGTTTTTTTGTACTTAATTTTCGTTTCTTATTTGCAGGTGTTAAGGACAAGCTCTAGATCACCCTAAGCTAAAAGCTAAAATAAAATAACAAGATATTATAAAGAAAATAAAAGATAGTCACAAAGGACTAAGAAACCTATTAACCCCCCCCCCTAGGTGATTTAATTGTCCTTGAAACATAGACTTTCAATTTTGTTCTTTTTCCATAGGAAGCTCTTGTTCAAGTGAAAGTGAGGATAGAACTTAAATTCACACTAGAAATATATATATATATATATATATATATATATATATATATATATATATATATATATTAAGAAAAGAAAATCACAGCACATAAAATAAAGAAGGCAACGCAAGTAACCCAGATGACACAAGGATTATAGTGGTTCCCCAAATCTGGGTACATCCATTCTTCTACCACCCTGGTTGGAATCCAATAACAGGTTTTTGATCAGGTGCCCTGCCACCAAAGGTTTTTGCTCAGGTGCCCTGTCACCACAAGATCTATTTGCAGGGAGATCTCACAACCCTTTAAGCTTTTGATCAGGTGCCCAAAAACCAACACACAGGTTTTTGATCAGGTGCCCTGCCACCAAGAGTTTACTTTTGAAGGGAGTAAAAACCCTGCATACAAGAAAGGGAAAAGAAATGATGTTGTCTTCTCTGTCTCAAATCACTAAGAGAAGACTAGTGGATTTGATTATGTCAAAGCTCCCCCTATGATGTTGAATGGTTCAGGAAAGAAGGAAGCTTTGCTTCAGGGTGTAGGCCTTCAGATTGATGTTGATCTCCAACAAGATTTTTAGACTGATATTGATTTGTGTCTCTTGTAAGCCTGGAGCAGATGAAGAACTCTGTGAATATCTTGATTGATGCAAAGTTTCTTCTTCTCTGTAAAAGGAAAGCCTTCTCAATTTCTCTGTTCTACTTTCTGTCTTTCTATTATTCTCTTCTTTCGAATTCAAACATTTGAATTCATTTATCTTGACAATGGCTGAAGCATTCCCGAGAGAGTAGATGCCTTGGGAATAAATTTAGAATTAACTTCTGAAACAACCCACATTTAATGTTGCCTTTGAACGGCTACTTCCATTAAATATGAGAGTTATAATCATCTTAATTAATTCTGCCAACTGTAAAACATCTGCCTGGAAACTGCACAGAATTCGTCAAACTGAATTTTAAAGCTTTCTTCAAACTAAGCTCGGAGTTCGTCGATCTCAGCTCGGAGTTCGTTAAGCTCAGCTCAGAGTTCGTCGAGCTGAGCTCAGTGAATATGAATTGTATAATTGTTGAGTTGAATTTTATAGCTTTCTTTGAGTTGAGCTCAGAGTTCGTTGAGTTGAGCTCAGAGTTCATAGAACTGAGCTTGGAGAATTTCTTTGAGTTGAATTTCTGAACTTCAAATCTGAACTTCTCTGGAATTTTTCTGAAGGAGCAAACCTGGAAACAAACCTATGACCCATGACTATATATTTTGGGTCAATCTAATCATCCTAATAGTGATCCTTGCCCAAATCAAAACTAGGGTTCCAACAATCTCCCCATATTTGGGTGAGGACATTATTTACACAAAACAAATAAAATACAAAGCAAAAAAAATCTGCCTGAATAATAAAGTTTTTTTAGCAGATGTACAAGGGTGCTTTGAGAAATAAAATAAATACAATAAATCTACTGCTGTAACCTCTTAAGAAATTTCCCCTTTATAAAATAAACAATCTCCCCCTATACAGTCACTGATGTATCCTCTGTATTGCCTGAGACTATAGCTTTTGATTATTATCAAATACCATTGCTCCTTTGTGGTAAGATAGGTCTTTTCCTGCAAAGAGAGGTTAGGAGTTCTGCATCCAGATGACCTTAGGTCCTATTTTTCTTTCATAATAATAATTTGAAACGAAAGAGCATTCAGGTTGATCCTTTTATCCAAGTGGATGATATTTCCTATGAGGGATTATCCACTCAGTAAAAGGATTTATAAAATGTTGATTTTGATTATGATTTTGAAATGAGTTAAAAATTCTGCTCTGAAATTTTGGGTTAGACGAAAAATAATTTCGTCGATTTGAGTTCGACGAATGATATTGAGTTCATTGAGCTCTGTTAACAGAATGATAATAGTTGTTTTTTGTATTCCATTTTCGTCGATCTAGGTATGACGAAGTGTATTTATTTCGTCGAGCGTAGATTCCTGAACAGTTAAAATCAAAATCTCTATTCATAGTTCGTCGATCTGAGTTCGACAAATAGTGTTGATTTCGTCGAGCTTGGTTCGACGAATTATTTTGAACAAAACTTTTTTGAAGATTTTTAGATTGAATTGATTTATTCTTTTGCAAATCTTCGGTAATTTTATCTATATCCTCTAACTTTTCTTTTCCTTTAATTGATTCTAATGAGTCTATTTGTTCAGAAGTATTTTTTAAATCTTCTTTGAGTTTTATGTTTTCAGAAGATAAATTATTTACTTTCTCTCTGAGAAGTTTTATTTTCTTCTCAGATTGAATTAAATCTTTACATAGGATTTTGAAATCTTCTTTAAAATGTTCTGAAGAGAAATCAAAGGAAGAGATTACCTGATCCTCTTCTGATTCACATTCTGATTCTTCATCAGAGTCTCATTCTTCACCAGGGTTGCAGCAAGAGGCATTTATTGCCATCAGGCAAAATTCACTCGCTCTAAATTCTTCTTCATCTTCAGTTGAACAGGATGAAGCTTCAAAGTCACTCCAAGTTTTAGCATCAAATCTTATCATTTTAGCTGATCCAATAACCATTTCTGTGAGGGAGTCCCAAATATCCTTTGCTGAAGACCATTCAGAAACTTCCTGAAAAATGTCATCAGACATTGATTGTGCAAGAATGTTCATTGCTTGTGCATCAGCAATCTTTAGCCTTTTCTGGGCTTCTGTCCATTGAGGTGATGAAACAGAGTTGATGCAAGATGTTTCCATTGGGTGATAGGGACCTGTCAGAATGGAATTGTAAATGGCTTCATCAATAGAGTTCATAAAAAGCCTAATCCTTGTCTTCCATAGTGCAAGTTTATCTAGATTGCACATATGATGTCTGGTGCTTAAAAACTCTTCATTTTGTGTCATGACAAACTCTTAAGAAATATAAGATCTATCATATCATTTTGGTTCAAGTGTTATCCTGTACAACCAAGAAAACCTCCTCTGATACCAATTGAAAGAGAGGATAGATCTTAACTTCACATTAGAAATATATATATGTATATATTAGGAAAAGAAAATCACAGCACATAAAATAAAGAAGGCAACACAAGCAACCCAGATGACACAAGGATTATAGTGGTTCCACAAATCTGGGTACATCCACTCCTCTACCACCCTGGTATGAATCCACTAACAGATTTTTGATCAGGTGCCCTGCCACCATAGGTTTTTGCCCGGGTGCCAAGTCACCATAAAATCTATTTGTAGGGAGATCTCACAACCCTTTGAGCTTTTGATCAAGTGCCCAAAAACTAACACAGGTTTTTGATTAGGTGCCCTGCAACCAAGAGTTTACTTTTGAATGGAGTAAAAACCCTGTATACAGGAAAGGGAAAAGAAATGATGTTGTCTTCTTTGTCTCAAATCACTGAGAGAAGACTAGTTGATTTGATGATGTCAAAGCTCCCCATGAGATGTTTAATGGTTCAGGAAAGAAGGAAGCTTTGCTTCAGGGTATAGGCCTTCATATTGATGTTGATCTCCAGCAAGCTTTTTAGACTGATATTGATTTGTTTCTCTTGTAAGCCTGGAGCAGGTGAAGAACTCTGTGAATATCTTGATTGATGCAGAGTTTCTTCTTCTTTATAAAAGGAAAGCCTTCTTAATTTCTCTGTTCTACTTTTTGTCTTTCTATTATTCTCTTATTTCGAATTCAAACATTTGAATTCATTTATCTTGACAATGGCTGAAGCATTCCCGAGAGAGTAGAAGATGCCTTGGGAATAAATTTAGAATTAACTTCTGAAACAACCCACATTTAATGTTGCCTTTGAACGGTTATTTCCATTAAATATGAGAGTTATAATCGCCTTAATTAATTCTGCCAACTATAAAACATGTGCCTGAAAACTGCACAGAATTCGTCAAACTGAATTTTAAATCTTTCTTCAAACTGAGCTCAGATTTCGTTGATCTCAGCTCGGAGTTTGTTGAGCTCAGCTCGAAGTTCATCGAGCTGAGCTCAGAGAATGTGAACTGCATAATCGTTGAACTAAGTTTTATAGCTTTCTTTGAGCTCAGCTCAGAGTTCGTTGAACTGAGCTCAGAGTTCGTAGAATTGAGCTCGGAGAATTTCTTTGAGTTGAATTTCTGAACTTCAAATCTGAACTTCTCTAGAATTTTCTGAAGGAGCAAATCTGGAAACAAACCTATGACCCATGACTATACATTTTGGTTCAATCTAATCATCCTAATTGTGATCCTTGCCCCAATCAGAACTAGGGTCCCAACATCAAGAACCTTATATTTTTTTAATTCATTATAATCCATACAAGGTGTAGAAATGTTATCTAAAGAGCAGTTGGGAGGACAGGTCACATCAACGGTAGATTCTACATTAATATTTGCTTTTAAAAGTTATTTTCTAAACATAATTTTGAATTAATATTTTTCAGTTTCTTTATTCTACATCTTACGGTGCCTAGAATATGCATTGTAAACGTAGAGTTGCGTATACGAGAGATGTTTAAACATCTTACAGTGCTCTTGGATGGAGCTGCATTTGAGCATAGAGTTTATTTGACTCCTTCGTGAATAAACTCACCCGTCCCTGAGATTTCGGCTTCTCTTTCCTGTGATGTGATCGTCATGTCTTTCTTCACAAATAGATCTTCACTTGGTTCTTCACTCGAATCCATGAGAAATGACTCCGACTCATCAGCTGCAGCAAGAGAACCATAAGTAGATTCAAGAAATTTCCATATGTCATACGCAGTGGGAAACATGTGAATGAGTTCAAAAATTTCTACACCAAGCCCGCAGAATAAGCTATTAATAGCTTTTGCATTTGTGTGACACTTGTGTTTGGTCAGGTTACTTGGTGGCTTCATACACATCATGTTCTAAACCTCTATGTCTAGACTTATAATGAATTTTTTCATTAACTCTTTCCACCCTTCATAGTGTTCACCAACAAATAGTGGCGGAGCTAATGATTTATCATTGTATAACATTTCATCCCCACTGGTCGATTCATGATCAGGGTTGGCCATTATTCCCGGCGATGAAACCGATTCGGAATAACATGTCTCTGATACCACTTATTAGATCTCGTGGCCAACCTTAGAGGGGGGTGAATAAGGTTTCTCACCTTTATTTCAATTTAAAATATTTTGATTTAGTAAATCAAGTTCTGTAAGCTACTGTAGGACGTAAGGTAGCTAACGCGTGACGCTAAGTCTCGTAACTCATTTTCATGGGCAGTTATGCTTGAGCACCACACACCAGAAATAAAAATATTATGTACAGGAAACAACTGTAGGTAAAATCACAGAAAACAAATTTCATTGCAAGATTTAAAACAAAAATAGTTTTTGAATAACTATAACACTGTGATCTCTGTGACGCTGGAGATTGAAGGCGATGAGAAATAAAAACTCTTGTGTTTTCTATACCAACCCGCTCCACGTACCGGTTGGCTCTATCCCTTTTCCTCCAAGAAAGTCCTCAAGCCGACTCTTCACCTCTACGCAAGGAACGGTCTTATAGCCCCGCTAGATCCACCGATCTAGACATCCCTATCCCTAGGATGATTTTCCACGAAATCCTCCTCGGGTTTCGATGACCCTCACCAGTCGATTTTCCTCACCACAAGATTTAGAAATGAGTAAGATTACAGAAATAAGGATGTAGAGAATTTAAAAGATTAAGTTCTCCCACTTGACGACTTCTCCGTTGAGTGATCTGCGGCTGGTGCTTGAGATCTTCGTTTGCCAGCAACCAGTCGGCTCTTCGTATTCGATGTAGATATTAGATCCCCGGAGTTCTTCGTTCATGAATAGGAGGGAGACGACTTTCTTTTTCTTCGACGGAGACTTTTGGAACAGAGCGCACGAACTCCTCTCGCTTTTCATTTTCAGATAATTAAGGCACGGAAACCGAGGCAGCCTTATATACGTCTTCATGAAAATAGGCTACCGTCAGATGTAATACTAGCGCCCGGCGATAGGTTTGTGCGCTTGCTGTGCCAGCTATCATCCAAATTTGGAATAATATTTCAAAATGAATGTTTTTTCCTTTTTATAGAGCTAGCACCTCGCGGTAGAAGGTAGCGCCACGTGGTAGGTCAGTAAGTCGACTGGCGGTACGTCGATAACTCAACGAGCCCGTCTTGATACTCTTCGAGTGGCTAGCACGGCGCGGTAACCACTAATGCCTGGCGGTAGGTCGGTAACTCGAGGAACCTGTCTCGACACTCGTTGAGTGACTAGCGCGGCACGGTAAGCATTACCGCTTGGCGGTAGTTTCCCGAGAGGCTGGCCAAAATAATTCCTTGCGTTAGCATGGGTGGTAGTACTAGCGCAGAGCGGTAGGTTCCCGAGAGCTCTTTCCAGTTAATTCATGGCTACCGCTCGGCGGTAACTTCTACCGCTCGGCATTATCATCCATAGGAGACTTCTTCTCTTTACATGAACCTATCAGCCTGCACACTCTATCAACACATGGCATGATCAAATACAACTGGGATTTGATATTCTCAAATGTAGGGAATATGAAACAGCGGTTCTAACAGACCACACATTCATGAATCTTGTATTACAAACCCTTTCCAATCCTATATCCATTCGTCGCATTATCACTAAGATGCATCTTTACCGAATTTTATGAATAAAACATTTGTTTATACAACATCCAAAACCTTTAGCTTATCGTAGTAATGAATTCATATGATAAATTCACACAATCCCAATTTAATGAATAAAATGTTTGTTTATATAAACCATTCATTTACGTATGATAAATTCACCCAGTCCAAATATCATTATACTACAATCATCCTATAGAACCCAAACATCATTGCCACTTTGGCTGAACATTACCGAGGCTACAAGTCTCCCCCTACAAGAGACAACCATTCGTTGGAAAGGTCTTTCTGAGGGCTATAACTCTCATGTTCAGCCCAAGAACTAAAAGTGCCCAGATCATAGCTTAAATCGAGCACGAATTCTAATGCATACAAAAAATATATTCCTACACACATCTTAAAGTTAAACGAACGACATCAGGTCGTCTTCTTCTTCTAGTCATTCCTACAAAATTACAATCAGCACTTCCTCCTCCCTTATTCACCCTCAATATACCACCATTCTTCAAGAAACCAAGTCCATCGCCTTCATAATGAAGAGAGGAGAGGTTGAAGACAATAAAACCCTAAGACAAAGGTCCTAGCGTGGTCCCTTCCTAGGAGATCATCATTTCTCAGCAAAGTTAAATGCTTTTGAGCCGACATCTCTCCTATTTCATAACTAAAGATCTAGCGCCATGGGAGAGGGTAGGAAGCTCACCTCATTTCCGGCCATTGACCTCATTATCCTTCTCGGTGGCATGGTTGACTCCCGCGTTAGTATCGTTCTTCACGGAGGAAGAGTTCGATTCCTCCAGAAAAGTCCACCTTCGACAATCTTCGTCGCTTTATGTCGGGATCGATACAGGATCGATTTGACAAAATGAACGATGATGGCTAGGTTTTCTTTCATGTATTTCTTATTATAGTAGGAGATTAGGGATTAGGTCACTTCGCCACGTGTCGCTCCATCATTGGACCACCCATCATCAAATTAAATAAGTGTACAATCCAATATTTGCTGAGTGAGACCTAAAGGCCTAGGACCCCGGGTTTGAGTAGGCTTTAAGCTAATCGGGCAAGGCGAGTATTACGGGAGGAAGGGTTCCCTCCCAGGTCTTGCGGGAGAGTTTACACCCGGGCTGGAGGGAGACCTTCTCCACTCAATGCCATAGTCCCTGACATTGAGTGATGCTTCTCCACTCAAAACCTTAGCCCTTAGTCATTGGTGTTGAGTGATGCTTCTCCACTCAACGCCTTAGCCCTCAGAGTTGGCGTTGAGTGATACTTCTCAACTCAATGCCTTGGTCTTTGGTCCTTAGCGTTGAGTGATGCTTCTCCATTCAACACCATAGACCTCAGAGTTAGTGTTGAGTGATGCTTCTCCACTCAACGGCTTAGTCCTTAGTCCTTGGCATTGAGTGATGCTTCTCCACTCAACGGCTTAGCCCTCAGAGTTGGTGTTGAGTGATGCTTCTCCACTCAACGCCTTAGTCCTTGGCGTTGAGTGATGCTTCTCCACTCAATGTCTTAGCCCTCAAAGTTGGTGTTGAGTGATGCTTCTCCACTCAACACCTTAGACCTTGGCGTTGAGTGATGTTTCTCCACTCAATGCTCTATTCCCTAGAAGCGGAAGGGTTCCTGCCTAGGGCTTGCAGGAAGGTTTGCGCTCGGGTCAGTGGGAAGCCTTCAGGGTTGGCGTTGAGTGGTGCTTCTCCACTCAATGTTATAGTTCTTGGAGTTGAGTGATGCTTTTCCACTCAATGCCACAGTCCCTGGTGTTGAGTGATGCTTCTCCACTAAATGGCATAGTAGGGTCTATAAATAAATTTACTTGGATGCCCTTAGAGGTCTGCATTTAGCTCTTTATAACAATGGAGTTTGGCTTTTATCAGACCATTTTGGGCTGCATATAGTCTTTTTTAACAGTGGAATTACGTTGTTTCTAGACCAGATACTGGAAATCTATAAATAGATCCACAGGGTACCTCAGAAGGTTAGCTTTCTCATTCTCAACTCCAGCGCTTTCTGAGGTATCCTTAGCTTAGCACTTGGCTAAGGAGGTGAAGTGCTCTGAGATCTTCCGGGTTAGTAGAGGGACCTCTGTGTTACAACCTAGGGTCAATTTCTTTGTTCCTTGTGTCTGGTCAGGTGCCTAAGCTTGGGAGAAGTAGGTGTTAGCTATACCCCAGGGTCTGAATTCTCGTTTGGGCCAGTTTTTGGTTCCAACATTTCTGGTGCGGTGAGCGTGGACAGTAGCTGATTCAAGAAAATCTCAGGCTTAGTCTCATGGATAGAAGTGAGGAGGAAGGAGCCGGCTTAGGAGGTTCTCTACCGCAAGCTAGTGGGGTGACGATGGGTATACTGGAAGACTTCAGATGGGAAGTCTTGTACACCATCCACTTGGCGATCTCAGCAAGGAGTGAGTGGGCGATGCCTCAGGTTCCAGTGGTTGCCGCTCCGTCATTAGGTGAGAATGCTCACGGGCAGCATCCCAGAAAGGAGGTTCTGGCAAAGGTTGGTAAGAGGAATGTCGCTGGACGGGAGCTCTTACCCTGGCAGGCTAGCGCTGAGGGGCTCAACGAGCCGAGATCCCAAGATGTACCCTCTCGGCAGGTGGTGGGCGGAAGCAATTTTAGAGAGATGATCATCTATACCCCAGTTCCAGACGGGTTTTGAGAGCCCGACATGTCATACTACATAGGCAGAGACGACCACGTGCAAGATGTGCAATGGTTCAAGGATGTCATTTTCATAAGGCAGATGTCAGATACCTTCAAGTGTCGGTTCTTTGCCATCACTCTGAAGGAGAAGGAGAGGGACTGGTTTCATCAACTCCTTGCAAGCTCTATTTACTACTTTGAAGATTTAAGTCGAGGTTCTTGTTGAGGTTCTCGACGTCAAAGAAGAGGAAGAAGTTGGCGGAGTTCTTATTTTCCATCAAGCAAAGGAAGGAGGAAACGCTGGGATGCTATGTTGATAGGTTCCAGAAGGAGATTCTGTAGGTCCAGTAGATGCTGAGGTACACCGTGATGCTCACCTTCACCCTCGGTTTAAGGTCGAGTTTCTTTAGCATATACCTGAAGAGAGTACCCCCCCACCCACCCACCCTCTCTTTTGAGGAGCTGATGGAGAGGGCGACAAAGGAGATAGAGATCGAGGCGGCCAACCCGGTGTTTTCGAAGAAGTTGGCCAAGTTGGCGGAGGAGGATATGAAGGATCCAGGAGCAGGTAGGTAGAGAGAGCAGAGAGAGGAGAGGAGGGGAGAGGAACCCAGAGGTCGGGGGCATCAAGGGCAACATCCAAGTTGGAGTCAGCGGGAGACGAACAACCGGTTGGGTTGGAGGCCCCAAGAACGACATCCCCATGGGCATGGGGAGGCTTCCAAGGCAGGGATAACTTCCGTGAGCAAGGAAGGTTCAATCAGCCGGCATGGAGGCAGGGGTAGGGTGCCCCCCTCCCGCAACAGCAGGAGGTAATGGAGATCACCTGAGGTAGAGGAGGAAGGAGGGGAGCTCGAGGAGGAGCGAGGAGAAGGGAGGGTAGGGTGGCGTTTCCTTTCTATGACTTCCATCAGGAGTAAGGTCACACGACGGCCACCTGCCTAGAGTTTCTAGAGATTATGGAGGCCAGGGGGCAGGTGAGGTAGCAGCCGCCCGTGAGGATTAAAGAAGTTCTACTTGGGGGAGAGGATAGGTGTGGTGACAGGGCAGATGAGGGGGCCCGAGAACGGATCAGAGTGATCCATGGGGGAGTTGGGATTGAATCCACTTGTAAGGGGAGTTTCCAGACCATGTACCGAAGGAGCGTCACCTCGACCTCCCAGGCTCCCCCCCCCCCCCCCCCACCCCGAGGAAAAAAAATCACTTTTTCATTAAAGGACATTCCCGACTACGAAGAACCGTTTTGTGACGCCTTAGTGATCCGAATGACGAAGAGAATTTCACCATCTCCCGGATTCTGATGTACAATGGAAGCTTTATGAACGTGATCTTTAAGAAGGCATTCGATGAGATGAAGGTGGAGGCCCAGAGGTTTCAGGCCTCAAACGGGCTGTTGTTCGGGTTCTCGGGGGAGAGGAAGGAAGTTGAGGGGGAGTGGGAATGCACGTGAAGTTGGGGGGAGTTTCAAGAAACTGTCGGTTTGTCATCATTGATGCTCCGAGCAGCTACAACACCATTGTTGGGCTGCCCCTCATCAGTGCTTTCTGTTACATCCCCTCCACATTTCATCAATGTATCAAGTTTAGTAGTTGAGGGGTCCAAGTTAGGGTCAGAGGGGATCTGAAGGTGGGGAGACAGTTCTATGTAACTACTGTCAACTCTATAGCCTGGATGGCAGGGCGGATGAGTTAGAGAAGGAGATGTCGGCGCGGGAGGAAGCTGTAGAGGAGGGAGAAGCAATCCTAAGAGTGGCTGGAGAGAGAGCTGCAGAGGAGCAAGAAGAGTGAGAAGCTGTGGTGGAGGCCCAGGGAGGCGGAGAAGTGGAGTGGCAGGAGAGCCCGCTAAAGGCGATGGAGATTGAAGAATTTGGAGGGGAGGGAGAGTTTGGGAAAGAGGAGGTGTCGAGTAGCGACGGAGAGCAGTCCAGGTTGGAGCCAGTGGAGGAGGTCATGGAGATAGAGGTCTTCACCAAGGCAGGGAAGGTGGAGAAGGTGCAGATCAGCGGCCTCTTGAGTCCTAAAGATCAGGAGAGGATGTGGGAGTGCATCCAAAGGAACGCCGACATCTTTGCTTGGAGCGCGATAGACAGGCTGGGCATCGATGCGGACGTGGAGTGCCACCATCTAAATCTCGACCCCATAATGCGTTCCATCTGCCAGAAGATGAGGACCATCTCCATAAAGCTTGAGGAGCCCATCCGCGAGGAGGTCAAGAAGCTTCTTGACACAGGATTCATCTCGTAGATCAAGTATCCAGGCTGTGTATCCAATATGGTAATGGTAAAGAAGGGATAAGGGAAGTGGTGTATGTGCGTAGACTTTTCTTTTTTAGATATATCATGCCCTAAGGATTGCTACCCCCTGCCTAGTATCGACGCGTTGGTTGATTCAGCTATCGGTTTTTCAATTATGTGTTTTTTGGATGCTTTTTTAGGTTACCATCAGATTCGCATGCATTCCTCCCAATGTCAAGGATGTCTCCTTCATCAAGAGGGAGTGATGCTTCAGTTATAAGATGATGCCCTTCAGGCTAAAGAACGCGGGGGCTACTTACCAACGCATGATGGACCGGGTCTTCCAAAGCCATAGGGGTAGAAATCTGGAGGTTTATGTAGATGATCTCATGGTGAAGAGAAGGGATGTGGGTTCACATCTATTCGACTTGGAAGAGAAAGTCGCCACCCTGAGAAAGTTTAAGATGAGGCTCAATACCTTGAAGTCTGTCTTTAGGGCAAGCTGGGGAAATTTCCTTAGTCTCCTCCTCACCCCAGCAGGGGTGGAGCCTAGCCCAGATAAGGTGAAGGATATCATGGAACTAGAGTCGCCATGCAACGCTAAGGAGGTTCAGCGTCTGACGCATAAACTCACTGGGTGATGAGTCCAATTTATATAGGGTTTTTCGTACTCATCTAGGTTAGTTTTCACGCATTTGCACTTCACTTTTAGTACTATATCGTTCATATTTCTTCTAGTTTTATTTCCACATGAAGTGTACATTTTGTCCCAAGGGTGTGCAATTGCACATTCTATTGTCGGGGGTAAGCGCTTGGTGCTCCCCGTTGCTCTTTCTGTTGATGTTGTTTGTATTTTGTTGTTGGGAGCTTGTGCTCCAGCCTGGTTGCATTATTGAGCAGGTGGTCGGGATGTCCCTAAATCCATTTTCAATTCTGTATAAAATGCACGGTCTTGCACTTTTCTTCGCGCATGGTTTCAGTGCAATCGTGCGTTTCACACAGCAATTCTGAATACATCTGTTTCTACTCGTGCGTTTTGTTCCCGCACGGTTTCGACCAAACCGTGCAAGAAGGAATCACACGGCCTGCGCCTTTTGCCTAGCTTTCCAGTGCTCTGTGGTTAATCGTGTGTTTCCTTCACACACGGGCAACAGCGCCCGTGCGCAAGTAAAACGCACGGTTCCACTGTTTTCTCCTGCATTCCTGCGCTCTGTCGTCACCCGTGCAAATTACTTCACGCATGGGCGGAATCGCCCGTGCGCGAGTAAAACACACGGGTCAATGCTTCTTCTTCCTCAACCTTATCTGCGCGTGAATATCGCACGGTTCATGCACGGTCGTGCGACAGACCGTGCGTGGCCAATTTTCTGATCTTTTTCTATTTAAGCGCAGATTTTTCACAGTTTTCGGACAACTCGATTCCAGCCATTTCCTCCGCCGTTTTAGGGCAAAGTTTCACCCTTCCACCTCCGCCCTTCATCTTCCACCAAGGGGAGAAGCTCCGGCCATGCTCGCGAAGCATATACCTCACTGTTGCATGCTCTCGGCCTTCTCCATCATATCTTGAGCTCCATTTCATGGTTTGATGCCATAGCCAAAAAGAAAAGGAAAGCTTGCAACTTTCTTCCGGATCGTGACACGAAGAAGACGGGTTCATTGGGAGTTAGTGACAGCCTCCTCTACCCCGGACGTACTTGAGGACTGAGCTTGGATGCGGATTGACAACCCCGCGATTCCTTCCACAATCCCTCGACGAGCCTTCGGATTCGGTTATTCTCTTGCCTTGTTCTTGTTTTCTTGCTGAATATTGGTGTTTAAATCTATTTTTTGATGATGTGCTCTTAGTTGTAAACATTATTAGTTTCATGTCTATGTGAACTTGTATTGTTTATGATTAAGTTGCTTGAGTTGCGCCATCCTTCCATCCGCCATCCATCTGTTCTTGTCGTTCTAGCAATTGCTAGAAGCGTGCGCAGCGACGAGATGCTTACGACCCTCAAATTCTGGTTCTTACGCTTGCCTACTCGTCCATCCGCCTAGCGATTCGGTGTATAGCGGCCAGTGTAGTCTTCCATCCCGCCTGGCGAAGCATCGCATAGTGGCGTTGCATAGGAGTAGTTGTTAGTGTTTTGCTTTATTTTATCGCAACCATAAAATCCCCCATAGTTAACTCCGACCTAAGGACTTCAATCTCAAGTACTCCTCGATATTAACTCCCCCCTTACTGTGTTCCTTGAAGAGATCGATACTTCGGAAAGCCACCCATTTTATATTACTTGTGCGACCGGTACACTTGTCATTCAAACGCATCAAGTTTTTGGCGTCGTTGCTGGGGAACACAGTCGTGTGAGTTTTTGGAGAGGGAGATAGGAGATAGAAGCCCTTTTCCATTTGTATATTTCATGTTTCTTCTTTGTTTTAGTTTTTAGAATCTGTTTCTTGTTTTTATTTGTTCCTCTTCTAGTTTTAATTTTTTTCTGTAACAGGTTTTCTTATTCTTTTATCCGTGGTGTGTAGTTAATTGTTGCTTAGAAACTTTCTGTTGGTGAATTCTTCTTGTTGCACCATGTATTCTTATACGAATATCCGTTGACGATGGTGCGGGGATTATAGGCATGGTAGTGATGAGTGCCCCACTGAAGATTGGGAGCATAATTATCGTGGTTATGTGTATGGAGCACCGTCTTCCTATGATACTTCATACACCCAACCCAGGTCTTAAGGTCACTCCTCTTCTATCCATTCATCTTTTTATTATTCCTCTCCGGTCCCACCTGGACCGAGGAGTAATGGAAAACGATGTTTATATTGTCATAGCACCGACCATGTGTTGAAAGATTGCGCAGAATTTCAGCGGGAGTTGGAGGAGGATGAAGAACCGGGTATCTGATTCACTCTATCACCCTCTCAAATGGCCGCTCCTTCTGATTCTGATGATATATTCGCAGCACCACCTTGTCTATGGGGGACTGCTGTAGATATGCCCATCGGACTTTCTGGTGATCGGTGTGAGGACAATTTGGCGTCGTCTCTCCCCATGCACTCTTCCCCTCTTGTTGATTCACCCCCAGAGGAACCAACACATATTTTCTCTGATGTTGTTGTTCCTTCGCTTTCTTTGCAAGAATTATCTATCCTTATTTTTAGTGAGTTGGTTGATGACGTTAGGCCTGATTGCGATTCTTAGCCTGAGGTTGAGCCCATGTGTGACGAGGACGTTATTCTCATCAATGGAGAGTATTACATCTTGGAACATGTGGATGCACCGAGGTGTGTTGATGAGGAGATCCTCTCTGATGAGGAAGTTCCCACTTCCTTGTTGGATGAGGAGGTCCAAACCACCACCGAGGACCTCCTATTCTTAGATTCCCCTCGTCATGGCTCAAATGACACTGATAGTGATCTATGTCTGGATCCTGCTGGGATTGAGCCCGGGACCACTCCCCCTATTTCTGATTATTTTAGTTCTTCTTCTCCTTTATTTCTTGATCCACCTTCTTTATCTAAGCCTGGGCAGGTTGAGTCTTCGCAGGTGCTTCAGGAGGACTTGGAGCTTTCAGCTCGAGTCGTGGATGAGTGCATCCTCTTTCGTGAGGATGTTGATTCCTCCTCAGTTGTGGAAGCTCCATTCATTGTTTTCTCTTCCTATTGTCTCCCTGTAGACGATGCCTTGTTAGGCAAGGATATTTTTTTGGTGAGATGAGTGAGGACCAGCGCTCCTCCTCTTCTTACTTCCTATTTCCTCTACTTGGGTTGTACAGGTATTATTATTTAGGTAGAGGTGTAACTGTTTTATAGCCGTATCGGTACCTGTTACCGTAACGAATATTGGAACAGTTACCCGTGCATTTTTCTTTTCATAGGCCAATTAGCTAGAACCTTTTCCTTAGCCGAATAAGTCGTGCTGGGATGACAGTAACCCCAGTACTTATCTTTCATTTTCTGCATTTTTATTTTTTATGTCTATCTTAGTTTAGTATTTCTTTGTATTTTGTATATTTTTCTTTGTTTTTGCGGAGCTCCCCCCTGCAGGTATTCATGGCAAACTCGTTTTGGCGTGCTTGTGATTCTTCGTATGGCGGAGTTACTTCTGTTTTTCACGCGTCTTCTGGTATGCTCACTAGCTGAGCATTGGGTAACCTCTTCCCTTGTCTTTTTCTGATATACATTTATATATCATGTGCTGAGTAGTTTAGTTTAAGTCTGGGGGAGAGACATTATTAGTTACCTTTTGCACGCGCACATTTCATGTGCATACTAGAAGCTTCTATATTTTTATTTTAATTAGTTCATTGCATCGCACATCACTACACCCCCATGAGCGCGTGCTTAACTTTTTGCGTACTGCGAATTAAACTCATTTCTTTGTTAGATTCGGGAAAATTATGGTGCTGGCTTAGTATTGTGAGATGGAGTAAAATGTTGACCTTGCTGTGCTCCTAGTCAATTGGCCTCGTCTCGTGTAGAAATTTTAATAGAATTAATTTTTTTGTATGCTTATAGTTTTATATTTTTCTATGTGCATAAAATACTTTTTATTCTACTCAAAAGTTAGTGAATCCAGTGTGAATCAAACGGTAGTGTAGGGATGTGTGTAGCCATCACTAGACTCGTTTTGCTCGAGTCAGGAGGAAGGATTATCTTTCTCGGTGGATAAGAACTTGCCCCAAGCTACTCTCGAAGCATTGGTGCATGGTTAGTCTAGCGTGAGTGTGATGAAGGCCATCATTTTGGCCCGGTTGAGCTTTGTACCATTCCTAACGTCGTATCCTCGCTAAGCCCCATTGTGCCTACCCATTCTTTTGATTCAGCTCCACCATTATTACACCAAAGCCTCATAGCCGATCCTAGTCGCACACCCAAGTCGAGCTTTAGTGTTTTATATTATCATTTTGGGGTGTTGATGTGGTGATATTACATGTGAATATGTGGATGTTCTCCAATGTTTATATTTGCTGAAATTGTAGAAATAAAAAGATATATATATATATATATATATATATATATATATATATATATATATATATATATATATATATATATATATATATATGAAAAAGAAAAGTGAAAAGAAAAAGTTTGATTGAAAATCCTTTTGGAGGTGTGATTATATTTGGAGTAGGCGGTGCACATTCCCATATGTTAAAAGTTAAGTCTGGGGGTGTGGTGTACCCACATGTATTTTGGATTAGCAGATGGATTATCTTTTTATGATAGCTCATTTGGGTTAGGTGCATAGCCTTCCTGTTTATCTTTGTTTTCCTCACCGTAACCCAAGCCCCACGATTATCCTAAAGTCCTACGGATTCACGCTTGGGTCGAACTAGTGCCGCGGAGAGAGTGTGAACGGGCAAGCGTATGGTACCCGACATTGGTGGATTCCTTTGGAGGTGATCCTGAGCCCTGGTCTTTGGCAAAGCTCACCTTAGTGGCATGCCTACTTTCTTCCTATGGGTGACCGGATGATTCACCGTGATTCCATTTTTGAGTAATAATAAAATTTTGATACGCATTGTGAAAAGTATAAACTATTTTGTATACTTCAAAATTTCTTCTATTATATTTGTACGCGTAGGAGAATGCGACTTCGCATAGTACTATGTATCGCAATTTCCTTGTTAGCTAAATCATTTTCCCTATCTGCATAGATCTTGTTTGCTCGGGAAGCGCAAATAGGTAAGTCTGGGGGTGTGATGAGCCCAATTTATATAGGGTTTTTCGTACTCATCTGGGTTAGTTTTCACGCATTTGCACTTCACTTTTAGTTCTATATCGTTCATATTTCTTCTAACTTTATTTCCACATGAAGTGCACATTTTGGCCCAAGGGTGTGCATTTGCGCATTCTGTTGTCGGGGGGTAAGCGCCTGGTGCTCCCCGTTGCTCTTTCTGTTGATGTTGTTTGTATTTTGTTGTTGGGAGCTTGTGCTCCAGCCTAGTTGCATTGTTGAGCAGGTGGTCGGGATGTCCCGAATTCCATTTTCAATTCTGTGTAAAACGCACGGTCGTGCGCTTTTCTTCACGCACGGTTTCAGTGCAATCATGTGTTTCAAACAGCAATTCTGAAGACATCTGTTTCTACTCGTGTGTTTTGTTCCCACACGGTTTCGACCAAACTGTACGAGAAGGAATCGCACGGCCTGCGCCTTTTGCCTAGATTTCCAGTGCTCTGTGGTTAATCGTGTGTTTCCTTCACGCATGGGCAACAACGCCCGTACACAAGTAAAATGCACGGTTCCATTGTCTCCTCCTGTATTCCTGAGCTCTGTCGTCACTCATGAGAATTACTTCACGCAGGGGCGAAATCTCCCATGCGCGAGTAAAACATGCGAGTCAACGCTTCTTCTTCCTCAACCTTATCTGCGTGCGAATATCGCACGGTTCACGCACGGTCGTGCGACAGACCGTGTGTGACCAATTTTCTGATCTTTTTCTATTTAAGCGCAGATTTTTCACATTTTTCGGACAACTCGATTCCAGCTATTTCCTCCGCTGTTTTAGGGCAAAGTCCTGCCCTTCCATATCCACCCTTCATATTCCACCAAGGGGAGAAGCTCCGGCCATGCTCGCGAAGCATATAACTCACCGGTGCTTGCTCTCAGCCTTCTCCATCATATCTTGAACTCCATTTCATGGTTTGATGCCATAGCCAAGAAGCAAAGGAAAGCTTGCAACTTTCTTCTGGATCATGACTTGAAGAAGATGGGTTCATTGGGAGTTAGTGACAACCTCCTCTACCCCTAACATACTTGAGGACCAAGCTTGGACATGGATTGACAACCCGATGATTCCTTCTGCGACCCCTCGACGAGCCTTCGGATTCGGTTGATCTCTTGCCTTGTTCTTGTTTTCTTGCTGAATATTGGTGCTTAAATCTAATTTTGTTGATGATGTGCTCTTAGTCGTAAATATTATTAGTTTCATGTCTATGTGAACTTGTATTGTTTATGCTTAAGTTGCTTGAGTTACGACATCCTTCCATCCGCCATCCATCCGTTCTTGCCGTTCTAGCAATTGCTAGAAGCGTGCACAGCGACGAGGTGTGATCCGCGCGAAGACCGACTCTAAATTATCTGGGGAGCACGGCGGGTCCGGATTACGTGCGGCGAATCATAGGCAAGTGCACCTATCGCAAGTAATACAGGATATTCAGGAGAATATCCAGATCGTAAATTTCTCAGGAACGGGTTGATTATCCCTACTGTTCTGAAAGCACTTTTATTTTACCTAAATATTAAAGTTGTTGATTTTAACTAGAGAGCAAAAAAATTTAGGAGTAGAGTCGAACAAGAGATAACACTCGGTATCAAATTACGTTAGGATTAAAAATAGATTTGAATAACTAGAGATCTAAGGTTTCAATTTAATTAAAGCGGAAACTTGGCCGTGGAGGTTAAAAAAGAATGAGCTCACATAGCTCTAGGAATGCCGCTCACCGGGACATTAAGGCTATTCGACCAGGCTCTCGTCCGATGAAGGAATCCTCTTAACGCACGCAGTATGCTAAGAACCTCGTTATTGGGTGGGGAATCCAATCTGGTAGAGTTAGCGTGCCTCCTCTCTCGAGGGTTAGTGCGGAACTCTCTTTACCCAGGGGTGATCAGTCCATACGTATGGCCTCTCGGCTAGCTAGCATATGGATAACGGAAATAGAGCCCACACATCGATATGTGGTCCTACGGGTCGTTAACCCATGGTAAACCTTAAGTTTTTTAATTAAATAGAAAAATAAGACCTTTAGTTATTTAAATCATTTTATATCTCAATGCTCTTCGATACCGAGTGCTAAAAGCGATTAGCCACTCATCGGAATGGGGATGGATTATGAGTTTGGTTAGGCGTGCGTTCTAAACTATTGGTTGAAAGGTTACAAAAAAAATAAGAAGAAAAAAATAAGATAACCTAATATTAGATAAAGAAAAGCTACTATAAGAAATAAGAACACACACACTCAACCAAACATTTAATAAAGAAACAAAAACTAAGTTACAAGAAAGGGAAAATTCCATAATTGAAATGTCAAGTCCTACTCAAACGAGTAGGCAGTAAATTAAAGCTGAAAATTGCAAGTCCTACTCAAATGAGTAGTTCTGAAATGAAAGCGAGTCCTACTCAAACGAGTAGGAGAAACTAAATGCACACACAAGCACTCTACTGAAAATAAAACACACACACACACACATACTCGATAGAAATGAAAACGCACACACACTGCAGAAAGTAAAAATGCACACACACAAATCCTACTCAAATAAGTAGATGAAAAATTAAAGTGACTCCTACTCAAATGAGTAGGAGAAAATAAATGCAACACACGCACTCACTCTACAGAAAGTAAATACTCACACACACAAATCCTACTCAAATGAGTAGGTGAAAAATAAAGACGCGTCATTTAACTCTTAACGAGTAGGCGAAAATAAATGCGAGTACAAGTCCTACTCAAATATTTACAGGGAAATAAAGATCTGTCATTTAACTCTTAATGAGTAGGCGGAAATAAATGCGAGTACAAGTCCTACTCAAATATTTACAGGGAAATAAAGACCTGTCATTTAACTCTTAACGAGTAGGCGGAGATAAATGCAACATACGCACGCACTATTCAGAAAGTAAATACTCACGCACTCGATATAGGTAAACACACACACACTTGCATAAATGAAATACACACACACACTTTACTGAATTGAAAGAAAGCGATAAAAATTATCTCATACACGCAAGCACTCAGGCGAAAAAAAAACAAAGTTATTGAAAAATTAAAACAACTACATTTCTACCTCTATAATGCGGTAGAAATGCATAAAAAGACCAAATAAAAATCGTTTGAGTAGAGAGTTTTCAAATTAAAGTGAGAAAAGCAAGTGCCTGAAAAATTAAAACGTTTACATTTTTACCGTTAGATTTTAATAGAAATGCATAAAAAGTAAAAATAATAATTGTTTGAGCAAAAATCTTTTTAAGTAATTGCTAAAATCAAAGTAGTTGAAAAATTTAGTAAACGCATGATCCATTCTTATATCTTTGTAAAAGAGTTTAAAATGTGTAAGAAAATTAAAAAGAAGCAAAAAATGAAAGTAAAATCCTAAGTCTAACAAATTCTTAAAGAATATGATAAGAAAATGGCTATAATAACGGCTAGAAATTTTGAGAAAAATAAAAGTAAGGCAAACAGTTTTTCAGTTTGAAGCATAAATTCCGCAAAAATGAGCTCGTACATGCACACATGCATATAAAAATGAAAACAAAAAATACATAAGATTGATGAAAAGGAGGCATTCAGAGACATTCCAGAGCATTGTAATGATGAAAAAAATAATGATTTTATTAACCAAAAAAGGTTGATTGCAAAAGCTTAAACAAACAAACTTAAAAAGAAGGGGGGAGGTTCCTTACATAGCACTAAAATAGCAACCGGCAGCAGCCCTTAACACCAAAATGGTTCAAAATTCAGAACCCTTAAACCTTACAGCAAGGGCCTATTTATAGGGAAAAAATTCTAAGTACACACCCTCCGACACGGGCATGTCGGGGGGCGTGTCAGCACTATTCCTGAGCTGATCCGTCGATTTGATGTCCAAGTTGACTTCGGGGCAGTCCACGTGGAAGTCATGCCCTTGGTCACGGGCATGACAGTGGGCGTGTCGGGGAGGTAGAACTGGGCACGGGTTGCGTCAAAAGTCACCGGCGGCGGTTTGTCGGGCCAGGTGGAGGAGTCACGCCCTACGATACGGGCGTGATGAGGGGCGTGTCGGGTTGGGTCGACGAACGTCGAGCAGAAAATCATCGAGCTGGAGTGACACGGGCTTGGGTCACGGGTCGTGTCAAATGACACGGGTGTATGGCCGGCGTGTCATGCTTTTTCTTCGGAAAATTACTGATTTCATGAGAATTTGAAAATCTCGCCTAGGTCACGGGCGTGACCTAAAGTACACGGGCGTGTACTTGCTTTTTTTGGCAATTTTCTGCAAATTTTTAGGACATCAAAATAAACTTAAGTTAGTACAATTTTTACAAAAAGAAAGCAATTTATTAAATAAAACTAACTAACAAAGACAAAATTAAACTAAAATGACATAATAAAAATACTATAAAATAGGTATATTTACAACTCATCAAATACCCCCATACTTAAGCTTTTGCTATTCCAGGACAAAAGTTTGAGGTGAACTTATAAGGAATAAAAAAACTCTAAGTTTAGCTACCGCTTAATTAAATATAGGAGAGATCTAAATTAACATACGGGGTGTAAAGTTAAGTACTAAAATTATGTAGATGATTTAAATAGCGCAAAAGTTTTGGCCAAAAGACCTCTTGATGTAATCAAATAAAAAGCAATAATTATAATGGTTAGATTAACAAAAATAGTTTGGAATTATATGAACTTTAGCTTATAGGAGTTTTACTGGATATAATGCAATTTATAAATTATGCTCTCAAAAAGATTTTTGAATTAATTCTAGAATCATGAAATTGGCTAGGGGGTGATGTTGTTTTATGAAGAGGGTTTGGATTTTGAGGTGAGGTAATTTTTTCTCGAACCTCCATATTTTTTTTGTGGATTATTAAGAAAATGAAATCTTATTTTCCTAATATCATTTTTTTCTTTTTCAACTTCATAATAATAAAATTAACCCAATGTATATGAGTAGAAGTAATGAATTTTATCCTCTTACTCCGTAACATATAATCTTTTAAAATTATTGGATGCCTATGTTTACGGAACGAAATCTTATTCTCATTGACATAGGATCTTTTAAGGATAAAAAGTTTATCATGCCACGTAAGTCATGATAAAGAAGGGGAGAAAAGAAAAATAGATTTTTAATTAAAAAATTCGTTTGAGAGCAACCTTAATAAATTGTATGTTCCAATTTTCTAGAAAGTTAAAAGTAAACATAATTGAATTCTATAGTCATTATTTTCTAACATAATATTCGTTCTCCTATCAATGAGAAATTAAAAGTAGTGCCTAAAACGAGTTCGCTATTTTTAACAAAGCATAATGAATTCTTTAAAACTTAACCCCGGATATTTTAATTTTTCAATCAATAATTAGCAAACGAATAACAAACACAGAATTAATAAAATTCACATATAAATAAACTCAAAACAAAATTTTGGATAGCAAGAAAATTAAGAAATGGATTATTTGATTTATTTGTTTCAAAAATTTTTTTGGATTTTTATAGTTTTTATCATCATTTTTTTGTGTTTTTAATTTATTATCTTTTTTGAATTTTTTTTTTGTTTTACTCTTTTTTTGAATTTTTGACTTATTATCTTTTTTTGTTTTTAAATTTGTTATTATATACATACAGAAAAAAGGCGGTAAGAAATATATATTTACAAAAATATGTACAAAAAAAGGAAAAAGAGAAACGTTAATTATAAAGAAGAAAAAGAAGGAAAGAGGAGAAAGAGAGAAAAGAACAAAAATATTTACAAAAATATGTAAAAAGGTACGTGCATAAAGTATGCACAAAACTATTTACAAAATAAAACTAAATATTTTTTTGAATTTTTGTTTTATAAATTCTTTTTTGGAATTTTTGTTTTATAAAAAGAAAGGAAAAGAAATATTTTTTTTTATTTTATTATTATATAGTTTTTTAGTAAATGTTTTGTTTTTGTTTTTTTTTATTTTTGAAATGCAGAAAGTGAAAGTGCAGAAACTAAAGCACGAAAATACCACATACTTAAGTCCAACATTATCCCCAATGTTGTAACGTAAGTATGCGGAACAAAAAGAAAAGGCAATATGTACGAAGAAAAGAAAGAGAGGGGGGGTAGAAGCTTCCCTAAAAGGAGGTTGGGAAGGAGGAACCCTGAATTATTAAGAAAGTAGCAAAGAAAAAGTAAAGAAATAGCGAAAAAGATAAACATGAGGTGCCTCCGAGGAGCGCTTCGTTTATAGTCGTGTAGCTTGACTATTTTGGTGGTTTATATATCGAGGAGGGTTATGGATTCAAAATTACCGCCCACAGGATCGCATGCTATATATAACTTTAAGCGATGACCGTTCACTTTAAATGAGCCTTTTTCCGGTTAGGAGACGAGTATGGTCCCATATGGCCAAACCTCTTCAACTTTGAAGTGGTCGGACCAACAGGATTTTAGTTTACCGGGAAAAAGCCTAAGTCATGAGTGATATAGAAGGACAAGATCGCCCAGAGAAAAAGTTTTTTGGGGCTTGATTTTTCGATCGTGATAAAACTTAGAACGCTCCTTATAAAACTTATTGCTATCGTAAGCGTTTGCACGTCATTCATCGAGCTCGTTTAGTTGCAGTTTTCTATATTGAGCGGCTGATTTAGCATCGAGATTTAAGAGTTTTAAAGCCCAAAGAGCGCAATATTCTAATTCTACGGGGAGATGACACGCCTTGCCGTAGACTAATCGATACGACGTACAACCAATTGCGGTTTTGTATGCGGTACGATAAGCCCACAACGCATCGTCGAGTTTGATGGACCAATCTTTCCTATTAAGTGAAACGGTTTTCTCTAATATACGCTTAATATCTTGATTAAGTACCTCTACTTGGCCACTAGTTTGCGGGTGGTAGGGGGTGACAAGTTTGTGCGTGACGTCGTATTTAGCTAACGTCTTAGCCATCTGGGTGTTGCAGAAATGCGTCCCCCTATCGTTTACAATAGCGTGAGGTGTGCCGAAGCGGGAAAAAAGTTTTTTAAGAAAAGTAACGATGACTCGCGCATCGTTGGTGGGGAGAGCTTGCCCTTCCGCCCACCTCAATACGTAGTCGACTGCTACTAAAATATAATTATTTTTAAAAGACGGAGGTAGGGGGCCAACGAAATCGATGCCCCATAAATCGAAGACTTCGCATTCTGAAAACAAATTTTGGGACATCTCGTCGCGACGAGAGATGTTACCTGACCGCTGGCAGCTATCGCAAGAGCGCACAAAATATTAAGTGTCTTTGAATAGAGTGGGCCAAAAGAAGCCCGGCTCCAGCGCCTTCCGCGTGGTACGGTTAGCTTGATAATGCCCACCAGCCGGAACCTCGTGGCAGTGCCTAAGTATGTGCGTGCACTCCACACCCGTGACGCATCTTCGGACCGCTTGGTCCGCGCAGATACGAAAAAGAAAAGGGTCCTCCCAAAAGAAATATTTCAAGTCAAAAAAGAATTTCTCCTTTTGCTGGCTCGAAAAGTCTTTGGGGAGCACCCTCGCAACTAAATAGTTTGCAAAATCTGCGAACTAAGGCCGGGAAGACGAACTAGAAGTTATGGCTAGGAGGCGTTCCTCGAGTAATCTATCATTTATGTAAAATTCGATGAGTGCTTCCGCACCGGGATTTTCTAAGCGGGAGAGGTGATCGGCGGCTAAATTTTCCGCCCCCTTCTTATCTCGGTTTTCTAAATCAAATTCTTGCAGGAGGAGGATCCATCGAAGAAGGTGGGGTTTGGCATCCGTTTTTGCTAACAAATATTTTAAGGTGGAGTGTTCGGTAAATACAATAACTTTAGGTAGCATTATATACGAGCGAAACTTATCAAAATCGAAAATGACGGCAAAAAGTTCCTTTTCAGTTGTCGTGTAATTTCCTTATACGGAAGTGAGCGTCTTGCTAGTGTAATAAATAGGATGAAAATATTTGTTTATACGTTGGCCAAGAACGGCACCTACGACAATATCACTAGCATCGCACATAATTTCGAACGGAAGGGTCCAATCGGGCGCCACTAAAATGGGTGAATTGATAAGTTTTTGTTTTATAAAATTAAATGCAGATTCACATTCGCTATCAAAGACAAAATTTGATTCCTTTTCCAAGAGGCGAGTAAGCGGTTTTGTTATTTTCTAAAAATCTTGAATGAAGCGCCTATAAAAGCCCGCGTGGCCTAAGAAACTCCTAATGGATTTAACGTTAGAAGGCGGGGGAAGTTTTTCGATAATTTCAACTTTGGCCTTATCGACCTCCATCCCCTTAGACGAAATCTTATGGCCGAGAATCAAACCTTCTCGAACCATAAAGTTACATTTTTCCCAATTTAAAACAAGATGCATGTCCTCGCATCGCTGAAGGACACGATCCAAATTACGAAGACAGGACGGGAAATAGCTTCCGAAAACAGAGAAGTCATCCGTAAAGACTTCCATAATGTCTCCTACCAGCTCGCCAGAGATTGCCAGCATACATCTTTGAAATGTAGCTAGCACATTGCAGAGGCCAATGACATTCTGCGGTATGCGAAGGTACCAAAAGGGCAGGTAAAAGTTATTTTCTCTTGGTCATCGGGGGAAATGGGGATTTGGAAAACCCCCGATAATCCATCAAGAAAACAAAAATACAGATGACCGGACAAACACTCTAGAATTTGGTGTAGGAAAGGTAGTGGGAAATGATATTTTTGGGTGGCATCGTTTAGTTTTCGGTAATTGATGCACACCCGCCAACCCGTAACAGTACGAGTTGGGATGAGTTCATTATGCTCGTTTTCCACTACGGTAAGACCGCCCTTTTTGGGCACCACGTAACGGGACTAACCCACGTACTGTCCGATATAGGATAAATAATCCCCACATCTAATAATTTAATAATTTCGGCCTTAACAACGTCTTTCATGTTTGGGTTAAGTCGTCGCTGCGGCTGAATGGTTTTGCGGCAATTATCGAGAAGGAAAATCTTATGGGTGCAGAAAGATGGGTTAATCCCTTTAAGATCAGAAATTTGCCACGCAATTGCGTGGCGATGTTTGAGCAAAACTTCCAATAAATCGGAAGTCTCTGAATCACTCAAATGCGAAGAGATGATAACTGGAAGAGTATTATTTTGTCCCAAAAAAGCGTATTTGAGATATTCGGGTAGGGTTTTGAGGTCTAGGATGGGTTGTTCTTCTAGGGAGGTTTTAATTCCTATGCCGTTCTTACCAATTGGTTCGAAAAGCAAGTCTATAGAGGTATCCTCATCGAATTTAAAATTTTCGAGGGCATAGATATCGTCGTTTAAAAATACGGACTCGAAAACGGGAGAAGAACGATCTCCAAAAAAAGGTATCTAAAGAATAACAGAAATCATCGCTCGATGACGAGTCTCCTATGGAGGGATTAATAGAGAAAGTAACTTCGTCATCTCCTACTCGAAGGATGAGACGACCGTTACTTACGTCAATTAATGCGCGAGAGGTGGCGAGAAAAGGGCGATCGAGTATAATTGGTACATCAGTGTCCTCCTCAATGTCCAAGATGACGAAGTCTACCGGAAAGATAAACTTATCAACTCGGACAAGTACGTCCTCCACTACCCCGACGGGAAACTTAACCGAGCGATTTACTAGTTGGATTCGCGTAGTAGGGGCCGGAGTGCCCAAACCTAATTTTTGAAAGAGCGAGAACGACATCAAATTAATGTTCGCGCCTAAATCAGCTAAGACGTATTTTACTAATATATTTCCAAAAAGGCATGGGATAGAAAACCGTCCCGGGTCATTTCTTTTAAGGGGCAATTTATTCGTAAGAGCCGCTGAGCAGTCAGCATTTAGAGAAATATGCAAAATATTTTCTAATTTTTGTTCATTGGAAAGAAGTTGTTTTAAATATTTCGCATATTTAGGCATCTGCGAGATCGCATAGCAAAAGGGAACATTAATATGAGTTTGTTTTAATAATAAAATAAATTTTTTTGTAGTGCGCGTCCTTACGCTCACTATCGAGCTTATGTGGATATGGAAAGGGCATTTTAATAATTTTTTCGTTTAAAATTTGTAAAGGCAACGTAATCAAAGAAGGGAGAAGAGGGGTCGGAGGTGAAATATGTACCTGCGGATCGATCCGTTTTGGATCGATCACCTCCTTTCCGCTACGGAGGGTTATAGCGTTGATGTTATCCCGCGGATTGGGCTCTGTGTTTCCCGGCAGTTCGCCGAGCGCGCGCTCGGACAACATTCGCGCTAGCTGTCGAACCTGGAGTTCTAAGTTTTTTAGCGATGCAGTGATGTTCCTGATATTTGATTCGTTGGAAGCTATATATTTAGAAAACTTTTTCCTCCATCGTGGAGGGTTTTGGAAGAGGGGATGCAGTAGAAATCCAGGCGCGAAATAATTGGGCGGGCGCTGCGCATTATTCGCGTTGCTCCATGAGAAGTTGGGGTGGTTCCTCCAACCCGGATTATAGTTATTGCTATAAGGGTTGTTGTTGGGGTTGAAGGATGGTCGCCCAGCATTTCCCACATAGTCCACGAATTCATTGACGAAGCCGGCATTAGGGGGAATTGCCCAAGGCAGAGTGGTGGAGGCAGCAGACATCTCTGTCACCTTCTTCGTCAGCCTTTCAACTTGAAGGGCTAAGTGGGCAATGGCATCCACTTCGAAGAGGCCGGCTGCCTTCTTGGGACGTCCCCGCGGGACTTTCCATTGGTAGGCGTTCATAGCCATCTCTTCAATAAGAGTTTGGGCAGCCTCGGGGGTCTTATTATTCAAGGTACCCCCGGCAGCCGCATCAATCATTTGACGCGTCTGATAGTTAAGCCCATTGTAAAAGATTTGGACCTGCAACCACGCAGACAGCGCGTGGTGCGGACACTTGCGGAGAAATTTTTTAAAGCGCTCCCAAGTCTCAAAAAGAGACTCGGAATCGTTCTGCACAAACAAAGAAATGTCGGCCCGCAGCTTTGCAGTTTTGGCGGGTGGAAAGTATTTTGTCAAGAATCGTTCCGCAAGCTCGGCCTAGGTGGTGATACATCCTCGTGGGAGGGAATTCGACCACGCCTTAGCTTTGGATCTTAAGGATAATGGAAAAAGGCGCAAACGAATGACGTCATCAATGACGCCATTGATCTTAAAGGTATCACAGATTTCCAAAAAAACTAGACAAATGAACGTTCGGGTCCTCATCTGGCAGTCCATCGAACTACACAGCATTTTGGATCATTTGGATAACGCTCGATTTGATCTAAAAATTATTGTTCGCCACCATCGGGTGAATAATACTGGACCCAACATCGTCCAAATTCGGTCGGGCGTAATATGACATTGTACGCTCGACGGTCGCGTTCGGATTAGGGTCAGACATAGCAACGGCAAAGGGTTCTCCGACGGATTCTTCGGGATCCAAAGAGGGATTTCGGCATTGAGATCGAATACGCGCAAGCGAGCATTCGATCTCAGGATCAAAATCCAAATGTTCGGACTCTGAAGGTTGTCCACGGGTCATACACCCTAAAATATAAAGTAGAAAATTTTTAAGTTTTTTTTTTAGTTTTTAAGAAATATAGGTAAAAGTAATAGACTTCGGATTCGAAATAATAACTCAAAGAGGTTCCCCGACAACGGCGCCAAAAACTTGATGCGCGTGAAGCCCGGCTCTAAATTATCTGGGGAGCACGGCGGGTCCGGATTACGTGCAGCGAATCATAGGCAAGTGCACCTATTGCAAGTAATATAGGATATTTGGGAGAATATCCAGATCGTAAATTTCCCGGGAACGGGTTGATTATCCCTACTGCTCCGAAAGCACTATTATTTGACCTAAATATTAAAGTTGTTGATTTTAACTAGAGAGCAAAAAATAGGAGTAGAGTCGATGAAGAGATAACACTTGATATCGAATTACGTTAGGATTAAAAATAGATTTGAATAACTAGAGATCTAAGGTGTCAATTCAATTAAAGCGGAAACTTGGCCGTGGAGGTTCAAAAAGAATGAGCTCACTTATCTCTAGGGATGTCGCTCACCTGGACATTAAGGCTATTCGACCGGGCTCTCATCCGACGAAGGAATCCTCTTAATGCCCGCAGTATGTTAAGAACCTCGCTATTGGGTGGGGAAACCAATCCAGTAGAGTTAGCGCGCCTCCTCTCTCGAGGGTTAGTGCAGAACTCTCTTTACCCAAGGGTGACCAGTCCATACGCACGGCCTCTCGGCTAGCTAGCGTATGGATAACGGAAATATAGTCCACACATCGATATGTTATCCTACGCGTCGTTAACCCGGGGTAAACCTTAAGTTTTTTAATTAAATAGAAAAATAAGACCTTTAGTTATTTAAATTATTTTGTATCCCAATGCTCTTCGATATTGAGGGCTAAAAGCGATTAGCCACTCATCAAAATGTGAATGACTTATGAGTTTGGTTAGGCGTGCGTTCTAAACTATTCGCTGAAGGGTTACAAAAAATAAGAAGAAAAAAATAAGATAACCTAATATTAGATAAAGAAAAGGTACTAAAAGGAATAAGAACACACACACTCAACCAAACACTTAATAAAGAAACAAAAACTAAGTTACAAAAAAGGGAAAATTGCGTGATTGAAATGGCAAGTCCTACTCAAACGAGTAGGCAGTAAATTAAAGCTGAAAATTGCAAGTCCTACTCAAACGAGTAGGACTGAAATGAAAGCAAGTCCTACTCTAATGAGTGGGAGAAACTAAATGCACACACACGCACTCTACTTGAAATAAAACACACACACACACATACTCGACAAAAATTAAAACGCACACACACTGTCGAAAGTAAAAATGCACACACACAAATCCTACTCAAATGAGTAGATGGAAAATTAAAGCGACTCATACTCAAACGAGTAGGAGAAAATAAATGCAACACACACACTCACTCGACAGAAAGTAAATACTCATACACAAATCCTACTCAAATGAGTAGGTGAAAAATAAAGACACGTCATTTAACTCTTAATGAGTAGGCGAAAATAAATGCGAGTACAAGTCCTACTCAAATATTTACAGGAAAATAAAGACCTGTCATCTAACTCTTAATGAGTAGGAAGAAATAAATGCGAGTACAAGTCCTACTCAAATATTTACAGGGAAATAAGGAACTGTCATTTAACTCTTAACGAGTATGCGGAGATAAATGCAACATACGCACGCACTCTTCAGAAAGTAAATACTCACGCACTCGACATAGGTAAACACACACACACTTGCATAAATGAAATACACACAGACACACTTTACTGAATTGAAAGAAAGCGATAAAAATTATCTCATACACGCACACACTCAGGCGAAAAAAAATAAAAAAAATAAAGTTATTGAAAAATTAAAATAACTGCATTTCTACCGCCAGAATGCGGTAGAAATGCATAAAAAGACATAAAAATTGTTTGAGGAGAGAGTTTTCAAATTAAAGCGAGAAAAGCAAGTGCCTGAAAAATTAAAACGTTTACATTTTTACCGTTAGATTTTGATAGAAATGCATAAAAAGTAAAAATAAAAATTATTTGAGCAAAAATTTTTTAAATAATTGCTAAAATGAAAGTAGTTGAAAAATTTAGTAAACGCATGATCCATTCTTATATCTTTGTAAAAGAGTTTAAAATGTGTAAGAAAGTTAAAAAGAAGTAGAAAATGAAATTAAAATCCTAAGTCTAACCAATTCTTAAAGAATATGATAAGAAAAATAGCTATAATAATGGCTAGAAATTTTGAGAAAAATGAAAGTAAGACAAACAGTTTTTCAGTTTGAAGCATAAATTCCGCAAAAATGAGCTCGTACACGCACACAAGCATATAAAAATGAAAACAAAAAAAATACATAAGATTGATGAAAAGGAGGCATTCAGAGGCATTCCAAAGCATTGTAAGGATGAAAAACCTAACGATTTTATTAACCAAAAAGGTTGATTACAAAAGCTTAAACAAACAAACTTAAAAAGGAGGGGGGGAGGTTCCTTACATATCACTAAAACAGTAACCAGCAACAGCCCTTAACACCAAAATGGTTCAAAATTCGGAACCCTTAAACCTTACAGCAAGGGCCTATTTATAGTAAAAAAAATCTAAGTACACACCCTCCGACATGGGCGTGTCGGGGGGCGTGTCAGCACTATTCCTGAGCTGATCCGTCGATTTGATGTCCAAGTTGACTTCAGGGCAGTCCACGTGGAAGTCACGCCCTTGGTCACGGGCGTGACGGTGGCCGTGTCAGGGAGGTAGAACTGGGCACGGGTTGCGTCAAAAGTCGTCGGCGGCAGTTTGTCGGGCCAGTTGGAGGAGTCACGCCCTACGCCACGGGCATGACGCGGGGCGTGTCGGGTTAGGTCGACGAACGTCGAGTAGAAAATCGTCGAACTGGAGTGACAAAGGCTTGGGTCACGGGCCGTGTCAAATGACACGGGCGTGTGGTCGGGCGTGTCACGCTTTTTCTTCGGAAAATTGCTGATTTCACGGGAATTTGAAGATCACGCCTAGGTCACGATCGTGACCCAAAGTACACGGGCGTGTACATACTTTTTTTGGCAATTTTCTGCAAATTTTTAGGACATCAAAATAAACTTAAGTTAGTACAATTTTTATAAAAAGAAAACAATTTATTAAATAAAACTAACTAACAAAGACAAAATTAAACTAAAATGACATAATAAAAATAATATAAAATAGGTATATTTACAACTCATCAAGGTGCTTACGACCCTCAAATTCTGGTTCTTACGCTTTCCTACTCGTCCATCTGCCTAGCGATTCGGTGCATAGCGGCCCGTGTAGTCTTCCATCCCGCCTGGCGAATCATCGCATAACGGTGTTGCATAAGAGTAGTTGTTAGTGTTTTGCTTTACTTTATCGCAACCATCAAAACCCCCATAGTTAACTCCGACCTAAGGACTTCAATCTCAAGTCCTCCTCGATATTAACTCCCCCCTTACTGTGTTTCATGAAGAGATCGATACTTAGGAAAGCCACCCATTTTATATTACTTGTGCGACCGGTACACTTGTCGTTCAAACGCATCTCTGGGCTAAGTAGGTTTCTCTCCTTGGCAGGGGATAAATGCTCACCTTTCTTCAGGGAGCTGTGGGGAAACCAGAAGTTTGAGTGGACGAAAGAATGCGAGGAGGCTTTCCGGGCATTGAAGGTTCAGCTCTCCCAAGCGCCACTTATTTAGAGCCCGAGGGAGGGGGAGGATCTAGCTCTATACCTCTGAGTAAGGGCAAAGGTTGTAAGCTCTGTCCTGCTTAGGGAAGAGGGGAAGAAGCAGTTACCCATCTATTACATCAGCAGGATCATGAATAAGGCGGAGCTCCGCTACCCCATCTTGGAGAAGTTAGCCTTCTCCCTGTTCACCTCGGCTAGGAAGCTCAGGCCATAATTTCTGGCCCATTCAATCAAGGTAGTGATGGACCATCCCCTTCGCAAGACTTTTGAATGACTGGAGCACTCGGAGAGGTTGGCTAAGTGGTCCATCGAGCTAAGTGAATTTGATATCGATTTTGTGCCACGACTCTCCATTAAGGCATAAGTAGTGGCCGATTTCTTGGTCGACTACGTCGCCAAGGTAGATGGTGAGAAGCCGCCAACGTGGGAGGCTTAGAAGATGTTGGTCGATGGAGCCTCAATGAAGCATTCTCTGGGGGGAGGGGCAGTGTTGGAAAGCCCGCAAGCGGGTCATCATAGAGCAGGCTGTGGTCTTGCGCTTCCCCATCACAAACAATCAGGTGAAGTACGAGGACGTCATAGCAGGGCTGCGACTGACCAAGGAACTCGGGGTACATGGCATGGAAGTGCTCACGGACTCGCTGTATATGGCGTCGCAGATCAGGGGTGAGTACGAGGCTAGGGAGTCTACCCTCATGAAGTACTTGTCCAAGATAAGGGTGATGGTAGGAGGGTTTCAGACATTCTCCATCCAGCATATCCCCAGGGTGGAGAGTGTAGCAGCCGATCGGTTGACCAAGTTTGGGCCCTGGGGTGGGGGAACTTTGACCTAGCTGTTCCAGCCGTCGATGGAGGAGAGAGAGTTGATGGAAGTGGATTGGCGTTCCTCATGGATGGATCCCTTCGTAGCATTTTTGACTACCAGAAAGCTTCTTGATGGGACTAAAGATGTTAAGGGCTTTATGAACAAATCAACACATTACCTCATGCATGAAGGAGGGCTGCATCAGAAGATGTTGTCAGGGCTTCTAAAGCGATGCGTGGAGGAGGAAGAAATCCCGTGGATCCTGGAAGAAGTGAACTCGGGCGAATGCGCTAGTCATTTAGGGGGCAGGACTTTAGAGACAAGGGTGGTCAGACAGGGGTACTTTTGGCCGCCCCTGAGGACGGATATGACAAAATTTGCAAGGAGGTTTCAAAAATGTCAGCACTATGCCCCCCAACTCTTGCCTGCCCAAAGTCTTCGAAGCATCACGGTGTCGTGGCCTTTCGCCATCTGGGGGATGGACTTGCTTGTGCCTTTTATCCCGACAAGTGGGCAGAGAAGGTTTCTTCTAGTGATGATTGATTATTTCTCAAAATGGCTGGAGGTCAAGGAGTTGTCCAACGTAACCTCCCAGGTCATCAGAAATTTTGTATGGGTGGAGATCATCTGTCGACATGGGTTGCCTCAAGCCATCATCGTAGACAATGGACCCCAGTTTGCAAGCGAAGAGTTCATCAACTTCTGCACCTAGCTGGGGATTGACCTCAGGTTCGCCTCTGTTCACCATCCCAGGAGCAGCGACAAGGTAGAGGAGGCTATTAAGATCATAGTCAAGTGTTGGTAAATGAAAGCATTTTTGTTGATAAATGCTTGGTTAAGAGGAAGGAATTTGGATGAGATAAATCTCATGGCCATGAAATATGTTGAATCGTGATCTCAAGTGTTGAATGGGATAATTTGTATAGTCCACTGCTTAGAGTGTGTCTCCCTATGAGTAGCAGTGTAGGATTGGTATGTTGTTCAAGGTGGCTTTCCACCTGTGTTGTTGTTGAACCCTTAAGTGCTTGGGAGCACGAGAATGCGAAAAGGGCGTAAGTTCGTGCGTTTGACCGCAGTGGATTGGTAATGATGATAAGGGACTCAGTGTGGAGCCCTTGAGTGCTTTGAGCACTGGATTGGTAAAAATAAAAAGGGACTCGGTTGGATCACTTTGATGGTTGATGGAAAGGCCATGTGAATTTGCATGCGGTGTGAGTTGACACGTGATGTCATAATCCTAGGTCAAGGACAGTGTGGCGGGTCTACAAGCTCGCCAGTCATCACACCGATGGGAGTTGACAAATAAACTTTTGGGTGGTGGGCCTTGGTCCTCGGTGCTTTTTTTCCCAGGGCACCCTCCATGTCAAGTGGACAGTTGGCCATGGACCTGTCGTGATACGCTCCTATAGGCACCTTCTGTACCACAAAGATAGAACAGTTGGGCTGGGCTCTTGGTGCACATCTACCCGAGACCCCTTCTGATCTGTAGTATGCATGGATCTCCATTGTTGTGTTCTTAGCGTTGAGGCGTACGAGGATATAGGCTTGGTAATGTGGATGCCCTCCTAGTAGTGGAGACGCCCGCTCTACTATCACCGTCTGGCCACGATGGATGACACCTGAGAGGTTAGTTACCTGCCCGAAAAGTGGGAACTACAAGTCTGTGTCGACATAGCAGTGTGTGTGTGTGTGTACATGGGTTAGTCATCGCATTGCATTCATAACATTGCATCGCATTACATACACAAGATCCTTATCATATAAGTTTGTATGTGCACTCTTATATGATGAGTTACTTTACTGTTAAGTACATTTAACTTATAAATCTGTATAAACATTTTTATAAATTAAGTTACTTTCCTGTTGTAGATCTATATACCTTGATGGATGAATATTGCTTGTGTAGAACTACTGGAGTAGAATGTTTATAATGCTGTTATACTTTGTTGTTTTTACTACACATGATATATAGATTCTTCAACTGTTCGTACTACTGTTTACTTATATATATTGTACCTTCTTCTTTTCTCCGCTCGGTGCCTAAGAGTCGTCGTGGGAGCGAATGTGATAGCCACTTAGTCTTTATAACTAACGGTTGCTACGTCTTCATCTTTAGGAGGAAACCTCGTGGATGGAGCTGCAGCAGCAGCAGGTTTTACAGGAGGGCAACCAAGCCAGGGTGATAGGGCCTTATACGACGTTACCTTCGCTGCTGTCTGTTATAGATGTGAGTTTGGAGAGACTCATGTTGAAGCCCTTTGGGCAAAGTTTTTATGTACTCTGATGTTATAGAAGCCGTTGTTGCTTCTTATTATTGTTGTACTCTTTTGGACTTATATACTTGTGTGGATTTTGACTTCTGATTATTCTTTATATTGAGTTGGCATGGATGATATTGATTTTAGCCGGCAGGATAGGCTTCTTGTAGTATTCGTCGACCTATGTGTCGGCGTTACCGCAAGACGGCTGTTCTGGGTATAAGACTCCCCTCGACCGTGTCTTATGTTCGGGAAGGGGTCTTACAGTCGATCTCCTAGGTGAACCAAATGAGCCATTTAACATATCTGAATCATCTCCTAGGAGATAACAGAGATATCCTATGTTTATTTTGCTCTCCTAGGAGATCATTTTGCTCTCTTAGAGCAACTCCAACTGGGCGCTAAATATCCAAAAATGGAGTTGGCGACAATCCAATCGTTCGCTATTTCAGCCTCCAAATTTAGAGCGGGCGGCATTTCCTCTCTCTCCTCAAAAATTAGAGGAGGGGGAGAGGAAATGCAGCACCGCTATTTTATTTTATTTTGTATTTTTTAATTAATTAATTTATGTATTTATAAAACTCTTGTTTAATGTTATAAGTTCTGTAACTGCCAATATAATTGCCAGATACGACATATAATATATCAATAAAATTGTCTTTTTGAGACCTACAAAACGAGACTAATATTGAATATTTTTTAATTATTATTTATCATACAAAAAAGAAGATAAGACGTTTTACTGATTAAAGGCGCACATACAGCAAAATACATTCAAATTAATATGCATAAAATTTTTAAAATTGCATTGTTTCATTGTCATGTAGTTCCCACAAATGTTCATTCAGTGCATCTCAAAGTGTAAAATGTGCATATTTGTCTTTGATCCTTCTATGCCGATTTAGGAACTGACGAAATCTCTCGGCTTCACTTGTGTCCATCTCTTCAACATCTGAGTGGGTGACGTAGTAGAAATATCGACATATTCATTATCATCTCACTAGTCTTCGACAATAATATTATGCATTATAATGCAAGCTATTATGATATCATGAACACATGTTTATCCCAAAAATGACACGACCCCTAAATAATTGCAAATCCTAATTGAAGAACTCCAAATGCTCGTTCTACATCTTTTTGGCATGCTTCTTATATCATTGTGAAGTACTGTTTTTTTATCTCGTGATTGAGAAATAGTTTAAACTAGCGTTGACCATTTCAGATATATTCAATAGGCTACGTAATAACCAACGACATAATTTTCCCCAATATTGTGTAATAAGTAGGAGGCGTAATACCTTGTGCTAAGTTGGTAAATAAATTTGAAGATTGCAGGACATTGATATCATTGTTAGAGCCCGGTATGCCAAAATATGCATGCTATATCTACAAATCATACGATGTTACTGCCTTGAGAATGATTGTTGGTCCACCATGACGTCCTGAATATTGGTCTGCCCATGCTGTTGGACAGTTCTTTTATTGCCAATGCATACAATCTAGACTTCTCAGCATCTTGGAAACCCGCATTCTCACATTTCTATAATAATTTTGTTACATCATTCACATTAAGATATCTCAAATATTCATCTTTGTACACTTGTACAATCGCCCTGCAAAAATCTCTTCAAACATTGAATCGCAGTTGACTCATCAATTTGAATGTATTCATCGCAATTATCAGCTGAAGTTCCATATACCAATATACGAAATGCTGCTGTGATTTTTTGTAAGCTTGATAGTCCAAGTTTACCAACATCATACTTCTTTTGAATGAAAAAATTATCATGCAATTGAACAATAACGACAATATGAAGAAAAAGATTATTTCGCAAGCGAAATCTTCTTCGAAAAAATATTTCCCTATATATGGGATGGTCGAAGAAGTAATCATTTCAAAGTCTAGTGTTACCTTTAATCCTCCACTGGTTGATTACCACGTGGCCAGGTACTGATCCACTGCATCGCGGACATGCATCTTCTTGAAATTGAGCTACAATTATGACATTGCTGGAGGCATACATACGAGCTAAAATTTCATCTTTTTTTTCTCATACATCTATATCCTCTTTCCATTGGAGAAGTGTTTGATCAAATAATTCATCATCTTCAGATGATGAAGATCGCAAATGTGATGACCCTACTCCATAGTTCATTTTTTTTGTATGTGGAAGTATATGTGGTTGACCGGAAGTCGCGTTTATAACGATTATTTTGAAAGTTTATGTAGATGACCAGAAATAGTGTTTATATAGAAGAAGACTAGAGCCCAATGTTGGAATCTTTCTCCAAAGACTTGTTTTTTCCCAGCATTGAATTCTTTCTCCGCTCACACATATCCAGAGCATTTTTTTCCAGCATTGGATTCTTTCTTCACTCACGCCTTTCCTTTGTCTCATCAATCATATCATACATCAATTCCGGAGCCTTGTATTTTTCCAAGTATTAGATTCTTTTTTCACTCACACATTTCTTTTGTCTCATCAATCATGTCATACATCAATTTCAGAGCCTTATTTTTCCCCAGCATTGGATTCTTTCTCCACTCACACCTTTCTTTTGTCTCATCAATCATATCATACATCAATTCTGAAGCCTTGTATTTTCCTCAGCATTGCATTCTTTCTCCACTCACACATCACTTTTATAAGTACCCATCAATCTTTCTCCAAATTAAGCACTAAAGTATTCTTTTAGTTTTCATCATGTTTGCCAACCATGGGCTAGCATTCTCCCCTAAAGAAGATCTAATATTATGTTTTGCTTGGCTTGAGGTCTTAGAAGATCCAGTTATGAGGAGTAATCAAAAAGAGCACAAGCTGTGGGAAATAATCTCAACCACTTTCACAAGACAAGACCTCCTATATGCATAAGATAGAGAACCCCAAAATCTCTCGCATGTCGTTGGTCTTTTTTAGCAAGTAAGGCTAGCAAATTTTGAGGATGCATTTGACAGATTGAGCAACGAAACCCCAACGGTGCATCTGAACTCGATATTATTAGTATTTCTTTGGATTTTAAATATTAAATCCATTAATTAATATGTTATTAAAATAATTTATTTTTTATAGATCAATCAAGAAAAACTTCTGTATAACAACGATTCAAAAGAGAAAAAGGCTTCTTATTTGATCATGTTTGGTGTATTTTGAAATATACAGAGAAGCGAATAAATACTTCTGAATCTGCAAAAGATATGAACTCTCAGAATATTGACATGTCACAGACTTAAATTCTAACCCTCACAGTCAATGGAGAAGTATAAGCTTAAATACATACAACAATGAAATGAATCGTGGTAATACTGGTGAAGAAGAATCTCTGATCTCAACTTCCATTAATCGACCCACTAGAAGAAAGCTAGAAAAGGAGAGGAGAAAATTGAGTTGTTAGAGTTATGATATTGAGGTCCACACTAAAAAAATGAAAAAAATCTTAGAAGTTTTAAAGAGAGGGCAAGAACAACAAGTCAATGATATGTCTTCTATCCAAGAGCTTATGAAGTTAAAAGAAAAAAATGAAAGGAGAAGACTAGAGCTTCAGAGCGCTAAACATGATCATGATATCATGATGCTAGATTTAAATAACATCGAAGGAACTTCAGAGAGACAGTATTTTTGAGCAAAAAAAACAAGTAATTAAGAATAGAAACATTATAAAACTTATATTTGAAGAACCTTCATCACTCGAATGAACTAAATACAGAGTGTTGGGTACATTGGAATACATGTACCTGATTTGAAGAAGCCTCACCCTACTCAATGATATACATCAAAATGTATTTGATGTGTTTTGAGTTTAGTTGTGCAGGTTAAGTATTTGCAGGGAAAGCTGAAAAGTTTCTAAGTCCATGTGTCGACACCCAGAAGAAATGTGTCGACACTTAAGAAGACTTGTGTCGACACCTAGGAAAGTTGTGTCGACACTTGGAGTAATTGTGTCGACACCAGGAATACAGAGTCGACACCAGAAGGAAAGTGTCGACACATACAGGCTGTGTCGACACTCAATGAAGAAATGTCCAGAGAAGCTGTGTCTACACTTAGAAGCAGTGTCGACACCCAGAGGAACTTTGTCGACATCAAAAGTGTCGACACTTGGAGGCTGTGTCGACACTCAGCAAAATTTCAACAAAGTTCAAGTACAAGTGTCGACACTAGGAGGCTGTGTCGACACTCAGCAAACTTCAACAGAGTCTAAGTACAAGTGTCGACACAAAAGAGATGTGTCGACACTCAGCAAAAGAATCAACACAGAAGGCATGTGTCGACACCAAGAAGATGTGTCGACACTTAGCAAGTATCAACAAAAGAAGATGTGTCGACACAAAGGAGTTGTGTCGACACTTACAAGAATTCAACTAAGTACTAAAGAACAAGGAGTTGTGTCGACACACAATATCAGTGTCGACACATGTTGAAGAAGCAGTGTCGAGAAGCAGATTCTACAACACAAGGAGTTGTGTCGACACTATGAAGGCTTGTGTCGACACTTAGTCTACTTGTGTCGACACTTAGTCTATATGTGTCGACACTTAAAGACTGACTGTCTCGACACTTTCAGACAGTTACAGAAAATTCAAGAAGTGACTGGATGACTTGACAGCTGCCATTCCAGCCGGTCTACTGCAACTGTCAGAGCTGTCAGAAAGCTGTTAGAAAACGGATCAGCCAGTCACCATGAAGGAAGCCTATATAAAGGCTTATTCTGTCAACAGAAGATGATGATTAACAACAATCAACTGAAGTGATCAAAAGATCTAAGAAGTTGGAGAGAGAGAGCTCCTTCCAAGAAGACAGCTGTTGAACCAGGCTGTAAAGACAAGTTTCAGATTGAGATCTGATTCTTATGTCAGCAGTGATTGAAGATCAGCTGCATAGAGACTCAACCCTATTGTGTTCTAAATTCAAGAAGCTTTGAAGAAAGCTAAGGGAGGTTGATCTCAGCAAAGTTCTTCCAAGAACTCATCAAGAAACATGTAAACTCTTCTCTCTTATTCTGAGTTATGGGTATATACATTGTAACTTTAATTTCTTGTAGGATCCTAAGTGATCTGAGTTGTAAGCCTGAAATTATAAAGGCTGAGTGGTAGGGCCTGTGTGCCTGAGTGTAGGAGATACTTTTCTCTGAGTGTAGGCCTTGTTGAAGGCTGAGTGTAGGTATTTGTGAAGACTGATTGGTAGGGCTGTGTGCCTGAGTTGTAGGAGTGGGATCACTCTGAGCTGTAGGAACCTAGTTGGGGTTCTGAGTATAAGATCTGAGGATCTGAGGAATAGTGGAGAAGTTTGGCCGAATCTAGTACACTACTAGATAGGCGAAGGGGGAAAGTGGATGTACCCAGACCTTGGGGAACCACTATAAAATCTGTGTGTTCTCTGTGTGTGCCTTATTCTGTGATTGTTGTGTTGTATTGCTGTGAAGAATTGTTTATAATTCTGTGATTCTGCCTAAAAGTTTTAAAAAGATTAAAGTCATCTATTCACCCCCCCCCCCCCCCGCTAGGTGATTAGGTATAATTTCTTTCAAGTGGTATCAGAGTCAGGTTACTCAAAAAGGACATAACTGTCTGAGTAAAAGATCCTATTGGCAGATTCAGTATAATCAAGTGCAGAATCAAGAAAATCAAGAAAATGGGTTCAATAGAGAATCACAAAGAACTTGGATCCATGAAGTTGCCAATCTGTAGAAAGGAGATTTTTGGCATCTAGAAAGAAAGGGTTAGACTATTTATGGAAGCCTCTGACCCTAGAATTTATATTACTGTTAAAGAAGGGTCATATGTGCCAATGAAGGTATCTGTGTTAGATGCAAATCAGAGAACTCCAAAAGACTATTCTGAAATGACCAAGGATGAGATTATTCTGGCCACTATGGACAAGAGGGCTCAGAATATTATTGTGAGTGCAATAGATGATGCCACATTCCAGAATTTGATTCACTGTAAAACATCAAAGAAAATATAAGACACACTGATAGTGTACATGGAGGGCTCTGAAGAAGTTAGACAGGATAGAAAGTCTTTATTAAATCAGGAGTATGAAAGTCTCAGACAAGGCAGGTCTGATAGTATAACAGAATGCTACAAGAAATTCTATAGGATTGTCAATGAGTTGATGTCTTATGGAAGAGAATTCAGCAACTATGAGCTGAATGATAAGTTCTTGAGATCCCTAACTAAAGACTGAGATACTAAGATTTGTGTCATAAGGGAAATGGCCAAATTAGCAGACATTCCTCCTCCAATATTGTTTGGAAAACTGTTATCATATGAGATGCAGTTAATGGTAAGGAAGGAGGAGGAGAAGACTACAAGAATTGAGCACAAATAAAGAGTTATGGCTTTCAAGACAGAAGCCACCAGGAAATATAAAAATAAGTCTCCATCTCCACCTCCAAAAGTTGCTGAGACTGAGACAGATGAGTCAGGAAGCAAGAATTCTGAAAGCAGTGAGAGTGTTGAAGATTTTGCAGCTTTCAGTAGACATTTTCAGAAGTTTCTTAAGAAGAAACAGTGGAGGTCTAAGCCATCCATTTCACAGAAGTCATCAAAGTATGACAGGAGAAAGCCCAAGACAAGTAAAACTACATCTTCAAAGATAGTCTGTTATTGTTGTAACAAACAGAGACATGTTGTTGCTGACTGTCCAGAGAAGAGGAAAGAGTCAACTGATAAGAAGAAGACTCGGATCAAGGGCAAAAAGGAAAGGTCCTTTGTTGTTAAGAAGGACAAAAGTCTGTCTGATATGTCATCTTTAGAATCAGATTAAGAAGCTGAATCTTACATTGGACTGTTTGCTGAAGAAGAGGAAGAGGAGTTCATCCAGTTAATGAACTCTATATATGAGCATGAGGACAATCAGTGCCAGGGACTGATGGCCTTATCAGAAGGAGACAAAATCCAGGATCAGCCTGGACCAAGTCAGGTACAAAATTGTTCTGTTAGTTCAATTTTTAATACTAAGTCAGATTCAGATACATCATCATCAAGTGATGAGAGTGGATCTGAATCTGAAGGAGACATTCATCAATTAATTGATGAATATAGAGTAGTGTTGCAAGTTTTGAAGAAAAGCAAATCCTTGGCCAAGAGTCAGGCTAAGGAGATTGTTAATCTTAAAGTTGCTGCAACAGATTTTGACAAGTTGATTGATCAGAAATTAAATAAAATAGCCAGACTGAAGAACATTACTGTTATTCAGATGGGGACTATAACATTTAAAAATGATCAAATCAGAAATCTGGAGATTAGTCTTCAGAAAGAGAGAGATATTGTTGCAAGGTTTTCTAAACCAAAGTCTATTCTACCTTTGATAGATGAGTTCATTTCTCAAAAAGGTAAAACTGGATTGGGGTTTACTAAACCTGCCAGGACTGTTCAGTCCAAGTCTAAGGGCAAAGCCCAAGTACTTAACAAGAAACCTGCTATAGACAAAACAGCCAGGGTTGTACCTAAACAAAGGTACAACAGATTTGAGTGTCGGTGTTGTGGCAAGATAGGCCACTTTGCCATAGACTGTTGGCACAATTCTAGTGCCAAAGTGTGTAGCAATATACCTGCTAGAAAAGCTACAGGTAGTTTTGTTAAGATGCAAACTAACCAGCACCAAGGACCCAAGAATTCTTTGGGTTCTAAGGTTAACTAATTTGTTTTGCAGGTGAGTCCATGTGGTCATGCCCCAATATGGTACTTGGACAGTGGATGTTCCAGTCACATGACTGGAACTAGGGGATTGCTAAAGGACTATACATCAATCAAGGATGGTCCTAAAGTCACCTTTGGTGGTTCTGAAAAAGGAATCATCAAAGGCTTTGGTAACATTTCTAGCAACATTATTACTATTACTCAAGTGGCTTATATTAAAGGTTTGAAACACAACCTCATTAGTATAAGCAAGCTGAGTGATCTAGGATATGACATCTCATTTGTCAAAAATGGTTGTCATATCAGGAGGTCAAATGATCAAAAGATCATTCTAATAGGTTATAGGAAGAGAAATGTCTATTGTCTAGACATTATGTGTGAGAACAATATTTCTCCTGTGTGTCTTGTAGCTGATGAGAAAGTCTCTCATTGTGTCAAATGGCACAAGAGGCTAGCTCATCTTAACTACAAGACAATTGGCCAACTCTATAGCAAAGAGTTAGTGAGGAAGGGTCCTCAGGTTAAGTGTATTAAAGATGAGATATGCTCAGCTTGTCAAAAGGGCAAGCAGACTAGATCCACCTTTAATAGCATTGAAAACACAGATGCTGTGAGGTGCTTATACCTCTTGCATATGGATCTTTTTGGTCCTATGCCAGTTCACAGCCTAGGTAGGAAGGTCTACACATTTATATTATAGATAACTACTCAAGGTTTTCCTGGGTGTTCTTCCTTAGACAGAAATCTGAAACTCCTAGTATCTTTTATAGTTTTGTCAAACAAATTCAGAATGAGTTAGACAGTACAGTGGTCAAAATAAGAAGTGACCATGGTACTGAATTCCAGTCTGACAGTATGACAAAGCTATGTGAAGAATTTGGGATATTTCAGGAATTTTCTTCACCAAGAACACCTCAGCAAAATGGCATTGCTGAAAGGAAGAATAGAACCTTGATTGAGGCTGGTAGAACCCTATTAAGTGACATATCTCTCCCTGAATATTTCTGGGCTGAGGCAGTTAATACTGCATGCCATGTAATTAATAGGGCTACTATCACCAAGAGCCACAATAAGACCCCCTATGAGATTGTGAAAGGCAGAAAACCAAATCTATCCTATTTCAAGATCTTTGGTTGTAAATGTTATATACTTAACAATGGAAAGTCTTACTTAACCAAGTTTGCTGCCAAATCCCAAGAGGGGATCTTTGTTGGGTACAACAACAATAGTAAGGCTTATAGGGTCTACAACTTGACTACTCAAGTTGTAGAAGAGTTAGTACATGTAGTATTTGATGAAGCTAGACTCATTAACAATGAATTATCTAGAAGTGTTTGCAGCTCCACAGGTGTGACTGAGAAGATGGACAAGCTTACTATTGAAGAAAGTTCTATTGCAAGACAGCAAGTGGATGATAGTGGTTGTTGTCCAGGGGAGTACTAGATACACCTGATGCAGAAGAAGACCAAGGAGTGCAGCAAGTTGAAGAAGCTGAAGAAGTACAACCTGAAGACAGGCTGCCTCCAGCAAATAGACATATAAAAGATCATCCAGCCAATAAAATTATTGGTGATCTCAGACAAGGGGTACAAACAAGGAGCAGAAATCTAAGTTCAGTACTCTACTCCAGCTTTCTATCCCGGGTAGAGCCAAAGAAATTTGAAGAAGCTATCCTAGACCCTCATTGGATTGAGGCAATGCAAGAGGAACTGAACCAGTTCAAAAGATGCAATGTCTGGGAGCTAGTTCCTAAACCCAAGGACCACAACATTATAGGAACTAAGTGGATCTTTAGGAACAAGATGGATGAACATGGAGTGATTATAAAGAACAAAGCAAGACTGGTTGCATAAGGATATAGGCAGGAAGAAGGTATTGACTTTGATCAGACCTTTGCTCCAGTAGCCAGACTAGAGGCAATAAGGATATTCTTGGCCTATGCAACCTATCAAGGGTTTAAAGTATACCAAATGGATGTTAAGTCAGCATTTCTGAATGGAAATCTGAAGGAAGAAGTCTATGTGGAACAGCCATCAGGTTTTGTTGATTCAACTAAACCTAATTATGGTTATAGACTTAGGAAGGCTTCGTATGGGTTAAAACAAGCCCCTAGGGCTTGGTATGAAACCTTGTCTAGTTTCCTCATTGAGAATAAATTCACAAGGGGGAAAATAGACAAGACTCTATTCCTTAGGGAATCCAGAGGCAAGACCATTCTAGTCCAAATATATGTAGATGACATCATATTTGGGTCTACAGAAAATAGTCTTTGCAGAAAATTTGCAAAACTTATGCAAGGACAATTTGAAATGAGCAGTATAGGGGAACTTAAGTTCTTCTTGGGTCTCCAAGTTAGACAGACTGAGAATGGTTTATCCATATGCCAGTCTAAGTTCACCCTAGAATTGATAAGGAAGTATGGTATGGAATCATCCAGCACCATGAAAACTCCTATATGGGGTCAAGTATGTCTCTTAGCAAAGATGATGCAGGGAAACCTGTTGATGAGACTTTGTATAGAGGGATAGTTGCCTCCCTATTGTATTTGACTGCAAGTAGACCAGATATCATGTATGCTACATGTGTCTGTGCTAGGTATCAAGCATGCCCTAAAGAATCTCATTTGACAGCAGTCAAAAGAATTCTGAGATATCTTTAGGGCACTCCTTATCTAGGCCTTTGGTACCCTAGGAATGGAGACTTTGAACTGACAGGTTATTCAGATGCAGATTTTGCAGGCTGTAAGGAAGATAGGAAAAGTACAACTGGAACCTGTCAATTCCTAGGTGGAAGACTGATATCATGGAGTAGCAAGAAACAAACAAGTGTGGTTATCTCCACAGCAGAATCAGAGTATGTGGCTGCAGGAAGTTGTTGTGCTCAACTTCTATGGATACAACATCAGCTTGAAGATTATGGTATACAAGTAAGTAGAACACCTCTATTTTGTGATTCTACAAGTGCCATTTCTATTGCAAATAATCCTGTCTCCCATAGTAGGACTAAGCACATAGAAATAAAATACCATTTTCTAAGAGAACATGTGGAAAAAGGAGATATTTCACTGGAGTATATTAATACAGATAATCAACTAGCTGACATGTATACTAAGCCCTTAGATGAAACCAAATTCAATAAATTCAAAATTGAATTAGGTATGATAAACTTAGAATAGTTTACAAAAAATTGGCTAAGTAAAAAGGTGTCGACACACAGAGTTGTCTGTGTCGACACATAGAAGTGGTGTCGACATTTCAGAGAAATGGTGTCGACACATCTAGGAAGTCTGTGTCGACACTTCAGAGAATTAGTGTCGACACATGCAGTGTAAGTGTCGACACATCCAAAGTGGTGTCGACACTTAGACTTTACTTAGAATTAGTCTTGTATAGTCTTGACTAAGTGTCGAGCAAAGCGGTGTCGACACATAAATAAGTGTCGACACATATATTCTGTCGACTATACTTGTGTCGACACATAGTTGACGAGACATTACAAGTAAGTGTCGACACTTTTCAACAGTGTCGACACAGTTTAAGTATCTTGATGCGCCCTTTCATCTTCGATTCTAGAAAGGTATAAATAGGTTTTCACCATTATCTGTCGACACGCTCACCAAAGTTTCGAGACCAAACTTGTGTGTCGACAACTCTCTTCTCTCAATTCCAATTTCTTCAAACCCTAATGGCGCCCAAGCTAGAAGAGAATGTGAATGAAGGATATGAACTCGTGCGACACGCATTTGATGACGCGGAACCCGAGATCAAAGGCGTGATAACCCTAATCACAGAGACTGGGTTAGAATTTCTTGTTGCAGAACCGATCAAGATCTGGAAGAAGGAGGTCCTGGAATTTCTGAATGGAGCAACACTAGATGAATCAGGACTCAAGATAAAGTCAAGAGTTCATAGGGCAAAGGTGAAGGTCTCTCCTAAGAGTCTGAGAAAGGTACTTCAACTACCAAGGACTAAGGAAGAAGAAGATGTTTCTGCTTCTAAGACTAGAGAAGCATTAACATAGTGTGGACTGGACTCCAAAATGAAAATAGGATCTGTGTTCAATAGAAAGGGAATGAACATGCAAGGCAAATTTTTATCTGAAATTGTTGGCAAGGTTATCCTGAGCAAACCTGGAGGACATGATAGAATATCTGTTTATATGTTCAGTCTAATGACAAGAATTATCTTCCAACTTAATACTGATTGGTCTGCAGTATTGTTTGATAAGATTAAAGAGAGCCTGAAGAAACCCAATATGGGTAGTATACCAGAAGTGATGAATCAAGCAGCTAGATCTAAGATTAACCACATGAGGAAGATGGATATGAGAATCTTCTCTAGGTGGGATAGAGTGTTAACCAAGGAAATGCCAACTCCAGTAAAGGACACACCCCTGAAGAAGAATAAGAAGAAGACAGCCCCTATGGCTCAAGAATCCTCAAGCAATTCTGAAGAGCATGTAGTGTTCACTCCAGATGAGGAAGAAACTGGAAATGCTGGACAATCTCCAGCAGGACAAGAAGATGCACCAAGGCAGGGGGAGCTACCATCAGCTAGCCCAGGACACCTGGATCCACTCCAGGGGGAGCCTCTACTGGTGGATGAGCCTACTCCCTTAGAAAGTGAAAGAGATACACAAACCATACTTGAGGTATTAACTGAAATCAACCAATTAGATTTCTCTATTGAGAATGAAGTTATGTCTGACACATTATCTGATGCTAATCAGCAACCTCAGATTCTTAGTCAACCTCAAGATGTTGTCATGGAGGACACATCTGTTGCTGATCAAGTGGTTGATGAGATTAGAGATTCTCCACCCCATCCTCAACAGGAATTTACTTTAGAATAACTGTTCCCTGACCTTCTTCAAACTGACATTGAAGTGGAAAAAGCTGCTGCTGAGGGGGAGAAAGTAATTATTGAGGGGAAGCAAGTGGAGAATATAGAGAAAACTGCAGGCAAAGAGACTGAGAAGCCCAAGAATGCTGAGCAACCACAAAGGACTGAGAAGGATTCACATCCTAGTCCTAAGGACAGAATAGATATAGCTAGCACATCTGCTTCAGAAGATGAAGAGGCTGCAAGAGCCAAGAAGAGGAAATTTCAAGTCTTCAAGAGGAGGAGCCAGGCATACAAAAAGGCTTTACAAACAATTGCTCCACAACCTGCCCCATCTACTGACTACAGTTCACTGATGGTGGCATTGCAGATAAAGCTGGATGAGCACAGACAAGCTATAAAAAAGTACATAGATGAGGGGCATAAGTCATTACAATTTGATCTGGCCCAAGACATCAAGTCAATCAGATTTGAAATGAATCTGAACAAGAAAGAAATGACTGACTGCTTCCATAAGGGAGGAAATGCAGTAGTCTATCTGACCACTCATCAAGAGAAGATCAAAACACAAGTAGATGATATTGCAGTGAAGCAAGGCTATGTCCTAGAGAAACAGTTGAGAATGAATGATAATCTCACTGCTTCACACAATGCAATAGTAACAGAAATGAAGAATATAGCTACTGGTCAGACTACAGCAAGTGCTACAGCTAAGGCAGAATTTGATAAAGCATTACAAGAAGGTATCACTGTTGTTACTTCTGCACTTCAAGATTCCCAAAAGCTAATAACTAAAAAGCTCCAAAGGTTGAAACCTTTCTACAAAGATGGAGTAAACTATCTGAATGCCCAGATAAGATTCCAGAAAGATGATCTAAGATATCACATTGAAAGAGAAGTCATAAAGGGGGAGAGTGTGTTAGTCAAAGCAGGCTCTGATCATGCAAAGTGGATTTCCAATTCCATCAGAGCCACCCTTGGATATCCTCCATTATGTGATGATGACAATGTTGCAGAGTCTGGAATTAATCCTGCATATCTTAGAGGGGAGCAAGCTGAAGTGGCTCAAGTAATATACCCTCCACCAGACTTTGATATGATGCATCAAGAGATACAGTCAATGTATAGTCCTCCTGAAGGAAATCAAAATGTCATCATAGAAAAAGTAGTTCAGCCAGTGCTAGAGGCAATACCAAAAGAACAAGAAGCTTTGCTAAAAGAATAAGAGACTCAATTGTCTAAGAAAAGATTTAGAGAGCAAGCTGAACTTAGGCCTGATTTTGAACAATGAAGCCCCACTTCCAGGAATATCATCTTGACTGCTTGGAAAGCTGCTAAGGACAATATCCAGGATAGAAACAAGTGGTATTCTGAACTGGAGTGGAGGAAGCATGAGTGTAGGCAAGAGGCCATTGTGCAATATAGAAGAAAGGCTAAGATGGGAAAGCTACCTCCTACTGCCCAGGAGCCTAGCAAGTACTTTCCAAAGCCTTATCATTATTTTGAAAGGCAGAAGATCAAAGCTGAAGAATTGAAAAAGAAGGATCTTAAAGGAAAGAAGTCTGCTGCTGCTGAAGATGCTGAAGCCCCAGTCCAAGCAAAGATACAATCAGGAAAGGGCATTGTGATCAAGGAGCCTGAGCAGCAATAGGATAGAAATTTTTCTTAAGTTTACTATGTGTACTCAGTTGTATTCAACTTTCTGTAAATTTTTGAATAATGAAATGTTGAAGTTGTTAGAATAATGTGATATGTGTTCAATTATTACATTAATTGTTCTGAGATATTTGTGTATACATGTTTTGCTTATACATGTTTATGTACTTACCCTGTAATTTAATATTGTTTTACATCATGCTATGAATTTGTTATGTATGGTGTATATCATTGACTAAGGGTTATGACTTCTTCAAATAGGGGGAGATTGTTTGGTACATTGGAATACATGTACCTGATTTGAAGAAGCCTCACCCTACTCAATGATATACATCAAAATGTATTTGATGTGTTTTGAGTTTAGTTGTGCAGGTTAAGTATTTGCAGGGAAAGCTGAAAAGTTTCTAAGTCCATGTGTCGACACCCAGAAGAAATGTGTCGACACTTAAGAAGACTTGTGTCGACACCCAGGAAAGTTGTGTCGACACTTGGAGTAATTGTGTCGACACCAGGAATGCAGAGTCGACACCAGAAGGAAAGTGTCGACACATACAGGCTGTGTCGACACTCAATGAAGAAATGTCCAGAGAAGCTGTGTCGACACTTAGAAGCAGTGTCGACACCCAGAGGAACTTTGTCGACATCAAAAGTGTCGACACTTGGAGGCTGTGTCGACACTCAGCAAAATTTCAACAAAGTTCAAGTACAAGTGTCGACACTAGGAGGTTGTGTCGACACTCAACAAACTTCAACAGAGTCTAAGTACAAGTGTCGACACAAAGGAGATGTGTCGACACTCAGCAAAAGAATCAACACAGAAGGCATGTGTCGACACCAAGAAGATATGTCGACACTTAGCAAGTATCAACACAAGAAGATGTGTCGACACAAAGGAGTTGTGTCGACACTTACAAGAATTCAACTAAGTACTAAAGAACAAGGAGTTGTGTCGACACACAATATCAGTGTCGACACATGTTGAAGAAGTAGTGTCGAGAAGTAGATTCTACAACACAAGGAGTTGTGTCGACACTATGAAGGCTTGTGTCGACACTTAGTCTACTTGTGTCGACACTTAGTCTATATGTGTCGACACTTAAAGACTGACTGTCTCGACACTTTCAAACAGTTACAAAAAATTCAAGAAGTGACTGAATGACTTGACAGCTGCCATTCCAGCCGGTCTACTGCAACTGTCAGAGCTGTCAGAAAGCTGTTAGAAACCGGATCAGTCGGTCACCATGAAGGAAGCCTATATAAAGGCTTATTCTGTCAACAGAAGATAATGATTAACAACAATCAACTGAAGTGATCAGAAGATCTAAGAAGTTGGAGAGAGAGAGAGCTCCTTCCAAGAAGACAGCTGTTGAACCAGGCTGTAAAGACAAGTTTCAGATTGAGATCTAATTCTTATGTCAGCAGTGATTGAATATCAGATGCATAGAGACTCAACCCTATTGTGTTCTAAATTCAAGAAGCTTTGAAGAAAGCCAAGGGAGGTTGATCTCAGCAAAGTTCTTCCAAGAACACATCAAGAAACCTGTCAACTCTTCTCTCTTATTCTGAGTTGTGGCTATATACATTGTAACTTTAATTTCTTGTAGGATCCTAAGGGATCTGAGTTGTAATCCTGAAATTATAAAGGCTGAGTGGTAGGGCCTGTGTGCGTGAGTGTAGGAGATACTTTTCTCTGAGTGTAGGCCTTGTTGAAGGCTGAGTGTAGATCTTTGTGAAGACTGAGTTGTAGGGCTGTGTGCCTGAGTTGTAGGAGTGGGATCACTCTGAGCTGTAGGAACCTAGTTGGGGTTCTGAGTGTAAGATCTGAGGATCTGAGAAATAGTGGAGAAGTTTGGCCGAATCTAGTACACTACTAGATAGGCGAAGGGGGAAAGTGGATGTACCCAGACCTTAGGGAACCACTATAAAATCTGTGTGTTCTCTGTGTGTGCCTTATTCTGTGATTGATGTGATGTATTGCAGTGAAGAATTGTTTATAATTCTGTGATTCTGCCTAAAAGTTTTAAAAAGATTAAAGTCACCTATTCACCCCCCTCTAGGTGATTAGGTATAATTTCTTTCACAGAGGATGCATATATGAAGGTAGTGGTTATGGAGGAAGCCAGTATGAAGAAGACCCATATGGAGGACCTCAATTTGGAGGGCCACAATTTGGAGGACCTTAATTTGGAGCACCTCAATTACGAAGAAGTCAGTACCGAGAAAGCCAGTACCGAGAAAGTCAATACAGAGAAAGCCAATACCGAGAAAGCTAGTACGATAGAAGCCAATTTGGAGAACCTCGGTTTGGAGGAGACCAACACGAAGGAAGTCAGTATGGAGGAAGCGACTACGACATACCAGAGTCTGAAAGAGAACAACACGGAAAAAGCGCGCACGGAAATCGTAGCGAATCAAGTGATGATCTCCCAAAATTTTAGTTTTAAATCTAGATGTAATTTTTTTTTGAATTATGTAATGTTTATTTTATTTTTATTATGTAACCTTAATGTTTTAATTATGTAATGTTTACTTTTATTTTGAATTATTTAAGAGAATGTAATAAAATAATAAAAATATATATATATATATATATATATATATATATATATATATATATATATATATATATTATCTTAAAAAAATATATGGTTGTCTGCCAATAACGTGAGTTCGAAAATAGGAGAAAAACAAGGACCGTCGGATTAAGATCTTTTGATTCAAAACCGTTGGATCCGGGGCTGCAAATAGCGAATTAGGTTTGCAATTAAAAAAAACCCAAAAAACCTACTTCTTTCTCTCTCCTCAAAGCCGATCACCCAAATCGCCCCCCCCCCCCCATTTTCACGGTCTCCTCCACCGCCGGCGGCCTGACCGGAGACCGCCAACAGGTTCGCCGAGAGCAGGCGAACCAGTCGGTGGTGATGCGGCGGTGGCCCTGACCGTGAGGCCCAGATCTAGGCCTCACGGTCAGGGCCACTGCCGGCGGTGGCCCGCCGGATTACCGCCGACAGGTTTGCCTGCTATCGGTGAACCTGCTGGCGGTCTCAGGTCAGGCCGCCGGCGGCTCCACCGCCGGCGGTTGAGCAGACCGTGAAAGGGGGGGGGCGATTTTTTTTTATTTTTTAAATTATAAAAATTTAAATATAAAATATATTTTAAATGTAAATTAAAATACATTAAAATTTTAAAAGTAAAATTTATATTATAAAATAGGTGTCACATCGGCCCGGTGGGCGGGCGGAGCCCGTCGGGTGGTGGGGGAGGGGGCGGACGGAGCCTGCCGTCGCAGGCCGGGTACTGTGGCGCGTGGTCATCGGGCCGGAGGCCCATGCCTGTTATACATACATAATAACATATATAAGCACAAAAGCTGGCTCTCCCACAAAAAAGCGAAAGTAGGCTAATAATATATGCATTTTGTAGTCAAGAACGAGATCTACAACTTTCGTGTTGAACATTTTTCCAAAATATGCACGATTTAGAAGGTATCTGACCCGAAAGATTGCTGTCTCGAATTGAATATAATAATAATAAATTTAAAATTCGAGCCAACAACCTTTCAGATCAAATTCCGGCTAAATCGTGCAAATTTTCGAAAAATATTCTACATCAAAGTTGAAGATCTCGTTCTTGGCTATAAAATGCATATATTATTTGTCTATTTCCGACATGTATTGTGGGAGACCCAACTCAATTTTTTTTAAACTTAAAAAACATTGAGCTTATATATTCCAAACACACACACACACACACACACATATATATATATATATATAAACGTATATACAAAATATATTAAAAATATATTACATATATTATATATACATATATACATAAATTATATATATGAGTTTCAAATATATAAACTCAAATTTTTTTAAGCCTAAAAAAGTTTGAGTTGATTCTCTCATAATATATGCATTTTGTAGACCTTTCAGGCGAATTTTAAAATTTTTTAAGACTAAGAAAGTTTGAGTTGGCTCGAATTTTTAAATTTATTATTATTATATTTACTACGAGCTATCAACCTTTCAGGCGAGATTCCGGCCAAACCGTGCAAATTTTGAAATACTGTTTAACATGAAAGTTTTAGATCTCGTTTTTGGCTACACAATGCATATATTATTTTCATATTTTCGACATGCATTGTGGGAGAACCAGCTTAAATTTTTTAAGGCTTAAAAAAATAGAGTTTATATATATATAAATATATATATAAAAAAATACAATGTTCTCTAAATATGAAGAACATGATAATATGGTTGGAATTGCTCTGATCATATTCTTCAAATTTTAAAAAATATGGTACAATGAAGATCTCTAAATATAGAGATCTTCATTGAAGATGCTCTTACGAGATCAAAAATGATCTCCAAGGAGATCAAAATGATGTCCTAAGAGAGTAAAATGATCATCTTTCTCATTCATTCTCCGCAAAAACCCTAAACCAGTCAGACGACAACCTAGAACTGCTAAACCTAGAAATGCAGGGGAACTCCCCTCCATATTATGTGAGAAGGAAGAGCCTAGAAAAATTTCTGGAGAACAGCGGCAAGATGAGCACAGGTTTGCCAGAGATTCGTGAGTGGAAAAGAGGTTGGAAAACTGCCAGCATTCTCTTACACGGGAAGCCTAGGAACAAATCAATCACATCGTGACAGAGAAAAAATGTTTTGAAATCCCACGAAATATTTTGCACCTTGTTGCGCTATAATCAAGGATAATTTTATTGGCAAATCGTGTTTATATATTGACAAATCAATATTTTTTTTCAAATCTCTCTGAATTCTTCTGTTTTTTATAACCTAAAGGCAGCCCAAAAAACCCTAAAATCTTGATCCCCCAACCCGATAACGTGATGTTCGTCCCCCTCTCCGATCGCGCATCTCCTTCCCAGTTCAGGTCGCCGCCGCCGCATTCCCGTTACAGGTTGCCGCCGCCGACGCCTTCCCGCTCCAGGTCGCCGCTGCCTTCCCTCTCCAGACTCCAGATCGCCGCCAACGCCTTCCCGCTCCAGGTCGCCGTCGCTGCCCTCCCGCTCCACGCCGACGCCGATGGCTTCCCTCTCCAGGTCGACGCCGCCGTCACATGCTGCTCTAAATTTGGGGGTGATTTGATTTGTTGGCTGAATGGGATAACTGGCTATAGCTTCAATCGGGTTATTGTTAAGATGTGTTCAGAATAGCATCTCTTTATCTCTCCATTTCTTCTTTTCTAATCTCAATTGTTGTGCTGTCTTTTGGCCGGTTACCATGAGTTGGTTGGTTTCTCTGATTTATGATTGCAGCCTTTGAGTTATGATTGCAGCCTTTGAGTTATGATTGCAGCAAGGTGGTGGCCAACTAATCACTGTTGGCAGTGGCGGATCCAGGAATTTTGCAATGGGGGGGGTCTGTTGGCTTGGCTGTGGGAAATTTTTAGTGTGAGATATAGTGGCTTTGGTCTATATTGTTTTGTTCTCCCTCTTTTTCTCCTTTTCTTCGTTTTCTATTTCTTGTTCTTGTTGGGTTTCTCCTTATTTTTTTCTCCTTTTAATGATGTTTCAAATTTATGATGCGATTAGGTATACGCTTTGTGACAGAGAAAAGTTTGGGATGTGCAAATTTTGGGGTATTTAGAAGGCGGTAAAATTATTGAGCACTTGAATGGAGCAATATCGTGTAACATACCAAATTTTGATTTTATTTTTTTTATTTTTCTTTTGATCTGCTAATAACAAAATGCTATGAGATTAAAATTCTACGATCTGCGATTAACAATGGGCTGCCGTTAGCGTAAATAGGTTTGCCAATAACACCGTCCATAATTAAACCTGAACATAAATTTAAAATGCACCCCGTTCCAAAAATAATAATATATTACTTTCGTTATAGCACGCACGCAGGCACACTTGAAAAATACACGAGTGCACAGTAATAAATCAAAGGATGTAGGGCACAACCGCTTTTCTCGATCTAGGGTAGTCCTCGCCAAACTTCTCGAGATACCAGCTATGGTGAGACCTAGCTCTGGGCACCAAATTCGCCGCCGTGAACATCACGAAACCGAAGGCCACCGGCGACCATGTGATCACTGCCCACCCCAGCCACTCCGCTATCTCCCCCATATAATTAGGGCAACTAACCTGCTCGAACCACCCTCCTCGTGGTATCTTGTACCCGCCGCCCCCCTGTGCTTTGAGCCTCACCAGCGCCATGTCCGATCGTATGTTCACTGACATGCCCCAAAAGAAGATCCCGAGCCCGATTGTCACCCTCGAAGCCATCGAGATCCCGAAGATCCACGGATGACTGTCGTAATCGGTATAGTGGGTTGCAGATCGGATCTGGATATAGGCGTTGAGGAGGTTGAAGAAGAATCCCATTGCAAGGACGGAGAAGGGGACGCCTCCTCCGCCTCCGGTGGAGATGTGGAGACGGCGAAGGCGGAGGGGGTAGATGAGGGTGCGGTTGATGTAGTGGAGGAAGAAGAGGGAGAGGATGAAGAGGGCGATTGGGCTGGAGCGATGGCGGCCGGCGGGAAAGAGCAACAGGGAGAGCCAAAGAGTGGGGCTCTCCATAAGAAACCAGGCAACCGGTGGCTGGATGCTGGGACCCCATCCTGATCGGGAGTGCTTGCCGTATGGGGCTGGGGTGAGAATCAGGGAGAGGTAAGTAAGAGGAAAACAAAGGTACAATGTGACCACGGCGGCGGAGAACAACGCCTCGTCGGCGAAGTACGGCGAAGTCATCTTTTTTCTCTTCTCGGCCTCGTTCTCTACTTCTCTATCTTTTTATGCTGGCCTGCTGCGCTCGGCTGTAAGAGTATATTACTTTATTTTTTTAATTTCACAGTTTAATTTTTAATTTTATATTTGGCATCATTTTTATCAATGACCAAATCTTGTCAATATTATTCCATCATATACATAAATTAATTTATCACTACATGATTTAAAGCTTAGGCTTCATTTGTTTTAGCGGTGGCAGGTCGATCCGGCGGATGGAAACGGAGAGTTTGAACCGGAGGGGGGAGGTGGCTGCTCCAAACGGAGCTTTTTGGGGCGTTTCTCAAGGCGGGCGGGGGGAGACGGAGCAAACGTCGCCGGAGGTTCATTTGTTTACCCTCCTTCCGGCGGCTTTTGCCCAAAACGGAGTTGCGAAACGCCCAAACAAATAGAGTCTTAGGCTGCTCTTCGCACGACTTATCGCGACTTATTTATTCCGGTGAATTTGGACAAAAATGTCATTGTCATATCAAAATTTTATGTCTCAAACTAGTTTTTTTTGTAACATTTGTAATACCAAACATACATTATATGACAATTACGTTTTTGTTCAACCTCATCAGAGCAAATAAGTTGCAATAAGTCGCTCCACACGTAACCTTAAAGAGTGATAAAAACGTTTTAGGGGTCTTTTTTGGCACGACGGTCGGCGGGTGGTTGTCGTGAATGCCGTGATTACTAACTGTTGTTTTTTGGCAAGGCATTTTAGTTCCGACGAGTTTGGACAAAAACATCATCATAAATGTGGTAAACATAACAATGATTATGACTACAAACAAGAAAAAAATAAATTTAATAAAAATTAATGGAGTTCCTTAGGTAAGGTCAAGAGCTCACCAACAATGGTTTGTAACCCTTGTGTTTAGGATAATCACCATCGTGCCAAACAAACCCTATGATAATTCCAATTATTTGAGCGCATTAATTGTTTGACTCAAATTGACTTGCCCAAATTGGGGGATCAACTCAATCCTAATCAAGTGTGTCTGCATTGGTCTCTCTAGGCGTACCAGACCTCTCTTGTTAATGCCCCCACTTGAATCTGTAAGATCGTTGGACTTCCAAATTCATAAGATGGCAGACATCGTCACAGACATCTGGTATTTTAAGTATAGATCGCATTAGAGGTCGACAAAAGTGACATGCACGCAGCCACCAGTGTTTGTTGTTGATACCATCTTTCTGCTCCACCTGTGAAAGTCTATTGAACCTAAAATCTTACTCCTGTCATCAAGATGAAGAAAAAAAGGAAAGAAGACACCTTCACTTGAAGGGACGGAAAAAAAGGAAAGAAAGACAGCTTTGAGAATTGAGATTTTCCAGCGAAGGCTTGGCTCCTAGTTCAATCCCTTTGCGCAATGTGTGCTCCTTCAATGAATGATCTAACATCTGCTCCCTCGATTGTCACTCTACACTTAGCTTCTTCTTCCAAAGACTTGTAAACGGAGCAGTGACCTGTCATACTCTTGGAAATTTTAATTACTGTAACCAACTTCAACTACTAGATTTCTGTTAGAGCTTGGCCAAGCCCCTTTATTTTTTCCCTTTCCAAATTTTTTCACGTATAACGCCTCCATATTTTGTTGTTGGTTCTTTTTTGATTGTTTCTGCCCTTAGCCCACTTTTGAGCTTGATGGGGCCAAGTCCCTTTTATAAAACACTCGGGGTGCGATTAACACACTCCCCCATGATCCCACTATCCAAATAGGGATCATGGAGAAACTGACGTGCACACGATTGTCACACTCAATCCCCAGCGCACAGATCCCACTTCGCCTACCATTCGAGTAACCACCGCCGCCGGCTCCGGGAGGCTCGCGCCCATCAACCCCTTCCCCGCGGCGACTTCTTGTTGCCACAGGCTCCGTCTGCAAGAGGCGGCCATGCCCGATCGCCCCTTCCCCACGGTCACCTCCACCGGCCGCATGATCCGCCCGAAAGGGGCGGCGTGCCCGGCTATCCCTTCCCTGCGGCTGCCTACCGCGGTCACGGGATCCACCTGCAAGGGGCGGCGCGCTTGACCGCCCCTTCCCCGCGGCCGCGGGCTCCGTCCGCAAGGGGCGGCGCGCCCGACCGCCCCTGCCGCGCTGCCGCCTCGCGTAGCTGCGGGCTCTGCCCGTAAGGGAAGGCGCGTCCGGCCACCCCTTCCCTACGACCGCCTCTTGCGGCCGCGGGCTCCGCCCGCAAGGGGCGGCACGCCTGCCGCCCTTTCCCCGCGGTCGCAGGCTCCGACTTTTCCCCTGCCGCCGGTCCGTCCGTCCGTCCATTGTGGGATTGTCTCGCCATCTGATCACTCCATAACGATCACCGACATCCGTATCTTAAGTAATCACCCTTTAACCATCATGATTAGTGGGGGGAGCAATATAAATTAAATATTTGGTCTGCAAACATCAAACATAATGTAACATCCCTCAAACTTCTAAACTCTAGGATGCCCTAGGTGACCAAATGAACTTAGGCAAGAAGGTGAAAACTTTCTTGGGCTGCAAATAGTAATTTTCAATTACCCACCATAGGGCTTGACTTTAAGGTTTCAACTTGATTCCAAGACCCCATTGTAACACTCCTAACCCTTTAAGAGGACCCTTGGGTCACCAAGTACCAATTGGGGTCAACCCAAAAGGGGCAAGTTAACCAAAGTCATGTCAAACCCTGATTAGGTCAAACTAAGCTCACACATGGTCAATTGACCACCCCTTAGCCAAAGGGACCCGCCTAGACCTTTCTAAGCCCTAAGAGAGGTCAATCGATCATCAAGGACCCATTGGGGCCAAAACAAAAGGCCAATTTGAACCAAGTCAAATTGGCCTAGGTTTAGGCCAAACTAGCCCAAATGGCTAGCTCAAGCCCAATCCACTTGGGCTAAGCCCAACTAGGGTGGCCCACTAGACTCATGAGGTTTAGAATTACCCAAATGCCTCCCATTTTCTGGAAGTGATGACTAGGAGAGATAAAGCTTCATTTTTTCCTTTAATGGAGGAGAGAGAAAGAGTGGAGAAAGAGGTCATTCATGGCTTGGAAGGCCAAGGGCCTTCTCTCTTCACTCCATTGATTTGATTCATCTCCCCCATCAGTGATGAGAAGATCATGAGCCTTTCCCGGCCCTTTTAGTGGCTGGATGCAGTGGACCACACTTGGCCGAAAACCACCACCCAAGGCCATTAATGGCATTTAAGCCATGACCCATCCTCTCCCCCAATTGAGCATCTTAAAAGCTTCACCAGACCCAGGGCAGCCGTTTCCACCATTCCATTGAAGAATTCGAGCCCTTCTATTGTACTGTTGTAGAGCACCTGCAAGCTCAAAGTCCGGCAATGGCGGCACGACGGTCGGCCCGACTCCAACTCTCCCAAAAGGTCCTATCCCTCTCCTCTCTTCTAGTGGATAGATCTCAGTCTATTGTGAAAGTGCAGGTTAGATCTTATATACTCTAGAGGGGGTGAATAGAGTATGGTGCTTACTAAAAACTTTTTACAACTGTTGTTGTATGCTTAAGTGACCAGGGAAGCAAATAACATAAAGTAAACACAGCAACTAACTAAACACAGAGCAATCACAGATCACAGCCAGAAAACAAAAGAAAAATAAGCAACCAGATGACACATGGAGCTATAGTGGTTCCCCAACCAATCTGGGTACATCCACTCTTCTACCACCCTAGGTAGGAATCCACTGCAGGATGAGTTGATCAGGTGTCCTGGGCACCAATGGGTTTTGATCAGGTCCCCAAAAACCAAACCTTCAAGTCTTTTGGAAGGAGACTTGCAACCAGAATAATTTTGAAGGGATTTAAAACCCTGTACAGGAATTAGAGAGAGGGTGATAGTGTCTTCTCTGTCAACAGTCAGAGAGAAGACTTGTGGATTGATGTAGCAGATCTTGCTCCCCCTGAGATCTTGAAATGGTCAGGAATGCTGGAGCACTGCTTCAGGATGATAGGCCTTCAATGACCTAGAATGCCTGGACCAGAACTGCTTCAGGAACTTCTTTGATAGATTGATTGATTGTTGTCCTTTGAAGTTATCCTGTAAATAGAGAGAAGAAGACTCTTGATTGAATTTAGTTGTTGTTCTTCTTCTTCTTCTTCAAAAGTTCTCTAATCAAGGCTGATTGCAGTCAAGAACTTTAGATTTGAGAATGTTTGTTCTTCTGCAGCTTTAAAGTGTCTGTCAGATTGTTTTCTGTACTGTGATTCTTGAACTCTGCTTGATTCTATTCACTTCCTGTCTGTATTTTTTGTGTGTCTATTTTTTTGTGTACTTACTGACTGAGGAATATTCAAACTTTTGAATGTCGAGCAGTAATTACAGTCGGCCTTGGAAAGAATCAGCAATTAATGACTTTCCTAACTGTCCCATAGAAAAACGGCATGTAATCGTCCATAGTCAATGCACGTTCTAACGGTAATATTCCGAGAAGATCTGACATTAAATGATCAGGAATCAGCGCCAAGAAACAGGACGGGAAACTTGAAGAAAATCTAATCTGGATTCGTCGAACGAAGAACACATTTCGTCGAGCTAAACTTGTGTTCGTCGAGCTGAGCTAGAGTTCGTCGAGCTGAGCTTGATAGAGTTCGTCTACCAGACAATCTTCATTTATCTAATAGACATTCTTCATTCGTCGAGCTGAGAAGCAAATTCGTCGACCTGAGAAAAGTTCTGGACTTCGACAAAATATCCTGCATCTGCTGAAATGCTGTGTCGACAAAAGTTGGTGTCGACAGATTGATCTTGGTGTCGACACAAGTCCTCTGGTGTCGACATAAGCTGGTGTCGACTGAAATCCTGGTGTCGACACAAAAACGTCTGGTGTCGACACAAACCCTAAGTGTCGACACAGATTCTCTGAGTACAGAAATCGTCGAGTAGAGATTATCATTCGTCGACCTGAGAAGCTGTGAACTTGAGGTCAAAGTTCGTCGAGCTCAGAATATAATTCGTCGACCGAAGCATGAAGCTGTACTTAGAAAAAATTGAAGTTCTCCTGACTTTGGCTTGATGTAGAAACTGAGATTTCGTCGAACATAGAACATAGATCGTCGAGCTCAGCACTGAGGATTGTCTCACGATCGTCGAGCGCAGAACTCCTTTCGACGAGCTGAGTTCGACGAACGTCGAACTCACTTTACTTAGTCTTGAAAACTTGTGAGTCTGGAGTCTCTGAGGGTCTTGTTGAAAGTTGGTCAATCTGGAGTTGAGCTTAAGGACTTAACCTAGACTCTAGGACACAAATTGACCCAGTCTATACATGATGGGTCACATCCTAAGTCAGTGAACCTAACCCAAATCAACTAGGGATCCAACAATCTCCCCGTATTTGGGTGAGGTCACTAATAGAGACTCAAGACAGAACAACAAAGCAAGAAAAGAGATATATCTGGCAGAGAATTATAACACATGCAACAGATATATATATACATAGCTTTGCTTAACAGATAGCATAGTTTAAAAACAAATAACAGACAGAAATGAATCAACAAGAAAATTACTTCTTTAGCTTCTTCTGCTGAGGTTTGTCTTCTGCTTTCTTTTCTCCTGGCTTCTTGAAAATGATTTCTCTTTTAGGATCTTGAGCTTGAGCCACTGTCATGGTCATATCAGCTGCCCCAATAATTTTCAATGATGTTGCTCTGGGGACAACTGCTTCTGGGTGAAGTTTCATATAATCATCAACATTAAACAATTTGTTGTCTTTGTCAAACCTTTTCAGCTCTTCCTTTTTATACTTTGACATAGTTGAAAGACCAGAGATATCTTTTCCTGCTGCTTTGGCTTTATTTATCAAAGATAGACCAATCAGCTCTTGGTACCTAGTCATTCTTGCAGTAATAGCATTTTCTGGATCCTCAAAAGGAATTGGAGGGGAGTCTGGCTTCTTTGGGCTTTCAGCTTTTTGTACTTCAGGACTTTGTTGCTTCTGCTGCTTATGCTGTTGACTACCTGAGGAGGATGGCCTCTGCTGGCTGTTTCCAGAAGATCTCCCTGAGTGTCTTTGATAAGTTTGCATTGAGGCAGATCTCTGGGAGCTAGAGCCACTGACACCAACTGCTGGAGGAGGAGGAGGAGGATCCTTCCTGTATCTGTGTACAGGAGGAGGGGAGTATCTCCTGCTTCTCTTTTTATCTTTCTGCTAGTTTTTGGAGAGCCACATCCATGCTGGAATTCCCTTATATGGAGTCACATTGTGCAGAATATAGTAGGGAGTGTCTGCAGAGGGATTTGGCTTGGGAGGAGGAGCAGCCTTTCTCTTCTTTGCCAACAGTCTCTTTTTCCTACTAGCTGCATCCTCATCAGAATCAATTTCATCATCATCAGATTCTGAATCCTGAGGGGTATCATACAATGAATGCAAAGCTTTTAAGGCTTTATCAGAAACAACAGCCTTTGCTGGAGGAGAGGCAGAAGGTTCAGGAATAGGGGTATCAGCAACTAGAGAAGAAATATCTGTATAAGATTCAGAAACACACGAGACAGAGCTTTCAGCTACTGCCTTATTCTCTTCTTCAATGTCTGCCTGAATAAGCTCATCTAGAGTAGGCATTGGAGAGTCATCCATAATGAAATCTGGTGCTAAAGCTGGCACTAATGCATCTTTTGGAATGACCTCTGGGCTGGAAGCTGAGAAGGAGGCTGAAGATGAGAGAGCAAAATTGTCACAGAGTTGCTTGGCAAATGCTGGACTGGCTGGAGAGGTATATGGTACCATAACCAAATAAGGCTTAGAAAAACCTGCTGGAGGGAGTTGCATATGTACAGAATCAAAAATTTTCAACAAAACTGATAAATTCACTGTGGGATTTAAGTAGAAATCACCAACAGGAGTTATTTGAGCAACTGACTCATCCAAGTCAATGTCAGTATCCATAAATTGAATTAACTCAAACATCTCAGCATCAAAGTCTGCCAAAATTGGTGTATCCTTATCTGAATCTGAATCTGCTAGAGAGGGAACTGCTGTGACTGCTCTGCTGCTGCTGTATCTGCATCTGCTGCAACTTCATCACATAGCATCTCCCCCTGCCTGGGTTCAGGAAGACCTGGAGCCAGGCCCCTAGATGAAGAGGGGACACCAGATAGAAGAGAGATCTGGGCAGATAAGGAATTGATGGAGGTCACCAGAGGTGTAATGACCTCTTGGATCAAAGATTGGATGAGAGGTGTGAGCAAAGAAATGAGGGTGGATGGATCAAATGGGGAAGTGGAAGGGGATGGAATGGGAGGAGGAATAACAGATGGAGTGGGGGCATCTTGCATGATTGTATCTGATGGGATATGATAAGATGGGATGGTGGATAAGTGTGGGGGAAGAGGAGACTGTGGAGGTGTAGGAAGTATTGTCTCATGAGGGGAATCTGGAGGAGTGGGTTGATGATCAACTTGCAAGGGGGAAGATGGAGGTGGAGATGGAATGTTTGTAAGGTCAAGTGGTGGAGATGAAGGAGGGGTAGGAACATGAGGAGGCTTCTTTGGAGGAAGAGGTGCTGGAATAGCTGGGTGAGATGGAGGAACCTCTTCAACAGGGTGGGGAGCGGCCTTTACAGCCCTTGTGCTCTCAAAAGTTTGGAGGGAGGAGGAAGAAGCTTTTGAGGGCTTGGAGATGGTCCTCTCCCACCTGCCAAACAGAGCGCAAGTGAGGCGATTGCTGGCGTTTATGAAGATGGTCGGGGAGACCATACATTCAGCAGCCTTCTCTTTAAGAAATATGCCCAGAATTCTGCCAAAGCAGACTTCCTTCTTGCTTTTCTTCTTTCTGATCAATTCAAAGAACACCTTACTCCAATCAACCTGTCGCTTATTCACTACTGTACACATTATCAGAAATTGGTGATGGGTAATATAGTCGTGAGCAGAGTGCTTGGCCATCAGAATCTTTCCCGTAATATCTGCTAGAAATTGGTAGGCGGCGGATAATTGCTTTTTCAACAACTTATTAGGGTTGTTCCCAGAAAAACCCATTAGTTTCAGCATATCACTGAATTCCTCAGAATCCATTTCCAGATTGTCTTCTCCGTTCACTAATCCAAATATCTCAGAGAGAACTGCGGGAGAGAGGGAAACAGCTGTGTTCCCTATATTGTCGGTCAACATTTCTTCTTCAGAAACTGTAGATGTATATACCCATTCTTGTATTTCCGTTCCACGAAGTTTAATGCGCCTGGTCATGAAATCCTTTAAACTGAGTTCTTCCAGTAGTTCTAAGATGTAAAGGAAGATGGGGTCAGAGTGTTGAAACGACTCAAAGTCCATGTCGAATCTAGTGTCAAACTTCATTGCAACAAAAGCTCCTAAGGGAATCGCCATTGATGTCCTGCAAGAAAAACACAGAGAGAAACGGCGATCAAGAGCAAAAGAACTGAAAGCGCGGGACGGAGGTCGAAGAAAATCTAGATATAAGATTTTTAGAATATGAATCGACAGACTCCGTTCCACGAAAAAGAAAAATTCTTCAAACTGAGCTCGACGAAATAAATCATAGACAGATAATTCGTCGATCTCATCCAGAAGAATCGAAAACAGTTCGTCGAACTCCGTTCGACGAAAATGTCTTCTGAAGCAAAGTTTGTCGATCTCTGGTCGACGAAAATTGTTTCCACACACAGAGAATTCGTCGATCTCCGTTCGACGAGAATCTCTCAAACTTTCCCTGATTCGTCGAACTCCGTTCGACGAACTCTGGAAAATTTGTCGAATGCAAACAGAAACTAGGTTAACTCTTCTCCATCAATCATTCCCAGTTGATTTATAAAGAACAGATGAGTTTTCTCATCCAATGGCTTGGTGAAAATATCTGCTCTCTATAGATCAGTAGGAATATGAATCAAGTTAATTTTCTTTTTGTCCACATTATCTCTAATGAAATGATGTCTTATTTCAATATGCTTAGTCCTAGAATGGTGAACTGGATTCTGTGCTATAGCAATAGCACTAGTATTATCACAAAATAAAGTTGAATTATTTAAGTTGACACCACAATCTAAGAGTTGGTTTTGTATCCATAGCATTTGTGAGCAGCAACTACCAGTAGCCATGTATTCTGCTTCTGCAGTTGATGTTGACACAGATGTCTGCTTTTTGCAAAACCAGGAGACAAGTCTCATACCAAGGAACCGGCATGTTCTAGAGGTACTTTTCCTGTCCACTCTACATCCAGCATAGTCAGCATCTGAGTATCCAGTTAACTCAAACTCTGATTCTGCAGGATACCAGAGTCCTAGACTAGGGCAACTCTTTATATATCTCAAAATTCTTTTTAAGAAAGTAAGATGAGATTCTTTAGGGTTCACTTGGAACCTAGCACAAAGGCATGTGACAAACATTATGTCAGGTCTGCTAGCTGTTAGGTATAATAGGGACCCAACAATTACCCTATAATTTTTCTGATCCACTGGTTTCCCTGCTGCATCAGAATCCACAACAGCATTTGTAGTCATAGGGGTTTTCAACCCTGAAGCATCACTCATCCCAAACTTTTTGATAAGCTGTTTAACATACTTAGCTTGGGAGAGGAAGATACCATCTGGGAGCTGCTTCACTTGGAGACCAAGGAAGTAGGAAAGTTCACTCATGTTACTCATCTCAAATTTAGAATGCATGAGGTCAGCAAACCTCTTGCACAATTTGGGATCAGTAGACCCAAAAATAATGTCATCCACATATATTTGTACCAACAATGTTTGGTCCTTATGATGTCTAGTGAAAAGTGTTTTATCTATGGTTCCTCTTGTAAATTCATGCTCTAAAAGAAAGCTTGCTAGGGTCTCATATCAAGCTCTTGGAGCTTGCTTTAAACCATAGAGAGGTTTATGCAATTTGAAAACAAAAGAGGGTTGAGTTGGAGAGATAAAACCTGGAGGTTGTTATACATAAACCTCTTCTTGAAGTACTCCATTCAGGAATGTACTTTTGACATCCATCTGGTAGAACTTGAATCTCTTGTAAGCTGCATAGGCAAGGAATATCCTAATGGCCTCTAACCTTGCAACAGGGGCAAAAGTTTGGTCATAGTCTATTCCTTCCTCTTATCTGTAGCCTTGAGCAACAAGCCTAGCCTTGTTCCTCACTATGTTGCCTTGAGCATCCAACTTGTTTCTGTAGACCCATTTGGTTCCAATAACTGGGTAGTTATGGGGTCTTGGAACCAAATCTCAAACTCTACACCTCTCAAACTGATTGAGTTCCTCTTGCATTGCAATGATCCAGTGGGGATCTTGCTCTGCCTCATCAATGGTGAGAGGTTCAATTTGAGAGAGAAAACAGACATGCATCAAGTCTTGGTTGAGTTGATGCCTTGTCTGTACACCTACTGAGATGTCTCCAATCACATGAGATCTAGGGCGGTCTCTAAGTGTGACAAGATCAGTTGGTGAAGTTGGTTGAGCAACAGCTTCAGTATTTAATTCCTCTTGGGGAATGATACTAGCTGTTGGGGGAAGTTCAGCCACTTCCTCTTGACTTTCCTCTTCACTATCTTCAGCAACCTGTGGAGTAGGATGGTTTGGTACCTCTTGGGTAAGGTTTAGTCCATCCATACACTCACACAGTGCTGGTACCTGCAAAGAACTTATGGTAGAAATCTTTTTCTCCTTGTATGACATGTTAGTCTCATCAAAAGATACATGAACAGATTCTTCAATTTTAAGAGTTGACTTATTATACACCCTATAAGCTTTACTGATCATGAAGTATCCCAGAAACACTCTTTCATCAGCTTTAGTTTGAAATTTTGTTAAGTATCTCTTGTCATTATTGTGAATGTAACAAATGCAACCAAAGATTTTGAAATAATCTACTTTAGGTTTCTTCCCTGTGAGTAATTCATAGGGAGTCTTGCCCTTCAGTTTATGTATTAAACTTCTATTCAACACATAGTTGGAGGTGTTCACTGCCTCTGCCTAAAAGGATAGAGGAAGGTGAGCATCTGACAATAATGTAGTAGCAGATTCAATAAGGGTTCTATTTTCCTTTCAGCTATCCCATTTTGTTGAGGAGTTCTAGAAGCTGAGAAAGTATGCCTGATCCCTTCACTTTGACAGAACTCTTGCATAAGAAGAGAATCAAACTCTGTCCCATGATCACTTCTAATCAGGGCAATGTGAGTGTTGAACTCACTCTGTATGCATTTGAAAAACTCTGTCAAACACTTAAAATTATCAGACTTCTTCCTCAGAAAGAACACCCATGTGAATCTAGAGAAGTCATCTACAACCACTAAAGTATAAGATTTCTCTTCTAAGCTTTGTACTGTAATGGGTCCAAAGAGATCCATGTGTAACAGATACAAAATCCTAGGTGAATCACTCTTATTAAGTGACTTGAAACTATTTTTAGTTTGCTTGCCTAATTGACAAGCCCTGCAGAGTCCTTCTTTCTTGTAGGGGCCAGAAGGTAGTCCTCTAACAAGGTTGTCCTTGGATAGCCTAGCAATGTTTCTAAGGTTTATATGTCCTAATCTCTTATGCCATAGTTCATTAGATGTACAAATGGAATTAAACAAGCATATATCTACTTTGGTTGAAAGAAAATCTACAAGATAGATGTTACCTTTCCTTTTACTTGTCAACACAGTTGTGTTGTCCTCTGAGTTGATCTTGCATAAGGATTTGCTGAAAGTCACTTGGTAGCATTCATCACACAGTGGACTGATACTGATCAAGTTATGTTTCAGTCCTTCCACATAGGCTACTTTCTTGAATGTGACTGTGCCAATCTGGACTGCACCATATCCTTTTGTTAGCGTAAAGTTTGAATCACCAAATATTACTTTGGGTCCAAGCTTGGCTTTGAAGGATGTGAAATTGTTCTTGTTTCCTGTCATATGCTTTGAGCAACCACTATCCAGATACCATTGCTGGTTTGATGTTGGATAGGTCTTCTCCTGCACATAAAACAGTTTATTTGTTTTTGACCCAGTTTACCTTGGGCCTATGTTGATAACCTTTGAATTCAGGAATAAAAGACATCTCTGGTTGACTCTTATATCCTTCAGGATGATATCTCCTTGGAGGTATTATCCATTCAGTATAAGGGTTAAATCTTTGGGATGAAGGACCCCTAGGTTTGAAATTTGATTTACCTTTGAAAAGATTTTCAACACTCTGATCTCTGCTCGACGATCGCTGAGCTGAGTTTGACGATCTTGGGTCAGATCGTCGAGCTCCGTTCGAAGATCGACTGTGGCAGAGTTCAGGGTTCAGAGATCGTCGACCTGAGTTCGACAATTTAGCCTCAGATCGTTGATCTCCATTCGACGATTGTGTAGCTCCGTTCGACGATTTCTGTTGAACTCTTGTTTTCTTAAGTAAGTCAGAATTCTTCCTAGCTACCTCTACAACTCCCTTACCTTTATCAGAGATAAACTTGATTGGGCTTGTTAATACTATAGGTTGGCTGGATGAAGCACCCAAGCCCAGTGTACTATTAAATCTTGAGTTCACTGTGCTTGTGATGTCCATTAGTTTGATGATTCCCCCATTGAGGGATTCTTCAAACTTCTTGGCCTCTGATAGTTCACTTTTCAGTGAAGCTATCTGCTCCCTACAACATTCCAACTCCTCAGAGAGTTTGAGGTTTTCTGATTTTAAAGTACTGTGTTCAGATAATTGATTTTTGAGAGAAATGATTTCCTTCTCAGATTTTAATAAATCTAAACACAGTGCTTTAAACTCACACTTGAAGTCCTCAGAATTAAAATCAAAAGAACTTATTATCTTGTCATCTTCAGATTGAGTCTCTGATTCTGACTCTGACTCTTCTGCATCAGAATTTTGTTGTGAGCCATTGATAGCCATCATGCAGAACTCTTTTTCATCAGCATCATCTTCATCATCACTAGAGCTGGATGAAGCTTCAGATTCTTCTTCAGTCTCACTCCAAGTTTCAGCTACAAACCCCTTCCTGGTGTGTTTGTTCTTGCTGGAGGAGGGTTTATCATTGCTGTTCTTCCTGAAGTCTTTGTCTTTTCTTCTTTCTTTCCTGTCCTTTTTGTCCTTATTCTGACTTTCTGGACAGTCAGACACAAAGTGGCCTGGTTTCCTGCATCCAAAACAGATAATCTCTTTGTTATTTGATTTGTCATACATTGGTTTGTCATGCCCTCTGTATGATCTTTTCCTGAAATCCTTCTTGGTCATTTTGTAAAACCTTTTGGCCAGTAGGCTTAGCAGCTCTTCATTGCCTGTGACCTTGTCTTGAGGCTGATCTTTAATGGCTTTGAAAGCTATTGATTTTTCCTTTCTTGTAGCTGGTGAGGCAGCCTTCTACTCTTCTTCTCTATTCTTGATGAGCAGCTCATAAGACTTGAGCTTGCCCAAGAGAGCTTCAGTTGTGATCTCATTTAGGCTTCTGGCATCCTTGATTGGCCAGATCCTTGAGTCCCAAGTGCTTGGGAAGCACATTAGGATTTTATCATTGAGTTCAGTCAATGAGATCTCTTTGTCCAATGTTTTCAGCTCATTAACTATGAGACTGGGTCTATTATATATGTCTGCTACTGACTCAGCTTCTCCTTTCTTGAAGTTCTCAAATTGGGTTATAAGGTGAGATCCTCTATCTTTTCTCTCATTAGCAGATCCTGAGACTATCTCAGATAACTTGTCCCAGATGTCCTTTGCTGAGTTGCAGTCAGCTACTTTTTGGAATATTTCATCAGACATAGTCTGGGCTAAAATATTCATTGCCTTAGCATCTGTCACTTTCCATTTCTTGATGTCTGCATCTGTTCCTGAATGAGGTGGAACAGCATTTGTACTGGTATTTTCTGGGGGTCTTGGACACACTGTCAAAACAGAATTGAAAATGTTTTCATCAATAGAGTTCATGTACAATCTAATCCTTGCCTTACAAAGTGCAAACTTAGATAGATTGCAAACTGCAGGTCTGGTGCTAGCATAATCTTTGTTTTGGGTCATGTTCTGTGAAGAAATAAATCTAGTAACAAGCTTAAAACAAGCAGATCTAACTAGAGGGATCTTTGAGTTCAGGTGTTAGCTTGTGCAACCATTAAGGTGTGGTATTTTAACCAACTTCGCTTTGATACCAATTGAATGTGCAGGTTAGATCTGATATATTCTAGAGGGGGGGTGAATAGAGTATGGTGCTTACTAAAAACTGTTTACAACTGTTGTTGTATGCCTAAGTGAACAGGGAAGCAAATAACATAAATTAAACACAGCAACTAACTAAACACAGAGCAATCACAGATCACAGCCAGGAAACAAAAGAAAAATAAGCAATCAGATGACACAAGGAGCTATAGTGGTTCCCCAACCAATCTGGGTACATCCACTCTTCTACCACCCTAGGTAGGAATCCACTGCAGGATGAGTTGATCAGGTGTCCTGGGCACCAATGGGTTTTGATCAGGTCCCCAAAAACCAAACCTTCAAGTCTTTTGGAAGGAGACTTGCAACCAGAATAGTTTTGAAGGGATTTAAAACCTTGTACAGGAATTAGAGAGAGGGTGATAGTGTCTTCTCTGTCAACAGTCAGAGAGAAGACTTGTGGATTGATGTAGCAGATCTTGCTCCCCCTGAGATCTTGAAATGGTCAGGAATGCTGGAGCACTGTTTCAGGGTGATAGGCCTTCAATGACCTAGAATGCCTGGACCAGAACTGCTTCAGGAACTTCTTTGACAGATTGATTGTTGTCCTTTGAAGTTATCCTGTAAATAGAGAGAAGAAGACTCTTGATTGAATTTAGTTCTTCTTCAACTTTTTCTTCAAAAGTTCTCTGATCAAGGCTGATTGCAGTCAAGAACTTTAGATTTGAGAATGTTGGTTCTTCTGTAGCTTCAGAGTGTCTGTCAGATTGTTTTCTGTACTGTGATTCTTGAACTCTGCTTGATTCTATTCACTTCCTGTCTGTATTTTTTGTGTGTCTATTTTTTTGTGTACTTACTGACTGAGGAATATTCAAACTTTTGAATGTCGAGCAGTAATTACAGTCGGCCTTGGAAAGAATCAGAAATCAATGACTTTCTTAACTGTCTCATGGAAAAACGGCATGTAATCGTCCATAGTCAATGCACGTTCTAACGGTAATATTCCGAGAAGATCTGACATTAAATGATCAGGAATCAGCGCCAAGAAACGGGACGGGAAACTTGAATAAAACCTAATCTGGATTCGTCGAACGAAGAACACATTTCGTCGAGCTGAACTTGTGTTCGTCAAGCTGAGCTAGAGTTCGTCGAGCTGAGCTTGATAGAGTTCGTCGACCAGACAATCTTCATTTATCTAACAGACATTCTTCATTCGTCGAGCTGAGAAGCAAATTCGTCGACCTGAGAAAAGTTCTGGACTTAGACAAAATATACTGCATCTGCTGAAATGCTATGTCGACAAAAGTTGTTGTCAACAGATTGATCTTGGTGTCGACACAAGTCCTCTGGTGTCGACATAAGCTGGTGTCGACTGAAATCCTGGTGTCGACACAAAAACGTCTGGTGACGACACAAACCCTAAGTGTCGACACAGATTCTCTGAGTCCAGAAATCGTCGAGTAGAGATTATCATTCGTCGACCTGAGAAGCTGTGAACTTGAGGTACAAGTTCGTCGAGCTCAGAAGATAATTCATCGACCGAAGCATGAAGCTGGACTTAGAAAAAATTGAAGTTCTCCTGACTTTGGCTTGATGTAGAAACTGAGATTTCGTCGAACAAAGAACATAGATCGTCGAGCTCAGCACTAAGGATTGTCTCACGATCGTCGAGCGCAGAACTCCTTTCGACGAGCTGAGTTCGAAGGACGTCGAACTCACTTTACTTAGTCTTGAAAACTTGTGAGTCTGAAGTCTCTGAGGGTCTTGTTGAGCCTAAGGACTTAACCTAGACTCTAGGACACAAATTGACCCGGGCTATACATGATGGGTCACATCCTAAGTCAGTGAACCTAGCCCAAATCAACTAGGGATCCAACATATTGGCTGCAAGTTTTGGGGCCAATTGGCCCTAGATCTGGGTGGTCAAAAGCTTGGTTTTTCAAGCTTTTAAATCCAAGCATAAAACCCGATTTCGGCCACCTCCGTCCAGCCTACCACCGCATATCGTCGGCCACCACCTGAACGAAGGTGGTGGTGTCATTGGGCGGCCGGGGAGGCGCTCAGGTGGCTGGGAAATCAACTTTCAAAATGGCCTAGGTCGGGGCAATCTGCGTCGTTGGCTCAAGGAAAAAGAAGCTGAGATGTCTTCCATCCCTACTTTAAGTTGCGTGCTGGCTAATTATAATATCATTGATATACTATTCATTTATTTCATCCCTGTCACACTAAGTGCATGAGTTAGAATTAATTATTAAAAATACATAAAAGTGTTTCCTGGAAAAGTGGTCAATAAGAAAGTTATAGTCCTTGAAGTCTATTTATTTTAAAATTGATTTCAACCAATTTGGGTCACTGATCTGACTACAACACTCAAAATGGTGCAGACTATACATAGAGCTAGTCAGAGATTAAATTGAGTGCCCCCACTAAACCACTTGTCCAAATGACTTGAAATTTAGAAGGAGGTTCACTCTTATCTATACCTAAAACATATCCAAAATGGGAATTTTTGGAAAACATTTGCCTATAGGTTTTGTAAAAATTTAATAAATAATGTATGATTTAATTAATGGATCTAATGACCCTAAAAGTCCCAATAATTTTGGTTGTTGTCTCTTAGGGTCATAACATGACTCTGATAAAAATCTCAGCCCAATTGGGTTTGATTTGAATAGGTTTTGGTGTGACCAAAGTGTGGCCCCTTAAGGGTTAATTAGGGCAAAATGGTGCTTGGGGCATGGAAGGGCCAGTTCTCACCCAAAGGGTATGATAGTTTGGCTAGAGTCTCAAAGTCAGTTAAAACACCCTCACTTGGAGTTTGGGGTGGATTAGGGTGGATTTGCCCTAGGACCCTAGTTCAAACCATAAGGTTGAACTTTGGGGGTTGGTGAAGGAGAAGGAGTGATATGTCATTGTATGGGTATGGAGCTTTGTCCATATATTCATAACGTGATAATTAACCCTAGGAAGAGTTGTTAGGACTTCTAGGAGCTTCATCCCTCTTGAAGTGACTTAGGACAAAATAGTGCAATCTTGTTCATTATTTTATTACATATTCATATGACTTTGAATAATCCTAAAATTTTAGCAGTGGTCATATATTGATGAAACAAAGCTCTGAAAATTTGAGTGAGAATTTTAGATCAGAATTTATGGTACTTCATTCACACCTTTTCTAGTTGCCGTATTAATTCAAGAATTTATTTTGAGCTATCCAATCACTGAAAGCTTGTGAAACTTGGTCATAGAACTTTTTAGGACATCCTTAAGATCTGAGAATTTTTAGGAAAATTTTCTTAGTGGTTACTTCACAAGTCACTAATTAATGATTTGTTTTAAATGATTTATTTATGTGACCAAATGATCTTACGAAATTGTTATTTTTGGTCAGAAGTCTTTTATGGTCATTTTAAAGTTCTGGTAATTTTATCATGATTTTTAGAAGAATTATTTTGGCACTTCCTTCTTTACTCTACTATTGTGGATAATTAATCAATAATTTGTTTTGGGGTTAAAACCTTTCTGGAAAATTATGAATCTCAGAACTTAATATTATTTTGATGACATGCATCTGACATAATTTATCTAAGGCCATATCTATAGAGAAAAGTGTACATGTAGTTCAAAAGCTTTCTTGGTTGATTTTGCAGAAAAGTTAATAAATGCTAAATTAATTAGGAAAATTACAAGTTTCTTTATTTTGTCCAATTTTGTCATGATAGACCCCCAATATTGATTCAAGGATTCTTGGAAGAATATTTGAAGGGGGTCACTCCTCATGCTCTTCATATAGCTTAGGTTGGTCTACATATAGTAAAACTGCAGATCATGATAACATGTGGGATGGTCATAGGAAGTTGGGTTAATAGTATGCTGAATTGGTAAGGTGAAACAAAGAGCTTCATTAGGAGACATGATGAAGAGGGTGTTGTGTTGGCTGTTGTTAAGTGGTGCTCGGGATCGACGAAAGATCGTCTTTCCTGGGGACAGAGAGAGTCAAAATACATTAGGGTTAGATTTAGTATAACATTAAATGGGATTGGGACCTAGGTAGATACAAATAATAGTAAGTGTCTTGCGAAAGGGAGCTTTAGGCTTCAGCCAATTGTAGTTCCTAGTGCCCCCGAGAGCCCTTCACAGAGAATGCCTTGGACAGTCCGAGGTTAATCTAAACTGTAAGACTAAAATGAATACAAGATTAATTAGCAATAAACTAGGACCTCACTTTCACTCACCCCGATACCTCGGGAGGTTAGTTTGGCTGAGCGGTAGACTCGGTGGTTGTGGAAACGGACAAGTTAGCGTGGGGAGCCTACGACTCGGAAACTCATGGTTGCATGTGCATAAAAGTGGTGGGTCTTCGGTATTTGACCGTCGTTCACACCGACGTCGGTACGCTGACTCGGCGGGTGTGGTGGACACTTAGTCATGGGAAAGTCTGGCGGTGGGTCAGCATAATACGCGGATACCCTGGTTGTGTCCTTCAGAGGCGTACGTAAGGGCTAGGCCTGGTAGTGTGAATACCCATCTAGGAGTGGGGTGGCCCGACCCACTATCTCCGTTTACCATGGAGGAGGCTCCTGGGAGTGATGCTAGCTTCCAAACAGGGGGAACTAAAGGTTTGTGCGCATAGAGTTGTGTGTGTGAGTTGCATTTGCATGAATCATGACATAACATTTCACTTCACTCATATTTGCATACAACCTGACACCCCATCGTATAAATTGGTATGAAACTTTTTATACGATTGGAGCCTTGCAAAAGACCCCTTAACTTATATGTTTGTATGAGCACTAATATAAGTTAAGGTTACCTTTTTCTTAGCTTAATCTTCATATACTTACTGCTCTATTTTACTTGATTACTCTATTGTTTGTCTTAATATAGAACTGTTAGCTTGCTTTATTTTCACAGCTCTATAGATTCACTATATGTCTGCTAGAATAGGTACACCGTCATCTGCTTTTGACCACTCTCCACCTTCATAGCTTTCTTATCATTCCTCCCGCACGGTGCCTAGGAGCCATTGGGGGAGGTGTGGTGGAAATCAGACTTAGTCTTTTGACCAGCGGTCGGTGGACCAAACATTTCAGGGGCTCCGGATGGGAGACAGGGACCAGCAGCAGGAGATGCAGCACCGGCGGAGTACGGTGCATATGGAGGTGGGCCAGTCTGGTACGGGAGCACCTGTCTCTGGCTCCGTGAGTGATAGTTTTTCCTTAGCTTCCCTGAGAGGGTTGTAGTGAGGATTTGCTGTACCGGGCATAAGCTCGTTTATATTCCATACCTTTATTATCATGTGGACATTACTGTGACTTTTATCATATTTTTTATGTGATTGTGGACTTTACTTAATCTGGTTGCACTTCTACTTCTTGATGATCTTCATTGCCGGCAGAATCGGCGTTTTGTAGTGGCGACATTCCTGTGTGTCGGTGTCACCGCAAAGCGGCGGTTCGGGGCGTAAGACCCGGCAGCATAGCAAAAAAAGAGGGTCTTACACATAATAAGCAAAATATATGCTCAAAACAATACCAAAATAATCATATCGGTGGTTATGTTGTGCTGATAGCCGCAAAACTACCGTAATCACCTCCTACAACATATAAAAGGAGCCCTGAGCCTCCTCATTTCTCATATTTTGCTCTCCTACTTTCTCCTTCCTCAAGTCAAAGCTCTGCTGGATTCCACCTACGTGCCATCTTCAAGCCACTGCTCCGCCACTAGAATTCTCCTAAGTGCAGCCGCTCCCCCGAAACTTCGCCTAAGTCCCCAAGTGTGCGACGAGGAGAAATCCCTGCTACGTCGAGAGTCTACACTTTCGCAATTCTACTACAAATCCTCTCATCCGGCGCATCCTGTTGCCTGCAGTGAGCATAAGTTTTTTCTCTCTTTCACCCTCACACCCCCAAAGTGTAACGAGGAGAGGCCTGTCGCCCTCGATGCTCCGAGAATGTTGTAACCGCAAGCAAAATGTTGATTTTGGTCGCCACATATCCGACCATGTTATTTTTTTACCCAATTAAGGAGTTTTTCCATGGCAAAAACATCGTGTGTACAACTTCTCTCTAATTAGTTGTGTGCGCGCTCGACCGCTCCATGAGCTAAGACGGTCTGAGTTACTCTGGTCCGATCGAGGCGTCGAATTTGGCCACAAAAATTTGTCGCCGTCTGTGTGAATCAGTTCTTAATATCTTTCGAAGATTTAGAAGACAATACCCTCTACACACCGGTACTTGTGACTTGCTCCTATGGCTAGAAGGAGCACCCGTACTACCAATGGATCACCCCCTGGAGGACGCATTCAGCCGGCTTATTCTCACTCACTCGCCAACGCAACTCTCAGCAGGGAGGCCGCTCCCCCAACCGTAGCCGCCTTGGAAGGGCGTATGCAGCATATGGAGGAGCGTTAGACCAAGATGCTTACCCTCCTTCAGAACATTGCAGCTCCTCCAGCTCCTCCTTGGCCTCCAGTGCTGGCTAATCCCCTGCCTCTTGCTCAGGATCACGTTCTTCCTCAACAAGCCCCACATCGGGAGAATGAATCTGAAGATTTTTCTGATGCCGCCAACTCCACACACCCCGCTCATCAAGGCGTTGGGGGTGGCTACCCGCATCTTCCAGAAGAAATAGCCCGCACGCCATCGGGAGAAAGGCTCACTCGCAAAAAGATTCGCGAGGTGATTGCCCAGAAATATGAACAACTTGGGCGATGTGACATCCTCGCACGCCTCCCTCTTCATCAGGTCTCTCCGCTCACCCTCCCAGGTTCTAGCACATCCAGTCCTGTATGACTTTAAGCTCCCCAACATCGAGACGTTCGACGGAACAAAGAATCCAATTGAACACGTCAACCATTTACTCACCATAATGAGGACTTTCAGTGGCCTAAATCAGTTGTTATGTCAAGGTTTCCTAGCCACTTTAAAGGGTCTTGCTCGCACCTGGTTTCATTCTCTCAGAGAAGGAACCATCTTCACTTTTGAGAAGTTAACCAAGCAGTTTTCGGAGCAGTTTGTTGCCAATTGTAGAATTGTTCAAGACCCCTCGCACCTCTCGGATATCCGCCAGAATGAGGGAGAATCCCCCAAATACTTCTTCTGCCGCTTCACTTCAGAAGCACGTCAAATCCCGGGGGTCGACCCCGAACTTCTCAGAGGCGTCTTTCTTGGTGTACTCCGCCCAAGCAGTTTCTATTCAGCTCTCATGAGGGAAACCGTTCCCAGTTACCTAGTCCTTATTGATCGGGGCGAAGCCCGGATGGCGGCCGACGAGGCCATTGAAGCACATTGTCAGCAGTTTGAAGTCGGACAAAAGAGAAAGAAGGAACAGGCACAAGCCCCCGTAAGGCATGAAGAACGACGCCAGGATGAGCGCTGAAATGATAACCATTAATGCCACCTGCCAAGGAATGGGGGGCGGTGCCCGCCATGTGGATACACTCCATTAAATACCACCCACATCAATATGATGTACGTAATTCAGGATGATCCGACATTTCAGCGATCGAGGGTACCACTGCCAAACCCTAGAGCTGACCAGTCAAAGTACTGTGAGTTTTACCGCATGACTGATCACACTACCATGGAATGTTCCGGGCTGAAGAATGAAATCAAGCTTCTTGTCCTCCAGGAACTCCTTGGAAGGTTTTTATAGGTACAAGCGCAAGGCCAACAAGAACAACGTTAAGGAAGAGACTGACAGAATGCGTAAGGACGCAGAACTCAACCCGGATTCCACTATCTCCTTCGGAAATGAAGACCTCAAAGGATTGCAGATTTCCCATCAGGACCTGCTTGTCATCAACGTAGGGATAAGAGATCCCTGTTGTTGGGTACATTGGAGACAATGTACTTGTTTTGAAGAAGCACATTCAACTCAATGATATACACAAGTTTGTATTTGATGTATGTTTCTGTTTATGTATGCAGGTTGCCTATTTCATATTGATTGGATAGGTGGTTCAAGTCATAATCACAGGTGGACTTAAAGAATCTGATTAGAAAGTGAGGAGAATTGTCCAAGTACAAAAGCATCGAATGAAATCAGCACAGTGCTGAGTGAAGTCAGCAGTCTACATCTAACAACTTGCGGTCCAGAAAAATGGCTAAGTACAGAAGTGTCGACACACTTCAACTGTGTCGACACCTTTGCATCAGTTGTGTTAAGACAAGTCAGTTTACTCGACACTTTGAAGTCTTAGTCAGCAGTGTCGAGATAGGTCAGCTAACTCGACACATTCAAGACAGTTGTGTCAAGACAAGTCAGCTAACTCGACACTTTGAAGACTAAGTCACCTGTTTAGAGACAAGTCGGCTAACTCGACACATTGAAGGCTAAGTCAGCTATGTCGAGACAAGTAAGCTAACTCGACACATAGAAGATTCAAAGAACAAGTGTCGAGACAATACAACTGTCTCGACACATAGAAGACTGAAAATTATACTGAGGGAGTGGTGGAAAGCTCTCTTATCAAGGTCATGGGTTCGATACCCAGTGGAAACAACCTACCGCGCTGATAAACAGGCCGGAGAGGGGTTGGGGTGCATGGCCTGCAAGCTTGAATGTGAAAGGCTGACTACCAGTGGTGGGCCCGGGTCTGGACTCTGGTAGGTCGGCGGTCCAGCGGGTTCCCATGGGAAGGGCCTAGACCGTTATAAAAAATGCAGCTCAGTTGGTGATGAGGGAGTGGCGTAAAGCTCTCTTATCAAGGTCCTGGGTTCGAAACTCAGTGGCAACAACCTACCGTGCTGATAAACAAGCCGGAGAGGGGTTGGGGTGCATGACCTGCAGGCTTGAAAGTGATAGGCTGACTACCAGGAGTGGGCCCGGGTCTGGACTCTGGTAGGCCGGCGGTCCAGCGAGTTCCCATGGGATGGGCCTGGACCGTTATAAAATAGTATCGAGACAAATAAACAGTCTCGACACAATGAAGGATTAAAGTGTCGACACCAAGAGACAGGAGTGTCGAGACAATTCAACTGTCTCGACACAGTGAAGAAATAAAAGAAGTACGAAAGTGTCTACACCGGCAGATAGTTGTGTCGAGGCAATTCAACTGTCTCGACACATTGAAGAAATAAAGTATGTATAAAAGTGTCGACACCCGACAAACAGTTTTGTCAAGATAATTCACCTTTCTTGACACAATGCAGAATTAAAGATGTCGACACAGATAACAGTTCTGTCGAGACAAGTCAACTGTCTTGACACTTTCAAGATCAAATGAAAATTCTTCTAAGTAAAATTATGTCGAGACTGCTAAGATGTCTCGACACAAGTGTCAAGACACTTTGGACATCTCGACACTTATGTTTTTGAAGATGTGCAGAGTCATCACAGAAGTGTCAAGACAAGTCAAAACTGTCACATCAGCTACAATAATGTTATATCTTAGCAAAAACAGATTAAGGGAGAATTTGAAGTATGATGTCACATGCTGATGTCATCAATCAGAAATCAGCAATCCACAAAGGTTATAAATAGAAGGGTTGTCTACAGAGAAAATCGATCAATCAGAAAATCACTTTATTCTCTCATTCTAATTTTTCTAAGTCAGAAGAGGGCGTCAATCCCAAGGAGGAAGAAGACGGAAGTCTTCAAGAAGATCTTTAGATCCTTTCATCAAGTGATCAGAAGATTCAAGTGGGTTTTTCTACAATTTCTTCAAGGAAATCAAGCCGATCAACATCAAGAAGATTGCAGATCCAGAGAAGTATCTTTTCAGCCATCCTGCTTTTCAAGAATCTATCAAGTGCAGCTGAATTGAAGAATCTGAATTCTTTCAGATATGTCAGATTACAATTTTACTATTTTCCGAGGATACAATTTTATTTTTACCTCTTAATTTTGTAAGATCTCCTTGAGATCTGAGTGGGTAGGAGATCTAATCTCTGAGTTGAAAGCCTAATTTATAAAGACTGAGGTAAGATTCTTGAGGAACCTGAGGTAGGTGATTTGAGTGGGATCACTGAGGTGTAAGCCTGTGTTATAATGGCCGAGGTAGGGTTCTTGAGGGATCTGAGGCAGGAGATTGGGTGAATCTCTGAGGTAGGACATGTTGGTCTGAGTGTATGTTTCTTAACTGAAACTGAGCCTATAAGATCTTTGGATCTAAGTTGAAGAGGAGGAGTTATAACCTTATCTAACACATTGCTAGTGTGGAAGAAGGGGGAAAGTGGATGTACCCTACATAGGGGAATCACTATAAATTTTTTGTGTGATGTGTGCTGTGTGTTGTGAATTGATTGTGCTTGTGCTGTGTTATTAGATTTGCATGTTCTGTGGTTCAATTATGATGAGTTGTTGTGAAGCTGTTTTCTCAAGTACATCATCTGCTGAACATATTATCTGCAAAACATTTAAGTGACAAAGAATTGACAAATTGATAAAGTATTTTAAAAGACACTTATTCCCCCCCCCCCCCTCTAGGTAATTATCTACCCATAGGATTATCTTTCAAGTGGTATCAGAGAGAGGTTATTCAAGAAAGACTTAACAGTCTGGAAAAGATCCAAAGGGTGGTAGAAAAATATTAGATCTAATGGCTTCTGAACCTCAAAGAGAACTCAGTTATATGAAACTTCCTATATGTACTAAGGATAACTTTGGTATATGGAATCAGAGAGTGAGATTGTTTATGGAGGATTCAGATCCAAGAATCTTTGTCACTGTACAAGAAGGACCATATGCTGCAATGAAATATTAGTCTTAGATGAAAATGTTCAAACTCCTAAGAAATTGTCTGAAATGACAAAGGATGAGGTGGTTCTTACAACCATGGATAAAAGAGCCCAAAATATAATTGTCAGTGCAATGGACAATTCAACTTTTCAGAATCTAGTGCACTGTAAAACATCCAAGGAGATGTGTGACACTCTCATAGTCTACATGAAAGGCATGGAAGAAGTAAGAGATGACAGAAAGTCTCTACTAAATCAGCAGTATGAGGCATTCAAACAAGAAAAGGCTGATTATATAGAACTATGTTTTGAAAAGTTCTTTAGAATAGTAAATGATTTGAAGAATTATGGCAAATAATTCACTAATTATGAGCTTAATGACAAATTTCTGAGATCCCTAAATAAAGAATGGGACATCAAGATTTGTGCTATAAGAGAAATGAGGAATCTGAGAAACATGTTACCCAAAGACTTATATGAGAAGTTATTGTCACATGAGCTTCAGCTACATTCTAGAAAAGCTAAAGCTGAATCTGCCAGAAGTTCAACTCAGACTAAATCTGTGGCCTTCAAAGTAGATATATCAAAGAAGTCTAGAAGAGAAATCCCATCAGCACCAAGAATGGATGAAGATACAGATAACACAGGAACTTGTTCTTCATTAGGTTAATTATCAGATGATGAATTGGAACTGTTCACCAGGCAATTCAAGAAAATGCTGAGAAGTAGGAAGCAGTTGAATAAGAATAATTCATCTGGACCAAGCTCCAATAAAAGTAAAAATAAATACAGAGACAAATCTGTGGTCAGGTATGATTCTCATCAGAATAAACAATTTAAGACTGACATTATCTGTTTTTGCTGTAACAGGTCTGGACATGTCATTGCCGACTGTACAGTAAAAAGAAATGAGAATAGCAAGTCTAAAGAAAAGAAGTTCTATAAAGATAATAAATCTGAAAAGGGTCTAATGGCAAAGAAGCCTAAGATCTTATCTAATAGTGAAACTGATTCAACTGAATTAGAAGAAGAACATCCACACATTGGCCTATTCTCCTATGAAGAAGAATTTATTAGAGAGGTCATATACAAGGGCAAAAACTCCACAACTTCATCACACTGTGGTGATTCAGAAGGTGATATGGAGATTAGTTTGATGGCACTATCTGATAATCGAGATACAGAAATTGCTGAATGTCAGGATACTCAGGTATTCTATGACAATTCCCGTTGTTCTACAAATTCTGTTCATGAGACTGCGGATGAGCGAGACTCATGTGACTCAAAGGTTGATTCACATAAGTCTAACTCTGAGACTGAACTGCATCAGCTCACATTCAAATTTGGTAAACTGCTGGAAGCTCTTGTAAAGATCAAGAAGCTTGCCAAAGAACAAGTTATAGAAATTGCATCACTAAAAGGTTTTGAGTATCATCATAAGATCGATACTCAGAAGATTGGTCTTCAAAGTTCTAAGTTGGCAATGCTGACAAAGATCATTGATGAACAAATCATATTTCTAAAACAAAAGGATGAAACTATTCAGGAGTTAGAACTCAACTCCTGAATGAGAAAAGACTGGTACAGCAGTTTTCTAAACCCAAAACTATGTTGCCTATTATTGATACCTTCTCAGGAACACATGGAAGTGGTTTTGGGTATGTTAAACTCAAGAGAAAAAGAGGCAAAAAGCTGACAGGACAAAAGGGTCTAGTCATTCCACAACCTGTGTTTCAGATTAAGGGTAATGAAACCTAGAAATCTGGACCAGTTGAACCAAGTTCATATGTAAATAGGAAAGTTATTCATAATATACCTGCTCCAAGGAGAACTTTTGTAACTGAGAGACAAAACAAACTTTTTGCTCCCAGTCAAAATACAACTATCAAGTTTGCTAATTTCTGTTCTAAGGAATGTCAATACAAAGTTCCCTCTGCTCCTCTAAAGAGGAGGTACAACAGATATGAATGCTGGTGCTGTGGTAAAATTGGACACTTTGCCTTGGACTGTTGGTTCAATTACACCGTGTCTCGTGCTCAGAAAATGTACCCAATTAAGAAGTTTACAGGTGGTATCTATGGAGCCACAACTAACAAGAACCTAGAACCCAAGACAATTTGGGTTCCTAAGGAAAAATAAATTCTTATTTTGCAGGAATGTCCAACCACCAGAGATAGACCAATCTGATACTTGGATAGTGGATGTTCCTTGAAGTTGGCCTTGGCCTATATATATAATAAAAATAAAAAGTAGGCAGATTACATAGGCGCAAAGTCCTGGGAGAGAATAAAAGAGAGAGCTTGGATTAGGGGCATTCCCCTTTCCCACATAAAATCTCTAACACAAGCAATGTTGGCGACGTAGTCGGCTGCGGAGTTGGCTCTTCGATCAATTTGCACAATAATGAGTCTTGGGCAGTCCTTCATGGCCTTAGCAAGTGAGTGTTCAACGGTCCCTTCATGAAAACCTGTGAGAATTCGGTTTAAGATAGAGCATGCATAGGCCGAATCCCCCTCGAGTATAACTCCAAGCATTCCATCCTTGAGATCCTTGGCGAGAGTGAGGCCCAAGAGGGCACTTCTGAGCTCAGTCATGTTTATAGATCGACTACTAACTCCATAACCTCTCGCGGCAATGAGTTCCCCAACAAGATTCTGAATAATGCAACCAAGGCCAGCACGACAATTAGAATGAACAGAGCCATCAAAATTTATCTTTATCCACCTGAGAGGCGACCATGAAGTGTCACGGTTGCAAAGGGTCACCCAGTTACCGTTAGATGCGTCAGATATTGCATTTAGAACTATTGAAGTGGACTGTAAGTAAGGCTCACCATGCACCCTCTGATTTCTTGCTTTCCAAACTTGATAAATAATGGAGGCTAAAATCTTGATGTTGCTGGAACTTGAACTGATGGCCAATTCCTCAAGCAGAATTTCTAAAATATTGCTACAGGTTGAGTTAAAATGAATGTTAAATCTTGGTAAAACAGCCCGGATTAAGTTGATGAAGCGGCAGTCCCCCAATGGATGATAAAAGTTTTCCGCTTGAGAGCAGCCCCACGGACAGTCCGCATCCGGACTGAGCCGATGCCGAGATAACCAATCTTTGGTTGGCATCATGTCATTTATAATCCTCCAGATCGGGCCTTTATTTTCCAAATCTTGCCACCTGACAGCTTGCTCTGTTGGCATTCTAATGTATATACAGCACTTGCGTTCATGTTTACTTTCTCCCAATGGGCCCATAAAAGCTTGTCGGCACCCCCCACATTGTCTCTCAGCAAACACATAATTATATTAATCAACGAATTGCTGAATCCAGCAAACACGTGAACCGCCAAAATAGCGCTGGAGTCAAGAAGTCCTTCAACCAAATCTGGGAGAGCAGAGACGTTGATAAATGTCGGCCATTTATTAAGAGGCATAGTACTAATCTAGCAGTCATCAAGTGTTGATATGGTTGCGCCATTTCCACCATCCAAAACGAATGCTTTTCTAAAATGTCACAGCCAAGGCAAATAGTTTTCCATATTTTTGATTGGCTTCCGTTAGGTGAGAGCATGCCACTGCCTGAGTCTGAATATTTTGATCTCAAAACTCTTACCAAGGAAGTTGCCATCATTCCTAACAAAGTGCGCCGCCACTTTACTCATGAGGACATTCCGCCAAAGCTGTAGGTTCTTAAACCCCAGCCCTCCTTAGTCCTTTGGTAAGGAAATATCCGTCCACTTGGCATGATGGATTGAGTGTTTGACAAGGTCATCGCCCCAGAAGAATGCGTAAAGCAAGCTGTTGATTTTGTTTATTGTGGAGATTGGCATTGTAGCATTGGATAGGGCATGGAGAGGGAGCGCCGAGAGCGTACTCTTGATTAGAGCAGTTCTACCCGCCAAGGATAGATGTCTGAGCCCCCAAGATCTAATTTTGCACGTAATGGTATCGAGGAGGTTGTCAAAATCCGACGGTTTATGTTTACCAGGCCGAAGCATAATTCCCAAGTAATTGATGGCATTAGAGTGACCATGACCAAGAAGTTGCAGAATATTACCTTTGCTAGTGGCCGACACTTTGGGTCCGAAGAGAATGCTAGATTTCTGAGCGTTAACAGCCTCGCCGGATAGAGCGCAATAGTGCTTTAAGATTCCCGCAAACTCATTTGCGGTATTAGTAGTTGCTGTGCCAAACAGGAGTGTATCGTCGACGAATAGGAGATGTGAAACCTGAGGGGCCGTGAGGCTTATTTTTATGCCAACGTCGGGGCTGTTGCTTGCTTTAACTATAATGATAGAAAATCAGAGCACATGATGAATCAATAGGGCGATAAAGGGCATCCTTGGCGGAGGCCGCAAGTAGCATTTATTTATTTTGCTCTCGATCCATTAATGAGGAGGCCAAATTTGGGATTAGAAATGCATTACATGATAAGGTTGGTCCATTGAGGAGGAAATTTAAATGTAGCAAGCGCACGCTTCACAAAACTCCATTGTATGCGGTCAAAAGCCTTTTCCAAGTCAATTTTAACCTCCATAAATCCAGCGTTGCTCTCAGTCATGTGCAGCCGATGTATGACCTCTGGAGCAAGCAAGCAATTATCGGTCATCAACCAACCCGGGACAAAAGCTGCTTGCTCTTCAGATATTAATCGCCTAAGCAGCGGCTTCATACGATTCGCCTAAATTTTAGCCGTGACTTTATAAATAGTTGAACATAGGTTGATGGGCCTGAAGTGGTCCGACAATAAGGATCGTTGCATTTTGGAATGAGCATCACCAGAGTTTCTTTCCATTTGTCATCCATTTTGCATGTCGTCAAGAAGTTTTTTACTACAACAATTAATTCAAACATAGTGAAACCCTAAAAATGTGTAAAGATTGAGTGCGTTATCCCATCGCAACCAGGAGATTTGTTGCGCCCGAAGGATAATACAACGTTCTTGATTTCAGCATCCGTTGGGGGCAAAAGAAGTTGCTACGCATCGAAGTCGGAAACCTATTCAAGGGGACAAGGCATTCTGTCTAAAGTTGTTGAGTCTTCCATACACCATCGAGTAGTGAAGTGTTTAACCATTGTCTCAGACACATGATTAGAAAAGAATAGAGCAAAGGTGATCTTTGGTGGAGTTGACAAAGGAATAACTAGAGGTTATGGTAAGATTTCAAATGGTTAGTCACTTTCACCAAAGTAGCTTATGTGGAAGGGTTGCAACACAACCTTATAAGCATAATACAACTTTGTGATCTTGGCTATGACATTTCATTCCACAAGGATGAGTGACTAATAAAGAAGTCAAGTGACCAAGAGGTTATCTTGACAGACACTAGATGTGAGAATGTATACTGCTTGAATTTTCTTTACTTAAAGTCAGACTCACCCTTATGTCTAGTTGCAAATGAGAAGGCCTCACACCGTGTCAAATGGCACAAGAGGCTAGCTCATTTGAACTACAAGGTCATAGACAAATTATATAGTAAAGAGCTAGTTAAGAATGTTCCTAACATTAAATGCTCTAAGGAAAGCATTTGTTCTGCATGCCAAAAAGACAAGCAGACCAAAGCTTCATTCAAAAGTATAGAATCCAAAGACAGTATGAGGTGTTTATACCTCTTGTATATGGACTTGTTTGATCCTATGTCAATTCATAGTTTAGGGAGGAAAGTCTACACCTATGTAATTGTTGATGACTATTCCAGATTTACTTGGGTTTACTTTCTAAGAAAAAAGTCTGAAACTCTTGATGTCTTCAAGACATTTGTCAAACAAATATAGAATGAATTCAACAGTTCTGTGGTCAGAATCAAAAGTGACCATGAAACTGAATTTCAATCTGAATATATGACAAAGTTTTGTGAAGAACTTGTGATTCAGCACGAGTTTTCCTCTCCAAGAACACCCCATTAAAATGAAATTGCTGAGAGAAAGAACATGACTCTCATTGAAGCTAGAAGAACCATGCTGAGTGATTCTTCTCTCCCAGAATATTTTTGGGCTGAAGCTATTAACTCAGCATGTAATGTTCTTAATAGAGATTCAATCAACAAAAGGTTGAATAAGACTCCTTATGAACTAATGAAGGGCAGAAAACCAAACTTGGTCTATTTCAGAATCTTTGGATGTAGATGTTATGTACTAAATAATGGGAAAATATACATAACTAAGTTTGCTGAGAAGTCCTATGATGAAATATTTGTTGGTTATAGTAACTACAATAAGGCCTATAAGTTCTACAACTTGAAGGATCAAGTTATAGAGGAGTCTGTTCATGTTGTATTTGATGAAAGTTATATGTTTTACAATGATAAGCCGTGTACATCAAGTACAACAGGAGAAGACTTGAAGTTAAAGGAGCGGTCTATAGAAGATTCAATTCTAGCAAACCAAAATATACAAGATGGAGTTAATATTATTGAAGAAGTACTTGCACAAGAACAGCCAGAAGAAGAAACTCAGCAATAAGTTGTAGCTGGTCCAAGAGAAGAAGTCACATTACCAGTAGCTGGCAGACATCTAAGGGATCATCCAAGGGACTCGATCATTGGAGATGCAGCTCAAGGTGTGACCACAAGAAGCAAACATCACAATACAGTGATGTACTCAAGTTTTCTGTCTCAAACAGAACCAAAGAAATTTGAAGAAGCCAATGTAGATTCTTTTTAGATAGGAGCAATGCAGGAAGAATTGAACCAGTTCAAGAGATGTAAAGTCTGGAAGCTGTTTCCCAGACAAGATGACTATAACATCATAGGAACCAAGTGGATCTACAGGGAAAAATTGGATGAGAATGGTGTTATAGTCAGAAATAAGGCTAGATTGGTTGCAAAGGGCTATAAACAAGAAGATGACATAGACTTTGATCAAACATTTACACCAGTGGATATATTGGAAGCTATAAGACTCTTCCTAGCATATGCAGCCTACAAATAATTCAAAATTTTTCAAATGGATGTGAAGTCAGACTTTCTTAATGGTAACCTTAAAGAAAGGGTCTATGTTGAGCAACCCTCAGGTTTTGTTGATTCTACTAAACCAACTCATGTTTATTTGTTATTAAAAGCTCTCTATGTATTAAAAAAAGCCCCATGGGCTTGGTATGAGACTCTGTCTAAGTTTCTTCTAGAGAATAAATTCTCAAGAGGGAAAATAGACAAAACACTATTCCTAAGGAAGTCAAAGGCAAGACTATCTTAATACAAATATATGTTGATGACATTATATTTGGTTCTACTGATGATTCACTTTGCACTATGTTTGTCAAACTTATGCAAGGTAAATTTGAGATGAGTAGCATAGGTGAACTCATGTTTTTCTTGGGTCTCCACATTAAGCAAACTATAGATGGACTTTTCATTAGTTAGTTTAAGTTCACCAAGGAGTTAATCAAGAAGTTTGGCATGGAAACAACCACTTCCATGAGAACTCCTATGTCGTCTAGTATGTTTTTAGACTAGGATGATGTTGGCAAGCCAGTTGATATAACCTTATATAGGGGCATAGTTGGATCACTGCTCTATCTAACAGCCAGTAGACCGGACATAATGTATGTTACTTGTGTCTGTGCTAGGTATCAAGCTTGCCCTAAGGAATCTCACTACACAACAGTTAAAAGAATGTTGAGATATCTAAAGGGCACACCTAATCTTGGTCTATAATATCCCAGGAATAGTGATTATGAACTGATAGGCTTTTCAGATGCATATTATGCAGGTTGTAAAGAAGACAGAAAAAGCACACCAGGCTCAGGTCAATTCCTTGGAAGGAGGCTGGTGTCATGGAACAACAAAAAGCAAACAAGTGTAGCAATATCCACAACTGAATCTGAGTACATTTTAGCTGGAAGTTGCTGTGCACAATTGCTTTGGATTCAGCATCAGTTACAAGATTACAACTTACAACTAAGTAAAATTCTTTTGTTTTGTGATTCTACTTGTGTTATATCAATTACAAACAATCCTATTTCACATAATAGAACGAAACATAATGAAATTAGATATCACTTCATTATAATGCATGTTGAAAATGAAGATATTAGTTTAGAATTTGTTCCAACAAATAAACAAATTGTTGATATCTTTACTAAGCCCCTAGAAGAAGAAAAATTAAATTTCTTTAAGTTTGAACTAGGAATGTTGAATCTTGAGTAATTGATGCAAATACAAAAACTGATATAAAATAAGAATAAAATAAATTGTCAGTAATTGAGGTTAATTACCTAAATATCAAGAATAGACGTTAAAAATGTCAAGAATCTACATTTTATAAAACAAAATTTTGACAAAGTCAAAAGTTGTGTCGAGACACCAGAGAATGTGTCTGTTGTTGCATGGACTCCGGGCGGTCTGGCAGTCTGCCTCTGGAGGCTTGGAGACTGGGAGGTCTGGCGGTCTGCCTCTAGCAGCTTGGAGACGGCGCGTTCTGGTGTTCTCTCTCCAGCGGTTTGGTAGGTGGTTGGCGCTGATTGGTGACCGTGCGGTCTGGCGGCTTGTCTCTGGCGACTTGAAGACAGTGTCGGGTTGTTTTATGCACATTGTAGTTGTCGTGAGTTAGTCTAAACGCGCGGCTTATGCGGCTTGTATAAATGTTTGTTCATGTAATTATTAGTCCCACATTGCTTATTTGTAATCTCTCCTCTCTCCCCCATTCTATAAAAGGGAGGATATACCTTTTTAATACACATAATTTTTGCATAATAAAATTCTGTTTGTCTAAATTTTCGGTCTCTTTTTTCTTGTTTGCACATGGTATCAGAGGACTCGATCATTTCCACCGGATTCTGTGATCTTCCTCTGTCTGCGCAACCTATGCTCTCGCTATCTGTCTTCGTGGTTTGCTCATTCTTCTAGCGACCTGTCTTCGCGACCTGTTTATTCCTCCTATTTCATCCCTGTTCGAGCGGTCTCTTTCACATCCTAGTTGTCGCGACTTGTTCCTTGTCGTCGCGCTCTCCTCTTCTACTAGTCGTCGTGACCTGTTCTTAGTCGCTGCGACCTTTCCTTCTAGCCGCGACTTATTCTTCTCGCTGCTCTATACTCTTCTCTTCTCGTCGCGACCTCTCTTCTCGCTGCGCTCATCCTAGTCGCTGCGACCTATTTCTAGTCGCTGCGACCTGTTCTTAGTCGTTGCGACCTCTCCTTCTAGCCGCGACTTATTCTTCTTGCTGCTCTCTGCTCTCTTCTATGGCTCCCTCCGATATCTCTACCACTTCTACTCCTGTCGCCCCTCCCACTACTCCTCCTACTCCTTCGGGCAACCTTGACACCGTTTCCAAACTCGTCGGTCCCAACTGCCCGGACTAGAGTATCTCCTTTACCTTTCTTCTCCGCTCATAGCACAAACGCGATCATCTCACTAATGACCCTCCCCCTCCAGACTCCGCTCTCTTTGATGATTGGGACGCTAGTGACGCTCTTGTTCGCACTTGGTTGGCTAACAGCCTCTCGGATGAGTGCCTCCCCGTCATCTGCCATGATGAAACAGTCAAGGCTGCTTGGCTTCATCTTGCCGCTCTCTACTCATAGGGGGCTCAGACGTCTTGCATATATACTCTCTATGTGGACCTCTTTGCATGTTCCTCCACGTCTCCTACTGCTGCCTATTAACAAGTTCAGGCTCTTGGAGCCGAAATTCTTCAGAATCGTCCTTTCTCTCCTGATCTTGCCGAACAACACAAGCACTTCCAGGAGCTTCTGGTGGTGTGCTATCTTCTATGACTCCCTGAGTCTTATGACATGATCCATCAACAGATCCTTGGCGAGGCGGATTCTCCCACCTTGGATGCCATTGCTGCCCGCATCGCCGCGGTTACCTCTCTGCTACAACGTCCGCTGTTGTCCTCCCCTCCTCAACCAGACCAATATGCTCACCAGACTCAATGGAGTGGCTTTGGTGGCCGCCACCACCAATCCGACGAGCGCGGTCCTTATCATTTTCTCTACTCTCGCTGTGGTCGCACTGACCATACAATTGATCGCTACTAGAAGAAACATCCTCATCTTCGACCCACTGGCGACGCTTCCACCTCCTTTTCGAAGTAGTCCGTCTCGGTGGTCACGTCTTCAGGTAGTGCCCACGTCGCTACTCAAGGTAAATGGCTGATCGACTTTGGTGCTACCAATCATATGACCGACAATCCTCAGTATTTTTCTCTCCTAGAAAAGCATCATCGGTTGCCCCCGATCTTTATTCCGGACGGCTCTCCCTCACCGGTCAATGGAACGGGTGTGGTTCAAGTCACTCCATCTCTTCGCTTGGCGGATACCCTCTACGTGCCCAAGTTCCCTTATAATTTATTATCTGTTACTTTTCTGTGCAAGCAACTACAGTGTTTCGTCACATTCAGTCCTACCTTTTATTCTTTTCAGGATCCAGGTTCCAAACGGACGATTGCTACTAGGACTGAGAGTGGCAGCATCTACTTTCTCGACAACGTTTCTGCGCTGTCCGCCTTCTCCTCCTCTTCTACTGATCTTCTCCATTGGCACCTTCGTCTAGGTCAAGCTCCTCCATGACTTCTTCTTCAGCTTCTATAACGTCCCGATTCGCACTAGGCCCCTCATGCGCGCTTTTTTTTGAGTCAGGAGAGCTGACTTGGGCTTAGAGAAGTGCTGGCAGCGGGGCTGCACTTGTAAATGGGAGGAGAAATTTGTATAGAATAGGACACGGGTAGAGACACGGGTGTGTCCCTACCCGTGTGGGGGATGCCAGTTCTCGAGTCGACGACTCGAGTATGTCCAGAAAAAGACACGAGTAGTGACACGGGCGTGTCACTTCCCATGTGCATGATGACACGGTAGGGACACGACGTGTCCCTACCCATGTGTGGCGAGTAGAGCTCGACGAGGTGTGTCCCGAGGAGGACGCGGGTAGATACACGGGTGTGTCCCTACCGGTGTGCGTCGAGTTGAGGTCGACGAAGAGTACCCGAGAAGGAGACCGGTAGAGACACGGGCGTGTCCATACCCGTGTGTGTGTCGAGTTGAGTTCGCCAGGCGTGTCCAGAGAAGGACACGACCAGAGAACACGGTCGTGTCATGTGGACACGGGTCGGGACACGCCCGTGTCCCTTCCCGTGTCGAGTATTGAACCGACACTAAAACCGTTGTTGACGCTTCGCCCGAGCAGGACACAGGAAAGGACACGGGCGTGTCCATACACGTGTCACTTTTCACATATAAGGGTTGTGAAAACCCTATCCGTTTTCACTCCTCATTCCAGCCATTTTTCTGAGAGAACTACTGTAGAAGGGAAGGAGGTGCTAGAGCAAGTCCTAGAGGAGAAGATCCGCCGCCGCCGTGAAGGAGAAAATGCCGCCGAGAAGAGTCACAAGATCCATGGCCGGAAATAGTGGAAACGCCGGAAATGAGGTGAGATTCCTCCCCTCTCCCTTGGCGCTAGATCTGTAGTTATCTAGGCAAGATATCGACTCAAAAGAGTCTAGACTTGCGAGATGGTGATTTCTCTAGGAAGAGGTCGTTCTAGAGCTTGTGCTCTAAGGTTAGTGGTGTCTTCAACCTCTCCAACCTTCTATGTGAAGATGGGGGATGGTTTCGTGAAGAGTCATAGCCTCATGATGGTGAATAAGGGAGGAGGAATCTCTGGTGTGATTTGCGAAGATCGGCTTGAGGAGGAAGATGAACCGATGTCGCTCATTCCGCCTTTAAGATGCGTGCAAAATCTGGGTTTAGTGCGCAACGATCTTCTTGGCCATTTTCCGATGTGATATGGCCAGATCTGGGCTTTCGACTAAACACGAAAGTTGAAGTCCTTGAAAATACCTTTCCAACAAGTGGTTGCACGACTTCAGACGAAGTCTGTAGCCACGGTATGATACTATTGAATCTGGGTTGTGGTCTGAACATAAACGTTGTAGCCCATGGAAAGACCTTTCCATCGAGGGGTTACACGTCTTCACCGGATTCTTGTAGCTTCGGGAATCTCCGGTCGAAGTTGTTGTCCAGATTTATCCTGTACTTAAATTCTGGGTTTGTAATAATATTGGATTTGGACTCGGTAGAGATAATGTTGTAATTAACTTGAGGCTTGGTGAACCCTTTTTTTGTTAACCGTCTTAGTCCAATGAATGATGATGTTTATTAATTGGATTCCACATAGTTGATTTGTGAAGCGAAGCATACTTAAACGAAACGATTTGATAGAAATTGGTATACTATTATAAATGCGCATCATGATAATAAAATGTTGAATCATTTAGGATGAAAGGTAGGATGATAACATATGACCATGTGTATAATTATTTAACGAAATGAATTTAGTGTCCAATGTTTAGAGTGTCGTCTCCCCACAGGTAGCATTGTGAAGGGATGTAAGTGCGGTGTTGACTGTCACTAGTTTGGATAGCAATGAGATGAGTCAAAGTCGGACGGTTGGGCTTGGTCCTCGGTGCTCATTTCCCGGGGCTCCTTCCGTGTCGAGTGGATGGTTGGGCTTGGTCCTCGTGCTTTCTCCGAGGCTCCTTCCATGCCACGGTGATGTGGAATTGCATGCGGTGTGAGTCGACACGCGGTGTCGTAATCCTGGGTTAAGGATAGTGTGGCAGGTCTACGGGCTCGCCGATCGTCACTCCAATGAGAGTTGACAGTTAGACTTTGGGTGGTTGGGCTTGGTCCTCGGTGTTCATGTCCCGAGGCTCCTTCCATGCCAAGTGAACGGTTGAGCTGGGTCCTCGTGCTTACTTCTGAGGCCCCTTCCGGGTCAAACAAGGCCAGTTCGGGGCTTGGTTCTCGGTGCACATCTACCCGAGACTTTCGTTGGGTCATAGTACCCATGGGCTCTACTGTTGTGTTCTTAGCATTGAGGCATACAGAGTCCTAGGTGAAGTAGTGTGGATACCCGCCTAGTAGTAGAGATGCCCTCTCTACTGTCACTGCCTGGCCACGACGGTTGATGCCTGAGAGGTTAGCTACATGCTCGAAAAGTGGGAACTACTAGTCTGTGTCGGCACAACGGTTGCATGTGTGTGATCATGGGTGAGTCATTGCATAACATGCATATCATCACATTACATTGCACAACAAGATCCTCATCGTATAGTTTTGTATGGGCACTTCTATACGGTGAGTTACTTTATGAAAACCGATCCTTAACTTGTAAGCTTGTATGAGCATTCTTATAAGTTAAGTTACTTTCCTGCTGTAGTTACTTATACTTGATGATTGTTATATCTCTTGTAGAACTGCTAGAGTATACTGCTGTTAATCTTATTGTACTATTACCACATGCTTGTACCTGTTACCTTACTTGTTATATATTTTACCCTTGTTCCTTTCTCCGCCCGGTGCCGAGGCGTTGCCGGGGGAGCGGATGTGAAGTCATTTAGTCTTTTAGACTAACGGTTGCTATGTCTTCCTTTTTAGGAGGTCACCCCGCAGGTAGAGCAGCCGCAGAATGTGCCGCAGCACAGCTAGGCCAGGACGACAGGGCTTGAAGTGACGGTGCCGTCGCTACCATCGGTTACTGATGTGAGTATTGAGCGACTCTGATGTAGCCCTGTTGGGCGTTTATTTGTTGTACTCTGATATTGTAGAAGCATGTTTAGCTTCCTTATTTGATGTACTTTTGGACATATATGCTTTGTGTGGATTTGGCTTCTCTTATTATTGTTTTGGTTGGGTTGACATATATTGGTATTGATTGTAGCCGACAGAATAGGCGTCTTGTGGTACATGTTAGCTCGTGTACTAATGCTACCGCAAGACGGCTGTTCTGGGCATAAGACCCCCCTTCGTGCCGTGTTTCGGATCCGGGAGGGGGGGGTCTTACAAATGGTATCAATTTGCCACGATCCTCAACTAAAGAAGTCATTCAACAATGGTACCACCCCCGTTCGATTAGTCAGTTTGCGGACAAACTGACTTAGCGGAAGCAGTGGTGTTTCCATATATAATTCACACTAAGTATGTCCAACTTTGACCTTTGGATTAGCCAACCTGACCATATGTTTGTATTCTATGTGTAGATTATAGTGCACGTTGAGCCGATGGGGGGCACTCCTGCCGCTTCCATACCCACTCAGTTCCAACAATCCAAGTTGGGGCAGACGCTCACCGCCATCCTGGATGCCTTTAGGGCGCAGCAGCCTCCAATGCAACAACAGGCTCCGGGCTCAAACTGGCTGAGCACCTTTCGAGCACTCTCCCCTCCCGCCTACTTTGGGACAGAGTTGGCTGCGCGCACTGAAGAATGGCTTGACACGGTGCAGGAGCTATTGGCGGGGATCTGTTGCCCAACCAACATGGCTGTAACGTTGGTGGTGTCCGTATTGGAACTACATGCTAAGAGGTGGTGGAAGTCCCTCATGGGCTCCACCTTCCAAGGGCGAGTCTATACAGAGATAAGTTGGAGCGAGTTCTCGGGTGTCTTCTTGGAGTACTTCATTCCCTCATCTGCTCGAGATGAACTCGAAGAGAGGTTTCTTCTGCTGAAGCAAGGATCAAAGACGGTTACGGAATATCTGCGAGAGTTCCAGCACCTCGCGAGGTTCACGGATTCATATGATTTGGATGATAGAGGATACGCCAAGCGTTTCTACAAAGGGCTGCGAGATCCCCTAAGGCAGGCCCTTTTTTTATAGCGGACACTAGCTTGGTGGAGATTATCGACATGGCGAAGAGATTAGAGGCGGACCACTTGGGAAGTGGTAAGAGACCTACGGAGGGCATGATGGAAGCTGGCCCAAGCAATAGAAGGAGACAGGACTTTAGAAGAGGAAGAGGACAACAAAAAGGTGGAGGACGTTTCCACCGAGATTTTAGAGTGGAGCATCCAGTTCCGCAGCAGCCTGCGTTGCCTCCACCGCCTCAGCCTCAACAATTTCAGCAACCTGAGGGGCGTCGTGGGCTGGTGTGTTTTGAACGCAACCAGCCGGGCCACATTTGACGTTTCTGCCCGCAGTTGTTTAGGAACGTCCCTCCTGCTCTCCCTCCGACAGCTCCTCGAGGACGGGGTCACATGCGCGGTCGAGGACGAGGACCACAAGGAGGAAACCCCGGTCCTGCCCGGGATCAAGTGTACGCGCTGGACATGGCGCAAGAACAGAATCCCCAGGATGTGATTGCAGGTATGTTGCAGCTAGCTTTCACATTTTCATTGTTTAACTTAACTTGCTTACGACATACTAGAGACCTAGTGTTAAGTTTTGGTTATTGGTACTTAGGCACCGTGGTAGTCGGCGGGAAGACGACCTATACGTTGTTCGATACCGGTGCCTCACACTCTTTTGTGTCTGAGGACTTCATTAAAGACATGGAAGTTGTACAATACTTTACTGGTATAGCTCGACGAGTACGCCTCCCAGACGGCTCTGAGATGACCGCAACCGCTAAGTGCGAGCTAGAGATTTTCATTGGGGGAAAGCCTTTGATACGCCTGCCACGGTCTTGAGAATGCCGGAGTTTGACATCATTTTGGGCATGGCGTGGTTGGACTGGCACTTCACAAGGATCGATTGCGCGGAGAAACGAATCTATTTGATATATGGGGACTCAGATGTCATCTTCCAAGGTATTAGCTTCGCAGCACGTATGTTGTTATCTTCAGTTCAGGCTGTAGAAGCCCATATGAAGGGGGATGAAGTCTTCATGATCTGTTTCGAGTTGAAGGAGATGGCGTTGGATATGAAAGATGTACGGGTAGTGCTGGACTTGTTGGGTTTCTCTATGGGGATGGCACAACACTTGTGCACGCAGCGGAAGAATAAAAACATCAAGAAAAACCCCAAAAGAGATGGGATCGGGTCATGGTAGTTGAATCAAGAAGTTAACATACAACTAAGCAAAAATTATCTCGGTGGCGTTGAGTCACAACTCAACAGAGATGCTCCAAGTTTCGTGTTTTTGCTGGTGGCGAGTTCTACGTGGAATGATATCCACGTCTCTGCAGAAATCCACACGAGCGAGAGAACGCCGACCTTTCCGTCGCACGGACAATCAGGAAGGAGAATGACCGCACCTTGCTTTTCCACGGACTGCTAGGTCCGCTCCAGGGATAGCAACACCAGCGACGATCGCCGGAGAGGAGGAGGTCGACGGAGCGAGCACGGCGGCGGTGGAACACTTCCGTCGGCGGCGGGATTCGGGATCGGCGGAACGAACGAAGAAATCGCGGAACACTTCCGTCGATTCGATTAGTGCTCAGTGAGTTTTTCCCGAAAACCCTTAGTATCCATTTATACCAAAGGCATAAACAGACTTAGGAATATCGCTATCCGCAGACCACCCAGAAAATTAGGGTTCCAGAATCGTCGAGAATCACCTAGCAGATTCGGTGAGAATCAATCGGCGAGAATCACCTAGCAGATTCGGTGAGAATCAATCGACGAGAATCAGAGTACAATACTCGATGATTCACGTCGAACGTGGATTGAATCACCTAGGATCGGCGAGAATCACCTAGGATCGGCGAGAATCAGTCGGCGAGTATCACTTAGGATCGGCGAGAATTAGAGTACAATACTCGACGATTCACGTCGACCCTCGGTCGACTATTCTTACCAATCCTTCAAGGCAACATTTGCCCAACCCGACGATCCTTTAAGGCAACACTTTTCCCATAACCCCCATTCAGGTCGGTGATTGGTAACCTTTACCAACACAGTCAATCAACCAACTTCTCCACATCTCTTATGTGCGACCCTGCAGGCTCATATCGTGTTGGCAGTGAGATTACATGTTTGACCACTTCTAGATCACCATGGTAACTCCAACAGTCTCCCACTTGATCTTGAAAGTATCAAACCAAAAACCTCACAAACAATGAGCGGCATCTAGCAATGCATCATTGCTCCCCAAGCAATAAGAGTTTATAACTCATAAGCCTTTATGACCAATGTATCAGCGTTGTCTTTGTCCCTTTGTCCCTTACATCCGGAAAGAACTAGAGGCATGGATCGTGTCACCCTCATAATAGCTCAATCCAAGTTTCTTGATGCAGGACGGACTTCCAGAGAATGGTGAGTCCAATATCACATATTGACTCAACCAAGCATGGCCATGCATTTCTCAGTCCAGTTCCATCAAGGGGCCCATGGATGCAACTCCTGTCATACAGGAGGACAAATCTCATATCTGCTCACACACAAACACCCAAATGATTCGTAACATGCCCAACAACCACCCTTATCATCAACCTTTCTCAAGGAAGACTTTAGATGGCATCAAAGCACGCTCTTCCTCACTTGATGAATGCTGTGACTTCAGGTCAAAGGACCACAACACCATTGTCAATTGAGACCTACTCGTGACACGATTGGATGACAATCCACAGAGTAGTCTCAGATTGGGTCTGTCCAGTACAACTTGTTCACTAACAAGTACCCACGTGATGACTTGATATCACAATATCATGACCTGTGAGAACCGGCCATCAGTCAACGCACGTGCTAGCCTTCATGTACCATCATCACCCTTAGCTTCTATGATGATACTCGACCAGGGACCTTTTAAGAATGAAGCTTCAAATAAATCATAGGCTCTCACATTCAAGTCACGTACTTGATGTCCCATGGAAGCGAACATTCTAAGGGTATCTATTATGTTAACATTTAACTATCATATAGAAAAACTCATAATAAAAGAACTTGCCATTAATTGTAAGAGAAAAACTAGGTACACTGTTCATCATATGAACAAATGGCCAACAAAATACATGTTTACATGCAATCCACAAGATTCTCACTAGAGTTGATCATTTAGGTATCGTATACCCATCGATCTAGTATGGACCATCATGCTTTCTCTGCGCGAGAGGCTTTGTCAGTGGATCCGCAATATTCTCCTCAGTTGGCACTCTGCAAATGTTCACATCTCCTCGTTCGACAATCTCACGAATAATATGAAACCTCCGAAGTATGTGCTTGGAGCGCTGATGGGATCTAGGTTCCTTAGATTGTGCAATTGCACCATTGTTATCACAGTAGAGAACTACGGGACCAATAATGCTAGGAACTACATCAAGCTCGCCGATGAATTTCCTAATCCATACAGCCTCCTTCGCCGCATTAGATGCGGCGATATACTCGACCTCTGTTGTAGAATCAGCAACTGTCTCTTGCTTGGAACTCTTCCAGCTCACAACTCCTCCATTCAGGCAAAACACAAAACCTGACTGAGACTTGGAGTCGTCTCTATCAGTTTGGAAGCTAGCATCCGTGTAACCACTTACAACGAGCTCTTTCTCTCCACCATACACCAAGAACACATCCTTAGTCCTTCTCAAGTACTTCAGGACATTCTTGACTGCAATCCAGTGACACTCACCGGGGTCTGACTGATACCTGCTAGTCATGCTCAAAGCAAAGGAGACGTCGGGTCGAGTACATAACATCGCGTACATTATTGATCCAATTGCCGAAGCATATGGAATTAACTTCATGCGGTCCTAATCTTCACAAGACTTTGGACACTGGTCCTTAGAGAGATTCACACCATGAGACATGGGCAAAAATCCTTTCTTGGACTCAAGCATGTTGAACCGCTTCAACACCTTTTCGATGTACGTACTCTGGGTCAAACCCAGCAACTTCTTCGATCTATCTCTATAGATCTTAATACCGAGTATATAAGTCGCTTCACCCAAATCCTTCATTGAAAAGCAGTTCCCTAGGTTGTTCTTAACAACTTTCAGGGTAGGAATGTCATTCCCAATCAACAGTATGTCATCTACATACAATATCAGGAAGACAACAATGCTCCCACTGATTCGCTTGTAAACACAAGGCTCATCTTCATTCTTGATGAAACCAAACTCTTTGATTTTCTCATCAAAACGAAGATTCCAACTTCGAGAGGCCTGTTTCAGTCCATAGATGGACTTATTCAGCTTGCATATTTTAGTGGCTTCATCTGGGGATACAAAACCCTCGGGTTGTGTCATATACACTTCCTCAAGGAGGTTTCCATTAAGGAAAGCCGTTTTGACATCCATCTGCCAGATCTCGTAGTCATAATACGCAGCAACAGCAAGCAATATCCTTATGGACTTTACCATGACAACAGGGGAAAAAGTCTCATCATAGTCAATACCATGAATTTGCTTGAAACCCTTAGCCACCAGTCGCCCTTTGAATGTCTGTACATTCTCATCCATGTCGGTCTTCTTCTTGAAGACCCACTTGCACCCTATGGGTCGTACCCCTTCAGGTGGTTCCACCAAGTTCCAAACTTGGTTTGCATACATGGAGTCCATTTCGGATTTCATAGCCTCAAGCCATTTGTCGGAGTCCGGTCCATTCATAGCCTCTTGGTAGGTTGCTGGTTCATCATCATGATCCATAAGCAACACATTACCTATTTGAGACACGAGAAATCCATATCTCTCAGGCTCAAACCTCGGTCTACCAGATCTACGTAGGACTTGTGTTCCTTGAGCAGGTTCTCTAGCTACAACATCTTGTAGTCCTGTCTCAGAATCCAATTCCGGTTCATTCACTACATGTGGTTCTTGAACTTCTTCAAGCTCTACCTTTTCAGTCTTTCTTGATAAGAACTCTTTCTCCAAGAATACACCAGTCCTTGCGACAAACACTTTGCCATCAGACGGTAGGTAAAAGTAATACCCTTTCGTTTCCTTAGGATATCCCACCAGATAACATTTATCCGATTTGGGTTCCAGCTTGTCAGGCATTTGACGTCTCACGCATGCCTCACAGCCCCAAATTTTAATGAACGACATACTAGGACGCTTCCCAGTCCATATCTCATATGGTGTCTTCAGAACCGTTTTCGTTGGAGCGCGATTCAATGTCATTGCAGCAGTCTCTAAAGCAAAACCCCAAAAGGAAACAGGCAAGTCTGCATGACTCATCATCGAACGTACCATGTCTAACAGAGTACGATTTCTCCTCTCAGACACACCATTATGTTGTGGTGTTCTGGGTGGAGTGAGCTGTGATACAATACCACACTCTTTCAGATGATCACGGAACTCATGACTCAGGTATTCGCCACATCGATCAGATCGGAGTGCTTTAACCCTTTTACCCAACTGGTTTTCTACTTCATTCTTGAACTCTTTGAACTTTTCAAAGGTCTCGGATTTGCACTTCATAAGATACACATATCCGTATCTACTGAAATCATCAGTAAATGTAACAAAGTAGAAATACCCACCTCTAGCCATGGAACTCATGGGTCCGCATACATCACTATGTACAACACCCAAGAGATCCTCAGCCCTCTCAGTATAACCAGTGAAAGGTGCTTTAGTCATCTTGCCTAACAAACAAGATTCGCATCGCTCAAATGATTCATAATCAAATGAGTCCAAAAGTCCATCTCTATGGAGCTTGGATATGCGCTTCTCGTTGATATGGCCCAGACGACAATGCCAGAGAAATGTAGTGTTCGAGTCATTTGTTCTTAGTCTTTTATTATTTTCTACATTACAGATCAGATGGTCCAAGTTCAAAACATAAAGACCATTAAACAATTGGGCTACAATATAACAAACATCATTCTTAAATATAGAACAACAGTTGTTCTTAATTATAAAAGAAAATCCAATCATGTCCAAACATGAAATAGATATAATGTTTCTAGTTATGGCCGGAACAAAATAACAATTATTTAGTTCTATTACAAGCCCACTGGGCAAAGGAAGACGGTAAACCCCTACGGCTAAAGCAGCAACTCTTGCTCCATTGCCGACGCGGAGGTCCACCTCCCCTTTACTCAGCAATCTTCTCCTTCCCAGTTGCTGCACATTTGTACAAATGTGAGAACCACATCCAGTATCCAATACCCAAGATGAAGGAGCAGAAAGTTTTATCTCTATAACGTGTACATTTGAAGCGGAAGTCATACCTCCCTTCATTTTCTGCAGACCTTCAATGTACGAAGGACAGTTCCTCCTCCAATGACCAGCCTTGCCATAGTGGTGGCATTTCCCTTCCTTCACCTTGCTTTTCTTTTTCATCAGTGCAGAAGACTTGGGCTCAAGATATGACTTAGGTCCCACCTTCGTCTTCTTAGAGCCCTTGGCCTTGCCCTTGCCCTTATGCACCATCAGTATGGGGCTGGCAGACTTGGCCTTCTTCATATTGATTTCGGCAGTTCTCAACATGCCTAGGAGTTCGGGCAGTGTCTTGTCTATTTCATTCATGTTGTAGTTCAAGACGAACAGCTCATAACTGTCCGGCAACGATTGCAGGATCAGATCTGTGGCCAACTCTTGACCAAGAGGAAAACCCAACCTTTCAAGGTTCTCTATATACCCAATCATCTTGAGTACGTGAGTCCCTACTGAGTCTCGAACTCCCATCTTGCACTGAAACAACGCTTTTGTGACGTCGAACCTCTCTTGACGAGTCTGCCCTTGAAACATTTTCTTGAGATGCTCGTCAATCTCCTTGCACCCCATGTTCTCATGTTGCTTCTGAAGCTCAGAGTTCATAGTGACAAGCATAAGGCATTCGACATCTAAAGCATCATCAGTATACTTCTTATAAGCATCCTTCTCAGCACGGGAAGAGTTCCCGGTCGGCACCTCGGGGGCTTCTTCTTCCAAGACATAGAGCTTTTGCTCTTGCCTGAGAACAATTCTCAGGTTCCTGTACCAGTCCATGTAATTAGTCCCACTGAGCTTATCCTTCTCAAGTATGACTCTCAGAGACAACGTGGAGTGTGAAACACTTGCCATGGAATTCTACGAGAATTTATGCAGAATAAAATCAGTACCAAAATTTCAAATATAATTTATTTTAATTTGGACTTCAATTAAAACACTCCCACTATTTTATTCGAAATGATAGCCCTCACTAACAATTCGGAGAGTTCATGCGAGCTACTCTCTTAGTGGACAAGATCCGTATTTCACCAACACAATGAGTCAGCTTTGGCTTTCCTCTCACGATGCGGTTATTTAGGTAGGCAACGCTTGCCAATTGCATGCTCATGTAATTCTTGTATGGTTGGTGAATAACTCCTTACTCGCATCCATCATATGGTGCATGCCAACCCTATGCCTCTAGGCACTCAACCTTTGAGGTCACCTAGTTAAGCTGGACCCGATGTCGACAGTGGGATATCACAATTATCCGCTCGCACCCTTACCAAGATAGATTAATGCACCTTGCTTTGGCAAGCCCACACTTCATCGATCGAGGCAGGAAGAGTGTCATCCATCGGAAGGCATCCGAACACTTAATATTTGATGAAGGGATTTTGATTATAGGTTAACAGTTAACCATGATCAACATTTGATCAATGTGCACATCCAAAGAAAAACAATTTTTCTAAAACCACATGCATCCCTTATGTGCACAACCTGATACCATCAACATTTGATAGAAGGAAGGGTTAAATCTGAACATCCGGAAACTTCCAAATCCTCAGATTTACATGCATTGGACAAAAGCAAAGACAACTCAACTTAAAGCAGTAGACAAGCTCATCTCTCTATGTTGGATTCAAAATCCAAAACAATCTCGAGGGATGGTTACTGCTAAGGAGACTACAATTTCTAACAATTAGAAATTTTCACGAAATCCCAGACGTTCTTGGCGGGGTACCAAGACTAAATCTAGACATTTAGAATACTTCTAAATCCCTAGGTTTACACGCACTGGAATAACAAAACTTCCAATACAACAATCATGGCCGAAACCTCGCTCTGATACCACTGTTGGGTTTCTCTATGAGGATGGCACAACACTTGTGCACGCAGCGGAAGAATAAAAACATCAAGAAAAACCCCAAAAGAGATGGGATCGGGCCATGGTAGTTGAATCAAGAAGTTAACATACAACTAAGCAAAAATTACCTTGGTGGCGTTGAGTCACAACTCAACGGAGATGCTCCAAGCTTCGTGTTTTTGTTGGTGGCGAGTTCTACGCGGAATGATATCCACGTCTCTGCAGAAATCCACACGAGCGGGAGAACGCCGACCTTTCCGTCGCACGGACAATCAGGAAGGAGAATGACCGCACCTTGCTTTCCCACGGACTGCTAGGTCCGCGTCAGGGATAGCAACACCAGCGACGATCGCCGGAGAGGAGGAGGTCGACGGAGCGAGCACGGCGGCGGCGGAACACTTCCGTCGGCGGCGGGATTCGGGATCGGCGGAACGAACGAAGAAATCGCGGAACACTTCCGTCGATTCGATTGGTGCTCAGTGAGTTTTTCCCGAAAACCCTAAGTATCCATTTATACAAAAGGCATAAACAGACTTAGGAATATCGCTATCCGCAGACCACCCAGAAAATTAGGGTTCCAGAATCGTCGAGAATCACCTAGCAGATTCGGTGAGAATCAATCGGCGAGAATCACCTAGCAGATTCGGTGAGAATCAATCGGCGAGAATCAGAGTACAATACTCGACGATTCACGTCGAACGTGGATTGAATCACCTAGGATCGGCGAGAATCACCTAGGATCGGCGAGAATCAGTCGGCGAGTATCACTTAGGATCGGCGAGAATCAAAGTACAATACTCGACGATTCACGTCGACCCTCGGTCGACTATTCTTACCAATCCTTCAAGGCAACATTTGCCCAACCCGACGATCCTTTAAGGCAACACTTTGCCCATAACCCCCATTCAGGTCGGTGATTGGTAACCTTTACCAACACAGTCAATCAACCAACTTCTCCACATCTCTTATGTGCGACCCTGCCGGCTCATATCGCGTTGGCAGTGAGATTACATGTTTGACCACTTCTAGATCACCATGGTAACTCCAACAGGACTTCCCCGAGGTATTTCCTGAGAAACTGTCAGGATTACCCCCGCATAGAGAAGTTGATTTTCAAATTAATCTAGTACCGGGTGCCAAGCCTGTATCCAGGGCCCCTTACCGAATGGCCCCGAAGGAACTCATGGACTTTAGAGTTCAACTGCATGAACTGGTGGAGTCAGGGTTCGTTTTCCCCAGCTCGTGACCTTGGGGAGCCCCTGTATTATTCGTCAAGAAGAAGGATGGAACCCTGCATTTATGTATAGACTATCGGGAACTCAATCGACTGACGGTGCGGAACACTTATCCGCTACCCCGGATCGACGAGTTGTTCGATCAACAGGTGGGAGCGCATTGATTTTCTAAGTTGGATTTGCGCTCGGGATATTATCAGTTGAGGATACAAGAGGAGGACATCCAGAAAACGACCTTTAGTTTAAGATATGGGTTGTACGAGTTCACTGTAATGCCGTTTGGGCTCACCAATGCCCCTTCGGCCTTCATGAGCCTGATGAACAAGGTGTTTGAACCTTATTTGGACATCTTCGTCATTGTTTTCATCGACGACATCCTGGTCTACTCAAAGACGGAGGAGAAGCATATTGAACACCTGACCTTGGTATTGAAGAAATTAAAAGAGCACGCCTTGTTCGCCAAGTTCAGCAAGTGCAAATTTTGGCTTAAAGAGGTTGCTTTCTTGGGGCATGTGATCAGTGGAGCAGGACTAGCGGTGGATCCGGCCAAAGTGGGTGTCGTGAAGGAGTGGTCTCCCTTGAAGTCAGCGGCCGATGTGCGGAGCTTCCTTGGACTTGCCAGGTATTACCGCAAGTTCGTAAAATAATTCTCAAAGATTTTCCTCCCTCTTACTTCCTTGACAAAGAAAGGTGTGCCATTTGAGTGGACACCCCAATGTGAAGCGGCGTTCCAAGAGCTGAAGGATAGGCTTACCTCCGCCCCCATCCTAGCACTTCCGTCTGGGAAGGAAGGATTTCAAGTTTACACTGACGTGTCATATCAAGGGATGGGAGCGGTGTTGATGCAGCACGGACACGTGATTGTTTATGCTTCAAGACAGCTGAAGAAGCATGAAATCAATTACCCGGTTCATGATTTGGAATTGGGAGTAGTGGTGTTCGCCTTGAAGGTTTGGAGGCACTATCTATACGGCGTCCACTACGAGATCTTTTCAGACCATAAAAACTTAAAGTACGTTCACACATAGAAGGAATTGGAATTGAGACAACGACGATGGTTAGAGTTTCTGTGCGATTATGAGTTCACCTTGAACTATCATCCCGGAAAGGCGAACTTGATGGCCGATGCATTGAGCAGAAAGGTACCAGACACGAGCTCAGAGTCTCGGTTGATGAGTATGGAGTTAGCTCAGATAATTGAAGAGATGGATATTACTTTGGTATATAGGGCTCCTTCGGCAGAGTATACGGAGTACTTGGCAACCATGAGCATAGTTTGTGATATCCGGGACCGAATTCGGGCAGAGCAAGGAAGGGATGCAACTCTGGCCCCGACAATCAAGGTAATCAAAGATGGGACTACTGATGAGTATACACTAAAAGACGGCCTCGTTTATTTCCGCGGCTGGCTCTACATTTCCAAGGGCGGTAAAATCTGGGAGGATATCTTGAGAGAGACACATTGCTCTCAGTATTCAGTGCACCCGGGTATTACCAAGATGTATGCCGGCCTACGGAAGACCATGTGTTGGCCGGGAATGAATAAGGATGTCACGTATTTTGTTACACACTGCGAAGCCTGTCAAAGGGTGAAGGCGGAATGCTAGAGCCCTGGTGGTTTGCTATAGTCATTACCCATCCATGAGTGGAAGTTCGAGGATATCTCCATTGACTTTGTCCATGGGTTACCTCGCTCACGCTTAGGGAATGATTCGGTGTGGGTGATCGTGGATCGACTGACGAAAGTAGCCCGGTTCATCCCTATGAAGAAAGAGGCTCACGTGGATGTCTTGGTACGCCTTTTTGTGGAGCAGTTCGTACAGTATCATGGCGTGCCTAAGACAATCATTTCTGACTGGGATGGTCGTTTCACCTCAAAGGAGTGGAAGGCGGTACATGCATATTTGGGTTCGCGTCTTACCTTTAGCACCGCGTTTCATCCTCAGACGGATGGACAGTCTAAGAGGACCATCAGAACACTGGAAGATTTATTGAGATTATGTCTGTTGGATAGAGGAGAGCCGTGGGAAAGACTCCTACCACTGGTAGAATTCTCCTACAACAACAGTCATCAAGCTAGCATTGGCATGGCGCCCCATGAAGCCCTTTACGGAAGAAGGTGCAGAACCCCCTTGTCTTGGGTGCAAGATGAAGACCCGAAGGCTTTGGGAATTGAGTATATTGATGATACTGATGCGGTGGTTAGACTAATACGGGATCGCATGTTGCAGGCTCAAAGTCGGCAGGCGAAGTATTATAATGCGAAGCACCGGATGGTAGAGTTTCAAGAGGGTGATAAGGCGTTTCTGAAGATTCAGCCGATGCGTGGAGTGTCACGGGTGCGTGGTGTGAAAAAGCTCAGCCTCAGGTATGTTTGGCCTTACACTATACTGGAAAGGATTGCCCCCTTGTCCTATCGGTTGGAGTTACCGCCCGAGCTAGAGAATCTCCACGACGTGTTCCATGTGTCGCCGCTTCGAAAGGCGCTATTGCGGCCCGAACAATATATCCCCACCACTGATGGTGCTGTGGCGACAGATAGGTCTGTGCGACTAGAGCCGGTGCGGATCGTAGACAACGAGAAATGGATTTTGCGCCGCAAAAGTGTTCCTTTGGTGAAGGTGCTATGGTCTAATCATGGGAAGGAGGAGTATACATGGGAGCCGGTGGGCTTGATGCAAAAACGCTACCCAGAATTATTTCCTCAAGGTAATTTTGTTTAAAAGCATATTTTATTTTCTGTTATGCTTTTATCCCCATAGCCTTAGCCTGATTTTGGGGACAAAATCTTTTATTTTGTTTATAGGATTTGTAACGTCCCGATTCGCACTAGACCCCTCGTGCGCGCTTTTTTTTGAGTCAGGAGAGCTGACTTGGGCTCAGAGAAGTGCTGGCAGCGGGGCTGCAGTTGTAAATGGGAGGATAAATTTGTACAGAATAGGACACGGGTAGAGACACGGGTGTGTCCCTACCTGTGTGGGGGATGTCAGTTCCCGAGTCGATGACTTAAGTATGTCCAGAGAAGGACACGAGTAGTGACACGGGCGTGTCACTACCCGTGTGCATGATGGCACGGTAGGGACACGGCGTGTCCCTACCCGTGTGTGGCGAGTAGAGCTCGATGAGGTGTGTCCCGAGGAGGACACAGGCAGAGACACGGGCGTGTCCCTACCCGTGTGCGTCGAGTTGAGGTCGACGAAGAGTACCCGAGAAGGACACGGGTAGAGACACGGGCGTGTCCCTACCCGTATGTGCATCGAGTTGAGTTCGTCGAGGCATGTCCAGAGAAGGACACGACCAGAGAACACGGCTGTGTCATGCGGACACGGGTCAGGACACGGGCGTGTCTCTACCTGTGTCGAGTATTGAACCGACACTAAAACCGTCGTTGACGCTTCGCCCGAGCAGGACACGGGTAAGGACACGGGCGTGTCCCTACCCGTGTCACTTTTCACATATAAGGGTTGTGAAAACCCTAGCCATTTTCACTCCTCATTCCAGCCATTTTTCTGAGAGAACTGTTGTAGAAGGGAAGGAGGTGCTGGAGCATGTCCTAGAGGAGAAGATCCGCCGCCGCCGTGAAGGAGAAAATACCGCCGAGAAGAGTCACAAGATCCATGGCCGGAAATAGTGGAAATCCCGGAAATGAGGTAAGCTTCCTCCTCTATCCCTTGGTGCTAGATCTGTAGTTATCTAGGCGAGATGTCGACTCAAAAGAGTCTAGACTTGCGAGATGGTGATTTCTCTAGGAAGAGACCGTTCTAGGGCTTGTGCTCTAAGGTTAGTGTTGTCTTCAACCTCTCCAACCTTCTATGTGAAGATGGGTGATGGTTTCGTGAAAAGTCATGGCCTCATGAGGGTGAATATGGGAGGAGGAATCTATGGTGTGATTTGCGAAGATTGCTTTGAGGAGGAAGATGAAACGATGTCGTTCATTCCGCCTTTAAGATGCGTGCAGAATCTGGGTTCAGTGTGCATCGACCTTCTTGGCCATTTTCTGATGTGATATGGCCAGATCTGGGCTTTCGACTAAACACGAACGTTGAAGTCCTTGAAAATACGTTTCTAACGAGTGGTTGCACGACTTCAGGCGAAGTCTGTAGCCACGGGAAAGTCTGAACGAAAATGACGTCCGATAAATCCTGCATGCAGAAATTGTGTTCTGTACGCAGCGGACTACAAGCATGATTTCAAGTATGATACTATTGAATCTTGGTTATGATCTGAACATAAAAGTTGTAGCTCATGGAAAGACCTTTCCATCGAGGGGTTACACGTCTTAACCGGATTCCTGTAACTTCGGGAATCTCCGGTCGAATTTGCTGTCCAGATTTATCCTGTACTTAAATTTTGGGTTTAGAATAATATTGGATTTGGACTCGGTAGAGATAATGTTGCAATTAACTTGAGTCTTGGTGAACCCTTTTTTTGATAACCATCTTAGTCCAATGAATGATGATGTTTTTTAATTGGATTCCACATAGTTGATTTGTGAAGCGAAACATACTTAAACAAACGATTTGATACAAATTGGTAGACTATTATAAATGCGCATTATGTTAATAACATGTTGAATCATTTGGGATGAAAGGTAGGATGATAACTTATGGCCATGTGTATAATTGTTTAACATAATGAATTTATTGTCCAATGCTTAGAGTGTCGTCTCCCTACGGGTAGCATTGTGAATGGATGTAAGTGCGGTGTTACCGTCCCTAGTTTGGATAGCAATGAGATGAGTCAAAGTCGGACGGTTGGGCTTGGTCCTCGGTGCTCATTTCCCGGGACTCCTTCCGTGCCAAGTGGATGGTTGGGCTTGGTCATCGTGCTTTCTCCGAGGCTCCTTCCATACTACGGTGATGTGGAAATGCATGCGGTGTGAGTCGACACGCGGTGTCATAATCCTGGGTTAAGGATAGTGTGGCAGGTCTACGGGCTCGCCGATCGTCACACTGACGGGAGTTGATAGTTAGACTTTGGGCGATTGGGCTTGGTCCTCGGTGTTAACATCCCGGTCCTCCTTCTGTGCCAAGTGAACGGTAGGGCTGGGTCCTCGTGCTTACTTCCGAGGCCCCTTCCGGCTCACACAAGGCCAGTTCAGGGCTTGGTTCTTGGTGCACATCTACCCGAGACTCCCGTTGGGCCATAGTACGCATGGGCTCCGCTGCTGTGTTCTTAGAGTTGAGGCGTACGGAGTCCTAGGTGAAGTAGTGTGGATACCCGCCTAGTAGTAGAGATGTCTGCTCTACTGTCACCTCCTGGTCACGGCGGTTGATGCCTGAGAGGTTAGCTACCTGCTCGAAAAGTGGGAACTACTAGTCTGTGTCGGCACAGCGGTTGCATGTGTGTGATCATGGGTGAGTCATTGCATAGCACACATATCATCACATTACATTGCACAACGAGATCCTCATCGTATAGGTTTGTATGGGCACTCATATACGATGAGTTACTTTATGAAAACCGATCCTTAACTTATAAGCTTGTATGGACATCCTTATAAGTTAAGTTACTTTCCTGTTGTAGTTACTTCTACTTGATGATTGTTATATCTCTTGTAGAACTGCTAGAGTATACTGCTGTTAATCTTATTGTACTATTACCACCTTCTTGTACCTGTTACCTTACTTGTTATATATTGTACCCCTGTTCCTTTCTCCGCCCGGTGCCGAGGAGTCGCCGGGGGAGCGAATGTGAAGCCACTTAGTCTTTTCGACTAACGGTTGCTACGTCTTCCTTTTTAGGAGGTCACCCCACAGGTAGAGCAGCCGCAGACTATGCAACAGGACAGCCAGGCCAGGACAACAGAGCCTAAAGTGACGGTGTCGTCGCTACCATCAGTTACTGATGTGAGTATTGAGCGAATCTGATGTAGCCCCATTGGGCGTTTATTTGTTGTACTCTAATATTGTAGAAGCATGTTTTAGCTTCCTTATTTGATGTACTTTTGGACATATATACTTTGTGTGGATTTGACTTCTCTTATTATTGTTTTGGTTGGGTTGGCATATATTGGTATTGGTTGTAGCCGGCAGAATAGGCGTCTTGTGGTACAGGTTAGCCCGTGTGCTAATGCTACCGCAAGGCGGCTGTTCTGGGCATAAGACCCCCCCTTCGTGCCGTGTTTCGGATCCGGGAGGGGGGGTGTCTTACAACTTCTGCCTCATCTTCCTCCGTAGAGTCCTCCTCTCAACTGTGACGCATGTCAGCTTGGCAAGCATAACCACTTCTCATTCCCACCGAAGCAAGGTCGTGGATCTTCCCGACCGTTTGATCTAGTTCACTCTGATATATGGGGTCTTGCTCCTACCCTCACCATAGTTCGGGGTAGTTCATATTTTGTAACTTTTATTGACGATTTCTCCCGCTGTACATAGGTATATCTCATAAAAGATCGCTCTGAATTATTCAATGTATAGCCACCTTTTTATTTTATGATTAAGAATCAATTTGATGTCACTGTTAAAATCATCCACTCTGATAATGCAAAGGAATATCTTAGTCATGGTTTTTCTTCTTTCTGTATGCAACATGTTATTGTTCATCAAATTAGCTGTGTCTATACCTCATAGCAAAATGGCGTGGCAGAACGCAAAAACTGTCACCTCCTCGATGTCGCGCGCACTTTGCTGACACAAATGCAGGTTCCTCGCTCCTATTGGGGCTATGATGTTCTCATCTCCTGCTATCTTATCAATTGCATTCCCTCCACGATTCTTCACGGTAAAACCCCATTCTTCATTCTCTATCCGGGCAAGGATCTGTTTCCTCTCCCTTTGCGTGTCTTTGGGTGCACAGCCTTTGTGCACTCTCCCTCAACCACCCATGACAAACTCTTACCACGGGCCACCAAATGTGTCTTTCTGGTGTATTCTTTCACTCAGAAAGGTTATTGTTGTCTTAACCTGGTTGCCCGCAAGCAGTTCGTCTCTGCGGACGTAACCTTTTTTGAAAATGCATCCTACTTCTCTCATGACTCCTCTTCTCTTCCTGATGTTCCTGATTCTCATACCATCCCCTCCATCCCATCTACCCCTGCCGAGATTTCTCCACCTCTACCTTCTCCACAATCTTCTCCACCATGTCCACCTACGGATATATCTCCCTTATCTCCGCAGCCGTCTCTCTCTACTCCCGGGCCAGCTCTCTCCTCCACTGATGCCCCAGAAATTGAGGAACACGCTGACCTGGATCTTCCCATTGCTCTTCGCAAAGGGGTGCAGACATATACTCAACACTCGCTAGCTGCTGTTATTTCCTATTGTAACGACTCTATCCGTTCACATAGTATATAATAGAAGGTCCGGCCGAGGCCCCACACCATATACCACAAAACAGGCGGCGAAGTCACAGAGTGATACCAGAGTTATGCACCCTAACTCATAGCATTCTAGCGGAAGCTTATAACACGAAACTGAACTCCAAACATGAATGTCCACCGGATAAATGTCCACATTGATATATATACACAGGAATGTTCACCAAATACAAAGCCAGTTGGCCTTATGGCCTTACAGTTATTCTTTACAATAGTGGCTTCCAAACATCGACGCACAGGCTGGCCACACATGAACAAAACATAATATGTTTAACATAGCCTTCGAGGGCTAGCGGCAACGGCAGCAGTAGTAGCAGCAGGGACTTCAGTCTTTAAATGTCCCACTAGGTTCTCCAGCACCTGTACAAGGACATCCCACCCAACGGTGGCAAACAAGGTAACTGTCAGCATTCAGCTGACCAATTTATACTGACCATACCCCTTTCCCGGGGCATTGACATTCTTTCCTTGCAGGCATAGCAATTCTTATGCATATATATATTTGTTGAAGCCAAAATTTGACTCCGACATGCGTTCACAAAATTGGGGCGTAGCCGACACCTACTATGCCCAAGCTCGACCTCCGACTGGTCGTGAAGGACTAAGAACAAACTGGCCCAAAGCCGCAGCAGGGAGGTCCCACCGCTTACCCGGAAGGTCACAGAGAGCTTCCCCTCCAAAGCCAAAAGCTGGGCTTGGAGTTCTTCAGAAGACTGTCAATTCCTCTCCTGAGTCTGAAAAAAGGGTCCCTTCTGAAGAACCCCTATGAGCTTATTTATAGGTTTCAGAATCTGAACTGCAAATAACAAAACTGCTCCGGCCTGAAATTACTGGGGTACCCTTGGCTGGGCCTGCCAACAGCCAAACTCCGCTGTTCTGAGGAGCTATACGCAGCCCACCAAGGGTAAAAGGGTAAAAATACCCGGGGTAGAAGAGTAAAAACCCCTGCTTTGATAGGAAAGAGTAAAAAACCCTCTCCCCCCCCTGGCGAGAGGAAAGGGGCCTGCCGGCGAGAAGGACCGCCCGTCTCGCCGGCGCCTCTCGCCTTTGGAGGTCCTCTCGCTTCTGGGGCCCTCTCGCTTCTGGGGCCCTCTCGCTTTTGGGGCCCTCTCGCTTTTAGACGGGGCGTTTTGCCCCTTGGAGAGCCCATCATCTCGCCGCTTGCGAGTGGGCCCTCCTAGTCCCCTTTGCCTTTCTCGCTCTGTTTGCTTCTTGAGGGCTCTTTGCGAGCCCGAGGTTGTACACAATCCCCGCTCTTTTTGAGATTACTCTAAGCTCAAAAAGAATGTTCAACCGAGGCTCGTTATTCAAGGTGCATTAAAAAACGTATTTATGAGGAATCTTCGGAGGCCCCCACCGGGGTCTATAAATATATGACTCCTGCCCTGCGCTCCTGATGCCCCGCTCTGCATATTCTTCTTCTTCCCTGTCCTCGAGTTCTTGCAGAATGACGCACAGTCAAAGTTTTCGCGAACGTCTCGCCCTGGTGCGAGAGCAACATAAGGCCAACGTGGCTGCTTTCACCTCTTCCCTGGGTCGTCCCCTCGCCCCGTCGTCTCGCTCGAAAAAGACGAAGGCTGGGGGCCCTTCTCTTGCAGCAGTAGATTCGTCTCGCGCCTCTTTGAAACCTGCCCCCACTCCCCGTGCGCTCTCTACGGAAAAAGAGGTGGACACTCGCGATTACCACTGTTATTTCTGCGACTGGGTGCTCTTTTGCTGACTAACGCTTTTTTCAGGGGGCTCTTGTGGTCCCGCCGTCCCCGAAGAGTCCGCGAGATGGTTCTTCTGTCCGTTGCGAGGAACTTGATTCGCTACCCTCATCTACTCCTCCAACTACTCCCAGCGAGAGGAGGGACGACGCCTCCCCGGCTGCCGATACCTCTCGCCATCTTGGTAAGGGACCTTCCCTTGCCCTTTTGAATCCCCTTCGCTATTCTCACTCTCTCCTGCGAGTGCCTCTTCCACCTTGTCCCTGCACTCCTTGCGCAGATTCTCGGGCCAACTCTCCTGTTGAGGAGCAGCCGAAGCAACTCTCCGTCTCGCCTCCTCCTGCAGACGGGATTGAAGACTATCTGGGCGATCCCTCAGATCCAGTGGAGATGAAGCGGAAGACGGCTGAGCTCTTCCGGAAGCACGCGCGCCTCATGTTAGAAAGTAGAGAAAAGAAGCGAAAAGTAGAGAACAAGCCGAATAAACTTTTGAATAACTGAAATTTTATTATCCAAAAAAGATATCATTTACAAAGGTATGGCCTCCCTTATATAGAATGGAGGAGATAAGAAAGAGAGTATACAAACAATGTGGGACTAAACATTTACAGTACTGAGCAGCTAGAACAATGGAGACCGCATAGGCCGCGCGGTTAGACAGATGGGCTAACCGCTCGGCAACTCCAGCAGGATAGAACAGGCCGCAGTGGTAGACCGATAGACCTCCCGGTCTCCAGGCACCAGAGAGACCGCCAGACCGCTCGGTCAACAAACCGCTGGAACAGACCGTGAAGCCGCCCGGTCTAATACTTCAACACTCCCCCTCAAGCTGGAGCATAGATATCAATCATGCCCAGCTTGTCACAAATGCGGAAGAAGGAAGTAGAAACCGGCTTGGTGAAGATATCTGCCAACTCCTTGTCAGAGGTGACAAAAGGAGTACAAATTTGTTTCTTCAAAATCTCCTCCCGAATGAAGTGACAGTCAACCTCTATATGCTTCGTTCTCTCATGGAAGACCGGATTCCTGGATATGTGTATAGCGGCCTTGTTGTCACAGAACATAGGGAGAGGACAATCATATACCTCGCCCAGGTCAAGCATGAGAGCCCGCAACCACTTTAACTCACACGTAGTTGACGCCATACTCCGGTATTCTGCTTCGGCACTGGATCTGGAAAAAACAGACTGTTTCTTGCTTTTCCAACTCACGAGATTACCTCCAACAAAGGTACAAAAACCTGACGTGGATTTACGATCGCCTTTGTCATCTGCGTAACTTGAATCTGAGTAGGCCTCAACCCTCAGATGTCCATTCTTCTGGAAGAGTAACCCTCTGCCCGGTGCTGCTTTGATATACTCTAAAATCTTCAAGGCGGACTGAAGATGACACTCCCTGGGAGCTTGCATAAACTGACTGACCTTTCCTACAGCGTAGGCGATGTCGGGTCTAGTCACCGTGAGATAGATGAGTTTGCCCACCAAACGTCTGTACCGTGTGACATCAGATAGAGGAGGCGATTCATCCGTCCACGTTTTGTCTTCTCCAACAGCCATGGGAAGATGAGCTGGTTTGGCACCTGTCAAGCCTGCTTCGCGAAGAAGATCAAGGGCATACTTCCGTTGAGAGAGAACCAATGAGTCAGGTTTCCGAGAGATTTCTATCCCCAAAAAGTATTTTGGGGAGCCCATATCCTTCGTGACCAAGTGCTGATGGAGGTGCTTCTTCGTCAAGTCCACCCCATCTCGGTCATCACCAGTAAGGAGAATATCATCCACATATACGGCCAAAACCACCAGTCCCGAGGCCGTTTTGCGAATGAACAAGGAGTGATCGGCCGAACTCCTTTGAAAGCCGATGGTTGCCACAATACCACTGAATTTTTCGAACCATGCCCGAGGGCTCTGCTTTAGGTCATAAATGGCCTTCTTCAAATGACAGACACGTGTCTCCCCCTGAGCAACATACCCAGGAGGTTGCTCCATATAGACGTCCTCCTGAAGATCGCCATAGAGAAAGGCATTCTTCACATCAAGCTGGGAAATAGCCCAAGCCCGGTTAACAGCCACAGAAAAGAGAACCCGGATGGTGCTGAGGCGAGCAACCGGAGAGAAGGTATCAAAGTAATCAACGCCATAAGTCTGAGTAAAGCCCTTGGCCACCAGCCGGGCTTTGTAGCGATCCACAGTGCCGTCAGGGAGAAACTTCACAACAAAGACCCAGCGACAGCCAACCACATCAGTGCCCACGGGAGGAGGAACCAGAGTCCAGGTACCCCGTTCAGTAAGAGTAGTCAACTCCTCATCCATGGCAGACTTCCAATGAGGGAGAGCGAGAGCCTCCTGATAGGTACGGGGAGTAGAAGTAGCAGAGATAGCCAAGGCAAAAGACCTGCGAGAAGGAGACAGCTGATCATAAGAAACAACAGCCGTGAGCGGGTGTTGAGTACACGCCCGCACCCCTTTGCGAAGGGCAATGGGAACATCCAAATCATCGGGAGCGTCGGCGACAGGAGCGTCAGCGACCGGAGCGTCCGTGGCGGAGAAGGCTGGCCCGGGACTAGAGAAAGACGGCAGCGGAGAGGAGGGTGGAGGGGTGGGTTGGGAGACGGACTGGGAAGGAGTGGGTGGAGGAGTAGACGAAGGTGGGAAAACGTGGAGAGGTGTGGAAGGAACGGAGATATCAGAAGGAAGAGAAGGAAGAGAAGAGGAAGGAGAGAAATAGGAAGCATTTTCGAAAAAAGTCACATCTGCGGAGACAAACTGCTTGCGGAGAAGGGGGTCAAAGCAGCAATAGCCTTTTTGAGTGGTAGAGTACCCCAAAAAGACACACTTGGTGGAACGGGGGGAAAGCTTGTCGCGGGTAGCGGAGGGAGCGTGAACAAAGGCCGTACAGCCAAATACACGGAGAGGAAGAGGAAAAGGTTCCTGGTGGGGGTAGAGAAGGGAGAAGGGAGTCCGGCCGTGGAGGACCGTGGAGGGAATGCGATTGATGAGATAGCAAGCGAGGAGCACAGCGTAGCCCCAGTAGGAGCGAGGGACGTGCATCTGCGTCATGAGAGTACGCGCAACATCAAGCAGGTGACGGTTTTTACGCTCCGCCACCCCATTCTGTTGGGAGGTGTAAACACAAGTCGTTTGATGAATGAGGCCGTGTTGGTGAAAGAACGTGGAGAACTCATGAGACAGATATTCCTTGGCATTATCAGAACGTAAGATTTTAATAGAAATAGCAAATTGAGTCTTAATCATAAAGTAAAAAGATTGCCAAACAGAAAAGAGTTCAGAGCGATCCTTTAATAGATACACCCAGGTACATCGAGTAAAATCATCGATAAAAGTGACAAAATAGGAACTGCCCCGACCAACTGTGAGGGTAGGAGCAGGACCCCATACATCAGAATGAACTAGATCAAAAATGCGAGAGGAGCCACGGCCGTGCTTCGGTGGGAAGGAGGAGCGATGATGTTTGCCAAGCTGACACGCATCACAGTTGAGCGGAGAACTGGTGGGAGGTAAGTGGGGCAGAAGCTGACGAATAAGCCGAGGAGGAGGATGTCCAAGACGAAGATGCCACTGAAGGAGATCGGTGGAGGAGGAGTAGGCAGAAAGAGCTGAAACATCGTCGAGGAAGTAGAGGCCGCCGCTCTCAGTCCCAGTAGCAATCGTCCGCTGGGTACTCGGGTCCTGAAAAGAACAAGTAGTGGGAGTGAATAAAACGGAGCACTGAAGTTGCCGGCATAAAGTAGTAACTGATAACAAATTGCACGGGAACTTCGGGACATAGAGGGTATCCTCCAAGCAAAGCGAAGGAGTGAGTTGAACCATGCCCGTCCCATGAACCGGAGACGGGGAACCATCCGCCACACGAACTGGGGGTAAGCGGTCATGGGTCTCAAGACGGGAGAAGCAATGAGGGTTGCCCGTCATATGATTGGTGGCACCGGAGTCAATCAGCCATTTACCTTGGGTAACGACGTGGGCACTACCTGACGTCGTGGCCACAGAGGCAGACGGCCTAGAAGAGGCGGAGGCCGAAGGAGCATCACCGGAAGGGCGAAGATGATGATGTTTCTGCCAGTAGCGGTCAACAGTATGGCCAGTACGACTACAGTGAGAGCAGAAGAACCGGGAGGAACCCCGTCCGCCAGAGGAGCCACGGCCACTCGGGCCCCCCCGCTGAGCATGGTGAGCAAGGGAGTCTTGGGAAGGGGGGGAGGCCAACAGAGGCCGCTGGAGTAGCGAAGTAACGGCGGCAATGCGAGCCGCAGTGGCATCCAAAGTAGGAGATTCCGCCTCACCCAAGATCTGCTGGCGGATCATATCATAAGAGTCGGGAAGACGAAGAAGATAACAAACAACCAGGAGTTCCTGGAAGTGTTTGTGCTGGTCGGCCAAGTCCGCGGAGAAGGGGCGATTCTGGAGGATTTCAGCCCCAAGAGCCTGAACCTGCTGATAAGCCGCAGCTGGGGACATAGAAGGGCGGGCGAAGAGGTCCGCATAGAGAGTATAAATGCGGGACGTCTGGCCCCCCTTAGAATAGAGAGCAGCGAGGTGAAGCCAGGCGGCCTTGACCGTCTCATCATGGCGAATGACGGGAAGGCACTCATCAGAAAGGCTGTTGGCCAGCCAGGTGCGAACAAGAGCATCACTCGCATCCCAGTCATCAAACTCAGGAGAGGTGCGAGGAGGAGGGTCATCGGTGAGGTGATGACGCTTGCGTTGAGAACGAAGGAGAAAGGTGAAAGAAACGCTCCAATCGGGATAGTTGGAGCCCACAAGCTTGGAAACGGTGCCAAGGTTGCCCGAAGGAGGAGGAGAAGGAGGAGGAGCAGGAGTAGTGGTGAGACCGGAGGTAGTCATAGAACCCGGCAAGCAGAAGAAGCCGCGCGAACAGAAGCGGTTAGAAAACAGACGAAGCCGCGCGAACAGTAGCGGCTTGAAAGAGGCAAAGGCTCAGTGGGGAAGAGGTCGCGCGGACTGAAAAGGCCGAGCGAACAGTAGAGAGGAGAAGAGCAGGTGACCGCGACCAAGATGCGGGTAAGACAGGAATAACCCGCACGGTCAGGCAAATCACAGCAGCTGCGAGAAGGCGGTCAAAGGTACACCGGGGAAGAGGTCGCGCGGACTAAAAAGGCCGAGCGAACAGAAGGGAGGAAAAGAGCTGGTGACCGCGACCAAGATGCGGGTGAGAAAGGAACAACCCGCACGGTCAGGCAGATCACAGCAGCAAGCCGCGAGTAGAGAGACAACACACGCGGATAGGGACAGACCGCAACGACTAGGAAGTCGGAGCGGGAGGAAAGAACAAAGAGCGCGGCGACAAGGAAACAGGTCGCTGCGACAAAGAGCAGTAGGAGAAGGGAAGAAGAAGAAGCAAGCCGCGCGAACAGGGCAGCGGACAGAAACAAGCCGCGCGGATAGAAACAAGCCGCGCGGACAGAGAGAAGCCAAGTCGCGAAGCAAGTCGCAGAATGAAAAACAAGCCGCGAACAACAGAGAGCGCACAGAATCAGAAGGAAATGACCGTGCCCTCTGATACCATGTTAGAAAGTAGAGAAAAGAGGCGAAAAGTAGAGAACAAGCCGAATAAACTTTTGAATAACTGAAATTTTATTATCCAAAAAAGATATCATTTACAAAGGTATGGCCTCCCTTATATAGAATGGAGGAGATAAGAAAGAGAGTATACAAACAATGTGGGACTAAACATTTACAGTACTGAGCGGCTAGAACAATGGAGACCGCATAGGCCGCGCGGTTAGACAGATGGGCTAACCGCTCGGCAACTCCAGCAGGATAGAACAGGCCGCAGAGGTAGACCGATAGACCGCCCGGTCTCCAGGCACCAGAGAGACCGCCAGACCGCTCGGTCAACAAACCGCTGGAACAGACCGTGAAGCCGCCCGGTCTAATACTTCAACACCTCATTCATTCCTTGACTTTAGACAAACAGGCCGCGGAGAAGCGCATCGAGTCGCTGGAGGGCGAGTGCGCTCGTCTATCTTCTGGAGCCGATGCCGAGCTGGATGTCGACGGCACCGACCCTGAGGCCATCATCAATGAGACTGATATGCAGCTCCGTCTCGCGCGGCGTGGCCTCCAAACCATCCGCTCCTTCCACTCGCGGAGTAGGCCTCCTCGCGGGGGAGCACGCGGCGGCCGCTGGGAGTGGCGCCCATACTGACGAATGTCTGTCTCGCTATCCTTCTTTTTCTTCTTCTCGCAAAAGTTGTAATAATGGTGGTCTCGCCAAAGTATGCAGAGAGCTTGGTCCTCTGCGGGATGATTTCTGGACATATATTTTTATGGCTTAATCTCTCATTCCCTTTTTTAATACTCCTTTTTAATTTATGCTAGATATTTAATTATAATTTTTGCTGACTGTGACGGGTCGCGCCGTTCGAGGTATAGGAGAGAGAAAAACGCCGACTCTTCCTCTCCCCCTTATTTTCCCGCCCTTTCAATCATTGGCCTTGTATCCGTTATAAATATGCCTAGTCCTGGACTAGATACCACACTTTCCGCCTTCGCCGTTAGCCAAGTCTTGGCCCTCTGAACTCTCCGTCTCGCCGGCCCATTCTCGCCTCTTAACTCCTTCGTCTCGCCTAGGACTAGCTCGCCAAAGAAGATGGGTAAGAAGAAAGTGGAGGAGGGCGAGGGGCGCAGCCGCTGCGGGAAGAGGTTTACTGACCACGACTTCCCGCTCGGCAGGCTCCCTCGGGAGGACCATGATAAATTTGCCCGCGAGTATCTGGGGGAGGGCATCGAGTCGCGTCCCCCTAAGGTCGGCGAGTGCATCAACACATACTACCCCGGGGAACTCGCCTTCCCCGTCTCGCACTTCGAGGCGGGGTTGCGACTGCCCCTCTGGCCTGAGGTGAAGCAAGTCCTCAAGTACTTTGGCGTTGTCCCGGCACAGTTCAATCCCAACGCCATCTCGGTGTTGATTGCGTTTGCCTGCTACATGCGCCGAGAGCGCATCGAGTTTAGCTTGACGGCCTTCCGCAAGCTTTTCATCTACCACGTCAATGCCGATGGCGTCTCGTACTTCACTGGGCAGGGGCTCAAGGTATGCGAGACGCCTAACAAGAATCATCACTGGCTCACCCGATTTGTCTTCATTCGGGGAGACCGGGCTGACTTCGGCGGCGTCCCTCTCGCGCCAGTCTCTCCGCCAGAGAGCTTCTACGCCACCCCCCAAGTCAGCGGGCCAGAGAAGTTGCTGTGCGAGTACCTTGCTGGCAAGAACTTCGAGGTCAACTTCTTGCGGCGAGGCCTCGACTCGCTTCTCCCAGTGCTCCCGGGCGAGGGTATTCTTCTATTCCTCTCTCTTGGCTATTTGTCGTCTCGCTTTTTCCTAACCCCCACCCACTCGCTTTTAGGTGAGCGAATTATCCCAACGTCTCCTCCTTATAAGAGCAATATTCACCCCGCCAAGGGTTTTGATCTCGCCAATGCAGCGGCAGAGGCGGCGAGAGAGTCCCTTGCGGTTATCCCGCCGAAGCGTCCCGGAGATGACACCGTCCCCTCTCACTCCAGCCCTCCAAAAAAGAAAATGAAGAGAGCCGTGGCTATTTCCAAGGAAAAGGAGAAGGCTCCCCAAGGGAGCCCTATCTCTTTAGGGGAAACTCCACCGCCTCCCTCGCCTAATCACCAGGCCGTCTCGCCTATTCGCGAGACGGGGCTTTCTGGCCAACCTGCCGCTGCCTCCAACCCGCCAGCTGCTGCTTCTGAGCCGGTGGCTGCTACCTCTTCTCGCGAGGGCGACTCTTCTGGCCGTCCCGCCCCCGCCTCTCACATGAATTATAACCTGGGTCCCATGGTTCACGATGCCATCGGCGACCCGGTTCTGCTGTGGGGGCGGGACGCCAACCGTGTGTCCATCTCTACCCTCATTCCATCATGGAAGGAGCAAGAGGTCCCTTCCAGCCATGCCTTCGCCATCGGGTACGGCCTTTATGGTGGGCTAGACGCCTCTTTGCCTGAAAGCGAGTCCACCAAGGACCTTGTGTTGAAGACCTGCCACCACCAGATGCGGGCCTTGGAGTTCTCACACCGCTCCTCTCGCCGCCTTATTTACATTAATTCAAAATGGAAGGCCAGCGAGGAAAACCTGGAGGCGGAACGGGAGAAATCTGCTGGTCTGGCGAGAAGGCTGTCAGATGCCGAGTCACTCCTCGCGAAGGCCCAAGGCGGTGTGGTAAGCCACAACTCTCTTTTTCCCTTGGGTTTTTTCCTTTCCACGATTCTTGGCTGATTGCCAGGTCATCCCGCAGGATGCCGAGACGGCGGGACAACTTCGTTCGCGCGTGGCGGCCTTGGAGGAGGAGGTCCAGGCGCTGACGGCTGAGAACGCGCGCCTCCAGGCGGCTGCCGCGTCGTCGTCTCGCCGCGAGCCCTTCCAGACTCCCCCGCCACATTATTCTTATGAGGAGGTCGAGGAGCGATGCCGAGACGCTGGCGTCCGCGGGGCTGAGCTGGTGCTACAGATGATGAAAGACCTGGGGGTCGTGAAGGACGATTCTGAGATAGTAACCGCGCGCGACCTGGTCCCTGAGCTCTATAGCGAGGAGAGCGATGATTCTTCATCCGGCGAGGAGGACTGATGCGCCGCCTCCAAGATTTAGAATCACTCTCTCCTCCTCCTGATGTAAAGACTTTAGACTATATTTTGTGGCATCTGTCAAGTGACGAGCGAGTGCTCCATTTTGCTGTCTATTTTTCATTTCTTATTTTTGTGAAGTTAATTTCTGGTTTGCCTTTTGCCCGCGAGACGATGCTACTATCTCGTCTCGCCGCGCAACCTTTCTGTATATATATTTTTCTGTTTTATGCCCTACGCGAGACGGGTTCCCGGCGTGCTCAATCGCCCGCGAGTTGGCGCAATGGCTTGCCCCGCGAGTGCCCTTTCGCTACCGGCGGGACGATCCTCAACAGCCATCCGCTGCGAGTGCTGCCACCTGCCCTACTCCACACCCTTTTTCCCCTTTGTTTATTTTGTACCTTAGGACTAAGTTGGGATGCCAAGGTGTAGTGTCGCTCAAGGGGACTTCTCACCCTATTTCGCCAAAATGAATTCTGCCTTGTCAGTTTGGTGTTGATGGAGATAGCTTGACCCAACCCTATCCCCCACAGGCGAGCCTTCGGACCTGCTAGCTAGATGGGAGCCTGCGCAGCGGGTCTACCTGGGGCCGAGCCGAGCTCGGGGTGCCGATGAAGATCTCAACTCAAAACCTATCCCCCACAGGCGAGCCTTCGGGCCTGCCAGCTAGATGGGAGCCTGCGCAGCGGGTCTACCTGGGGCCGAGCCGAGCTCGGGGTGCCGATGAAGATCTCAACTCAAAACCTATCCCCCACAGGCGAGCCTTCGGACCTGCCAGCTAGATGGGAGCCTGCGCAGCGGGTCTACCTGGGGCCGAGCCGAGCTCGGGGTGCCGATGAAGATCTCAACTCAAAACCTATCCCCCACAGGCGAGCCTTCGGACCTGCCAGCTAGATGGGAGCCTGCGCAGCGGGTCTACCTGGGGCCGAGCCGAGCTCGGGGTGCCGATGAAGATCTCAACTCAAAACCTATCCCCCACAGGCGAGCCTTCGGACCTGCCAGCTAGATGGGAGCCTGCGCAGCGGGTCTACCTGGGGCCGAGCCGAGCTCGGGGTGCCGATGAAGATCTCAATTCAAAACCTATCCCCCACAGGCGAGCCTTCGGACCTGCCAGCTAGATGGGAGCCTGCGCAGCGGGTCTACCTGGGGCCGAGCCGAGCTCGGGGTGCCAATGAAGATCTCAACTCAAAACCTATCCCCCACAGGCGAGCCTTCGGACCTGCCAGCTAGATGGGAGCCTGCGCAGCGGGTCTACCTGGGGCCGAGCCGAGCTCGGGGTGCCGATGAAGATCTCAACTCAAAACCTATCTCCCACAGGCGAGCCTTCGGACCTGCCAGCTAGATGGGAGCCTGCGCAGCGGGTCTACCTGGGGCCGAGCCGAGCTCGGGGTGCCGATGAAGATCTCAACTCAAAACCTATCCCCCACAGGCGAGCCTTCGGACCTGCCAGCTAGATGGGAGCCTGCGCAGCGGGTCTACCTGGGGCCGAGCCGAGCTCGGGGTGCCGATGAAGATCTCAACTCAAAACCTATCCCCCACAGGCGAGCCTTCGGACCTGCCAGCTAGATGGGAGCCTGCGCAGCGGGTCTACCTGGGGCCGAGCCGAGCTCGGGGTGCCGATGAAGATCTCAACTCAAAACCTATCCCCCACAGGCGAGCCTTCGGACCTGCCAGCTAGATGGGAGCCTACGCAGCGGGTCTACCTGGGGCCGAGCCGAGCTCGGGGTGCCGATGAAGATCTCAACTCAAAACCTATCCCCCACAGGCGAGCCTTCGGACCTGCCAGCTAGATGGGAGCCTGCGCAGCGGGTCTACCTGGGGCCGAGCCGAGCTCGGGGTGCCGATGAAGATCTCAACTCAAAACCTATCTCCCACAGGCGAGCCTTCGGACCTGCCAGCTAGATGGGAGCCTGCGCAGCGGGTCTACCTGGGGCCGAGCCGAGCTCGGGGTGCCGATGAAGATCTCTTGATCCTGTCTTTAGGGCGTCATAATAAGCAAAGACAAGAGATGTTTTGAGAAATATATTATATTGATCACGCTTTAAGTACACATCTACCGCTCTCCCTTTTCATGGCTAGAAGCGTTTTAAGTCATCCCCACTCCAGGAATGGTTCAAGGTCCTACCCTCCACATCTTGGAGGTAGTAACCCCCTGCTTTCAACACCCTCTCGACAATATAAGGTCCCTCCCAATTTGGATTGAGCTTTCCCACCGGGGCGGACCTCCCTGCCGCATCGACCTTCTTTAGCACTAGGTCTCCCTCCGCGAATTGCTTTATCCTGATATGTTTGTCGAAGTGCCTTGCCATTCGACGCTTGATCTCCTCTTGTCTGATGGCTGCTGCGTCTCGCAGCTCCTCTGTAAGGTCTAGTGAGAGGCGCAGGCCTTCTTCGTTTTCCGTCCTCCACGCCTCGTCCCCATCACCTGCAGTCGCGACCCGTGGGGATCGGACCTCGAATTCCACTGGTAGTACCGCCTCGCATCCATGGGAAAGTTTGAAAGGGGTCTCACCAGTGGCCGTGTTCGGGGTTGTTCTTAGAGCCCACAGGACCGAGGGGAGCTGCTCTACCCAGTTCCCCCTCAGATTCTCTACCTTCTTCTTTAGTAAGTTAACGATAATCTTGTTTGCCACCTCCACCTGACCGTTGCTCCTGGGGTGGTGGACAGAGGCAAACCTGAGGTCGATGCCCTGCTGAGAGCAGAAGCTGATGAACTCTTCGCTAGCGAACTGGGGGCCGTTATCCGTGACGATGGCTTGAGGCAGCCCGTGCCTGCAAATGATCTCCCCCCAGACGAAGTTCCCGATGACTTGAGAGGTCACCTTTGCTAGCGCCTTAACCTCCAGCCACTTGGAGAAGTAATCTATCATAACCAGGAGGAATCTTCTTTGCCCACTAGCTGGAGGAAAAGGCCCCACCAGATCCATTCCCCAAATGGCGAAAGGCCATGGTGCTGTGATGCTTCGGAGTCTTTGAGCCGGCAAGAGCTGGAGGGGGGCGTAGAGCTGGCACTTCTGGCACTTCCTCGCAAACTCTGTCGCATCCTTCCTCAGGGTGGGCCAGAAGTACCCCTGCCTGACCACCCTTGCTTCCAATGTCCTCCCTCCGGAATGGCTACCACATTCCCCGGAGTGCACCTCCTCCAGAATGTGTCTGGTCTCCTCTTCCGTCACGCATCGAGACAGGAGACCCGAAAGCATCCTCCGGTGCAATCCTCCTTCATGCATGAGATAGTGGGCCGCCTTATGGCGGAAGATTCTTGCCTCTTTGACCCCCTCAGGGAGGGTTCTAGTCAGAAAAAAGGTAACGAAGGGATCTACCCACGAGGGCCGCCGATCCACCTCCATTAGCTCCCCCTCTTCAATCGCTGGGTGGAATAAATCAGTGAGGGCACCCCCTTCCCAAGGTCCGAACTTGGCCAATTGATCGGCAGTCGTGTTCTCTTCTCTGGGGACGTGTTGGATGGAGAACGTCCGGAACCCCCCGATGATCGTCCTTACCTTGGACAAGTATTTCACAAGGGTGGACTCCCGCGCCTCGAACTCTCCGCGTATCTGAGACGCCACCACCAATGAGTCCGTGAAAACCTCAACGTCCTTGATCTCGAGCTCCTTGGCCAGGCGAAGGCCGGCTATCACTGCCTCGTACTCTGCTTGATTGTTGGTTGTGGGGAAATGCAAGGTGACCGCTTGTCTTATGGTCACCCCCTGAGGACTCGTTAGTACCACCCCCGCTCCAAGGGAGTGCTTTCCCGAGGCCCCGTCGACCATGATCTTCCATGCCTCTGGCCGCTGCGGCTCCTCGGCCCCATCCTCCGCGACGTAGTCTGCCAAGAAGTCGGCCACCACCTGTGCCTTAATGGAGAGCCTTGGTATAAACAAAATATTGAACTCACTCAACTCGACAGACCACTTGGCCAGCCTACCCGAGTGCTCTACTCCTTCAAAAATCTTTCGGAGAGGATGGTCTGTTACCACTCTAATTGAATGGGCCTGGAAATATGGCCGGAGCTTCCTGGCCGAAACAACCAAGGCGTATGCCAGCTTTTCTAGGATAGGGTAGCGGAGCTCTGCCTTCCTTAGGATCCTGCTAACATAATAAATGGGCAGCTGCTTCTTTCCCTCTTCTCTGACTAAGACGGAGCTCACCGCCTCCGCCCCCACTCCTAGGTACAGGGTCAAATCTTCCCCCTCTTTAGGGCTTTGAAGCAGAGGAGCCCGGGAGAGTTGCTCCTTCAGCTCTTGAAAAGCTTCTTCGCACTCCGCTGTCCATTCAAATCTCTGATTCCCTCGTAGCACTTTAAAGAAAGGCGAGCACTTCTCTCCTGACCTGGAGAGGAATCTGCTAAGGCCGGCCAGCTTCCCAGTCAAGCGCTGCACCTCCTTAGCGTTTCTAGGTGATTCCAGCTCCAGGATGGCCTTTACTTTATCAGGATTAGGTTCTACTCCCGCCGGGGTCAAAAGGTGCCCAAGGAACTTCCCACGACTGTCCCCGAAAACACATTTCAGGGGGTTCAACCTCATTTTGAACTTTCTCAAGGTGGCAAACGTCTCCTCCAGATCCTGGAGATGCGAGTTCACCCCCTTGCTCTTTACCATAAGGTCATCAACGTAGACTTCTAGGTTCCGACCCCTCTGGCCCTGGAAAACTCGATCCATCATCCGTTGGTATGTCGCTCCCGCGTTTTTTAACCCAAAGGGCATCATGTTATAACTAAAGCACCCTTCCCTTGTGATGAAGGAGACGTCCTTGATGTCGGGAGGGTGCATCCGGATCTGATGGTAACCTGAAAAAGCATCCAGAAAACTCATAACAGAAAAACCAACGGCTGAATCAACCAGCGCGTCGATTCGAGGCAGGGGGTAGCAATCCTTAGGGCATGATTTATTTAATAACGAAAAGTCGATACACATTCTCCATTTTCCTCCCCCCTTCTTCACCATTACAACGTTGGAGATCCAGCCTGGGTACTGGATCTCTGAGATGAAGCCCGCCTCCAGGAGCTTCTTGACCTCCTCTCGAATGGGCTCCTCCAGCTTGGTGGCGATGGCCCTCATTTTCTGGCGTATGGGGCGCGTCCGAGGGTCCAGATTTAGGCGATGGCAGGCCACGTCCGCATCAATGCCCGGCATGTCCGCCGCGCTCCAAGCGAAGACGTCGATGTTGCTCTGGATGCAGGTCCGCATCCGCTCCTGGTCCTCGGGACTCAAGCCCCCGCTGATCCGTACCCTTCGTACCTGCCCCTGGCTGGTGCGGACCTCCACCTCTGCTACTTCCTCGGCCACCTCCAACCGCGACTGCTCCCAGCCGTCCCCTGCTTCTTCTTCCATCTCTTCCTCCCCTCCTGCTCCCTCAACCTCTATCACCTCGTCCTGCTGCTGCTCAATTTCCATCTCCCTTCGGGCTTCCTCCTCTGCCCCTTCTTCTCCCACTTTCTCCTGCATTCTTTCTCGTGGCTCCGACTCTCCGCTCCTCCTGACTTCCTGCACGTCTTCTCCCCTTTGCTCCTCCTCAATCTCCATTCCTCCCTCCGGGCTCTCCTGTTGCTGCTCGACCTCAACATCCTCCTGCGCCTCCTGCACACCTCCTTTCTGCTTCTCAGTCTCCTCCTCCCCGACTTCCTCTTTGGTTCCTCCTCTCGCTTCCTCTGGGCTCACCTCCTTTTCCCTCAAGGCTTCTTCTTGCGCCGCCATCTCCTTTTCCAACTCCTCCGCCTCTGTCATCCAAGATATGGTGTTAACCGCCGTGACGTAACACTGCCTCGCCACTTTTGGATCTCCCCTGACCCTGACCTGTACCCCTCCATTGTTAAACTTGAGACGAACGAGGAGGGGACGCAGCGAAAGGCGCTGATGAGGGGTCGCCCAAAGATGGCGCTGTAGCTGCTCGGGGCATCTACAATCACGAACCGGCAGTTCCGTGATACGCCCCCCAACCTCACGTGCAGCCCTACTCCCCCTTCCACTTCTTTCCTCTCCCCGGAGAACCCGAACAACGGTCCATCCGAGGCCAAAACCCTCTTGGCTTCCACCTGCATCTCATCGAAGGCCTTCTTAAAAATCACATTTACGGAGCTCCCGTTATCCACTAGGATCTTGAAGACCGTAAAGTTTTCCACCGCCGTCTGGATCACCAAGGCGTCGCAGAATGGGTCCTCGTACTCCGGCATATCCTCTGAAGAGAAGGTGATTTTTTCTAGCGGGGGTGGAGTCTGGGAGGTTGAGGCTACCCCCTTCCGGAACATGGTCTGGAAGCTCCCCTTCCGGGTGGCCTCGATCCCAATCCCCCCATGGATGGCCCCGATACCCCCCCGGGTTCCCACATCCACCCAGTCCTCACACCTATCTTCCGCCTCCCCCGGCTGCATTTCCTCGATCCTTACCGGCGGATCCTGCCTCCTCAAACCTCTGGCCTCTCTCATCTCCAAAAATTCTGGGCACGTGGCTGTAGCGTGACCCCTCTCCTGATGGAAATCACAGAAAGGCAACGCCACCCCACCCCTTCTTCCATCTCCTCTTCCTCTCCTTCCTCCTCGAGCTCCTCTCCCTCGACCGATCCCCATTGCCTCCTACTGATGCTGAAAACGATCCCTCACTCCATGTCTCCACGCCGGTTGATCGAACCTCCTTGGTTCTCGGAAATTATCTCTTCCCTGGAAGCCTCCTCCCAACTCATGGGGGCGACCCTCATGAGGCCTACAACCTATCCGGTTGTTCGGCTCTCGGGCCCCCCGATGATTCTGTCCCTGGTGCCCCTGGCCTCGGGGTTCCTCCCTCCTCTTCTCTTCTCTGTGCTCCCTCTGCTCCCTCTGCTTCCCTGTTCCTGGTTCCTTTGCATCATCCTCCGCCAACCTGGCTAACTTCCTTGCAAACGCCGGATTGGCTCTCTCGAAATCCGTCTCCTTTGCCGCCCTCTCCATAAGCTCTTCAAAGGAGAGGGGGGGCACCCTTTTCAACTCCATGCTGAAGAAACCTGGCCTCAGTCCCAGGGTGAATGCAAGCATTAGCGTATACCCAGGGACCTCCTGAACCTGGAGGATCTCTTCCTGAAACCGATCTACGTAGTGCCCCAACGTTTCATCCTGGCTCTGCCTTACCGAGAACAAGCACTCCGCCTCCTTCTTACGCTTCTTTGATGTTGAAAACCTCAATAAGAAACCCCTCCGCAGATCCTCAAAGCAATAAATTGACCTTGCCGGTAACTGGTGGAACCAATCTCGCGCCTTCTCCTTCAAGGTGATGGCAAACAGTCGACACTTAAACGCATCTGTCATCTGTCTGATCGAAACCACATCCTCAAACCACTGCACATGCTGCACCGGATCATCCTTTCCTGAGTAGTAGGACATGTCGGGCTCCCGGAACCCCTCCGGCACCGGAGCCGAGATGACAAGTTCACTAAACGGTCTCTCGCCGACTGCTTGCCGAGAGGGCACGTCCCGCGGCCTCGGCTGGCTGGCCCGATCTGCGAGACCGTGCCCAGGGAAGAGCTCTCGCACAGCTGCCTCCTTCTCGCCGTCTTCTGCCGGGACCTCCTTCCCGGGACGCTGGCCCGGGAAGAGCTCTCGCGCCGCCACGTCCCTCTCGCCAGCTTCTGTGGGGACCTCCTTTCCCGGGCGCTGGCCTGGGGCATTCTCGCCTAAAAGCGGGACCACCTCGATTGGAACCTGAGGTGTCGCCCACTCGCTCCTTGCCGAGAAGGCCAAGCTTATAGTTTGCATGACCTCTCGCCTGAAGTCCTCCAGCATTTTCCTCGTCGCCTCTTCTACCTGGGAGGGGGAACCTCCAGAACCAGATCCTTCTCCTTCGCCTCCTGTCATAGGACCAAACTCAAACTTTTCTTGAACCGGCTACTTCCACGCTCACCGCACCAGAACTGTTGAAGCCAAAATTTGACTCCGACAAGCGTTCACAAAATTGGGGCGTAGCCGACACCTACTAGGCCCAAGCTCGACCTCCGACTGGTCGTGAAGGACTAAGAACAAACTGGCCCAAAGCCGCAGCAGGGAGGTCCCACCGCTTACCCGGAAGGTCACAGAGAGCTTCCCCTCTGTTGGAACACCCTATTACTAATTTGGGTCAGGATCACTATGTCTCTAGGAATTTATGTTTTGACCTTCTGTATAGATTATAGGTCAATTAGAATTGAGTCTAAGGGATCAGGAGTCTAGGTTTGGAAAGCTGCCCTGAAGACCCAAGTTTTTCTGGAGACTAAGTCCAAATCGTCGAGCTCAGCACGACGTTTCGTCGAACTCCGGTCGACGATCGTCTAGCTCAACTTTTGACAGATCGTCGAGCTCCTTTCGACGATCGCTGAGCTCAATCCTCTCAATATCGTCGATCTCTGGTCGACGATCGCTGAGCTCAACTTCTCAATATCGTCAAACTCCATTCGACGATCGCTGAGCTCAGGTCGACGATTTTGGCTCTGCACTGGATCCTTATCTCTGAGCTCAGTTCGACGATCTTTGAGCTCAGATCGACGATTTCTTTGCTGATTGGAATTTCCAATTCGCTGAGCTCAGCTCGACGATAGCAGAGCTCAGTTCGACGATTTCAGTTATCTTTCAGAATTCAAATTCAAATTAGATAGAAGTTATTCTGCATTTAATTCAGAAGATCTGCCAGCCATTTTCATTTACTTCTGGAGCAAGTTTCAAGGGATTTTTCAAGGAACAATTCAGTGGACTTTCCTTCAGAGAAATTATGCAATTAAGGCTGAAATTAATGCAGACCAACGGCTATCTTAGACAGAGAATAATATTCTATACAGAGAATAAAAGAAGAATGTTTTTGAAGCAATAAAGGTGATTCGAGAATAAGAGAGGATACACACACAATACAGAAGACAGAACAATATTCAAAATCCTCTGTCAACAAGAATTCTGAAGAACACTCATCAAGAAGAGATCAAGCTTTCAAGCATTCTTCAGATCTCTTCAGCTCTCAAGTGTTCAAGGCCAACATCATCTCAAGACTCCAGACACTCAACATTTCAGCTTGCTGAAATCATCCTTTGCTGGAGATCTATCTTTGAAGGCCTATCACCCTCAGCAAAGCTCATCTTCCTGAAGACTTCAAGGACTCAGGGGGAGCTTTGACAACATCACTGAATCCACATAGTCTTCTCAGTTGCTTGAGAAAGAGAAGACTCCCATCACTCTCTCACCCCCATTCTGTAAAGGGTTTTTCAAACTCCCTTCAAAAGTTTGAATCTGGTTTTTGAGCACCTTGTCAAAAGCTCATTGGTGGCAAGACACCTGATCAAAAAATCTGTTTTGGTTTTTGAGCACCTTATCAAAAGCTCATTGGTGCCCAGGACACCTGATCAACTCATCCTGCAGTGGATTCCTACCTAGGGTGGTAGAAGAGTGGATGTACCCAAGTTGGGGAACCACTATATTTCCTTGTGTCATCTGGTTTTGCATGTTCTCTGTTTGTTTCTCGCCTAGATCTTCTTGTGATTAATTTCTGCATAGCTTAGTTTTATTTCTGCCTCCCTGCTTACACTCATTACAACAATTGTTGTAAAGCTTTGCAAAAGTTTTTCTTTGTGTTTTAAAAAGCACCATATACTCTATCCCCCCCCCCCCTTTAGAGTATATCAGATCTAGTTTCCCCTTTCAATTGGTATCAAAGCGAGGTTGGTTAAACATACCATATATGTTTGGTTGTACAGGCTAACACCTGAACCCCAAGATCCCAAACTAGATCCTTCCTCTATATTTTATTATTAGTTTTAGCTTGCACAAATCATGGCCCAAAACAAAGATTATGCAAGCACCAGACCTCCAGTGTGCAATCTGTCAAAGTTTGCACTTTGGAAAGCAAGGATTAGATTATACATGAACTCTATTGACGAAGATATTTTTAATTCTGTCTTAACAGTGTGTCCAAGACCTCCAGAGAGTACAAGCACTAATGTTGTTCCACCCCCATCAGGAACAGATGCTGACATCAAAAAGTGGAAAGTGGCTGATGCCAAGGCAATGAACATTCTAGCTCAGACAATGTCAGATGACATTTTTCAGAAGGTAGCTGAATGCAACTCAGCCAAGGAGATCTGGGACAAGCTCTCAGAAATAGTTTCTGGATCAGCTGATGAGAGAAAGGACAGAAGATCTCATCTCATCTCCCAATATGAGAACTTCAAGAAGGGAGAAACAGAGTCAGTGGGAGACATGTACAATAGATTAAGTCTAATTGTCAGTGAACTGAGGACATTAGACAAAGAAATCTCACTGACAGAACTCAATGACAAGATCCTAATGTGCTTCCCCAGCACTTGGGATTCAAGAATCTGGCCAATTAAAGATGTCAGAAGCCTAAATGAGATTACCACTGAAGCCTTGTTGGGTAAGCTCAAATCTTATGAGCTACTCATCAAGAACAGAGAAGAAGAACAAAAGGCTGCTTCTCCAGCCACAAGAAAGGAGAAGACTATTGCATTCAAGGCAGCTGAGGATCTGCCTGAAGAAAAGGCCACAAGCAATGATGAACTTCTCAGCCTGTTGGCCAAAAGATTCTATAAGATGGCCAGAAAGGACTTCAGAAGAAGATCATACAAGGAGCAAGATAAGCCAAGGTATGACAAGTCCACTGGCAATAGCAAAGACATTATTTGCTTTGGTTGCAGGAAACCAGGGCATATGGTTCCTGACTGTCCAGAAAACAAGAACAAGGACAGGAGGGACAGAAAAGAAAGAAGAAAGGAGAAGGACTCCAAAAGGCATGGAAGTAACAAACCTTTCTCCAGCAAAAATAAGCACACAAGGAAAGGATTTGTTGCTGAATCCTGGAGTGAGACTGAAGAGGAGTCACAGGCCTCTTCCAGCTCAAGTGATGATGAGGATGATGCAGAGGAAAAAGAATTCTGCATGATGGCAATCAATGCCTCTCAACACAACTCAGAGGAAGAGGAGTCAGAGTCAGACTCAGAAACTCAACCTGAAGAAGATCAGGTAATCAACTCTTTTGATTTCACCTCAGAAGATTTTAAGCTTGAATTTAAAGCACTATGTTTAGACCTGCTAAAGTCTGAGAAAGAGATCATCTCTCTCAGAAATCAATTGTCTGAACACAATGCTTTAAAATCAGAAAACCTCAAGCTCTCTCAGGAGTTGGAGAACCATAGGGAACAGATAGCTTCACTGAAGAGTGAACTCTCTGAGGCCAAGAAGCTTGAAGAATCTCTCAATGGGAGAAGCATCAAGCTGATGGACATCACAAGCACAGTGAACTCAAGATTCAACAGTACACTGGGCTTGGGTGCCTCATCCAGCCAACCTATTGTTCTAACAACCCCTATCAAGTTCATTTCTGACAAGGGAAAGGGAGTTGTAGAGGTTGCCAGGAAAAATTCTGATCTGCCTCAGAAAACTAAAGTCCAGTACAAATCGTCGAACGGAGATCGACGATCGCCGAATAAAGATCGACGATCGCCGAACGCAGCTCGACGATCTCAGGACAAATCGTCGAACGCTGATCGACGATCTAAGCCAAGATCGTCGAACGCTGGTCGACGATCCCATATACCTGACCTCAGCCATAGTCGACCGTCGAACGGAGATCGACGATCTGACCCAAGATCGTCGAACTCAGCTCCAAGATCGTCGAACAGAGGTCAGAGCAGTGGAAAAATTTTCAATGGCAAGTCAAAATTGAATCCTAAGGGTTCTTCATTCCAAACATTTAACCCTTATACTGAATGGATTTTACCTCCAAGGAGATATCATCCTGAAGGATATAAGAGTCAGCCAGGGATGTCTTTCATTTCTGAATTTAAAGGTTATCAACCTAGGCCCAAGGTAAACTGGGTCAAAAACAAGTAAATTGCTTAATGTGCAGGTGAAGACCTATCCAACATCTAACCAGCAATGGTATTTGGATAGTGGATGCTCAAAGCACATGACAGGGAACAAGGACAACCTCAATTCCTTTAAAGCCAAGCTTGGACCCAAAGTTATCTTTGGTGACTCCAACTTTGGATAAACTAAAGGATATGGAGCAGTCCAGATTGGTTCTGTGACCTTCAAGAAGGTAGCATATGTGGAAGGACTGAAGCACAACCTAATCAGTATCAGTCAGCTATGTGATGAAGGCTACCAGGTGATCTTCAGCAAAACTCTATGCAAGATCAAGTCAGAGGATAACACCACTGTGTTGACAGGTAAAAGGAAAGGTAACATCTACCTTGTAGATTTTCTTTCAACTTCTATAGATATCTGCTTATTCAATTCAGTTTATAGACCAAATGTTTTATGGCATAAGAGACTAGGACACCTAAACCTTAGAACTATTGCTAGGCTCTCCAAGAGGACTACCTTCTGGCCCCTACAAGAAGGAAGGACTCTGCAAGGCCTGTCAATTAGGCAAGCAAACTAAAAACAGTTTTAAGTCACTTAATAAGAGTGATTCACCTAGGATATTGTATCTGTTACACATGGATCTATTTGGACCCATCACAGTACAAAGCCTAGGAGGGAAATCCTACACTTTGGTGATTGTAGATGACTTCTCTAGATTCACTTGGGTGTTCTTTCTAAGGAAGAAGTCTGATAACTTTAAATGTCTGACAGAGTTTCTCAAATGTGTAAAGATTGAGTTCAATACTCACATTGCCCTGATCAGAAGTGATCATGGGACAGAGTTTGATTCTCTTCCTATGCAAGAGTTCTGTCAGAGTGAAGGGATCAGGCATACTTTCTCAGCTCCTAGAACTCCTCAACAAAATGGGGTAGCTGAAAGGAAAAATAGAACCCTTATTGAATCTGCCACTACATTGTTGTCAGATGCTCATCTACCTCTATCCTTCTGGGCAGAGGCAGTGAACACCTCCAACTATGTGCTGAACAGAAGCCTGATACATAAACTGAAGGGAAAGACTCCCTATGAATTACTCAAAGGGAAGAAACCTAAAGTTGACTATTTCAAAATTTTTGGTTGCATTTGCTATATTCACAATAATGATAAGAAACATCTAGCAAAATTTCAAGCTAAAGCTGATGAAGGAGTGTTTCTGGGATACTCCATGATCAGCAAGGCCTATAGGGTTTATAATAAATCATCATTGAAAATTGAGGAATCTGTTCATGTTTCTTTTGATGAAACTAACATGTCTTTCAAGGAGAAGATTTCTTCTACCATAGAACCATTGCAGGAACACACTCTAGTTGAAGATATGAACAAGCTACAGGTTGCTCAAGAGGATGAAAGCAGTGAAGATGAGAGCAATGCTCAACATATTGAAACTCAACCTGAAGAGCCAGTTGTTGTACCACAAGAGGAAACAACAACACAGGTTGGTGAACAATCAACACCCCCTGTTGATTTAGTAACATCAAGAGACCATCCAATTTCCCAGATAATTGGAGAACTCTCAGCTGGTGTGCAAACCAGAAATCAGGTCAACCAAAACCTGTTGCACACCTGCTTCCTTTCTCAAATTGAACCTCAGTCCATTCAAGATGCAGAGCAAGATCCACACTGGATCATTGCCATGCAAGAAGAGTTGCATCAATTTGAGAGGAACAAAGTATGGGAACTAGTGCCAAAGCCAAAGAATCACTCCATTGTTGGAACAAAATGGGTATTCAGAAACAAACTGGATGATCAAGGAGTAATAATAAGGAACAAGGCAAGGCTAGTTGCCCAAGGATATTCTCAAGAAGAAGGAATTGACTACGACCAGACCTTTGCACCTGTTGCAAGATTAGAAGCCATCAGGATATTCTTAGCTTATGCAGCTCACAAAGGCTTCAAAGTTTATCAGATGGATGTCAAGAGTGCCTTCTTAAATGGAGACATCAAAGAGGAAGTCTATGTCAGACAACCTCCAGGTTTTATCTCTCCAACTCATCCTGATTTTGTTTTTAGATTAAATAAAGCATTATATGGTCTCAAGCAAGCTCCTAGAGCATGGTATGAGACCCTAGCATGCTTTCTTTTGGAAAATGGTTTTATAAGGGGTAGAGTAGACCTAACTCTTTTCATTAGAACCCATAAGTCCACATACCCTACTAGTACAAATTTATGTAGACGATATCATTTTTGGTTCTACTGACTCAAAACTATGCAGAAGGTTTTCCAACCTAATGCATTCTAAATTTGAGATGAGTAGCATGGGTGAGCTATCCTTCTTCCTAGGATTGCAAGTCAAACAACATGCTGAGGGCATCTTTATTTCTCAAACCAAATATGCTAATGAGCTGGTTAAGAAATTTGGGATGTCTGAGGCATCTTGTATGAAAACACCCATGCCTACCAATGCTGTATTGGATGCTGATGAACATGGGAAACCTGTTGATCAGACAACATATAGGGCAATGATTGGCTCTTTACTGTATCTTTCAGCTAGTAGACCAGATATAATGTTTGCTACATGTATATGTGCCAGATTCCAAGTTAGCCCTAGAGAGTCACACCTCACATTAGTAAAGAGGATTCTCAGGTATGTTAAAAGTTGTCCAAATCTAGGTCTCTGGTATCCAAAAGATTCAGCATTTGAGTTAACTGGATTCTCTGATGCTGATTATGCTGGATGCAGAATTGACAGGAAAAGCACCAGTGGAACTTGTCAGTTCCTTGGTGATAGACTTGTCTCTTGGTTTTGTAAGAAGCAAACATCTGTGTCAACTTCAACTGCTGAAGCTGAATATATGGCTGCAGGCAGTTGTTGTTCACAAATATTGTGGATTCAAAATCAACTCCTAGACTATGGTTACAACTTAGAAAAGTCAAAAATATTTTGTGACAATACAAGTGCTATCTCCATAGCTCAAAATCCAGTCCTCCATAGTAGGACAAAACATATAGAGATTAGGCATCATTTCTTAAGGGATAATGTTGAAAAGAACAAAATTGAACTGCAATATATCCCAACTGATTTACAAAGGGGAGATATTTTCACCAAGCCTTTGGATGAAAAGAAACACACTTTCTTCCTAAATCAGTTAGGAATGTTAGATGGAGGAAGTCTTAAATAATTCCCAAGACTTTGAAAGCTAAAAATTGACCAAGACTAGGCAAAATTTCTGTTTCTCCTTAGAGTCTAGAATTCTCTGATCTCTGAACTGCGCTCGACGATTTCCCCAAAGATCGTCGAACGGAGTTCGACGATTTCCAGAATCGTCGAACTGAGTTCAGCGCTCCTCAGACAGCATGAACTGTCTCCTTCGGTCAACGATCGTCGAACGGCGCTCGACGATTTTGTTCCCTGAACGATCGTCGAACGGAGCTCGACGCCTTTCCAGATCGTCGAACGGAGATCGACGATTTTGAAGTCTCTTCAGATTCCTTTAGAAGCCTCGATCGTCGAACTGAGTTCAACGATCTTTCCTTTTCTGCGTCGAACCCTAATATAAAACTCATTTTTCGCCGTCGTTCTCTCTTGCGCTTTCAATTTCTCTGCAAGAATTTTCTTCCCTCCAAACAGTTCTACACTTGGTCGTTTTGTCTGTTGATTTTTGCAGGTACCATGGCCGTTTCTGTTGCTGTGCTCGCTGCCATGAAATTTGATGCCGGCTTTGACATCGATTTCGATTCCTTCAACACAACCGATCAAATCTTCCAAGATATTCTCACCTTATTCAAAGATCAGCAATTAACTGCCTTGATGACAACCAGAATCAAACTTGCATCTGATGAGATTAAAGAATGGGTTTACACTGCCCACAACCTTGACACAAACACCATAGTTGGCTCCATTGGTGGCACCCAGGTACCTATGACTCCAGCAGTATTGACAGAGGTTTTTGGTTTAAGGAATGGTGCAGATTCTGCTGACCTTTCTGGAGAAGAGTTTGCTGATGTACTTGCCAGGATGGGTCATCCTGAAGGGAACCCTAGCAAGCTGTTTAAGAGGAACCTGTCTGTGGAATACAGGTTTCTGGCTGATGTAGTTGGCAAGGTTCTCTTGGCCAAGCATTCTGCTCATGACACAATCTCCAGATATCAGCTCTGCCTTATGGGAGCTCTGGTAGATAGCAAAAGCCTGAACTGGGGAGAAGTATTCTTTGATTTGTTGAAGAAAAAGATCAACAAGACCTTTGTGAACTTTGGAAGAATTCTGGGAATATTCCTCCAGGCTAAGTGCCCTGCACTGCTAGTCTCCTCTGGAGTGCACATCAATGCCTCCAAGAGACTTACCTGTGCCCTTTTTGGGAAATGGGGCAGGCAGATCTCCAAGCCCAGCAGGCCCTCTTCTTCTGGCCCTTCAGGCACCAGGACTCTAAGAGTCACTCCACCCCAGGCTTCTGCCCCTGTAGAGGACCTGCCTGCTAGTGCTGCTGCTTCTCCTCCTCCAGCTCCATCCACCTCTCCAGCCACCTCCACAATTACCATCTCCAGCCCATCTCCAACTTCTATTCCATCTCCAGCAACAATTTCCTCTCCACCAGCAGACCACTTCCTTCCCTTATTCTCTTATCCCCCTCCAGATGTCACCTCATCCCCATCCCTTCCAACTTTCACTCTCCTGGATGAATCCTACATGGATGATTCCCCCTCTTCTCCTCCAGATTTGCCATCCTCCTCCACATCTTTCCAAGACCTTCTCCACCAGATTCTTGATCAACCCACCTTCACTCCCTCCATTTCCATCCCTCTATCCTCCATCTCTACCATACCCTCTCCTGAGCCATCCCTTCCACCCTTCAGCCCTCCTCCTCCAGCTCCCTCAGCCTTCCCTGTACCCTCTACCTCTGCTCCCCTTGAGCATGTAGATCTCCCAGCCCTTGCTGATCAGTTGTATGAGCTCCTTGCACCTAGGCTCTCCCTTCTCCTGGAGGCCTCTTTAGCTCCTCTACAACAATCAGTGGCAGCTCTCTCTGCCAGGCTTTCCTCCTTCCTTACCCCTCTAGCAGCACCCCCAGCAGTGTGCCTTGATGCACAGGTATCTGCATCCAGGCAGGGGGAGATGCCCTATGAAGCTGTTGCTGCTGTTGCTGCCCCTGCTGTTGTTTCTGCTGCTACTGCTGCTGTGACTGTTTCTGCTGCTGCTGCTACTCCAGTTTTAGCAATAGACCTAAGGTCTTTGCTGTCTACTTTTGATACTGCTTACTTCAGCTGCCTTCCAGAAGTCTATGCTGTCCAGCCCCCAGTGGTTCTTGCTGCCCAGCCTTCAGAAGATCTGTCCAAGGCCCTAGTGCCCTTCTCATGCTGTGACCCCAGTATAATTTCTGCTTTCATTCATTCAGTGTCTGCTGCTTATGATGATGTTGCTGCTGCTGCTGCTGAAGACAATGCTGTGTCTACCTCTGGAATTGCTGTTGCTACTGAGGAAGAAATTGTTCCAATTGCTGCTGATGAGTCCATTTCCCAGGATGTTTTGATGACAGAGGCTATTGATGTTGAGCCTGCTGTAGATGTTGTTATTGTTGTCTCTGAACCTGCTGCTGCCAAAATTCCTGAAGTAATCTCTGTTGTAACATCTGCTGCTCCTGTATCAACTGCTTCTACTGCTGCTCCAGTACCTATAGTCACATCTGATGCTGCTCCTGTTGCTCCTCCTGCTTCTGTATCTGTTGCCCCATCAGCTGCTGTTAAACTGAAAGAGGATTTGATGAAAAAGCTTGATGCTTTATATGATGCACAAAGTTCTGAATCTGAGGATTATAACACTGCTTCTGATGACTCATCTGCCACAATTGCAAGGAAAAGAAAGGCAAGAAGCAAGGCCTTGAAGAGAGTTCCTCCTGCCAAAGTCAGAGATGATAATGATGTTCCATATTATATTCTGCACAATTGCCCAATCTCTGAGCATTGGATGCAATTCTCCAGGAACCAGTTAAAGGCAATGAAGAAGAAGAGGAAATTTGATAAAGATTCTTCTCAGTCCAAGCACCCTCATCCTCCTCCACCACCTCCACCTGATGCAGGTGCAGGTGGCAGCTCTGCAAGATCAGGCCCTGCTAGAAGCCAGGCTCCCTACCAGCCTCATGCAAGAACATATCAAAGGGAAAGCCAATCTAGGGGGTCCTACTCTAGAAGGGGAGGATATAGGGGAAACCAAAGAGAAACTCAGGTTTACTCCAAAGGACACTCCAGGCAGCATCCTTATTCCAGGGGTGGACATGTTTCTTCTGATACATCTTCAGGTCCATTCCCTTATAAGCTTAGAGATACAGTGACTGCCAGGACCCCTCAAGAAACCACTTCCAACAGGTATGAGCCACCTGTTCCATTTGAGGATCCTGAGAAAAATCCTATGGCTTGGACTGCAAGGATGAAAGAACTGGCTGCTTTGGATCAGATAAAGAAAGCAAAAGAACAAGGGCTAGACACTTCCAACATATCTACCATGTCAGAGCAAAGGCAAAAAGAGTTAGAAAGATATGCCTCCAGTAAGTTTTTTGATGCAGACAGGTACATGGAGTTGCATCCAGCTGCAGTGGTTCCCAGGGCTTCAAAGCAAATCTATTTGGGTGCAGCTGATGATACAAGATCCAACAAGGAAGCATTAAATCCTAACAGGGAAATCAAAATGGTAAAAGGCAAAGAAAAGGAATAACTCTGTAAGGTGACAACTTTTGGTTTTTCTAAACTGCCTTCTGGATATCATATATATCTCTGTGATGGTTCTGTAATGTCTAGCTTCTGTTGTTTCTGTATTTTTCTGTTTATATGTTGTTTGTTTTTCCTATGTCTGTAAATAGTTTTCCTAACCCAAATAGGGGGAGATTGTTGGAACACCCTATTACTAATTTGGGTCAGGATCACTATGTCTCTAGGAATTTATGTTTTGACCTTCTGTATAGATTATAGGTCAATTAGAATTGAGTCTAAGGGATCAGGAGTCTAGGTTTGGAAAGCTGCCCTGAAGACCCAAGTTTTTCTGGAGACTAAGTCCAAATCGTCGAGCTCAGCACGACGTTTCGTCGAACTCCGGTCGACGATCGTCTAGCTCAACTTTTGACAGATCGTCGAGCTCCTTTCGACGATCGCTGAGCTCAATCCTCTCAATATCGTCGATCTCTGGTCGACGATCGCTGAGCTCAACTTCTCAATATCGTCGAACTCCATTCGACGATCGCTGAGCTCAGGTCGACGATTTTGGCTCTGCACTGGATCCTTATCTCTGAGCTCAGTTCGACGATCTTTGAGCTCAGATCGACGATTTCTTTGCTGATTGGAATTTCCAATTCGCTGAGCTCAGCTCGACGATAGCAGAGCTCAGTTCGACGATTTCAGTTATCTTTCAGAATTCAAATTCAAATTAGATAGAAGTTATTCTGCATTTAATTCAGAAGATCTGCCAGCCATTTTCATTTACTTCTGGAGCAAGTTTCAAGGGATTTTTCAAGGAACAATTCAGTGGACTTTCCTTCAGAGAAATTATGCAATTAAGGCTGAAATTAATGCAGACCAACGGCTATCTTAGACAGAGAATAATATTCTATACAGAGAATAAAAGAAGAATGTTTTTGAAGCAATAAAGGTGATTCGAGAATAAGAGAGGATACACACACAATACAGAAGACAGAACAATATTCAAAATCTTCTGTCAACAAGAATTCTGAAGAACACTCATCAAGAAGAGATCAAGCTTTCAAGCATTCTTCAGATCTCTTCAGCTCTCAAGTGTTCAAGGCCAACATCATCTCAAGACTCCAGACACTCAACATTTCAGCTTGCTGAAATCATCCTTTGCTGGAGATCTATCTTTGAAGGCCTATCACCCTCAGCAAAGCTCATCTTCCTGAAGACTTCAAGGACTCAGGGGGAGCTTTGACAACATCACTGAATCCACATAGTCTTCTCAGTTGCTTGAGAAAGAGAAGACTCCCATCACTCTCTCACCCCCATTCTGTAAAGGGTTTTTCAAACTCCCTTCAAAAGTTTGAATCTGGTTTTTGAGCACCTTGTCAAAAGCTCATTGGTGGCAAGACACCTGATCAAAAAATCTGTTTTGGTTTTTGAGCACCTTATCAAAAGCTCATTGGTGCCCAGGACACCTGATCAACTCATCCTGCAGTGGATTCCTACCTAGGGTGGTAGAAGAGTGGATGTACCCAAGTTGGGGAACCACTATATTTCCTTGTGTCATCTGGTTTTGCATGTTCTCTGTTTGTTTCTGGCCTAGATCTTCTTGTGATTAATTTCTGCATAGCTTAGTTTTATTTCTGCCTCCCTGCTTACACTCATTATAACAATTGTTGTAAAGCTTTGCAAAAGTTTTTCTTTGTGTTTTAAAAAGCACCATATACTCTATTCCCCCCCTCCCTTTAGAGTATATCAGATCTAGTTTCCCCTTTCACCCTCCAAAGCCAAAAGCTGGGCTTGGAGTTCTTCAGAAGACTGTCAATTCCTCTCCTGAGTCTGAAAAAAGGGTCCCTTCTGAAGAACCCCTATGGGCTTATTTATAGGTTTCAGAATCTGAACTGCAAATAACAAAACTGCTCCGGCCTGAAATTACTAGGGTACCCTTGGCTGGGCCTGCCAACAGCCAAACTCCGCTGTTCTGAGGAACTATACGCAGCCCACCAAGGGTAAAAGGGTAAAAATACCTGGGGTAGAAGAGTAAAAACCCCTGCTTTGATAGGAAAGAGTAAAAAACCCTCTCCCCCCCCCCTGGCGAGAGGAAAGGGGCCTGCCGGCGAGAAGGACCGCCCGTCTCGCCGGCGCCTCTCGCCTTTGGAGGTCCTCTCGCTTCTGGGGCCCTCTCGCTTCTGGGGCCCTCTCGCTTTTGGGGCCCTCTCGCTTTTAGACGGGGCGTTTTGCCCCTTGGAGAGCCCATCATCTCGCCGCTTGCGAGTGGGCCCTCCTAGTCCCCTTTGCCTTTCTCGCTCCGTTTGCTTCTTGAGGGCTCTTTGCGAGCCCGAGGTTGTACAATATTCATCACATATTGTGAACTCACGCATAAACATTTCATCACAACCGTCATGTTGAAGTTGGAGACCGGGCGGTCTGTCTTGGCGGGTTAGAGACCGCGCGGTCTGGCGGTTTGACTCGGCGACTTGTAAACCGGGCGGTCTAGCAATCTTCACAGGCGACCTCTCTGCATCTCTTACTGTAAGCCGTGCGGTTAGTCCTTCTGTCTAACCGCGCGGCCTGTGCGGTTTACTTTGTACAGTCCGCTTAGCTTGTAAATTTTAGTCCCACATCTCTTATTTGTATTCTCTCTTCTCTCCTCCATTCTATATAAGGGAGGGCATACCTTTGTAATAGTTATCTTTTTTGGATAATAAAATTTCGATTATTCAAAAGTTTATTCGGCTTGTTCTCTTCTTTTCGCTTCCTTTCTCTACTTTCTAACATGGTATCAGAGGACACGGTCTTTTCCTCCTGATTCTGTGCGCTCTCTGTTGTTCGCGGCTTGTCTTCCGCGTTCTGCGGCTTGTTCGCGGCTTGCCTTCTCCTCTGTCCGCGCGGCTTGTTTCTATCCGCACGGCTTGTTTCTGTCCGCTGCCTGTTTGCGCGGCTTGCTCTTCTTGTTTCTCTTCTCCTCCTGCTCTTTGTCGCAGCGACCTGTTTCCGTGTTGCCGCGCTCCTTGCTCTTTCCTGCCGCTCCGACTTCCTAGTCGCTGCGGTCTGTCTCTGTCCGCGTGTGTTGTCTCTGCACTCGCGGTTTGCTGCTGTGATCTGCCTGACCGTGCGGGTTGTTCCTTTCTTACCCGCATCTTGGTCGCGGTCACCTGCTCTTCTCCTCTCTTCTGTTCGCTCGGCCCTTTGCAGTCCGCGCGACTTCTTCCCCGCTGTGCCCTGATCTGAATCCTAGCCGCTCGTGTTCACGCGGCTTCTTCCCTTTTGTTCCCGCCGCGGTTTCACGCGGATTCTTCCTTGTTTGAGCGGCCTCTCCGCCTCTTCGCTCTCAGCCGCTTCTCTTGTTAGTCGCCGCGACCTCCTGGTTTAGTCGCGCGGCTTGTGCTCTGCACCTTGGTCGTGGCCCTTCGTGCCGCTGGTGTGCTGTCACCGAGACCGCTGCAGTTTCTTCTTCCTCCCTTCATGGCTTTCGCCTCGGTTGTCACGTCTTCTGGTCGTGCACACGTTGTTACTCAGGGCAAATGGCTGATCGACACTGGTGCTACGAATCATATGACCGGCCATCTCCCGTGTTTCTCTCTCCTAGAAAAACATGCTCGCTTGCCCCCAGTTATTCTCGCTGACGGCTCTTCATCATCAGTTCATGGCACAGGGATAGTTTATGTCACCCCGTCTCTTCACTTGGCGGATACTCTATACGTGCCCCAGTTCCCGTGCAACTTACTATCTGTTACATCTCTTTGCAAGCAATTACAGTGTTCCGTCACATTTACTTCTACTTCTTGCTCTTTTCAGGATCCGGACTCCCAACGGACGATTGCTACTGGGACTGAGAGTGGCGGCTTATACTTCCTAGACAACATTTCTGCTTTTTCCACCTTCTCCTCCACCTCCACAGATCTTCTCCAATGGCATCTCCGCCTTGGTCATGCTCCTCCCCGTCTTCTTCGTCAACTTCTGCCCCACCTTCCTCCTCAAAGTCCTCCGCTCAACTGTGAGGCCTGTCAGCTTGGCAAGCATCACCGCTCCTCCTTCCCTCCAAAGCACGTTCGTAGCTCTACCCGTCCGTTTGATCTTATCCACTCCGACATCTGGGGTCCTTCTCCTATTCTTACCATTGGTCGGGGTAGTTCCTATTTTGTCACGTTCATTGATGATTTCTCTCGCTGTACGTGGGTGTATCTGTTAAAAGATCGCTCCGAATTATTCTCTGTATGGACATCCTTCTATCTCATGATCAAAACTCAGTTTGATGTTTCTATCAAAGTTTTTCGGTCTGATAATGCCGCAGAATATCTCAGTCGTGACTTCTCTACATTCTGCATGCAAAATGGGATTCTTCATCAAACTAGTTGTGTCTATTCTTCACAACAAAATGGTGTAGCCGAACGCAAAAACCGACACCTGCTCGATGTCGCTCGCACCTTGATGACCCAGATGCATGTTCCTCGCTCCTATTGGGGCTATGCTGTTCTCCTTGCCTGCTACCTCATCAATCGCATTCCCTCCACGGTTCTCCATGGCCAAACCCCGTTCTCCATTTTGTATCCGGGCAAGGAGCCGTTTCATCTCCCTCTCCAAATCTTTGGATGCACTGCCTTTGTGCATGCCCCTTCTGCCACCCGTGATAAGCTCTCCCCTCGCTCCACCAAATGTGTCTTTCTGGGGTATTCCACCACTCAGAAAGGCTACTGTTGCTTTGATCCCGTCCTTCGTAAGCAGTTCGTCTCTGCTGACGTCACCTTCTTCGAGAATACCTCCTACTTCTCGGATGCCTCTTCTCCTCTTCTCCCCGCTTTTGATTCTCCTGCCGTTCCCTTCGTTCCCTCGTCTCCTCCTACACTTTCCACCACTACACCGTCTCCACCCCCTCCTCTTCCTCCACCTCTCTCTCTCCCTTCCCCACCACTCTCTCCCTCCTCTCCGCTGCCGTCGCTCTCTTCTCCCGGGCCAGCTTTCTCTACCACGGATGCTCCGGATGCCGCGGGCCCGGCTGACCTGGATCTTCCTATAGCTCTTCGCAAAGGGGTGCGGACGTGCACCTTACACCCCCTTGCTGCTGTTGTTTCCTATGATCGTCTTACTCCTTCTCGCAGGGCCTTTGCACTGGCTATCTCTGTCATTGCCACACCCCGCTCCTATCAGGAGGCCCTTGCTATTCCTCACTGGAAGATGGCCATGGATGAGGAAATGGCGACCCTCACTGAGCGGGGTACCTGGACTCTTGTTCCTCCTCCCTTTGGCACTGATGTTGTTGGCTGTCGCTGGGTCTTTGTGGTCAAATTTAGCCCAGACGGCACTGTGGATCGGTATAAGGCTCGCCTTGTGGCTAAGGGCTTTACTCAGACCTATGGGGTTGATTACTTTGACACCTTCTCCCCTGTGGCTCGTCTCAGCACAATCCGGGTTCTTCTCTCTGTGGCCGTCAATCGGGATTGGCCAATTTCTCAGCTGGACGTCAAGAATGCCTTCCTTTATGGTGATCTTCACGAGGCCGTTTACATGGAGCAACCTCCTGGGTATGTTGCTCAGGGGGAGACACGAGTATGCCGGCTGCAGAAGGCAATTTATGGCCTCAAGCAGAGTCCTCGAGCTTGGTTTGACAAGTTCAGCGGTATTGTGGCGGCTGTTGGTTTTGTGCGAAGCTCTGCTGATCACTCTCTCTTTATTCGCAAAACTCCTTCTGGGCTGGTTGTTCTTGCTGTATACGTCGATGATATTCTTCTCACTGGCGATGACCAGGAAGGGGTAGCCCTGACAAAGCTACATCTTCGCCAACATCTGATCACTAAAGATATGGGCTCTCCAAAGTACTTTCTGGGGATCGAACTCTCTCGGAAGCCCGACTCCTTAGTTCTCTCTCAGCGTAAGTATGCCCTTGATCTTTTAAAAGAGGCAGGATTGACTGGAGCTAAACCTGCCCGATGTCCCATGGCTATTGGGGAGGACAAAACCTGGACAGATGATTTGCCTCTTCTTTCAGATAGTTCGCGGTACAGGCGTCTGGTTGGTAAGCTCATATATCTCACAGTGACCAGACCCGACATTTCTTATGCTGTGGGCAAGGTGAGTCAATTCATGCAAGCGCCCAGGGAATGTCATCTTCAGTCCGCCTTGCGGATCTTGGAATATGTCAAAGCAGCGCCTGGGAAAGGATTACTGTTTCAGAAGAATGGTCATCTGAGGATTGAAGCCTACTCAGATGCAAGTTATGCTGATGACAAAGGGGATCGCAAGTCTACCTCAGGTTTTTGCACCTTTATTGGGGGAAATCTGGTGAGCTGGAAGAGTAAAAAGCAGTCTGTTGTCTCCAGGTCCAGTGCAGAAGCTGAGTATCGCAGTATGGCGTCAACCACTTGTGAGTTGAAATGGTTGCGGGCTCTCATGCTAGATTTAGGAGAGGTGTACAACCATCCTCTACCTATGTTCTGTGATAACAAGGCCGCCATATACATCTCCAAAAATCCGGTATTCCATGAAAGAACAAAGCACATTGAGGTTGACTGCCATTTCATTCGTGAAGAGATTTTAAAAGAACAGATTTGCACTCCGTTTGTCACATCTGATAAAGAGCTAGCTGACATCTTCACCAAGCCAGTCTCCGCCTTGTTTCTGCATGTTTGCGACAAGCTGGGCATGATTGATATATATGCTCCAGCTTGAGGGGGAGTGTTGAAGTTGGAGACCGGGCGGTCTGTCTTGGCGGGTTAGAGACCGCGCGGTCTGGCGGTTTGACTCGGCGACTTGTAAACCGGGCGGTCTAGCAATCTTCACAGGCGACCTCTCTGCATCTCTTACTGTAAGCCGTGCGGTTAGTCCTTCTGTCTAACCGCGCGGCCTGTGCGGTTTACTTTGTACAGTCCGCTTAGCTTGTAAATTTTAGTCCCACATCTCTTATTTGTATTCTCTCTTCTCTCCTCCATTCTATATAAGGGAGGGCATACCTTTGTAATAGTTATCTTTTTTGGATAATAAAATTTCGATTATTCAAAAGTCTATTCGGCATGATTGCGAGTGGGCCCTCCTAGTCCCCTTTGCCTTTCTCGCTCCGTTTGCTTCTTGAGGGCTCTTTGCGAGCCCGAGGTTGTACAATATCCATCACATATTGTGAACTCACGCATAAACATTCCATCACAACCGTCAGCCACGCGGCCCGACGATCCATGCACTCAGGGCACATTCTTGGTGTACCAGCGAACCAGGGTCCCACCACCGTATCATGGCCGAAACCCAACGACGAAAGTTGAGCATTTACTCCATGATGTGCAGCCGGAGATTTTAGTCTTAATGACCCGGGATTGGCTCGTAGCCCCCCATGGTGTCGTGGCGCGCAGGCCTAAGACTCTCGCTATGCGCTCCAACAGACCGCACTTTCAGGTCTCACGTCGGACGGACATAACACAGGTCGGATCATCCACCCCCCCCCCCCCCCCCCCCCCGTTGCTCAAGTCGCCTTGTCATCACCGAGTATAGCGTACTCGTGGCTAAAAAAGGCGCGGGTCGGTTTCACCTTACCTGTTTGGCATAAAGCCTGGGTGTTTTCCTAGGCACACCAGTACTTGCTGTTACTACCCTTCACAGACACCACCCATTAAGTATCACAAGCTTTAGAGGGTCTTTCTTGGACTTCCGTACCAGTACTTCCTGCTACTACCCTTCACAGGCACAACCCAGTATCAAGGGTATTTTCCTGGATCTCAAATCCAGTACTTCCTGCTACTACCCTTCACAGGTCCAACCCATTTAACATCATAAGCTTCATAAGGGTATTTTCCTGGACTACCACTCCAGTACTTCCTGCTACTACCCTTCACAGGTCTAACCCATCGACTCCCAAAACTACACGTTTAATCACGGAGTCTTCTCCGGTGTATATATGCAACATCACCAATCCAGACCAACCTGTCTAGATGAGCTTCATACAACGTGCCTATTCCATACTCCATTTCCGGATCTATATGCCAAATTATTGGGGATTCCATGAATCAACCCAAAGGACTCCCGTAACAAGCCACCCTCTGGTGGGGGAATCCTATGCACATGCCAAAAAGGAAGACTTCATATGGCTAGGAAGAAAGATCGTTACCCTTGTAGATCGCTTCAGAGCCATGGACTTTTAGCCAGCTGGAAAAGACCGCAGCGGCTTTGCCTCCACAACGCTAGCCTCGGATCTCGAAATGGAACTCCGCAGCTCCACCGGTGGCCGGCTCTCCTCCTCCTCCTCCTCCTTCCTCTCTCTCTAGGTTTGTAGAAAGATGATGGCCAAAAGCAAATGAGTATTCCCATCTCATTTTTCGGCCTTAAGGAAGGAGAGAGAGACCTGAGCCATCAGATGCCAGCTGAGAAAATGGACGGCCATGATTTTGCCACAAAAGGCTAATTTTTGCCTGACACGGCCTGTGACACGCCCGTGTCACAGGCCGTGTACCTTCAGCGGCACACAACCGACTCATCCAGACCAGTACACGGCCATGTGACACGCCCGTGTCACGGGCTGTGTCACCTGACACGCCTTCAGACACGTCTGTGTCTGTGGCCGTGTACTTCAGGCTGCACAAAACCAAATCAACCCAATCGGGATACGGCCAGTGACACGCCCGTGTCACAGGCCGTGTACCCCAAGACACGACCGTGTCCTGCCCGTGTTTACCAGACCTCAAATGTCCTGGGCACGTCCAGCAAAGGACATGGCCAGTGACACGCCCGTGTCACCGGCCGTGTGCCCTTACACGGCAGCAGACACGCCTCCAGCTTAACTTTGTTGAACGAAGTTCGTCGAGTAGAGGAGGACACGACCTCTGACATGCTCGTGTCAGAGGGCGTGTTCCCTCATTTTTCATAGAATAGAGTTTTCGTCGAACACTCGCCGGCTGCTCACCCGATAAGGACACGCCCGTATCCCAGGCCGTGTCACCCAACGTTTTCCCAATCCTGGGATTTGGGGTGTTACAACCCTCCCCTCCTTACAAAAATTTCGTCCCCGAAATTTGCACACAGGAAGGAAATCAACCACAAGATGTTCTATTCCATAAACGTTCATATAACTTGACACGCACTGCATACCAGTTACACAAAGAGCTCGGGAAATTCAGCTCGCATGGTCTGCTCTCGCTCCCATGTTAGATCTTCACGGTCGCAATTGTCCCACCGAACTTTGACCATCCCGATTGTCTTGTTCCGCAACTGTTTATCGGCACGATCCTCGATCCGAATGGGCCTAACCTTCATCGTTAGCCCATACTCCACCGACACACGATCATTCTCGATCACTTGAGCTGGATCTTTGACGGCTTTCCGAAGCACCGAGATGTGAAACACAACATGTAATCCACCCAAGTCTGCCGAAAGAGCTAGCCGATATGCAGCTTCCCCAATTCGTTCCACCACTTCAAATGGACCAAGATATCTCGGACTCAACTTTTTCAGTCACCGAATCCTGGACACGCCTTTGAAGGGATTGATCTTCAAGTATACCCAGTCGCCCACCGCAAACTCCACGTTCTGGTGCTTGGCGTTGTAGTATTTTGCTTGTCGATCCTAGGCTATCAGTAGCCACTCTCGGATAGTGCGTATCGTCAAGTTCGCTTCCTCGACTTCGTTACGCCTATACACTTTGGATTCACCTGCTTCTGCCCAAGCTAACGGCGTACGTCACTTCCGACCATACAGAGATTCAAACGGTGTCATACCAATGCTCGCTTGGTAGCTGTTGTTGTAGGCAAACTCCACCAGATAGAGATGATCTTCCCATCTCCTACCAAAGTCCAGGGCGCACATTCGAAGCATATCTTCCATAGTTCTGTTGGTCCTCTCAGTTTGGCTATCCGTTTGGGGATGAAAGGCCGTATTGAACGTCAGTTTCGTGCCCAGTAGTTCATGGATTAGCCTCCAATCATTCGAAGTAAAGCGCCCATTCCGATCGCTCACAAAACTACGAGGAACACCATGTAGCCGTACAATCTGCTCCTTATAGAGCTTGGCCAAACTCTCCACTGAATCGTCCCGTTTGTTCGGAAGGAAGTGCGTCACTTTTGTCAGCCGGTCTACAATCACCCAGATTGAATCATTCCCGCACTGAGATCTCGGCTACCCGTGCACGAAATCCATTGAGATATCATCGAACTTCCATTCCGAAATCGGCAACAACTTCAAGAAACCGTCAGGCTTCTGGCATTCAGCCTTTACCAAAGCACAAGTTTGGCATTTGGCTACGTAATGAGCGATATCGTTCTTCAGTACTGGCCACCAGAACAACTTTTTCATGTCCCTGAACATCTTTGTGCTCCCAGGGTGAATTGAGTACTTTGTAAAGTGAGCTTCATACATCAACTCTTCTCGCAACTTACCCAGACTCGGGACGCACAACCGGCCCTCTTTTCGCAAAAGGCCGTCATCCCAGGAGAATTTGCCCTCTGGCCCGTCCTTTGCATAGCATTGGAGACTTTCATCCAGCTCCGTTGCTCGTCGAATCCTGTCCGCAAGGTCATATTGCACCTCCGTCCAGTTCAAACATGCATCGGCTGTGGAGTTCTTGTCAACACAAGAAATCTCTAATGCTTCTAACTCCTGAATTAGACGTTCATCGTGCCTTTGCAGCCAATTGGCCCTCGATGGAGCCCTCCGACTCAAGGCATCAGCGACCATATTTCCCACCCCGGGAGTATAATGAATTATAAAGGTGTAGTCCCCAAGGAACTCCAGCCACCTTCATTGTCGCATATTCAGGTCCTTCTGCTCCAACAAATTCTTTAGGCTCTTGTGGTCCGTATAAATATCCACTTTCACGCCATACAGATAATGTCGCCATAACTTTAGTGAAAAGATCACCGCCGCCAACTCTTAAGTTGTGGACGGGATAATTTCGCTCATGCACCTTCAACTGGCGTGAGCCATAAGCAATCACTTTCTCATTTTGCAGAAGAACGCAACCTAAGCCGCTTCCTGAAGCATCACAATAGATCTCGTATCTGTCGGTACCACATGGCGATGTCAACACAGGTGCCGTGGTCAACCGACTCTTCAGCTCTTCAAAAGCTCGCGAGCACTCTGTCGTCCAAACGAACTTCTGATCCTTTCTCGTTAGTGTGGTCAGAGGCAAAGCAATCCGCGAGAAGTTTTCAACAAACCGTCTGTAGTAGCCCGCTAGTCCAAGGAAGCTCCTGAATTTGGCCACCGAAGACAACACCGACCACTCCTGTATGGCCCTTATCTTCGACGGATCCACTGCGATGCCCTCTCTACTTACCACATGGCCTAGGAAAGCCACCGACGATAGCCAAAACATGCACTTCGAGAACATGGCATAGAGCTTATTACTTCGCAAAGTATGCAACACCAACCGCAAGTGGTTTGCATGATCAGCTTCAGATTTCGAATACACCAGGATGTCGTCAATGAACACAATCACAAACAAGTCCAGGTACTCTCGGAATGTTCGGTGCATCAGATCCATGAATACCGATGGCGCATTGCAGAGCCCAAACAACATTACCGTGAACTCATAATGATCGTACCGTGTTCCAAATGCGGTCTTGGGAATGTCTCCTTCCCGTATCCTCAACTGGTAATACCCAGACTTCAAATCCAATTTAGAGTAGACGGTTGATCCCACCAGCTGATCGAACAACTCATCAATCCGTGGAATCGGATACTTGTTCTTCTCTGTCAGCTTATTCAGTTCGCGGTAGTCAATAGATAACCGCAACCCGCCGTCTTTCTTTTTCACAAACAGAGCAGGTGCGCTCCAAGATGACATACTTGGGCGTATATATCCCTGCTCCAGCAACTCTTGCAATTGGATTTTCAACTCAGCCATTTCCTTTGGCGCGACGCGATATGGCGAGCGGGCCACAGGTTTCGCACCTAGCACCAACTCAATCGTGAAGTCGATCTCTCGCTTGGGTGGTAGCCCTGGAATATCCTTAGGGAACACATCTGTAAATTCCGAAACAACCGGAACATTGCTCACACCAGCCTTTTGCTCAACAGCCTGAATTAGCGTGAAGTATAACTCTGCGCCCTTCCGAACAGCTTTGACGACTTGGAGTGCAGACATCAACGTCCCGCCCACTCCTCGCATACTAGCGAACTTAGTCTCCTGCTCGGTATTCTGGCCCAAAGTGATCTCTTTGGCATTACAATCAATAAAGGCATGCTGCTCTACGAGCCAATCCATACCAAAGATTACGTCGCATACCGATATCGACAGTACGGATGCAGTTAAACAAAACTCCTGACTTCCAATTTAAACCGCCACATCGCAAGCCCGATCCGCGAGCATCAAACAACCATTCGGTAACACCACCCTGGCGCTCTCTGTCTTCGCGTGACTAGGTACTCCGATTCGCGCTACGAAGTCCTTAGACAGAAATGACTGCTAAGCAGCCGTATCAAACAGTGCTCGCGCTAGCGTGTGCTGAATCATTACAAAGCCTGTGGTAATTGTATCACACACAAGCCACATAGAAAGCATACAATAAACAAGCATGCAATAAGCAAAACAATGCAACAACTAAACTCGTACATGTGACGACGTCACTCTGCTTAATGGCCTCCTGCAGGCCAAGGTTGTAGACTCGGGGCTGCGCCTGGGATGCAGAGGACTCCACCACTACCTTTCCCTTATCAGCATAGGACGCTCCCGCCTTCTTTTCTCCCTTCGGCGGAACAACCCTACAGTCACGGGCTATATGCCCCACTCGTCCACAAGTAAAGCACGTACGTGTTTCTGGCCTTGAAGTAGCCCCCGACGTTGCACCCGATGCAACCGTAGAAGGAGCTTGTCCTGACGACTTGGACCTCTTGCTCCATTTCTTTTTATAATATGATTTCCCAGGTCGGGGTGCCTTGAATTCTGGCTTTGTTATAGTCAAGGCCCGCTTCCCTTGCACCTTTTCATGTCCTTTTCCAGCGCGCACACAGTGTCAACCAACGCCTGGAATCCTTGGTTCACTGAACTTGAAAGCAGGTATCGCAACTCGTCCCGCAAGCCTTCATAGAACCGATTGGTTTTCCGCTTCTCATCGGCGAAGATCGAACCTGCATATCGTCCCAACCTCGTGAACTCATGCAGGTAAGTTTCAACACTGCCTTCTCCTTGCGTCAGCCTTTGGAACTCGTTTTCCATGGCAATGCGATGTGCCGCTGGTAGGTGCTTTGCCAGGAAGAGTCTCAAGAACTCCTCAATGGACACTTGTGTTAACGATCTGCCCGCTGAGTGGTGTAGTTCCATCTCGTCCCACCACAGACGAGCCTCTCCTTACAGTAAGAAGGTGGCTAAGGTGACCTTCTGATCTTCCTCCGTCCCGATCACCGTCATTATCCGCTTGACGCGCGACAACCAGTCCTCTGCCTGCGTAGGGGATCATATGCCCGTAAACGTAGGTGGATTGAAACTCAAAAACTGCTTTAACTGTCTCTCAGATGCTCGCGGAGCCACATCCGCAACAGGTTCTGGCCTCGCCGCAACCTGTTCTGGCCTCAATACCGGCTGCGCCTGCCCTTGCCCCTGGCCAGTAGGTTGTGCTTGAATTATCGCAAACAGGTCCTCTGCAACTAATCGAATAGTTTCCGCAGAAGGGGGAGGTGTAGGAACCTCATCTGGTGTCGTACTCTCATCAGAATGCTGGGGCTCCGACTGCCCAGCATCACTTCGAGTCACATATATGTGAACAAGACACGCACATTAGCGACCTCACACAAGCAATAACAACATAATAGGAACGCGCAGGTTCCTCAAACATATGTATTTGCATTCCTAAGTGAACATTCAAGAGTTCATTAGTGTTAACATGGTTCGCACATACACGTACTCGCCACCCCATAAAAGAATTCGACCACGAATTCGAAAGGGAAAGACCGAGACAGCTGATACCAAAAATGTAACGACTCCATCTGTTCATGATGGGCCCGCGAACAGACTCTTACTGTGGTTGGTTCGTTGAGTCGATCGCCGCGGGCTTGCTCGGGTAGGCAAGTGCACCTATCGCAAGTAGTACTCGATATTCGGGGGAATACCGAGGTCGTATTGTTCTCGGGGTCGCGTTGACTATTCTTACTCCTCCGGGAGGACTATTATTTTACTGAAAATAAGGTGGATTCTTTTTACTTAATAAAAGGCGAAAAAGCAAAGGAGCGAAAAAAACGATTTAGAGAATATTCGATGAAGGGTTAACGCTCGGTATCGAATCGGATTAAGACTAAAACAATTTTTAATAATAAAAAGACTTGGTTTTCAAATTAATAATAAGGCAACTTGGCCGTGGAGGTTCCACAAATGTGAGCTCACCTAGCTATAGGGATATCGCTCACCTAAACGTTAAGACTATTCGACCGAACGTTAGTCCGACGAAGGATTCCTCTTAACGCCCGCTTTACGCTAAGAACCCCGCTATTGGGTGGGGGACCCAATTCGGTAGAATTACGCTTGTCCTCTCTCGAGGGGGTGCACGCAACTCTATTTACCCAGGGGTGATCGGTCCATATGCACGGCCTCTCGGACTAGCTAGCATATGGACTACGGAAATAGGGCCCACACATCGATTATGTGGTCCTACGCGTCGTAAACCCGGGGTAAACCCTAAGTGCTTAAATTAAAATGAAAATAAAGAACTTTAATTATTATAAATCATTTCAAATGTCCCAATGCTCTTCGATGCCGAGGCTAATAGCGATTAGCCACACATCGGTATGGGGACGGCTTATAATTTAGTGAGGCGCGAGTTCGAAATTAAATGCTAAACGTTTATAAGAAAGGGACAAAAGAAAAATAACAACATTTAGAAAGCTAAAAAGTTAACTAAACGGGAACTCACGCACACTCCAAATTATAAATTAATCAAAAACTAAGTTACACATGAATGAAATTTGCATAATTTAAATTTGCGAGTCCCACTCAAACGAGTGGGGGCGGTAAATAAAGGCTGAAAATTGCAAGTCCTACTCAAACGAGTAGGACTGAAATGAAAGCGAGTCCTACTCAAATGAGTAGGAGAAAATAAATGCGATTACAGGGCTAAAAAGTCCGGCCATTTAACTCAAGTGAGTAGGCGGAAAAAAATAAAGAAAGTAAAATTGCAAGTCCTACTCAAACGAGTAGGACTGAAATAAAGTCCGGCCATTTAAACTCAAGTGAGTAGGCGGAAAAATAAAGAAAGAAAAATTACAAGTCCTACTCAAATGAGTAGGACTGAAAATGAAAACGATGCGCCATTTAACTCTTAACGAGTAGGCGGAAATAAATGCACACAGACACACACACTCCATATGAAATTCAAGAAAGCAATAAAATTATACACCTACACTCACACACTCTACATAATTTGAATAAAGCATTAAAAGAAAGCATTAAAACAAAGCATGAAAATTATACACCTACACTCACACACTCTACACAATTTAAATCAAAGCATGAAAGTTAATACACCTACACTCACACACGCTTTTCATGAAAAATCAAAGTTACCTAAAAATTAAAACTTATACTTTTTCATGCTTAGGTTTTGCCAAAAACAAATAAAAAGAAGAAATTTCAATTTTTAGAAGATAAAAGTTTTTCAAAATAAATTGAAAACCAAAGTTTTTGGAAAATCAAAATACCAAAATTTTCATTCTTATGATGTTATGAAAGTGATAAAAAAGTGAGAAAGAAGTTGAAAAGAACAAAAAAGGTTTTACAATCCTAAAAGAAAACTAAGTAAAAAAACAAAATCACTTTTTAAAATCTCTTTTATAAAATCATAAGGATGAAATCAAAATCTAAGCATGAAAACTATTTAGAGGAAAAAGACATGGTGAGAAAAAAAGAAAAACCTAATTCACCATTTCACGAATTTCAAACAAAACCTAACTTGAAAAATCAAAATCACTTTTTAAAAAGAGGGAAACCTAACATTCCTAAGCATGAAAACAAGTAAAAAAAATGTAAAGTAAGCAAATTACACTCATACACACACACACACTTTTCATAAATGAAGAACAAGTGAAGAACAAAGATGAAACTAAGAATAAAAAGAGGAAAGAAAGTGGGCACAAGTGTTCATTCCAAAGCTAAGTATGAAGAGAAAATCTAACATTTTATTGAATTTTAGGAACTATTACAAGCTATTACAAGGGTTAAAGCTAAGACAAAACAAGAAATGAAAATAAAAAAGGGAGAAATCTCCTTACATAGCCTTGAAAATCACGGATGCAGCCCACAAAAAGACACTAAATTGGCCCAAAAATCTGAACCCTTGGACCTTACAGAACTGGGCTATTTATAGGAAAAAATTTCTAAGTACACGCCCTCGGTCACGGGCGTGACATGGGGGCGTGACAGTACTATTCATGAAGGCGGCTGGCGATTGGACAGCAAAGTTGACTTCGGGCTGAGTTCGCAGCAGTCATGCCCCAGGTCACGGGCGTGACCTAGGGCGTGTCGGGGAGGTAGAACCGGGCGCGGGTTGCGTCAAATGTCTTCGGCAGCATCTTGTCGGGCCAGCTGGAAAGGTCACGCCCCATGTCACGGGCGTGACTATGGGCGTGACAGTCGGGTCGACACTCGACGAATGTCGAGCGGAAAGTGTCGAGTCGAAATCGTTGAGCTGAAATTGGGTCACGCCCCAGGTCACGGGCGTGACTATGGGCGTGACAGTCGGGGTCGACACTCGACGATCGTCGAGTGGAATTCGTCGAGAGGAGAGGACACGGGCTTGGGTCACGCCCCGTGTCGGGTGACACGGGCGTGTCGCCAGGCGTGTCAAGCCTTTTCTTCAGAAATTTTCCGATTTCACGGGAAATGCACAGTCACGGCTCGGTCACGGGCGTGACCCATGTGTCACGGGCGTGTACTTCCCAATTTTTGGCAGATTTTGGAATTTTTCTGAAAATCAAAATAAAACAAGTTAGGAGAAAATTTACAAGAATAGGAACATTTTATTGAACAAAAATAAGTAAAAACGACGAAAATAAATGAAAATGACTAAATTAATGTGCATAAAAATACGCATATTTACAGTTCATCAAATACCCCCATACTTAGGCTTTTGCTATTCCAGAGCAAAAGTTTGAGGTGAATCTATAAGGAATAAAAAAAACTCTAAGTTTTGGCTATCGCTTAATTAATTATAAGAGAGATCAAAATAAATATACGGGGTGTAAGAGTTAAGTCCTAAAATTATGTAGATGATTTAAATAGCGCAAAAGTTTTGGCCAAAAGACTTCTTGATGTAATCAAATAGAAGGCAACATTTGTAATGGTTAGGTTAACGAAAATAGTTTGGAATTATAAGAATTCTAGCTTATACGAGTGCTACCGGAAATAATACAATTTACTAATTATGCTCTCAAAAAGATTTTTGAATTAATTCTAGAATCGTGTAATTGGCTAAGGGGGTAGTGTGGTTTATGAAGAGGGTTTTGATATTTGAGGTGAGGTAAGTTTTTTTTCTCGAACCTCCATTTTTTTTTTTTGGATTATTAGGAAAACGAAATCTTATTTTCCTAATATGATTTTTGTTTTTCAACTTCATAATAATAAAAATTAACCCAATGTATATTTGCAGGAGTAATGAATTTTATCCTCTTACTCCCTATATAATCTTTTAAATTATTGGGTGCCTATGTTTACGGAACGAAATCTTGTTCCCATTGACATAAGATCTTTTAAGGATAAAATTTTTCATGCCAAGTAGGTCATGAAAAGTGAGGGGAGAAAGGAAAACTAGATTGTAATCCTAAAAATTTTTGAGAGCAACCTTAATAATTTGTACATTCCAATGTTTTCAGAAAGCTAAAAGTAAGTATAATTGAATTCTATAGTCGTTACTTCCTAACATAATATACGTGCTCCTATTAATGAAAAATTAGAAGTAGTGCCTAAAACGAGTCTGCTAGTTTTAACAAAGCATAAAGAATTCTTTAAAACTTAACCCCGGCTATTTAAATGTTTCAATCGATAATTAACAAACGGGTAGTAAACAGAGAATTAATAGTATTCACATATAAATAAACTCAAAACAGAATTTTTGGATAGCAGAAAAGTTAAGTATGGAATATTTAATTTATTTGTTGCAAAACAATTTTTTGTTTTTTTTATAGTTTTTTTGTAAACATTTTTTTTGTGTTTTTCATTTATTATCTTTTTTTTTTGTATTTTTGTTTTTCTCAATTTTTTTGTTTGAAAATTTTTTGAACTATTATCTTTTTTTTTTATTTTTTAAGAGAATTTTCATAATATGTACAAAAATAAGGGAGAAAAAGAAAAATGTTTGTACAAGAATGAGGAAGGGGGAGAGAGAAAAAACAAAAAATATATACAAAGAGAAACAAAAAAAAATTTTTGTTTTTTCATAAAAATTTTTTTGTGTTTTTTTCATTTAAAATTTTTTTGTTTCATTTTAAGATGTTTTTTTAATTTTTTTTTTTTTTTTTTTTTTTTGTTGTTATATGTATTTTTTTGTATTTTTCTTTTTTTGAGATGCAGAAAAATTGAAGTGCAGAAAATAAAGCACGAAAATACCCCCATACTTAAGTCCAACATTGTCCCCAATGTTGTATCGTAAGTATGCGGAACAGAAATGAAAGACAATATGTACAACGAAAAGAAAGGGAAGGGGGTAGAAGCTTCCCTGAAACGCAGAGGGGGAGGCCGATCAGAAACCCTGCGTTTATTAGAAAAAAAATAACAAAGATAATAAGGAAAGAGCGAAAAAGATAAGCGAGGGGTGCCTCCCAGGAGCGCTTTGTTTATAGTCGTGTAGCTTGACTATTTTGGCGGGTTTATAATGTGGAGGAAAGTTATGGTTTCGCTAAAACCGATCACTGGGTCGCCCGCGATGTAAGACTTTAACTGATGACCGTTTACTTTAAAAGAGCCTTTGTCCGGGTGGGAGACGAGTACGGTTCCATAAGGAAAAATTTCTTCAACTAAGAAGGGACCGGACCATCTAGATTTTAATTTACCTGGAAAAAGCCTAAGGCGTGAATTGTAAAGAAGGACAAGATCGCCCGGAGAAAATAATTTTTGGGACTTGATTTTTCGATCGTGATATAACTTAGAGCGCTCCTTATAGAATTTATTGCTCTCGTAAGCGTTCGCACGCCATTCATCGAGCTCGTTTAGTTGCAGTTTTCTATTCTGAGCGGCTAAGTTGGAGTCGAGGTTTAAGAGTTTTAAAGCCCAAAGTGCGCGATGTTCTAATTCTACGGGTAAATGGCACGCTTTGTCGTAGACTAACCGGAACGGCGTACATCCAATAGCGGTTTTGTATGCCGTCCGATACGCCCACAACGCATCGTCGAGTTTAACGGACCAATCTTTCCTATTTAGCGAAACGGTTTTTTCTAAAATTCGCTTAATCTCTCGATTTACTACCTCGACTTGGCCACTTGTTTGCGGGTGGTAGGGGGTGGCAAGCTTGTGCGTGACTCCGTATTTAGCTAACGTCTTAGCCATAAGAGCGTTACAGAAATGCGTTCCCCTATCACTAACAATTGCGCGAGGCGTGCCGAAGCGAGAAAATAATTTTTTAAGAAATGTAACGACGACTCGCGCATCGTTGGTGGGGAGAGCTTGCGCTTCCGCCCACCGCGATACGTAGTCGACCGCTACTAAAATATACATATTTTTGAAATTCGGAGGTAGGGGGCCAACAAAATCTATGCCCCACAAATCGAAGACTTCGCATTCTAAAAACATATTTTGGGGCATCTCGTCACGACGAGAGATGTTACCCGACCGCTGACAGCTATCGCATGCGCGCACAAAATTATGCGCGTCTTTGAAGAGAGTGGGCCAAAAGTAGCCCGCCTCTAGCGCCTTCCGAGCGGTCCGGTTGGCTTGATAATGCCCACCGGCTGGACCCTCGTGGCAGTGCTTAAGAATTTGCAAACACTCCACACCCGCAACGCATCGTCGAACCGCTTGGTCCGCGCAGATACGAAAAAGAAATGGGTCCTCCCAAAAGAAATTTTTCAAGTCAGAAAAGAATTTCTTCTTTTGATGACTGGAAAATTCTTTTGGAAGAACCCGCGCTACTAAAAAATTTGCAAAATCTGCGAACCAAGGCGAAGATGACGAAGATTTATTAATGACAAGAAGGCGTTCCTCGGGGAATCTGTCATTTATTTCAGATTCGACGAGCGCTTCCGCACCTGGATTTTCTAAACGGGAGAGGTGGTCCGCCGCTAGATTTTCCGCTCCCCGCTTATCTCGGATCTCCAAATCAAACTCTTGTAGGAGGAGAATCCATCGAAGAAGGCGGGGCTTCGCATCATTTTTAGCTAATAAATATTTAAGCGCGGAGTGATCGGTAAAAACGATAACTTTAGATAGCGTTATATACGAGCGAAACTTATCGAAAGCGAAAACGACGGCTAAGAGTTCCTTTTCCGTTGTCGTGTAATTTACTTGTGCGGAAGTGAGCGTCTTGCTAGCGTAATAAATAGGATGAAAATGTTTTTCTACGCGTTGGCCAAGAACGGCACCTAAGGCAATATCACTAGCGTCGCACATTATTTCGAACGGAAGGGACCAATTAGGGGCCACTAATATTGGTGAAGAGATAAGTTTTTGTTTTATTAAATTAAAGTCGGACTCGCATTCGCTACTAAAGATGAAGCGTGATTCCTTTTCCAAGAGGTGAGTTAGCGGCTTTGTTATTTTTGAAAAATCTTGAATAAAACATCGATAAAAGCCCGCATGGCCTAAGAAACTCCTAATAGATTTGACGTTTGTTGGATGCGGAAGTTTTTCTATAATTTCTATTTTGGCCTTATCCACCTCTATCCCCTTAGACGAAATCATATGGCCGAGGACCAAACCTCCTCGAACCATAAAGTTGCATTTTTCCCAATTTAAAACAAGGCTTGTGTCCTCGCACCGTTGAAGGACACGAACTAAATTTTGAAGGCAATCGGGAAAAGAGCGTCCGAAAACAGAAAAGTCATCCATAAAGACTTCCATAATGTCTTCTACTAGCTCGCCAAAGATTGCTAGCATACATCTTTGGAATGTAGCTGGCGCGTTGCAGAGTCCAAATGGCATTCTTCGATATGCGAAGGTGCCGAACGGGCAAGTAAAAGTTGTTTTCTCTTGATCATCGGGGGAAATGGGGATTTGGAAAAACCCCGATAAACCATCAAGAAAACAATAATACGGATGACCGGATAAACGCTCTAAAATCTGGTCTAGAAATGGCAGAGGGAAATGGTCCTTGCGGGTGGCGTCGTTAAGTTTCCTATAGTCGATGCACACTCGCCAACCCGTAACAGTACGAGTTGGGACAAGCTCGTTATGCTCATTCGCCACTACGGTAAGGCCGCCTTTCTTGGGCATGACATGCACGGGACTAACCCATGCACTGTCCGAAATAGGGTAGATAATCCCCGCATCTAATAACTTAATGATTTCGGCTTTAACGACGTCTTTCATGTTTGGGTTAAGACGACGCTGCGGCTGAATCGTTTTGCGGCAATTATCGTTTAGGAAAATCTTATGGGTGCAAAAGGAGGGGCTAATCCCCTTTAGGTCAGAGATTTACCACGCAATTGCGTGGCGATGTTTAAATAAAACTTCCAATAAATCGGAAGTCTCCGAATCACTCAAGTCCGAAGAAATGATAACGGGGAGCGTATCACCTTTTCCCAAAAAAACGTACTTGAGCGAGGCGGGTAAGGGTTTGAGGTCTAGGATGGGCGGTTCTTCTAGGGAGGTTTTAATGCCTATGTCTTTCTTACCAATTGGTTCGAAAGGCAAGTCTATAGACGTATCCTCATCGCAGTTAAAATTTTCGAGCGCATAAATATCGTCATTTAAAAATACGGACTCGAAAATGGGAGAAGAACGATCTCCGAAAAAAGTATTTAAAGAATAGCAGAAATCGTCGCTCGATGACAAATTGTCCATCGAGGGATTAATAGAGAAAGTAACTTGGTCATCGCCTACTCGGAGGAGAAGGCTACCATTACTAACATCTATTAGTGCGCGGGAGGTGGCGAGAAAAGGGCGACCGAGTATTATTGGTACCTCGGCGTCCTCCTCGATATCTAAGATGACGAAGTCTACCGGGAAGGTAAACTTGTCGACTCAGACAAGGACGTCCTCCACTACCCCGATAGGGAACTTAACCGAGCGATCCGCTAATTGGATGCGCATATTCGTAGGACTAGGAGTACCCAAACCTAAACGCGAAAAGAGCGAGAACGGCATCAGATTAATGCTAGCCCCTAAATCAGCTAAGGCGTACTTTACTAATATATCGCCAAAAAGGCACGGGATGGAAAACCGTCCCGGGTCGTTTTGTTTTGCGGGCAATTTATTAGTAAGGGCCGCCGAGCAGACAGCGTTGAGAGATACATGCGAAATATCCTCTAATTTGCGTTTATTAGAAAGTAGTTCTTTTAAAAATTTCGCATATTTGGGCATTTGCGAGATAGCCTCGCAAAAAGGAACATTAATGTGAATTTGTTTTAATAATAAAATAATTTTTTCATATTGCGCGTCCTTACGCTCGTTTTCTAACTTATGCGGATACGGGAGAGCCTTGTTTAAAATAATTTTTTCTTTTATAATAGGTAAAGGTGGCGTGAGCGAAGAAAGGGGAAGAGGGGTCGGAGGTGAAATATGTACCTGAGGGTCGGTCCGTTTTGGATCGACCACCTCCTTTCCGCTACGGAGGGTTATAGCGTTGGCGTTTTCCCGCGGATTGGGCTCCGTGTTTCCCGGCAGTGCCCCGAGCGCGCGCTCGGACATCATCCTCGCAAGCTGTCCAACCTGTTGTTCGAGTGTTTTTAGCGATCCGGTGATGTTCCGGATATTTGACTCGTTGGACGCAATATACTTCGAAAAATTTTCCTCCATCGGGGAGGGTTTCGGAAGAGGAGGGGGAGGAAGAAATCCGGGCGCATAAGAAATAGGGGGATGCTGAGCATTATTCGGGTTGCTCCACGAGAAGTTGGGGTGATTCCTCCAACCCGGATTATAGTTATTACTATAAGGGTTGTTGTTGGGGTTGAAGGGAGGACGACCCGAATTTCCCATGAAGTCCACGAACTCTTCAGCTACGCAGACGTTAGGGGGAATAAAACAAGGCGGAGTGGAGGAGGCAGCAGACATCTCCGCCACCTGCTTTGTTAACCTTTCAACTTGAAGGGTCAAGAGAGCAGTGGCATCCACTTCAAAAAGACCAGCCGCCGGCTTTGGCCGTCCCCGCGGGACGTTCCATTGATAGGCGTTCATAGCCATCTCTTCGAATAAAGTCTGGGCGGCCTCGGGGGTTTTGTTGTTAAGCGTACCCCCGGCAGCCGCGTCAATCATTTGACGCGTCTGAAAATTCAGCCCATTATAAAAAATTTGAACTTGCAACCACGTTGGCAGCGCGTGGTGCGGGCAACGGCGGAGGAATTCCTTAAATCGTTCCCAAGTCTCGTATAGAGACTCGGGATCGTTCTGCACAAACGAAGAAATGTCCGCCCGCAACTTTGCAGTTTTGGCGGGCGGAAAGTACTTCGTTAGGAACCGTTCCGTCAACTCAGCCCACGTGGTGATACATCCTCGCGGGAGGGCATTCAACCACGCCTTGGCTTTGGACTTAAGGGAAAAAGGAAATAAGCGCAAACGAATGGCGTCATCAGTGACGCCATTGATCTTGAAGGTGTCGCATATCTCCAAGAAATTGGACAAGTGGACATTCGGGTCCTCATCCGGCAGTCCATCGAACTGCACGGCGTTTTGGACCATTTGAATGACACTTGACTTTATTTCAAAATTATTATTGGCCACCGCAGGGCGAACAATACTCGACCCAGAATCATCCAGGTTAGGCCGGGCGTAATAAGACATAGTACGCTCGGCCGCCGGGGGAAGGTTAGGGGCGGCCATAACTACAACAGTGGGTTCTCCGATAGATTCCTCGGGATCTAAAGAAGGATTTCGGCGATGAGATCGGATACGCGCAAGAGTGCGTTCGATCTCAGGGTCGAAGTCTAAATCTTCAGACTCTGAGGGGTGTCCTCGGGTCATACACCCAAACAAAAATAAAACAAAAATAAACTCTTTTTTTTTGTGTTTTTTTTTAAAATAAAGTTTTTAGTTTTTTTTTTATAGAAAATAAGTAAAATTAATAGACTCCGGAATTCGAAATAGCAACTCGAAAAGAGAGTCCCCGACAACGGCGCCAAAAACTTGATGGGCCCGCGAACAGACTCTTACTGTGGTTGGTTCGTTGAGTCGATCGCCGCGGGCTTGCTCGGGTAGGCAAGTGCACCTATCGCAAGTAGTACTCGATATTCGGGGGAATACCGAGGTCGTATTGTTCTCGGGGTCGCGTTGACTATTCTTACTCCTCCGGGAGGACTATTATTTTACTGAAAATAAGGTGGATTCTTTTTACTTAATAAAAGGCGAAAAAGCAAAGGAGCGAAAAAAACGATTTAGAGAATATTCGATGAAGGGTTAACGCTCGGCATCGAATCGGATTAAGACTAAAACAATTTTTAATAATAAAAAGACTTGGTTTTCAAATTAATAATAAGGCAACTTGGCCGTGGAGGTTCCACAAATGTGAGCTCACCTAGCTATAGGGATATCGCTCACCTAAACGTTAAGACTATTCGACCGAACGTTAGTCCGACGAAGGATTCCTCTTAACGCCCGCTTTACGCTAAGAACCCCGCTATTGGGTGGGGGACCCAATCCGGTAGAATTACGCTTGTCCTCTCTCGAGGGGGTGCACGCAACTCTATTTACCCAGGGGTGATCGGTCCATATGCACGGCCTCTCGGCTAGCTAGCATATGGACTACGGAAATAGGGCCCACACATCGATTATGTGGTCCTACGCGTCGTAAACCCGGGGTAAACCCTAAGTGCTTAAATTAAAATGAAAATAAAGAACTTTAATTATTATAAATCATTTCAAATGTCCCAATGCTCTTCGATGCCGAGGCTAATAGCGATTAGCCACACATCGGTATGGGGACGGCTTATAATTTAGTGAGGCGCGAGTTCGAAATTAAATGCTAAACGTTTATAAGAAAGGGACAAAAGAAAAATAACAACATTTAGAAAGCTAAAAAGTTAACTAAACGGGAACTCACGCACACTCCAAATTATAAATTAATCAAAAACTAAGTTACACATGAATGAAATTTGCATAATTTAAATTTGCGAGTCCCACTCAAACGAGTGGGGGCGGTAAATAAAGGCTGAAAATTGCAAGTCCTACTCAAACGAGTAGGACTGAAATGAAAGCGAGTCCTACTCAAATGAGTAGGAGAAAATAAATGCGATTATAGGGCTAAAAAGTCCGGCCATTTAACTCAAGTGAGTAGGCGGAAAAAAATAAAGAAAGTAAAATTGCAAGTCCTACTCAAACGAGTAGGACTGAAATAAAGTCCGGCCATTTAAACTCAAGTGAGTAGGCGGAAAAATAAAGAAAGAAAAATTACAAGTCCTACTCAAATGAGTAGGACTGAAAATGAAAACGATGCGCCATTTAACTCTTAACGAGTAGGCGGAAATAAATGCACACAGACACACACACTCCATATGAAATTCAAGAAAGCAATAAAATTATACACCTACACTCACACACTCTACATAATTTGAATAAAGCATTAAAAGAAAGCATTAAAACAAAGCATGAAAATTATACACCTACACTCACACACTCTACACAATTTAAATCAAAGCATGAAAGTTAATACACCTACACTCACACACGCTTTTCATGAAAAATCAAAGTTACCTAAAAATTAAAACTTATACTTTTTCATGCTTAGGTTTTGCCAAAAACAAATAAAAAGAAGAAATTTCAATTTTTAGAAGATAAAAGTTTTTCAAAATAAATTGAAAACCAAAGTTTTTGGAAAATCAAAATACCAAAATTTTCATTCTTATGATGTTATGAAAGTGATAAAAAAGTGAGAAAGAAGTTGAAAAGAACAAAAAAGGTTTTACAATCCTAAAAGAAAACTAAGTAAAAAAACAAAATCACTTTTTAAAATCTCTTTTATAAAATCATAAGGATGAAATCAAAATCTAAGCATGAAAACTATTTAGAGGAAAAAGACATGGTGATAAAAAAAGAAAAACCTAATTCACCATTTCACGAATTTCAAACAAAACCTAACTTGAAAAATCAAAATCACTTTTTAAAAAGAGGGAAACCTAACATTCCTAAGCATGAAAACAAGTAAAAAAAATGTAAAGTAAGCAAATTACACTCATACACACACACACACTTTTCATAAATGAAGAACAAGTGAAGAACAAAGATGAAACTAAGAATAAAAAGAGGAAAGAAAGTGGGCACAAGTGTTCATTCCAAAGCTAAGTATGAAGAGAAAATCTAACATTTTATTGAATTTTAGGAACTATTACAAGCTATTACAAGGGTTAAAGCTAAGACAAAACAAGAAATGAAAATAAAAAAGGGAGAAATCTCCTTACATAGCCTTGAAAATCACGGATGCAGCCCACAAAAAGACACTAAATTGGCCCAAAAATCTGAACCCTTGGACCTTACAGAACTGGGCTATTTATAGGAAAAAATTTCTAAGTACACGCCCTCGGTCACGGGCGTGACATGGGGGCGTGACAGTACTATTCATGAAGGCGGCTGGCGATTGGACAGCAAAGTTGACTTCGGGCTGAGTTCGCAGCAGTCACGCCCCAGGTCACGGGCGTGACCTAGGGCGTGTCGGGGAGGTAGAACCGGGCGCGGGTTGCGTCAAATGTCTTCGGCAGCATCTTGTCGGGCCAGCTGGAAAGGTCACGCCCCATGTCACGGGCGTGACTATGGGCGTGACAGTCGGGTCGACACTCGACGAATGTCGAGCGGAAAGTGTCGAGTCGAAATCGTTGAGCTGAAATTGGGTCACGCCCCAGGTCACGGGCGTGACTATGGGCGTGACAGTCGGGGTCGACACTCGACGATCGTCGAGTGGAATTCGTCGAGAGGAGAGGACACGGGCTTGGGTCACGCCCCGTGTCGGGTGACACGGGCATGTCGCCAGGCGTGTCAAGCCTTTTCTTCAGAAATTTTCCGATTTCACGGGAAATGCACAGTCACGGCTCGGTCACGGGCGTGACCCATGTGTCACGGGCGTGTACTTCCCAATTTTTGGCAGATTTTGGAATTTTTCTGAAAATCAAAATAAAACAAGTTAGGAGAAAATTTACAAGAATAGGAACATTTTATTGAACAAAAATAAGTAAAAACGACGAAAATAAATGAAAATGACTAAATTAATGTGCATAAAAATACGCATATTTACAGTTCATCAGTTCACATTGTATATAATAGAAGGTCCGGCCGGGACCTCACACCATATATCACAAAACAAGCGGCGAAGTCACGGAGTGATACCACAGTTGCACACCCTAACTCATAGCATTCTAGCAAAAGCTTATAACACAAAACTGAACTCCAAACATGAATGTCCACCAGATAAATGTCCACATTGATATATATACACATGAATGTTCACCAAATACAAAGTCAGTTGGCCTTATGGCCTTACAGTTATTCTTTACAATAATGGCTTCCAAACATCGGCGCGCAGGCCGACCACACATGAACAAAACATAATATGTTTAACATAGCATTCGAGGGCTAGCGGCAGCAGCAGCAGCAGGGACTTCAGCCTTTAAATGTCCCGCTCGGTTCTCCAGCACCTGTACAAGGACAGCCGACCCAACGGTGGTAAACAAGGCAACGATCAGTATTCAGCTGACCAATTTATACCGACCATACCCCTTTCCCGGGACAGTGGCATTCCTTCCCTGTAGGCATAGCAATTCATATGCATATATATATTCATCGAATATTGTGCACTCACGCACAAACATTCCATCATAACCGTCGGCCACGCGGCCCGACGATCTGTGCACTCAGGGCACATTCTTCGTGTACCGGAGAACCAGGGTCCCACCATTGTATCAGGGCCGAAACCCAACGACAAAAGTTGAGCATTTACTCCATGCCTTGCAGTCAGAGATTTTAGTCTTAATGACCCGGGATTGGCCCGTAGCCCCCCATGGTGTCGTGGCGCGCAGGCCTAAGACTCTCGCTATGCGCTCCAATAGACTGCACTTTCAGGTCTTACGTCGGACGGACATAACGCAGTTCGGATCATCCACCCCCAGTTGCTCAAGTCACCTTGCCATCACCGAGTACAGTGTACTCACGGCTAAAAATGGCGCGGGTCGGTTTCACCTTACCTGTTTGACATAAAGCCTGGGTGATTTCCTGGGCACACCAGTACTTGTTGTTACTACCCTTCACAGACACCACCCATTAAGTATCACATGAATCAGAGGGTCTTTCCTAGACTTTCGTACCAGTACTTCCTGCTACTACCCTTCACAGGCACAACCCAGTATCAAGGGTATTTTCCTGGATCTCAAATCTAGTACTTCCTGCTTCTACCCTTCACTGGTCCAACCCATTTAGTAGCACAAGCATCATAAGGGTATTTTCCTGCACTACCACTCCAGTACTTCCTGCTACTACCCTTCACAGGTCCAACCCATCGACTCCCAAAACTACACGTTTAATCACGGAGTCTTCTTCGGTGCGTTTATTCAACATCATCAATCCAGGCAAACCTGTCCAGATGGGCTTCACACAACATGCATATTCCATACTCCATTTCCGGATCTATATGCCAAATCATTGGGGATTCCATGAATCAACCCAATGGACTCCCGTAACAAGCCACCCTCTGGTGCGGGAATCCTATGCACATGCCAAAAAGGAAGCCTTCACATGGCTAGGAAGAAAGATCATTACCCTTGAAGATCTCTTCGGAGCCATGGACTTTTAGCCGGCTGGAAAGGACTGTAGTGGCTTTGGCTCCGCAACGCTAGCCTCGGATCTCAAAACGGAACTCCGCAGCTCCACCGCTGACCGGCTCTCCTCCTCCTCCTCCTTCCTCTCTCTAGGTCTGTATAAAGATGATGACCAAAAGCAAATGAGTATTCCCATCTCATTTTTCAGCCTTAAGGAAGCAGGGAGAGACCTGAGCCATCAGATCCCAGCTGAGAAAATTAACGGCCAAGATTTTGCCACAAAAGGCTAAATTTTGCCTGACACTGTGTGTCACGGGCCGTGTACCTTAAGCGGCACAAAAACGACTCATCCAGACCAGTACAAGGCCATGTGACACGCCCGTGTCACGGGTCGTGTCACCTGATATGCCTTCAGACACGTCTGTGTCTATGGCCATGTATTTCAGGCTGCACAAAACCAAATCAACCCAATCGGGATACGGCCAGTGACACGCCCGTGTCACAGGCCGTGTACCCCAAGACACGACTGTGTCCTGCCCGTGTTTACTAGGCCTCAAATGCCCTGGGCACGTCCAACAAAGCACACGGCCAGTGACACGCCCGTGTCACTGGCCGTGTGCCCTTACACGGCAGCAGACACGCCTCCAGCTTAACTTCGTCGAATGAAGTTCGTCGAGCAGAGGAGGACACGGCCTCTGACATGCCCGTGTCAGAGGGCGTGTTCCCTCATTTTTCATTGAACAGAGTTTTCGTCGAACACTCGCCGGTTGCTCACCCGAGCAGGACACGCCCTTGTCCCCGGCTGTGTCACCCAACTTTTTCCCAATCCTGGGATTTGGGGTGTTACACCTATGCTCGTCTTACTCCTTATAGGACTTTTGCATTGGCGATCTCTGCCACTGCATTCCCCGCACCTACTAGGAAGCCCTTCCTATTCTGCATTGGAAGGCGGCCATGGATGATGAAATTGCCACCCTCACTAAGCGGGGTACATGGACCCTCGTTCCTCCACCATTGTGCACCGATGTTGTTGGCTGTCGGTGGGTATTTATTTTGACACCTTCTCTCTCGTTGCTCGTCTCAGCACTATTCGGGTTCTCCTCTCGGTGGTCGTCAACAGGGACTGGCCAATTTCCCAACAGGATATCAAAAATGCCTTTCTCTATGGTGATCTTCATGAAGATGTCTATATGGAGCAACCTCCTGGGTATGTTGCTCAGGGGGAGACTCAGGTATGCAGGCTGAAGAAGGTCATCTATGGCCTAAAGCAGAGCCCTCGGTCTTGGTTTGACAAGTTTAGTAGCATTGTGGCGGCCGTGTGTTTTACTAGGAGTTCGGACGATCACTCATTGTTCGTTCGCAAAACCACCCTGGGTCTGGTGGTTCTTGCCGTATACGTGGATGATATTCTTCTTATTGGAGATGACCAGGCTAGGATAGACTTGACGAAGAAATATCTCCGTCAACACCTTGCGACGAAGGATATGGGTTACCCAAGATACTTTTTGGGGATAGAAATCTCTCGAAATGCCAACTCCTTGGTCCTCTCTCAATGGAAGTATGCTCTTGATCTTCTTAAAGAGACATGATTGACTGGAGCTAAATCTGTCCGATGCCCCATGACTATTGGAGAATATAAAACCTGGACAAATTACTCGCCTCCTTTATCAGATATTGCGAGGTACAGGTGTTTGGTCGGCAAACTCATTTATCTCACGGTAACCAGACCCGACATCTCCTATATTGTAGACAAGGTTAGCCAGTTCATGCAAGCACCTATGGAGTGTCATCTGCAGTCTTCCCTGAGTATATTGGAATACATTAAAGCGGCGCTATGTAAAGGACTACTATTTCAAAATAATGGTCACTTGAAGGTTAAAGAAGACTCGGATTCTAGCTATGTTGATGACAAAGAAGATTGCAAGTCCACATCAGGCTTTTATACGTTTGTGGGGGGAAACCTTGTGAGCTGGAAGTGCAAGAAACAGTCTGTCATCTCCAGGTCAAGTGCTGAAGCAGAGTATCGAAGTATGACATCAATCACATGTGAATTAAAGTGGTTGCGGGCTCTCATGCTTGACTTATGAGAGTTCTACAATCATCCTCTACGTATGTTTTGCGACAACAAGGCTGCTATATATATCTCTAAAAATCCGGTCTTCCATGAGAGGACAAAGCACATTGAAGTTGACTGTCATTTTATTCGGGAAGAGATTTTGAAGAAACAGATCTGTACTCCATTCATTACCTCCAACAACGAGCTAACAGATATCTTCACCAAGCCCGTGTCTGCTTCCTTTTTCCACATTTGCAACAAGCTGGACATGATTGATATATATGCTCTAGCTTGAGGGGGAGTGTTGTTGCATGGAGTCCGGGCGGTCTGGCGGTCTTCCCCTGGCGGCTTGGAGAACGGGCAGTCCGGCGGTCTACCTCTAGCAGCTTGGAGACTGCGCGGTCTGGCGTTCTCTCTCCAGCAATTTGGTAGGCGGTTGGTGCTGATTGGTGACCGTGCGGTCTGGCGGCTTGTCTCAGGCCACTTGAAGACAGTGTCGGGTTGTCCTCTACACGTTGTAGTTGCCGTGCGGTTAGTCTAACCACGCGGCTTATGCGGCTTGTATAAATGTTTGTTCATGTAATTATTAGTACCACATTGCTTATTTGTAATCTCTCCTCTCATTCATTCTATAAAAGGATGTTATGCCTTTGTAATACACACAATTTTTGGATAATAAAATTTTGTTTGTCCAAATTTTCGGTCTCTTTTCTCTTGTTCTCACAGTGTTGAAACATCTTAGAAAGTGTCCAGACACCAGAAAGTGTGTCGACACTATAGATAGAAATGTGTCGAGACATCAGGAAGTGTGTTGACACTGCATCACTGCAAAGTGTCGAGACACTAAAGTAAGTGTCGAGACATAAGGGTGTCGAGACCCAAAGGTATGCGTCGAGAGACATAATCCTTGTGTCTACTTGTGTCGACACATCTCGACAGACATCTTTTCCCTGTGTCGACACTAGGTGTTTACCTAAAAATTTAGAATAGTCTAAATGCAGTGCGCCCTTTCATCTTCAGACAAGAGTAGACTATAAAAAGGGTGTGAGAGTAGGAATCGATTACTCTTTCTTGATTTCAAGCGCTTTTGATTCCAGAGTGTCGAGACCTAGAATCCTGATTAGTCGACACTCATCAATCCTTTCTCCCATCTCCAATGGCTCCGAAGAATGACGATAACATCTTTGAGGGGCATGGGCTTGTGCGCAATGGATTTGTCTCCGCGCAAGAAGAAATTAAGGACGTAATTGACCTAATCACTGAAGCTGGGTTGGAATTTCTACTATCAGAACCATCAAAAATCTGGAAACCTGAAGTTTCAGAGTTCTTCTCTAATGATAAACTGGATTCAAACTCAAACAAAATCAAGTCTAAAGTGAATTGAGCAAAAGTTAAGATCACAACCAAGAGATTGAGCAAGGGTTTTCAAATACCAAGAATTGATCAGGATGATGACCATGATTCTGCCAGGACTGCAGATTCATTGGTGTGGTGTGGATTGGGCCCAACCACAAGAATTGGAAGTACCCTAAATAGAAAGGGTATGGATTCTCAAGAAAAATTCCTGTCAGAAATAGTAGGTAAGGTGCTGCTGTGCAAGACAGGGCCACAAGATAGGATCTTAGCATTTATGTTTGAGCTGATGACCAGAATAATTTTCAAAATCAAGACTAATTGGAGCAACGTTGTCTTTGACAAAATTACTGAGAGCATTAAGAAGCCTAATATGGGCAGAATTATAAGTCTATACTTGGTGCAAGCCATTTCTGACAGTATCAACCTAAAGATTGGCTCTAAAATAAATCATATGAGAAGAATGGATAAGAGAATATTGGCAAGGTGGGATAGAGTTCTGTCCAAAGAAACACATGTAGTTGAGAAGGAGAAAGAGAAAAAGAAGAAAGCTGTTGTTGTGGAAGAAACGTCTTCCAGTGATTCTAAAGAACAAGGGAGTTCTACCTCTAAAAACAGGATGATACAATAGCTGAGAAATCTCCAAGGCCTTCACCTGGAACTGGCGATCAGGTGTAGGGGGAGACAATACAAGAGATGGATCAAATTGAGGGGGAGAACCTCAATGTTCTGCCTGATACTGATATGGATATTGTACATACTATAGTAATGGAAGTAGTACAAGAACTTGAACATGATAAGATTAATAGAGAATATGAGGAAGTAGTCTCCAAAGAGATAGAAGAAATCATTCTGAATACAGATACAGATATCCAGGAGGAGATAACTACACTTCCAGAAAACCCTGTTACTGATGCTGAAGTTCAGCAAGATAAGGACAACCAGGACAACGCCAACATTGGTGAAGAAGGTGCAATGGTTGAGGGGGAGTTAGCAGATCAGGCCACAACTACTGAAATATCCAAAGAGCCTACTTCTGTTGAAATGGTTAGATCATCTGAATTTGAGGAGGAAGAAGCCTCTCAGATAAAGAAGTGGAAATTAACTAAAATCAAAACGAGGAGTAGAACCTATAAGAAAACTATTCAGTCTGGCATAACTCCAGCTCCTGCAGTGAACTTAAACTCAATTATAGTTCAACTACAAATAATGCTTGACCAACAATGAACATAACTTGAAAAGTATGTAGATGAAAGATATAAAGAGTTGCAATTTTAGCTGGCTCATGACATCAAATCTATAAGATTTGAAGTAAATTTGCTAAAGAAAGATATGATAGATTTCTTTGAGAGAGGAGCAAATGTTGAACTATACATTACAAAACAACAATAAGAATCAAAGAAAACTGAAGATGACATAGCTGTAAAACAAGGCTATATCCTTGAAAATCAAAATAGGATGAATGAAAACATGATTGAACTGAATAATACTTCACTGGTCAAGCTGGCTGAACAGGCTATTACTTTAGAAACCAAAATCACTTCTACTTCCAAGGAGATTGAAGCGCAATTATCTACTCACAAAACCTCGTTGGTTGAGGAAGTGAAAGCATCTCACAATGAATTAGATGAACATCTACTCAAAGCAAAGAATTCTTTATCCTCAGGAATCAATTATCTGGATGGTCATGTAAGATTTCGCAAGAATTACCTGAGAGATTATGTTGAAAGAGAAGTCATAAAGGGGGAGAGAGTAATGATAAAAGCAAGCTCTCAGCATGCTACTTGGATATCAAATAGCATCAGAGACACTCTAGGCTATCCTCCCCTATGGTATATTGGCAAACAAACTACTGAGTCTGGTTGCCAACCAGCTCCTTTTGAAGCTATTCAAACTGCTGTCCAGACCATGCACAGTCCTTCACCTCAAATTCAGAATATAGTATGTGAGGAGGTGGAGATGACTAATTCTACATTATTAAAAGAAAAAGATGCTCAACTATTAAAGAAAAGATTTAGGGCGCAAGCTGAAGCTAAACCTAATTTTGAGAAATGGAGTCCAAAGTCTAGATCAATTATACTTATTGCATGGAAAGCAGTCAATAATAATGCATCTGACAGGGGGAAATGGTACTCAGAGTAAGAGTGGGCCAAGCACACCAAGCAGCAGGAGATCATCCAAAAATTCAGAAAAGATCTGAAGGCAGGAAAGATTCCAGCTGACTCAATTGAGCACAACAAGTATTTTCCCATGCCTTATCATTATCACGAAAGATAAAGAATAAAGCAAGAAGAAATTACAAAAGCCAAGAATGCCAAGGGAAAGGAGGTTGCTGATGACAAGATGCTAGAAATCAAAGCTAAAATTCAATCTGGAAAAGGCATTGTCATCAGAGAGCCAGAGGATTCTTAGAATATATTTTCTAGGCATTATGTAATTTTTTGCTTTAAGAATAGTGTAACAAATTGAAAAATTTTATCTTTGAACAAATTTAAATGAGAAATTTTGGTTGCACTTGGTGATATCTGTGTCATTATTGTTGTCTTCATTTATATCTTGTTCAACATTTCTCTTATACATCATAATTATTATATATTGGTATTGTGGTGTATATCATTGAATTGTGGTTATGAATTCTCCAAATATGGGGAGATTGTTAGGTACATTGGAGACAATGTACTTGATTTGAAGAAGCTCATTCAACTCAATGATATATAGAAGTATGTATTTGATGTATGTTTCAATTTATGTATGCAGGTTGCCTATTTCATATTGATTGGATAGGTAGTTCAAATCATATTCACAAGTGGACTCAAAGAAGCTGACTAGAAATTGAGGAAAATTGTCTAAGTACAAAAGCGTCGAGTGAAATCAGCACAGTCTACATCTAGTAACTTGCAGTCCAAAAAAATGGCTAAGTGTAGAAGTGTCGACACACTTCAACTGTGTCGAAACCTTTGTCGCAGGTGCGTCGAGACAAGTCTGTTTACTCGACACTTTGAAGTCTAAGTTAGTAGTGTCAAGACAGGTCAGCTAACTCGACACATTCAAGACAGCTGTGTTGAGACAAGTCAGCTAACTCGACACTTTGAATACTAAGTCAGGTGTGTTGACAAAAGTCAGCTAACTCGACACTTTGAAGGCTAAGTCAGCTGTGTCGAGACAAGTCAACTAACTCGACACATAGAAGATTCAAAGAACAAGTGGCGAGACAATTCAACTATCTCGACACAAAGAAGACTGAAAATTATACCAAGTAAAATAGTATCGAGACAAATCAACTGTATCGACACAATGAAGGATTAAAGTGTCGACACCGGGAGACATGAGTGCCGAGACAGTTCAATTGTCTCGACACATTAAAGAAATAAAGCAAGTATGAAAGTGTCAACACCGACAGATAGTTGTGTCGAGACAATTCAACTGTCTCGACACAGTGAATAAATAAATCAAGTATAAAAGTGTCGACACCCGGTAAATGGTTGTGTCGAGACAATTCAACTGTCTAGACACAGTGCAGAATTAAAAATGTCAACACAGATGACAGTTGTGTCGAGACAAGTCAATTGTCTCGATACTTTCAAGATCAGATGAAAATTCTTCTAAGTAAAATTGTGTCGACACTGCTAAGATGTCTCGACATAAGTGTCGAGACACTTTGGACATCTCGACACTTATGTTTCTGAAGATGTGCAGAGTCATCACAGAAGTGTCAAGGCAATTTAGAACTGTCACATCATCTACAGTAATGTGATATCTTAACGGAAATAGATTAAGGGAGAATTTTAAGTATGATGTCACATGCTGATGTCATCAATTAGAAATCAGCAATCCATAGAGGCTATAAATAGAGTGGTTGTCTACAGAGAAAATCGATCAATCAGAAAATCACTATATTCTCTCATTCTGATTTTTCTAAGTCAGAGGAGGGCGTCAATCCCGAGAAAGAGGAAGAAGACGGAAGTCTTCATGAAGATCTTCAGATCCTTTCATCAAGTGATCAAAAGATTCAAGTGGGTCTGTTCTACAATTTCTTTAAGGAAATCAAGTCGATCAACATCAAGAAGATTGCAGATCCAGAGAAGTGTCTTTTCAGCCAGCCTGCTTTTCAAGAATCTATCAAATGCAGCTGAATTGAAGAATCTGAATTCTTTCAGATAAGTCAGATTATAATTTTAATGTTTTCTGAGGATACAATTTTATTTTTACCTCTTAATTTTGTAAGATCTCCTTGAGAAATGAGTGGGTGGGAGATCTAATCTCTGTGTTGTAATCCTAATTTATAAAGGCTGGGGTAGGGTTCTTGAGGAACTTGAGGTAGATGATTTTAGTGAGATCACTGAGGTGTAAGCCTGTGTTATAAAGGCTGAGGTAGGATTCTTGAGAGACCTGAGGTAGGAGATTGGGTGAATATCTAAGGTAGGGCCTGTTGGTCTGAGTGTAGGTTTCTTAATTTAAACTGAGCCTGTTAAATCTTTGGATCTGAGTTGAAGAGGAGGAGCTATAACCTTATCTAGCATATTGCTAGTGAGGAAGAAGGGGGAAAGTGGATGTCCCCTAGATAGAGGAACCAATATAAATTCTTTGTGTGCTGTGTGCTGTGATTTGTTTGTGTTTGTGCTGTGTTCTGAGATTTTCATGTACTATGGTTCAATTGTGTTGAGTTGTTGTGAAGCTGTTTTCTCAAGTACATCATCCGCTGAACATATTATCTGCAGAACCGTTAAGTGACAAAGAATTGACAAATTGACAAAGTTTTTTAAAAGACACCTATTCACCCCCGCTCCCCTGTCTAGGTGATTATCAACCTATAGGATTATCTTTCACCTACTTCAATGTTAAAAGAATTCTCATAAACAATGGGAGTTCAATCTGTAACATCCCGTTTCGCGCTAGACCCCTCGCACATGTTGAATCAAGGGAGTTGACTCGGGCTCGAGGTGTGCCAGACTCGACAAGTAAAATTCGTCGGATATCGTCACAGATATCCGACGAATTCGTAGATTATGGCGTGTCAGTTGAGACCAATTTTATTCGTCGAATATCATCACGAATATCCGACGAATTCGTCCAGTATGGCTTGTGAGTCGAGACCAATACTATTCGTCGAATATCATCATGAATATCCGACGAATTTGTCCAGTATATAGACTTAGAATGTTTTCTGGACTCGGGGCGTTGAGTGCGTTGAGTGCACTCAATGCCATTCAACGAATTAGGCTGAGGAGTTGAGTGGACTCAACACCACTCGACGAATGTGGACTTAGAATACTTTCTGGACTCGACGCGTTAAGTGCTTTGTATGCACTCAACGTGGTGTTGAGTGCACTCAACGCCATTCGACAAATTATAACTTAAAAGCTTTTTGGATGCTGAGGAATTGAGTGGACTCAACACCACTCAATGCCATTTGACTTAAAATATTTCTGGAAACTGCTGGTATCGAGTGCGTTGAGTGCACTCGATGCCATTCAACGAATTATGCTGAGGCGTTGAGTGGACTCAACTCCACTCAATGCCATCTGAATTAGAAAATATCTGTGATGATTAGCGTCGAGTGCGTTGAGTGCACTCGACGCCATTAGCTGAAAGGCGTCGAGTGCGTTGAGTGCACTCGACGCCACTCAACGCTTTTACTAAGAATGATTCTGGGAACTGTGGCATCGAGTGCGTTGAGTGCACTCGACGCCACTCGACGATTCGTCGAGTAAAGAAGGTATACTCGACCATTTTAACTTAGAAAGTGTTGTACTTATATATGGCGTTGAGTGGTCACGACGAATCTCGACGATTCGTCGAGTAAGTGTCCGACACTCGAAGATTCGTCTAGTAAGTGTTGCTTACTCGACGACTTTGGACTTAGAAGATTTTCGGCCACTATTTTCTGATTCTTGTACATGGTCTGAACTGGAATTTTTGGGAATTGCGTCAAAACGATTTAATTGGACGTGTCCTTTCAATATGGCATATTTAAAGCAATAATAAGCCGCCCAATAATAGGGTGACACGTGGCAGACAGTTTAACTCCAATTCCTATTATAAAAGAGACTTGCGGAAAACCCTAGCCGTCACTTTGTCATTTTTTTCGAACCGTTACCTGTGCTGAAACCGTCGGGAGAGAAGGGTTGCCAGAGTCGTTTTTCTGGGAGAAGGGCTGATCTACCTTTCCAGGAAGAACAACATCAACAAGGGAGAAGATGCCGCCGAGAAGGATAACGAGATCCATGGCCGGAACCGTCGGAAATAAGGTGTGCTTCCTACCCTCTCCCTTTGTGCTAGATCTTTAGTTATTTGTAGGAGAGATGTTGGCTCAAAAGAGTTTGACTTGTGAGATGAAGATCTCCTAGGTAGAGACCTTGCTAGCGCTTGTGCCCTAGAGATGTCAAGTCTTCAACCTCTTATCTCTTCTTGTGAAGATTGTTGATGCATGAAATAGCACCACGAGATAATGGTGTTCGATCTCACTGGGATGATGGTGGAGGTTGATGAGGAACTGTCGAGCAGCCGGTTACTTTGACGGTTAGGATTAGAGGTTGATGCCGAGAGAGGAGTGGAGAAGAGAAGAAGAGTAGCCGCTTGCGGCAGCAACAACAGACTTCGCCCGCCGCGGCTTAAATGTCACTCTTGCGACGAGCTTTCTTTTGATTATGAATCAGTATTACATCTTGAGTTGAGTCCTTTACATGAGAATATAAAGGGTACAAGGGGAAGCTGGCGGCAAGAGGAAAGACGTTGCTAGAGCCCGCGTGGTTTGACCAAAGAGGCCGGTAGACCGCACGGACAGCTGATCCCGCTGCTCGCTAAACTAAGCCGAGCAGACTGTGCGAACCGGTAGAGAAGACTGCTTAAGTCGCTGAAGTCAAGGCCGGGAACCAGGCCAGAATGACCTATCCCCGCGGACAGGCGATTAGTCCGCAAGCAGCACTGGTGGGCAGAAAAACTGAGGCCGCAGGTTTTGCTGCGCTGGTTGGTCCTCGAGGGTCGTCCTCCTCAAATGAGAGGTGTGGGAGTCTATTTATAGGCCGGAGGAGGTGACGTACAGAACTGGGCTTGATGACGTCACCCCGATGATACGGGCGAGCTGCGATCGAGTCCGTGACATGTCGCGGGATGAAGAGGAGCTCGCCTACTGTTGGGAGAATTCGATGTTGGGAAGTTGGTGTTTCTGGCGGACTGCGTACAGAGTCCGCCTGGTACATGGTGGACTGGGGGAGTAAACTGTTGGATGAGACGAATCCGCCACCTTCTGGATTGCGACCTAGAGCCTTCTGTTGGGCGAACTGGGGATAGGCTGCCTACTACTTGGAAGAGGCAAGTCCACCACCATAAGGTGGACTGAAGTTGAGTCCGAGCCATGTCGTGCGGACTGATGATAAAATGGCTTAGTCCTGCTGGAAACGAGTTCGCAACCTGCTGGAGGGAGACCCGGAGGCAGTTCGCTTCCTGTCCTTTGATTTTTGGCGGACTAAGATCGAGTCCTCCACCTTCGGGTGAACAAGGATTGAGTTCGCCTACTGCAAGTGGACTGAGGTGGAGTCCGCCTCGAGCTTAGACGGTCCACTGCCAAGTGCTTTTGAGAAGGTATCTCGCGGACTGGAATGCGAGGCCACCTCTTATAGGCGGATTGAAGACTCTTGGTCCAGGCCGATTCTTGCTCGTGGCGACTTAGAGGCAGGCCGCCAGCTGTCAAGCGACCTGGAGACGGGTCGCCTACTGGTGGGCAACCTGGAGGTAGGCCGCCTATCACTGGGCGGCCTGGAGGCAAGCCGCCAATTGCTGGGTGATCTTGAGGTAGGCCGCCAATCGCTAGGCGACCTGGTGGTAGTCCGCCTATCGCTGGGAAACCTAGAAGCAGGACGTCTTCTTTTGAAGGGTTGAGGGTATTTACTTATTCCTTGGCGGACTGAGGCAGATCGGAAGGCCTGTCCGCTCCTGTAAAAAAGAGAGATCTACCGCGCGGTTAGGCAAACTAACCGCGCAGCCTGCTGGGATGGACTGTGGAAGAAGCCCGCTCCTATAGAAGAGAGATCTATTGTGCGGTTAGGCAGACTAACTGTACAGCCTGCATGGACGGACTGTGGAAGCAGTCCGCGCCCCAGCAGAACACAGCTACTGTGCGACCTAGGCGGTCAGAGCAGGGAGACCGCCCTAGCTGCGTGGCATGAGAGGACAGAGAAGACTATCCGCCCAACCCTGAGAACTAGAACAGGTCGCGACCTACAAGGGGAACCCGGAGCAGGAAGTGACTTGCAAGTGAGCTACCTTAGGGAGGGATCGCCGATTTCTGGGTTAACATAATCCCCGCACTTTTTTATGTCCCGAAGGGAACTTCGAAAAAGTAGGAGATCCGCGAAAATCGCGATCCACCCCTCAAAGACTGGCCAAAAAGAGAAGAGAGGGCAAATACCTGATGTCACTTCTCAGAAAGGTTTGATAACACTTACTTTTTCATCTGCAAGGAAGAGATTGTAAGTGAAAAAAAGCATATTTTGCGTGTACCTGAATTGTTCTTGCAAAGTGAAGAAGACTTGTGAACGCCTTCTATTAAGCTCTACAAAACAACGGTGAGAGGAGGTATGAAAGAATAATAACTTGCAAGTACCCGAAGGTAGCTTTCAAGCAGCTGTTAATCTCTACAATTAAGAAGAGTAAGAGGCAGATATGAAAGAATAATAACTTGCAAGTACCTGAGGGGAACTTGCAAATATCTGCTAGTCTATACAAGAAGAAGAGTAAGAGGCAGAAATGAATGAATAATAACTTGTAAGTACATGAGGGGAACTTGCAAATATCTGCTAGTCTCTGCAAGAAGAAGAGTAAGTGGCAGATATGAAAGAATAATAACTTGCAAGTATCTGAGGGGAACTTGCAAATATCTGCTAGTCTCTGCAAGAAGAAGAGTTAGAGGCAGATATGAAAGAATAATAACTTGCAAATATCTGAGGGGAACTTGCAAATATCTGCTAGTCTCTGCAAGAAGAAGAGTTAGAGGCAGATATAAAAGAATAATAACTTGCAAGTACAAGAGGGAAACTTGTAAATATCTGCTAGTTTCAGCAAGAAGAAGAGTAAGATGCAGATATGAAAGAATTAAAACTTGCAAGTACCCGAGGGGAACTTGCAAATATCTGTTAGTGTCTGCAAGAAGAAGAGTAAGAGGCATATATGAAAGAATAATAACTTGCAAGTACCTGAGGGGAGCATGCAAATATCTGCTAATCTCTGCGAAAAGAAGAGTAAGAGACAGATATGAAAGAATAATAACTTACAAGTACCTGAGGGGAACTTGCAAATATCTGTTAGTCTCTACAAGAAGAAGAGTAAGGGTAGATATGGAAAGAATAATAACTTGAAAGTACTTAAGAGAAACTTGCAAATATCTGCTTGTCTCTGCAAGAAGAAGAGTAAGAGGCAGATATGAAAAAAATAATAACATGTAAGTACCTGAGGGAAGCTTGCAAATATCTGCTAATCTCTGCAAAAAAGAAGAGTAAGAGGTAGATATGAAATAATAATAACTTGCAAGTACCTGAGGGGAACTTGCAAATATCTGCTAGTCTCTACAAGAAGAGGAGTAAGAGACAGATATGAATGAAGAATAACTTGCAAGTACTTGAGGGGAACTTGCAAATATCTGCTAGTCTCTGCAAGCAGAAGAGTAAGAGACAGATATGAAAGAATATAAACTTGCAAATACCTGAGTGGAACTTGCAAATATCTACTAGTTTCAGCAAGAAGAAGAGTAAGAGGCGGATATGAAAGAATCCTAACTTGCAAATACCTGAGGGGAACTTACAAATATCTGCTAGTCTATGCAAGAAGAAGAGTAAGAAGCAGATATGAAAGAATAATAACTTGCAAGTACCCGCGGGAACTTGCAAATATCTGCTAGTTTCATCAAGAAGAAGAGTAAGAGGCAGATATGAAAGAATAATAACTTGCAAGTATCTGAGGGGAACTTGTAAATATCTGCTAGTCTCTGCAAGAAGAAGTGCAAGAGGCAGATATGAAAATAATAACTTGCAAGTACCTGAGGGGAGCTTGCAAATATCTGCTATTCCCTACGAAATGAAGAGTGAGATACAAATATGAAAGAAAATAATTCACAAGTACCTGAAGGGGACTTGCTAATATCTGTTAATCTCTGCAAAAAGAAGAATGAGAAGCAGATATTAAAGAATATTAACTTTCAAGTACCTGAGGGGAACTTGCAAATATTTACTAATCTCTGTAAAAGGAAGAGTGAGAAGCTGATGTGAATGAAAATAATTCACAAGTTCCTAAAGGGGACTTACTAATATCTGCTAATATCTGCAAAAAGAAGAGTGAGAAGCAGATATGAAAGAATAATAACTTGCAAGTACTTGAGGGGAACTTGCAAATATCTGCCAATCTATGCAAAAATAAGAGTGAGAAGCACATATGAAATGAGAGTAATTTGCAAGTATCTGAAGGGAACTTGGGAATGTTGACGCTGTAAGGAAGATATAATTGGATAGTAGAAGAAATGCCCGACAAAACTCTGATATTAGCCAAATAAAAAATCGAGTAGAATCGAATAGAGATCAAATCACAATAATGATCTTCTTGCGTGATCATATATGATGTCCTTGATTTGAAATCCAGATCAGCCTGATAAAACCATCTTGATTAGACTTCAATAGCATGGTTTGTCGATAAATAGAACCAGATTCTTCGATTGAATAATAGATGCCAAGAATAAGTATAGTCAATCATTAACGGATAGAGCTTCATGGAAGCCGAGTATATAAAGCGAGTATAAGCGAGAAGTATAATGCCATAAGTCCTTTGGAGAGGTTGAATTTAACCTGTTAACCTGAAAGAAGGCAGTTTTTTACAAAAGCGGACTAACCGCGCTCCCTTGGAAGGGCACAAAAAGGAAAAAATGCAGACAAAACGCGCTCCCTCAGAAGGGATCAAAAAAGAAGAAAGCTGATGAACCGCGCTCCCTCAGAAGGGCTCAAAAAGTAAAAAATGCGGACGAACCGCGCTCCCTCGGAAGGGCTCAAAAAGAAAAAGTAGAATCCTAAGAAGGAACGATGAACACACTGCTCTCATGTCTTGGGCTACAAGCTACGCTAATCAGTTAGGTCATGTGCGCCAAGTGGTCTATAGCATTGCTCGCCCAGATAGATCAACAATGTTGTGGGTCCCCTGAAGGCACGACTTGAGAGTACCTTGGAGTGTTCGACCATAACAGTTGTGAGATGATCATAGAGCCAAGGTTATACTTGAACGTCATTGTTTGCCAAGCAATAATCATCTTAACTATAATGTATCCCTAGCGGAGCACAGAATAGCTAACACACTGGGATCTCCCTTGATGCATGATGTGTGTTAGATACCAGCTACGATTCGAAGCCCTGAAGTCCACCTGAATAGATTGGATGGCTCCCACTACACATATGCGAACACTCCCCACTATATGTGGTCATCGTGGTGTTATGCTAGAAAACAACCTATGGGGGGAAGAGCAAGACTTGCTGATATCTCGTCGGTTCAATGATCCCTTTGGCAAAAAGAAAATAGAGAGGAGACACTCAGAAAAGGAAAAGTGTTAGTACGGGATCTCTGATGTAAAATTTATTGAAATGAATGAAAGAGAGTTTTGAAATGTGCTGAGCATATGTAAGAGAAATGTTCAATATGGAGAACAAAACCGATCAGCCATGGTCACGAAGAGCTTTTAGAACTTTGTCATTTCCTCCACCTCAGAATAGATTTCCAAGGACGTCGGCGTCATCATCATCGATGCACTCGTCAATGTTGTGTTGAATTTTCTCAAAGTGGTCAACGAGATAGTCTGACGCCAAATTAATATTCTCAGAACTATCAAGATCACACCTTGATCATGCGGAAACCAGGAAAGCAAGCTCAAACACCAAATGCAAGTAGAAGGAACAAGCAGATCATATATTTATTAACTTCTTTATAGGGCGAGGTATACGTGGAGAGACATGATTTCGCCAGTACACAAGGGAAAACAGAAATAACAAAACAATCCGGGAGGACAGAACTAGAGACCACCGAGATCGCCCAGTCCGCCAAAGTCACTGAGACCTCCCGAACTGCTGTTGCTTGAAGCCGAATAGAACACGGAGTCTGCCGAGACCGTGAGGTCGTGCGGACACATCGTTATTCGCTGATTGCTGCTGAACTGAAAAACAGACTGCCTAACCGCCCGAGTCCGATAGACAGTTTATTGAACTTGGAAAAACTAAAGCAGAGAAAACTGACAAGCCGCAGAAGCGACCTGCTGAGACCGATTGTAACCACAAACTTCACTGATCCTGACCAAAGTCAAAGTCAAACGTCTGGCTCCACAGTGCTAGCCGCGCAACCTGCAAACTGCAATCAGTTATCTCTACTCAACCCGCGCGGACAGGAAAACCAGACTGCAACAATTAACCAAGACTCAACTAACTATTCACTCAGTTACTGTAGACATGCCGGTGGGGGTCTATTTATCGGCAGGGTGAGGAGTGTGGTCACCGCCCTAGTGAATAGAGTCACCGCCCCAATTCGCGGCTAACACATCCCCGTCCGCCAAGTCCGCAAGGACTTGGCCAGACTTCAAACAACCCGCCAGGCTCCAGGTCAAAGTCAGACCGCCACCATGCGGACACTACGCCAGTCTGCACCGCACCCAAGCACAGCGCTAGTCCTCCATTCAGCACAGCACGCGAACACAGCCACAACTTATGCTGCATCTGTCTGCACACTATACGCGGACGAAGCAGCAGTCCGCACAGCTCGACAACAACGCCACAGTCTGCCACGAGTCCACGACCAACAGGCAGTCCGCTCGGTCAATAGCGGACTCTGCGGAGACTGCGAACACCATGGACTTGTCACAAGAAATGACCAAGTCCAGCAGCCCATCAAGCAACTGGCACAACCATGGCGGACACAAAAGACCCAGTCCGCCAATCACCAGGACAACCCGCCATAAAGAATGTGGCAAACACTCACTACAGCACTGGAGAGCTCGGCAAGGACCAAAGCCGATCTCCAAAATCAGTCCACAAAGGCGGATACCGCGGACTCAGCTAAGTCCGCTACAACTCCCGCAGATAACCACTAATCCGCTCGGTTACCACAAGAACCAGCTTAACTACAGAACCACAGGTCGATCAGAGCACTGCCACCAGAACGCCAAAGACAGGCCGCACAGGCCGCTCCACAAGAACAACCAAGCCACCAAGTCCAACCAGGCCAGGTCACCCAGGCTGCAACAATTAGTCCGCCCAGGCCGCGGACTCAGACCGCTCAGACCGCCCGGCCTGCACCATCACCCACTTTCACTTCATAAATTTCAACACTCCCCCATGAAGTGAGAAGTGGTGATCAAGCCCAGTAAACCTCGTAACCGTTGAAATGGCCCCTTCGACAGCGGCTTCGTGAAGATGTCAGCAAGATTGTCTTCACTCCGAACATGTCCGACCATAAGAGATCCCTCCAACACTTTCTTCCTTATGAAGTGATGTGATGACTAATATTTCAGTTATTATTTTGAATAATATTTTATATTATATTTTGATATTTACGTGTTCTCTTTCATTATTTTTATATAAAATTATCTTTAAAATTACTAATTATGGTTCTAACATTATATTTTATAGGAATTCGACGGGCCTCGGGTGATTTTATTGCAATCCGCAAAAGTCCGCGCCATCGCCGCCACCTTTGCATGTTGTCATTGCCATCACCGTCATGCTCACCGCCACCTTTGCAAGAGGTCGTCACGTTCGCCGTCGTGTGCCCGTTCATGTCGTCATCGTCGCGCCGTCAATAATCATGCCGCAACGCCATCGCCGCAGCAGCCCTCACGTGCAGCCCTTTGAAGATTATAATTGAAGCAGCCCCGCCTCTCCTTGTTGATGCCAAACCGTGAGCCTCTTTTGTTGCAGCCCATTTTCAGCCCACCTCCACTTCATTAATCCTTGCAGACCACTTACTCCTCATTCAATCACAAGCAGCCGGCCATCCTCATTGATTGTAATCCGTCCACTTCAAAACCAACCATGCATGCACTCCATTTAAATCAAATAAACCGCCATCATGCATGCATATAACTCTTTCTCTCTCCATCTCATTAAACCCCATTCATGCATTTAGCCTTCTCTCTCTCCTCCCATTTATCATCATTCATGCATCTCCACCCCCTTTGGTTCTCTTCATTTTCTCCATCTAGAACATTCTCCATCTCCTATAAAAGGACCCCATCCCTCAAGCTTTAGGGGGGATGTAGAAAGTAGAGTGCTAATGTAGAGAGTTAGAATATTTTAGAGAGCAAGCTTCCATTTTAAGTATTTGTATTTGCTTGTTGTTTTTCCATTTCTCCAAGCAATAGTTTAGTATTTTTTTTTTATTTTGTTATGTACTCTTATTCCTAGTTTAATGAAAATGCAATTTTCTTTTCTTTTGTTTACTCTCTCTCTAATGCTTAGATAATTTTCTTGTTTGTGCCCGATCACGATGATCTTTGCGATAAAATAAAATCTTTCATTTTATGTTGCATTGGTATTTTTATTTTTGATCCGACCTTGATCAATATCGTATCGACTCCGTATTTCTAGTATACTGTAGTAGATTCCGATCTCATATTTGAGTAGCCGAGAGGCTCGTGAATGTGAAAGATCACTCAAGGAAGGAAGGAGTTGCACGCAATCCTAGAGATAGGACGACGTAAATCCTCCGGATTGGTGTCAAATCGAATAGTGCGGGTCACCTCGATAATGCGACTTTAGGCCTTTTGATTTGCAAAGAGATTTCGGTCAAAACGTCTAGAAGTTAGGAGATTTAATGCTCTTACGTGATTATTTCTTATTTTTGGATCTGTCACGGTCTTAATAGAATTGCAAATGTTAAACTAATTTATTCCATTATTTTATTTCAAAGTGAATCGTCGATCGAGCACTCTTTCGCAATATTATATTTCTCTTTTAATTAAGCTTATTTCATTTTCATTTTCAAAACCCATTAGTCGTTCGGTACGATAGTAGAGTCGTTGTGAGTAATAGTACTTGCCTGCCCCGAGTTTTTATATGACCTTGATTTATTTATATCACTATACTATAAAATGATAGGTACACTTGCCTATTAGAATTGTAGTCCGTGAGACGATTTTTTACGCATCAAGTTTTTGGCGCTGTTGCCGGGGAAGCTTTTGCGTCAATATTAAGAAAATGCTTACGCTATTACTTCTGCAAAAATAAAAATAAAAATATTATTACCTTTCTCTCTATTTTCTTCCTCCAATTTCTATTTCCGTTCTTTTCTTTTTCGTTTCTTTCATTCTTCTTTTTTTAGTGCATGACCCTCACGAATCCGTCGCTACTTGTTGACTTGGACCCGGAGATCGAACGCTCCTTTCAGAGAAACTTGCGATTCGTGGGTTCCACTTCTCAAACAACGGTTGAGGATTCCTACGGTGATTGTAATTTTAATTCTGAAATGGGAGAACCCAATCTAGGAATGACACATCAAAGGACGATGTCCGATTATGCTCGACCCAACCTGGAGTATACAGAAACAAGTATTGTTCGACCTGCAATTGCGAACAATAACTTTGAGCTTAAGCGTAGCATCATACAAATTGTGTAGCAAAATGTACAGTTCGACGGATTACAAGTTGAAGATCCGAACTTGCATATTGCTAGTTTTCTCGAGATCTGTGACACCTTCAAAATAAATGGTGTCTCAGACGATGTTATTTGGCTAACACTCTTCTCCTTCTCCTTAAGAACCAAAGCTAAGCAGTGGTTGAGTTCTCTTCCAAGAGTATCAATCACTACTTGAAACATTTTAGTTGATAAATTTCTTGTTAGATATTTCCCTCCCGCTAAAACTACTAAATTAAGAAATGATATAACTTCTTATTCTCAAATTGTTTCTGAGACCCTCTATGACACTTGGGAGAGGTTCAAAAAACTTTTGAGACGCTGCCCTCATCATGCTCTGTCTGTATGGTTACAAGTTCAGACATTTTATAATGGGCTAAATCAAGAGACTAAGCAGATGATAGACGTCGCTTCCGGTGGTTCTTTGGACCGCAAAACTCCGGAAGCCGCTCTTGAGCTTATAGAGGACATGGCGATGAACACCTATCAGTGGAATTCGTCTAGAACTCGCCCAAATAAACCTGATGGTATCTACGAAGTGGATTCTGTATCGCAACTGGCGCTGCAAGTGGAAATGCTGAACAAAAGAATTGCGGAGATGACTGCTGCATCTGCCCCTCAGGTATATGAAATTGCGAATGCTGCTGCTGCCGAGCAGGTGGATTATCTGGGGAACATACCCAGGCCTGCTCAAAATAATTCTGCCAATTTTTCTGCTTTTTCCAATTTTTCTGCTCCTCCTGGTTTTAATGATGCTACGAATTCTTATCACCCTGGATGGCGCAACCATCCTAATTTTTCTTGGAGTAATCCTGCTAATGTCGTACGTCCACCACATGATTTTACACCACCACCACCACCTCAAAACCAAAAGTTTCAAAAACCTACATGTTTGGAGGAAATACTTTCTAGATATATAAGCTCGAACGATGCTACCATTACAAACTTAACAGGGTCGATGAAGACTTTAGAAAATACGGTCGGCCAAATCGCCAAGGTTATCTCCGAGTGGCCACCTGTCTCTCTTCCCTCAAATACTGAACCCAACCTAAGGGAGCGCGCGAAAGCGATTACCCTTCGGAGTGGTAAAGTTATTCACGAGCCCACCATAAGGGAAGAGCCAGAGGTGATTGCCTCTCCTACTGCTGAAAAAATTATCGTTACAGAAACAAATGGTGAAAATTCTGTTTTTGAAAAAGAAAAATCTATTTTTGACAAAGATAAATCTAATTTTGAAAAAGACAATGATAATTTTCAAAATGATGCCCCAACTATTATAAAGGAATTTTCGCCACCACCTTATCCCGCTAGGCTTAGGAAGGAAAAATTAGATGATCAATATCAGCGCTTTCTTGAAATGTTTAAACAAATTCATATAAATTTGTCATTTCACGAAGTCATTAGCCAAATGCCAAAATATGCAAAATATCTCAAGGATTTGTTAACGAACAAAAAGAAATTGGAAAATCTTTCTCGCGTGACGTTAAATGAAGAGTGCTCGACGGTCATTAAAAACTCTAATCTCCCTAAAAAAATAAACGATCAGCGTAGCTTTTCTATTCCTTGCGTTTTTGGTGATCTTTTTGTAAAGCATGCGTTAGCGGACTTAGGTGCGAGCATCAACTTGATGCCTTTTTCTTTATTCAAGAAGCTAGGATTAGGCACTCTCAGCCCTACACGAATGAGCATCCAATTAGCCGATAGGTCAATTAATTATCCATTAGGTATCGTAGAGGACGTGCTAGTGAAGGTCGACAAATTCATCTTCCCGATGGATTTTGTCATTCTTGAGATTGAAGAGGACGTCGAGGTCCCTCTTATACTTGATCGTCCCTTCCTAGCCACCTCTCGAGTGATCATTGATGTAAGTAACAGAAAACTTTTTCTGCGTGTGGGAGATGATGAGGTCACGTTTTCTATCAATCAATGAATGAAAAACTCTTTAAAAAATGATGATTCTTGTTTTTTTTTGATGTGTTAAATGAAGATTCCTCTCTTTCTCTTTCAAACATTTCTTCAAATTTTTTTCTTCTTCTTTTTCTGAAATGTACTCAAATGTTTTTGAAAACACGATTATGTCCTTGCAAGCAAATCTTGAAAATGAATCTCTTTTTAGTAGAAAAAATTATGAAAATCTTATTTTTGAACAAGAAAAAAATCTGAAAAATTCTTACGATGAAGCACCCCACCTTGAATTAAAGCCACTCCCTGAACATCTAAAATATGTCTTTCTTGGAAACAATTCTAAATTGCCCGTTATAATCTCGGTCTACCTTTCTCAATCCGAAAACGATCAATTGATCTAAGTACTACAAAAGCATCGCCGAGCTATTGCGTGACAACTTTCAGATATTCCTAGCATAAGTCCTTCTTTTTGTACGCATAAAATATTTTTTGAAAATAATTCTAAGGGCGTAGTCCAACCTCAACGTCGCCTTAATACAAATATGAAGGAGGTTGTGAAGGGAGAGGTGCTCAAATTATTAGATGCGGGGATAATTTATCCTATTTCCGATAGTAAATGAGTAAGTCTGGTCCAGGTTGTACCTAAGAAGGGCGGGATCACGGTAGTGACGAGCGAAAACAACGATTTAATTTCAACTAGGACGGTAATGGGATGGAGGATGTGCATCGATTACCGTAAGCTAAACGATGTCACTCGTAAGGAACACTTCCCCCTTCCCTTTATCGATCAAATTTTTGAACGATTATTCAGGCATAGTTTTTATTGGTTTCTCGACGGTCTCTTGGGGTATTTCCAAATCCCTATCGCACCTGAGGACCAAGAGAAGACAACATTCACTTGCCCCTTCGGAACTTTTGCCTATCGTAGGATGCCTTTCGGTCTTTGTAACTCCCCAGCTACCTTTCAGCGGTGCATGTTAGCAATTTTTGATAAATATGTAGAAAATATTATGGAAGTATTTATGGACGATTTTTCGGTATTTGGCGATTCTTTTGGCTTATGTTTAACAAATTTGGAAAACGTTTTACAACGCTGCGAAGAAACAAATTTAGTTTTAAATTGGTAAAAGTGTCATTTTATGGTGTGTGAAGGCTTAGTCCTTGGCCATAAGATTTCCGCTAAGCAAATTGAAGTGGACAAGGCAAAAATTGAAGTAATTGAAAAGCTACCGCCGCCTACGAATATCAAAGCCATTAGAAGTTTCCTAGGGCATGCGGGTTTTTACCGACGATTCATTAAGGAATTTTCAAAAATTACTAAGCCACTTACCCACCTTCTAGAAAAAGAAACTCCTTTTGTTTTTGATGATCCTTGTCATGCTGCGTTTGAATTAATTAAATCTAAACTTATAAATGCTCCAATTATGATTGCCCCAGTTTGGGATTTACCCTTTGAAATAATGTGTGATGCGAGTAATTTTGCGATAGGTGCGGTTCTAGGACAACGAATTGGTAAGAACTTTCATCTGATCTACTATGCAAGTAAAACTCTAACATCAGCTCAAGAAAACTATACCACAACTGAAAAAGAACTTTTAGCTGTTATTTTTGCATTTGATAAATTTTGACCGTATATTACTCTTTCTAAGATAATTGTTTTTACGGATCATTCCGCTTTGAAGTACCTACTCTCTAAACCGGATGCCAAGCCGCGTCTTATTCGTTGGATCCTCTTACTTCAAGAATTCGACTTGGAGATTCGGGATAAGAAAGGAGCGGAAAACCTAGCGGCTGATCATCATTCTCATCTTGAAAATCCTGAACTCGATATTTTAAATGAAAATTTTATTAAGGACTCTTTTCCGGATGAACGAATTTTTAACGTTTCTTCTTCTACCCCCTGGTTTGCCGATCTAGCCAATTATCTCGTGGCCCGGGTCCTTCCAAAAGAGTACTCTCTCACCAAAAGAAGAAATTCTTTTTTGAGTTGAAGTATTATTTTTGGGAGAACCCCTTTCTATTTAGCATTTGTGCGGACCAGGTGGTTAGAAGATGTGTTTCCCGGGAAGAAGGTCAACAGATTTTAAAGCATGTTCATGAAGGTCCGACTGGCGGGCATTTTCAATCAAACCGCACCACCCACAAAGTGCTTAGTGCTGGCTTCTATTGGTCAAGCATATTTAAAGATGCACAAATCTTTGTGGACGGGTGTGATCGGTGCCAGCGGACTGGAAACATTTCTAATAAAAATGAAATGGAACAAAATTATTTTCTTGAATGCGAAGTTTTCAATCTGTGGGGCATCGACTTTGTAGGCTTGTTTCCCTCAAGCTTAGGAAATAAGTATATTCTAGTCGCCGTAGATTATGTTTCTATATGGGCGGAGGCCCAAGCTTTACCCAGTAATGATGCTCGTGTCGTAGTTTCTTTTCTTAAGAAATTATTTTCTTGTTTTGGTTTTCCTCGAGCGATCATTAGTGATAGGGGGAGTCATTTTTGCAACGCTCAACTCGCTAAAGCTTTAACGAAATATGGCGTTACACATAAAATATCCACCGCTTATCACCCCCAAACCAACGGTCAGGTCGAGGTAGTGAATCGAGAACTTAAACGAATTTTGGAAAAAACTGTTCTACTTCTCGTAAAGATTGCTCTTTATAGTTAGACGATGTTCTTTGGGGCTATCAGACAGCGTACAAGACCACTATTGGTTGTACTCCTTTCTGATTAATCTACAGAAATTCGTGTCATCTCCCGGTAGAAGTAGAACACTGTGCATATTGGGCGCTAAAGTTTTTTAATTTCGATCCGCACTCGGTCGGCGAGCATAGAAAAAACCAACTAAATGAACTTGATGAATGGCGAGCATACGCTTATGAAAATAATAAAATTTATAAAGAACGCACGAAACTTTACCACGATAAGAACTTGCGCCATCCTAAAATGTTTAAACCTGGCGATCAAGTTCTTCTTTTCAATTCTCGGTTACGTCTTTTTCCTGACAAGCTTAAATCTAGATGGTCTGGACCGTTTACGGTCAAGCAAGTTGATGGTCCCGCGAACAGACTCTTACTGTGGTTGGTTCGGTGAGTCGATCGCCGCGGGCTTGCTCGGGTAGGCAAGTGCACCTATCGCAAGTAGTACTCGATATTCGGGGGAATACCGAGGTCGTATTGTTCTCGGGGTCGCGTTGACTATTCTTACTCCTCCGGAAGGACTATTATTTTACTGAAAGAAAAGGTGGATTTTTTTTACTTTAAGAAAAGACGGAAAAGCAAAGGAGCGAAAAAAAAAACGATTTAGAGAATATTCGATGAAGGGTTAACGCTCGGCATCGAATCGGATTAAGACTAAAATAATTTTTAATAATAAAAAGACTTGGTTTTCAAATTAATAATAAGGCAACTTGGCCGTGGAGGTTCCACAAATGTGAGCTCACCTAGCTATAGGGATATCGCTCACCTAAACGTTAAGACTATTCGACCGAACGTTAGTCCGACGAAGGATTCCTCTTAACGCCCGCTTTACGCTAAGAACCCCGCTATTGGGTGGGGGACCCAATCCGGTAGAATTACGCTAGTCCTCTCTCGAGGGTATGCACGCAACTCTATTTACCCAGAGGTGATCGGTCCATATGCACGGCCTCTCGGCTAGCTAGCATATGGACTACGGAAATAGAGCCCACACATCGATTATGTGGTCATACGCGTCGTAAACCCGGGGCAAACCCTAAGTGCTTAAATTAAAATGAAAATAAAGAGCTTCAATTATTATAAATCATTTTAAATGTCCCAAAGCTCTTCGATGCCGAGGCTAATAGCGATTAGCCACACATCGGTATGGGGACGGCTTATAATTTAGTGAGGCGCGAGTTCGAAATTAAACACTAAACGTTTATAAGAAAGGGACAAAAGAAAAATAACAACATTTAGAAAGCTAAAAAGTTAACTAAACGAGAACTCACGCACACTCCAAATTATAAATTAAACAAAAACTAAGTTACACATGAATGAAATTTGCATAATTTAAATTTGCGAGTCCCACTCAAACGAGTGGGGGCGGTAAATAAAGGCTGAAAATTGCAAGTCCTACTCAAACGAGTAGGACTGAAATGAAAGCGAGTCCTACTCAAATGAGTAGGAGAAAATAAATGCGATTACAGGGCTAAAAAGTCCGGCCATTTAACTCAAGTGAGTAGGCGGAAAAAAAATAAAGAAAGAAAAATTACAAGTCCTACTCGAACGAGTAGAACTGAAATAAAGTCCGGCCATTTAAACTCAAGTGAGTAGGCGGAAAAATAAAGAAAGAAAAATTACAAGTCCTACTCGAACGAGTAGGACTGAAAATGAAAACGATGCGCCATTTAACTCTTAACGAGTAGGCGGAAATAAATGCACACGAACACACACACTCCATATGAAATTCAAGAAAGCAATAAAATTATACACCTACACTCACACACTCTACACAATTTAAATCAAATCATAAAAGTTAATACACCTACACTCACACACACTTCATGAAGATTAAGAAAAACAAAAGGAAATTTATTCTCATACACTCACACACACTAATAACAAAGAAAAATTAAAGTTACCTAAAAATGAAAATAATAAGATTTCTACTCCTAAAACTTACCCAAAACACATAAAAAGAACAAACAAAAAGAGAATGAGCAAAAAGTTTTACAAAATAAAGTCAAAATCAAATGTGCTCAAAAATTAAAACTTTAACTTTTTCATGCTTAGGTTTTGCCAAAAATGAATAAAAAGAGAAAATTTCAATTTTTTGAAGACAAAAGTTTTTCAAAACAAATTAAAAATCAAAGTTTTTGGAAAATTAAAATACCAACATTTTCATTCTTATGATGTTATGAAAGTGATAAAAAAGTGAAAAAGAAGATGAAAAAAAAACAAAAAAGGTTTTACAATCCTAAAAGAAAACTAAGTAAAAAAAGAACAAATTCACTTTTTAAAATCTCTTTTATAGAATCATAAGGATGAAATCAAAATCTAAGCATGAAAACTAGTTAATAGGAAAAAGACAAGGTGAGAAAAAGAAAGAAAACTATCATGCTTAAGCATGAAGACAAGTAGAAGACATGTAAAGTAAGTAAATTACACTCATACACACACACACACTTTTCATAAATGAAGAACAAGTGAAGAACAAAGATAAAACCAAGGATAAAAAGGGAAAGAGGTGAGCCATCCAAATGAACTTTTCATGCTAAATAAAGAGAGAAAATCTAACATTTTTATTAAAATTTTAAAGCTATTACAAAGCTAAAAGATAAAGGAAAACAAAGCATGAAATAAGAAGGGAGAAATCTCCTTACATAGCACTAGTATCCACGGATTAAGCCCACAAAAAGACACTAACTTGGCCCAAAAATCTGAACCCTTGGACCTTACAGAACTGGGCTATTTATAGGAAAAAATTTCTAAGTACACGCCCTCGGTCACGGGCGTGTAGGGGGGGCGTGACAGTACTATTCATGAAGGCGGCCGGCGATTGGACAGCAAAGTTGACTTCGGGCTGAGTTCGCAGCAGTCACGCCCTAGGTCACGGGCGTGACTATGGGCGTGTCGGGGAGGTAGAACCGGGCGCGGGTTGCGTCAAATGTCTTCGGCAGCATCTTGTCGGGCCAGCTGGAAAGGTCACGCCCCATGTCACGGGCGTGACTATGGGCATGACAGTTGGGGTCGACACTCGACGAATGTCGAGCGGAAAGTGTCGAGTCGAAATCGTTGAGCTGAAATTGGGTCACGCCCTAGGTCACGGGCGTGACACTGGGCGTGACAGTTGGTGTCGACAATCGACGATCGTCGAGCGGAATTCGTCGAGAGGAGAGGACACGGGCTTGGGTCACGCCCCGTGTCGGGTGACACGGGCGTGTCGCCAGGCGTGTCAAGCCTTTTCTTCAGAAATTTTCCGGTTTCACGGGAAATGCACAGTCACGGCTCGGTCACGGGCGTGACCCATGTGTCACGGGCGTGTACTTCCCAAATTTTGGCAGATTTTGGAATTTTTCTGCAAAATCAAATAAAACAAGTTAGGAGAAAATTTACAAGAATAGGAACATTTTATTGAACAAAAATAAGTAAAAACGACGAAAATAAATGAAAATGACTAAATTAATGTGCATAAAAATACGCATATTTACAGTTCATCAAATACCCCCATACTTAGGCTTTTGCTATTCCAGAGCAAAAGTTTGAGGTGAATCTATAAGGAATAAAAAAAACTCTAAGTTTTGGCTATCGCTTAATCAATTATAAGAGAGATCGAAATAAATATACGGGGTGTAAGAGTTAAGTCCTAAAATTATGTAGATGATTTAAATAGCGCAAAAGTTTTGGCCAAAAGACTTCTTGATGTAATCAAATAGAAGGCAACATTTGTAATGGTTAGATTAACGAAAATAGTTTGGAATTATAAGAACTCTAGCTTATACGAGTGCTACCGGAAATAATACAATTTACTAATTATGCTCTCAAAAAGATTTTTGAATTAATTCTAGAATCGTGTAATTGGCTAAGGGGGTAGTGTGGTTTATGAAGAGGGTTTTGATATTTGAGGTGAGGTAATTTTTTCTCGAACCTCCATGTTTTTTTTTTCTTTTGGATTATTAGGAAAACGAAATCTTATTTTCCTAATATGATTTTTGTTTTTCAACTTCATAAGAAAAATTAACCCAATGTATATTTGTAGGAGTAATGAATTTTATCCTCTTACTCCCTATATAATCTTTTAAAATTATTGGGTGCCTATGTTTACGGAACGAAATCTTGTTCCCATTGACATAAGATCTTTTAAGGATAAAATTTTTCATGCCAAGTAGGTCATGAAAAGTAAGGGGAGAAAGGAAAACTAGATTGTAATCCTAAAAATTTTTGAGAGCAACCTTAATAATTTGTACGTTCCAATTTTTTTTTTTCAGAAAGCTAAATGTAAGTATAATTGAATTCTATAGTCGTTATTTCCTAACATAATATACGTGCTCCTATTAATGAAAAATTAGAAGTAGTGCCTAAAACGAGTCCGCTAGTTTTAACAAAGCATAAAGAATTCTTTAAAACTTAACCCCGGCTATTTAAATGTTTCAATCAATAATTAACAAACGGGTTGCAAACAGAGAATTAATAGTATTCACATATAAATAAACTCAGAACAGAATTTTTGGATAGCAGAAAAGTTAAGTATGGAATTTTTAATTTATTTATTTCAAAACATTTTTTTTTATTATTTTTATAGTTTTTGTTATCATTTTTTTGTTTGTTTTTCATTTATTATCTTTTTTTGTATTTTTGTTTTTCTCAATTTTTTTGAAAATTTTTTGAACTATTATCTGTTTTTTGTATTTTTATTTAAGAGAATTTTCATAATATGTACAAAAATAAGGGAGAAAAAGAAAAAGGTTTGTACAAGAATGAGGAAGGGGGAGAGAGAAAAAACAAAAAAATATATACAAAGTGAAACTAAACAAAATAATTTTTTGTTTTGTTTTTTTGTTTGAGTTTTTGGAAAAGAGAAAGAGAACAAAACAAAATTTTTTTTTTTTGGATTTTTGTTTTTTTTTTCATTTAAAATTTTTTTTATTATTTTTATAGTTTTTGTTATCATTTTTTTGTTTGTTTTTCATTTATTATCTTTTTTTGTATTTTTGTTTTTCTCAATTTTTTTGAAAATTTTTTGAACTATTATCTTTTTTTTGTATTTTTTTTAAGAGAATTTTCATAATATGTACAAAAATAAGGGAGAAAAAGAAAAAGGTTTGTACAAGAATGAGGAAGGGGGAGAGAGAAAAAACAAAAAAATATATACAAAGTGAAACTAAACAAAATAATTTTTGTTTTGTTTTTTTTTTTGAGTTTTTGGAAAAGAGAAAGAGAACAAAACAAAATTTTTTTTTTTGGATTTTAGTTTTTTTTTTCATTTAAATTTTTTTTTATTATTTTTATAGTTTTTGTTATCATTTTTTTGTTTGTTTTTCATTTATTATCTTTTTTTGTATTTTTGTTTTTCTCAATTTTTTTGAAAATTTTTTGAACTATTATCTTTTTTTTGTATTTTTTTTTAAGAGAATTTTCATAATATGTACAAAAATAAGGGAGAAAAAGAAAAAAGGTTTGTACAAGAATGAGGAAGGGGGAGAGAGAAATATGTACCTGAGGGTCGGTCCGTTTTGGATCGACCACCTCCTTTCCGCTACGGAGGGTTATAGCGTTGGCGTTCTCCCGCGGATTGGGCTCCGTGTTTCCCGGCAGTGCCCCGAGCGCGCGCTCGGACATCATCCTCGCCAGCTGTCCAACCTGTTTTTCGAGTGTTTTTAGCGATCCGGTGATGTTCCGGATATTTGACTCGTTGGACGCAATATACTTCGAAAAATTTTCCTCCATCGGGGAGGGTTTCGGAAGAGGAGGGGGAGGAAGAAATCCGGGCGCATAAGAAATAGGGGGACGCTGAGCATTATTCGGGTTGCTCCACGAGAAGTTGGGGTGATTCCTCCAACCAGGATTATAGTTATTACTATAAGGGTTGTTGTTGGGGTTGAATGGAGGACGACCCGAATTTCCCATGAAGTCCACGAACTCTTCAGCTACGCAGACGTTAGGGGGAATAAAACAAGGCGGAGTGGAGGAGGCAACAGACATCTCCGCCACCTGCTTTGTTAACCTTTCAACTTGAAGGGTCAAGAGAGCAGTGGCATCCACTTCAAAAAGACCAGCCGCCGGCTTTGGCCGTCCCCGCGGGACGTTCCATTGATAGGCGTTCATAGCCATCTCTTCGAATAAAGCTTGGGCGGCCTCGGGGGTTTTGTTGTTAAGCGTACCCCCGGCAGCCGCGTCAATCATTTGACGCGTCTGAAAATTCAGCCCATTATAAAAAATTTGAACTTGCAACCACGTTGGCAGCGCGTGGTGCGGGCAACGGCGGAGGAATTCCTTAAATCGTTCCCAAGTCTCGTATAGAGACCCAGGATCGTTCTGCACAAACGAAGAAATGTCCGCCCGCAACTTTGCAGTTTTGGCGGGCGAAAAGTACTTCGTCAGGAACCGTTCCGTCAACTCAGCCCACGTGGTGATACATCCTCGCGGGAGGGCATTCAACCACGCCTTGGCTTTGGACTTAAGGGAAAAAGGAAATAAACGCAAACGAATGGCGTCATCAGTGACGCCATTGATCTTGAAGGTGTCGCATATCTCCAAGAAATTGGACAAGTGGACATTCGGGTCCTCATCCGGCAGTCCATCGAACTGCACGGCGTTTTGGACCATTTGAATGACACTTGATTTTATTTCAAAATTATTATTGGCCACCGCAGGGCGAACAATACTCGACCCAGAATCATCCAGGTTAGGCCGGGCGTAATAAGACATAGTACGCTCGGCCGCCGGGGGAAGGTTAGGGGCGGCCATAACTACAACAGTGGGTTCTCCGATAGATTCCTCGGGATCTAAAGAAGGATTTCGGCGATGAGATCGGATACGCGCAAGAGAGCGTTCGATCTCAGGGTCGAAGTCTAAATCTTCAGACTCTGAGGGTTGTCCTCGGGTCATACACCCAAACAAAAATAAAACAAAAATAAACTCTTTTTTTTGTGTGTTTTTAAAATAAAGTTTTTAGTTTTTTTTTTATAGAAAATAAGTAAAATTAATAGACTCCGGAATTCGAAATAGCAACTCGAAAAGAGAGTCCCCGGCAACGGCGCCAAAAACTTGATGGTCCCGCGAACAGACTCTTACTGTGGTTGGTTCGGTGAGTCGATCGCCGCGGGCTTGCTCGGGTAGGCAAGTGCACCTATCGCAAGTAGTACTCGATATTCGGGGGAATACCGAGGTCGTATTGTTCTCGGGGTCGCGTTGACTATTCTTACTCCTCCGGGAGGACTATTATTTTACTGAAAGAAAAGGTGGATTTTTTTTACTTTAAGAAAAGACGGAAAAGCAAAGGAGCGAAAAAAAAACAATTTAGAGAATATTCGATGAAGGGTTAACGCTCGGCATCGAATCGGATTAAGACTAAAACAATTTTTAATAATAAAAAGACTTGGTTTTCAAATTAATAATAAGGCAACTTGGCCGTGGAGGTTCCACAAATGTGAGCTCACCTAGCTATAGGGATATCGCTCACCTAAACGTTAAGACTATTCGACCGAACGTTAGTCCGACGAAGGATTCCTCTTAACGCCTGCTTTACGCTAAGAACCCCGCTATTGGGTGGGGGACCCAATCCGGTAGAATTACGCTAGTCCTCTCTCGAGGGTATGCACGCAACTCTATTTACCCAGAGGTGATCGGTCCATATGCACGGCCTCTCGGCTAGCTAGCATATGGACTACGGAAATAGAGCCCACACATCGATTATGTGGTCCTACGCGTCGTAAACCCGGGGCAAACCCTAAGTGCTTAAATTAAAATGAAAATAAAGAGCTTCAATTATTATAAATCATTTTAAATGTCCCAAAGCTCTTCGATGCCGAGGCTAATAGCGATTAGCCACACATCGGTATGGGGACGGCTTATAATTTAGTGAGGCGCGAGTTCGAAATTAAACACTAAACGTTTATAAGAAAGCTCTTCTGCATAGTGTCGACACATTGTGTTGAGTGTCGACACTTGTACTTAGATTCTGCAGACTTTTGCTGAGTGTCGACACTTACTTCAAGTGTCAACACTTTCTGGTGTTGACTCAGCTCTTCTAGGTGTCGACACTTCTGCTAAGTGTCGACACAGCTTTTCTGCATTCTTCTACACTGAGTGTCGACACAGCTCCAAGTGTCGACACTTTCTGACTGGTGTCGACTCTTCTTCCCAGGTGTCGACACAATGACTCCAAGTGTCGACACTGCTTGTCTAGGTGTCGACACAAGCTTTCTCAAGTGTCGACACTTTCCCTCTGGGTGTCGACACATGGACTTAGAATTTTTAGCTTCAGTCCAGTGTATTCCTAACCTGCACAAGTAACTCAAACAAACATCAAATACACTATGATGCATATCATTGAGTTAGGTGAGGCTTCTTCAAATCAGGTACATTTGACCAATGTACACAAACATTTAGAAAGCTAAAAAGTTAACTAAACGAGAACTTACGCACACTCCAAATTATAAATTAAACAAAAACTAAGTTACACATGAATGAAATTTGCATAATTTAAATTTGCGAGTCCCACTCAAACGAGTGGGGGCGGTAAATAAAGGCTGAAAATTGCAAGTCCTACTCAAACGAGTAGGACTGAAATGAAAGCGAGTCCTACTCAAATAAGTAGGAGAAAATAAATGCGATTACAGGGCTAAAAAGTCCGGCCATTTAACTCAAGTGAGTAGGCGGAAAAAAAATAAAGAAAGAAAAATTACAAGTCCTACTCGAACGAGTAGAACTGAAATAAAGTCCGGCCATTTAAACTCAAGTGAGTAGGCGGAAAAATAAAGAAAGAAAAATTACAAGTCCTACTCGAACGAGTAGGACTGAAAATGAAAACGATGCGCCATTTAACTCTTAACGAGTAGGCGGAAATAAATGCACACGAACACACACACTCCATATGAAATTCAAGAAAGCAATAAAATTATACACCTACACTCACACACTCTACACAATTTAAATCAAAGCATAAAAGTTAATACACCTACACTCACACACACTTCATGAAGATTAAGAAGAACAAAAGGAAATTTATTCTCATACACTCACACACACTAATAACAAAGAAAAATTAAAGTTACCTAAAAATGAAAATAACAAGATTTCTACTCCTAAAACTTACCCAAAACACATAAAAAGAACAAACAAAAAGAGAATGAGCAAAAAGTTTTACAAAATAAAGTCAAAATCAAAGGTGCTCAAAAATTAAAACTTTAACTTTTTCATGCTTAGGTTTTGCCAAAAATGAATAAAAAGAGAAAATTTCAATTTTTTGAAGACAAAAGTTTTTCAAAACAAATTAAAAATCAAAGTTTTTGGAAAATTAAAATACCAACATTTTCATTCTTATGATGTTATGAAAGTGATAAAAAAGTGAAAAAGAAGATGAAAAAAAACAAAAAAGGTTTTACAATCCTAAAAGAAAACTAAGTAAAAAAAGAACAAATTCACTTTTTAAAATCTCTTTTATAGAATCATAAGGATGAAATCAAAATCTAAGCATGAAAACTAGTTAATAGGAAAAAGACAAGGTGAGAAAAAGAAAGAAAACTATCATGCTAAAGCATGAAGACAAGTAGAAGACATGTAAAGTAAGTAAATTACACTCATACACACACACACACTTTTCATAAATGAAGAACAAGTGAAGAACAAAGATAAAACCAAGGATAAAAAGGGAAAGAGGTGAGCCATCCAAATGAACTTTTCATGCTAAATAAAGAGAGAAAATCTAACATTTTTATTAAAATTTTAAAGCTATTACAAAGCTAAAAGATAAAGGAAAACAAAGCATGAAATAAGAAGGGAGAAATCTCCTTACATAGCACTAGTATCCACGGATTAAGCCCACAAAAAGACACTAACTTGGCCCAAAAATCTGAACCCTTGGACCTTACAGAACTGGACTATTTATAGGAAAAAATTTCTAAGTACACGCCCTCTGTCACGGGCGTGTAGGGGGGCGTGACAGTACTATTCATGAAGGCGGCCGGCGATTGGACAGCAAAGTTGACTTCGGGCTGAGTTCGCAGCAGTCACGCCCTAGGTCACGGGCGTGACTATGGGCGTGTCGGGGAGGTAGAACCTGGCGCGGGTTGCGTCAAATGTCTTCGGCAGCATCTTATCGGGCCAGCTGGAAAGGTCACGCCCCATGTCACGGGCGTGACTATGGGCGTGACAGTTGGGGTCGACACTCGACGAATGTCGAGCGGAAAGTGTCGAGTCGAAATCATTGAGCTGAAATTGGGTCACGCCCCAGGTCACGGGCGTGACACTGGGCGTGACAGTTGGTGTCGACACTCGACGATCGTCGAGCGGAATTCGTCGAGAGGAGAGGACACGGGCTTGGGTCACGCCCCGTGTCAGGTGACACGGGCGTGTCGCCAGGCGTGTCAAGCCTTTTCTTCAGAAATTTTCCGGTTTCACGGGAAATGCACAGTCACGGCTCGGTCACGGGCGTGACCCATGTGTCACGGGCGTGTACTTCCCAAATTTTGGCAGATTTTGGAATTTTTCTGCAAAATCAAATAAAACAAGTTAGGAGAAAATTTACAAGAATAAGAACATTTTATTGAACAAAAATAAGTAAAAACGACGAAAATAAATGAAAATGACTAAATTAATGTGCATAAAAATACGCATATTTACAGTTCATCACAAGTCTTTTCTTACGGAACTGTGTTACTCTCGCACCCGGATAAGGGTGACTTTAAAGTAAATGGACATAGACTGAAACTTTATCTTTCTAATGATTTTGTGTCTCCTGCAAAGGAGGATCTTATTTTGGACTCTTGAATATTTATCTTCATGTGGACTTTTATTTTATTTTAGAGTTCTTAATTATTATGAAACTTTTATTATTATTCAGACACTCTTTTATATTGTTAAAAAAAGAACAATTTTGGGAGTCTGCCCAAGTATTTTCTGCTTTTATTTTTATTTTGCTCTTCCTCCCGGTGGCCCAACAATATAAGTTCGTGATTGCCGCTCCAACGTTGCTGATATTCAAGATGGATCATATCAAACCTACTGATGATCAACTGCGCTAAAAAAGCAAGCATGGGGGAGCGACATCCGTCTTCATCTCACAAACCCGGGGAAGTCATGTTCTTTTATATTTCCTTTACTTCCCTTCCTTCTTCTTTCTCGTTTTTTTTCTTTTTCATTGAGGACAATGCAAAACTTAAGCATGAGGGAGGGTCTCTTTATTTATTTTCTGTCTTTCCTTTTTAAAATACAAAACCCAAAAAATTTTTGATAAAATCAAAATCCAAAAAAAAAAAAATTTGCTAAAATCTATTTGAAAATCAAAATCAAAAATTATTTTCTATCTTTATTTTTATGTTTCCTCTAGTGATGGGTAGGCTCATGCGGTTTTGTAGTTCTATGTAGATTTTCTTGAATTGGTTTTCTAAATTTATCATTTTAACATAACTTAGTCTTACTAATTTCTTGTTCTTAAATATAAGCATCTGTTTTTTAAGTTGTAAGTTAGCAATTTGTAGTTTTTTCTTTTTATTCAGTTCGTTGCGTACGAATGGTTGCTAGGTAATGTTATCTCTTTTTTATTTGTGGGGTAATATTTTCTTGGTGTCTAGAACTTGTCCCTAGCTACTCTTAAAACATTTACGTCGTTTTTACGTACTTTAGAAATGATTTAGGCCACCCTTTGACTCGTTTGAACCTTTCTTGCCCACCAAAAAATTCACCGTTGCAAAATAATTTTTGGGCCTTTTTCCATGTTTTTTTGTTTTTAGCTCCACCTTTCATTTCATTATTTTGCCAAAGCTAAAATGCCTTCCCTATTTCACACAAACTTTGAGCTTGAATATTTTATTTGTGAAGAGTTATTATCTTTGAAAATGAAGGGTTATTATCTTTGAAAATGAAAAGGAAAATTATTAGTTTGTATTTGGAGTTCTCTTTTATGTTATTATCCAAATGTTATCAAATCAAAAAAATGAAAACAAAACAAAAAAGAGAGAAAAAGTTTATTTGTGACCAAATTTTGAAAAGAAAAAATTTCATGGCCTTGTTTTGTAGTTTGAATTGGAGAAATGATGTACTTGTCATTTCTCATTTTTATCATTTTTTGTTTTATTTTGAGCTCACCCTTGGTTTAGTGCGATTTAATCGCCAATTTTTATCTTTGATTTTCAATCCCTAATCATTTACCTAAGCCAAGTCTTAACGCCTATTTAAAGTCCTTTTGATCTTTAGACGTGAATTCGCGTAGTGGAGAGAGTGTGAACGAACAAGCCTATGACCACCATCATTGATGGATTTCTTTGGAGGTTATCTTGAGGTGTTTTAGGGTTAATTGTTATTTAGCAACCTAGTAGTTCGTCAATGCGCCGTTTATTTAGAATTTCTATTTTTGTCTTTCTAATTTTCATTTATTTTGGATGCCTTATTTTAAGGATTTAGAAATGTGTAATTCTTTCTTATGTTCTAATGACATTTTTATATCTCCATTTTCAAGTTTTCTATTGTGCGCTTCTCACCCCACTAGTTGTTAACATTGAAATTAGGATAGTTTAATTTTTCATGTTTTGGTTTTCTTAATCTATGAAACCGAAATTTGCTTGTTTACTTTTAATTCCACTCCCTTAGTTTTTAATTCCATTTGCTTGAGGGCAAGCAAATACTCTAGCATGGGGGATTTTGATGACTAGTTTTAGTCACGGTTTTTCGGGTTAGTTTAGCTTAAACTTTCCTAGGTTTAAGTATTATTTTTTATATATTTTATGTATACTATGTTTTAATATCTTATTTTTGATAATATGTTTTAATATTATGTGTGTTATGTTGTATTGTATGTTTGTTATGCTTTTATTATTTTAGTTTCTATGTTTTGTTATTGCTATAATATTATTTATGTTTGTTGTTGAGTTATTTTATCTTAAAACATAAACTAATATTATGTTCTATTATTTTTGTTTGTAGGTGCAGCCCGAGCCCCCACCATGCAGCCCACATGATGCTTGCCGAGCCCCTCCTTCAAAGATGCATGCAGCCCAGCCCCACCATGAAGCCTCCATGTGCAGCCCGAGCCACTTCAAGTGCAGCCCCCTTTAATTGATGCTACCCGAGCCTTCATTGATGCAGCCCACATAATGCAGCCCGAGCCTTGATGTTGGAGCAGCTCGGCCACTTCAACAATGATGTCGGCCAGCTCATAAAGTGCAGCCCTCTTCAAGATCCGGCCCTCTACAAGTGCAGCCCAAGCCTCCTCCAAAATTTCTCACCCCATGCATGCATCCAGCCACCTTTGTAAGATCATATTTTCCTCCCCATTCAATGTATTGACCGACCACTCATTCCCCCTCTCCCTTTCATTTAATTCATTCATCCCACCTCCTCTCTTTTATTTCCTTCCCCCTCTTTATTCCTCATTCATCTCCCCTTCTCTATTTTATATTCTCTATTTTATTTCCTTAAAAATAAAATACAATGAACCTCCTTTCTCTCTCCACCTCATTGAATATCATGCATACATCCTCTCCCCTTTGCTTGGCTGGCCACCCCCCTTGTCCCCTCATCTTCATTTCATTCTAGAACCATCTCCCTCTCCTATAAAAGGAACTCATGTCTCATGCATTAGGAGGTTGGATTGGTGAGAGAGCAAGTGAGATAGCTAGTTCAAGAGAGAGTTCTTTTGTGTTTCTTACTTGTTGTTGTTAAGTTCTTTTCTATTAGTGTAACCATTTTCTATTTTGTGTAATCTTTTTATTAGCATAACCTTGTCTCTTTATCATTATGTACCTCTTTTTAACTATTAATGAAAATGAATTTCTTTTTTCTTATTTTGGTTTTCCTTTCAGTTATGTGTAGCTAATTTCCCTTAGCATTTGATCGTGAGGATCCATGAAATGAGATGAGGTTTTCCTTTATTTTTTTAGTTTTAATTTTGTCTAAATTATTCTCGATCCTTCTTTGATTTATCTCGTGTCGACTCTGTATTTCCGGTATACGGTAGTAGGCAATTTGATCTCATTTCATAGTAGTCGAGAGACTCGTTGATTTGAAAGATCACTCAAAGAAGGAAGGACTTGATCACAACCCTAGAGATATGATGACATAAAATCTCCGGATTGGAGTCAAATCCAATAGTGCGGGTCACTTCGGTAATGCGACTTTAGGCCATTTTGACTCGTAAAGAGATTTCGATCAAAACGTCTATAAGTTAGGGGATTTAATGCTCTAGCGAGATTACTTCCTAATATCGAATCTGTCACGGTCGAGGTTAATTTGCAAATTTAAATCTATATTTTTATACTTCTCATCTCATTTCATGGTGAATCATTGATCGAATGCTAGCTTTTTATCACAAGTTTTCATTTTAATATTGTCCTTAGTTTAATTTTAAATTCTCAAATAACCAACAATCGCATGGTAGGATAATAGTAGAAGCGTGAGTAATAGTACTTGACAACCCCGAGTTTTAAATAAGACCTTGGTACAACAATTCGATATGTACACTTGCCTTTTCGGGTTGATAGCAATCAACACACCAAGTTTTTGATCAAAAACTTCCGAGTAGGGAAATATCTAGCAAGAAATTAATCAACTAAAAACTTGGTGTGTTGATTGTTATCAACCTGAAAAGGCAAGTGTACCTATCGAATTGTAGTACCAAGGTCGTATTTAAAACTCGGGGTTGTCAAGTACTATTACTCACACTTCTACTATTATCCTACCGTGCGATTGTTGGTTGTTTGAGAATTTAAAATTAAACTAAGGACAATATTAAAATGAAAACTTATGATAAAAAGTTAGCATTCGATCAAAGATTCACCATGAAATGAGACGAGAAGGATAAAAATATAGATTTAAATTTGCAAATTAACCTCGACCGTGACGGATCCGATATTAGGAAGTAATCTCGCTAGAGCATTAAATCCCCTAACTTATAGAAGTTTTGACTGAAATCTCTTTACGAGTTAAATGACCTAAAGTCACATTACCGAAGTGACCCACACTATTTGATTTGACTCCAATCCAAAGGATTTACGTCATCCTATCTCTAGGGTTGCGATCAACTACTTCCTTCTTTGAGTGATATTTCAAATCAACGAGTCTCTCGACTACTATGAAATGAGATCAAATTGCCTACTACTGTATACCGGATATACAGAGTCGACATGAGATAAATCAAAGAAGGATTGAGAATAATTTAGACAAAAATAAAAGTAAAATAGTAAAGGAAACCCTCATCTCATTTCATGGATCCTCACAATCGAATGCTAAGGGAAATTAGCTACGCATAACTGAAAGGAAAACCAAAATAAGAGAAAAGAAATTCATTTTCATTAATAGTTAAAAAGAGGTACACCATGATAAAGAGACAAGGTTATGCTAATAAAAAGATTACACAAAATAGAAAATGGTTACACTAATAGAAAAGAACTTAACAACAACAAGTAAGAAACATAAAAGAACTCTCTCTTGAACTAGCTATCTCACTTGCTCTCTCACCAATCCAACCTCCTTATGCATGAGACATGGGTTACTTTTATAGGAGAGGGAGAATGTTCTAGAATGCAATGAAGATGAGGGGACAAGGGGGGTGGCCGGCCAAGCAAAGGGGAGAGGATGCATGCATGATATTCAATGAGGTGGAGAGAGAAAGGAGGTTCATTGTATTTTATTTTTAAGGAAATAAAATAGAGAATATAAAATAAAGAAGGGGAGATGAATGAGGAATAAAGAGGGGGAAAGGAAATAAAAGAGAGGAGGTGGGATGTATGAATTAAATGAAAGGGAGAGTGGGAATGAGTGGTCGGCCAATACATTGAATGGGGAGGAAAATATGATCATGCAAAGGTGGTTGGATGCATACATGGGGTGATAAATTTTGGAGGAGGCTTGGGCTGCACTTGTTCAGCTGAAATAAAATTTTCTAATCTTTAATTTTAGTTATGTTTCTTTGAGTATTATGTTGACTCTTGTAGTGTTCCTAATTATGGTAGTATGTTAGTGTGAAAATTTTGTTTGAAAATTGCGCTTTTGTGTTGCTATCTTTTTATATTTTTCACTTTTATAAAATTTATCATCCGTTGTTTTTCTCTTTTTAATTCTATGTAATGTTGATAAATGATTAGTGCAGTAGGTGTGAATAAATCTGGACGCTTATTAATTTCATTTTCATGAAGAATTTTTGTTTCTTATTTCCTAGCTAGAACTTGTCTCTTTGATTTTTTCAATACTTTACTTTACATAGACTCAGTAGAAGCATGAAAATGATTTTGGCCTCCTCTTGATTCGTTTGAGCCTTTGCATACTGGACCAAAAATCTTAACCGTTGCTAGCCATTTTGTGCTTTCTCCGCGTTCCTTTTGTAGCCCCACTTATTTTTTACCAAAACCAAAGAGCCATCCCATGTTACAAACTTAAATTTTGAGCTTTATTTGTACTAGTGTGTGCTTCCATTTTATGAAAAATAGTGAATGTTCAAAAATATTATCCTTTTGCTACAAATTAAAAAAAAGGAGAGAAAATGTTGAAAAGGATGAAGAAAAATTGAAAAATTATTATGTGTGTATTTCTTTTGACCCCTAACTTTATATTTCAAAATTTGGGGTGTCAAAATTTATTTTTGCTAGCACAACTGTTTTTGCAAATCTCTTCTTTTTGTTTAAGTGTGCTTTAACCCTTCATGTTTATCTTTTGCTATCTGCACCTTAAACCTATGCCTAAACGCTACACCTAATGCAAGTCCTTTTGATTCATGGTTCTTTGGTCTATTTTTAGTATTGTAACGAGAATGATTTTGGGTAAGTTTTCTAGGTAGGAGTAAGAGCTTAATTAAGATGTGATTTTATTGGGTCTCTTAGGTTTTAGTAACAACTCAACGTACTTTTTGTACGTTTGGCACTTTACTTAGCTTTTGAATTTGCAAAAACATTGGATGATTTATTTTTATGCTAGTGAAATTTGTAAATTTATATGCTATGTTTAAGTAATATGTTTCACTTCTTTTTCATCACTCTCTCTATCTCTAATTTCGCATCATACTCATAGCGGCATGGTTAGATTATTTGATTAGGCTAGTTTATTTTTTTTTTTGCTAACTTGTATGTCTTTGCTTGGGGGCAAGCAAATGCTCAAGCATGAGGGTATTTGATGACTAATATTTTAGTTATTATTTTGAATAATATTTTATATTATATTTTGATATTTACGTGTTCTCTTTCTTTATTTTTATATAAAATTATCTTTAAAATTACTAATTATGGTTCTAACATTATATTTTATAGGAATTCGACAGGCCTCGGGTGATTTTATTGCAATCTGCAAAAGTCCGCGCCATCGCCGCACCTTTGCATGTTGTCATCGCCATCACCGCCATGCTCACCGCCACCTTTGCACGAGGTCGTCACGTTCGCCGTCGTGTGCCCGTTCATGTCGCCATCATCGCGCCGTCAATAATCATGCCGCAACGCCATCGCCGCACCAGCCCTCACGTGGAGCCCTTTGAAGATTATAATTGAAGCAGCACCGCCTCTCCTTGTTGATGCCAAACCGTGAGCCTCTTTTGTTGCAGCCCATTTTCAGCCCACCTCCACTTCATTAATCCTTGCAGCCCACTTACAACTCCTCATTCAATCACAAGCAGCCGTCCATCCTCATTGATTGCAATCTGTCCACTTCAAAACCAACCATGCATGCACTCCATTTAAATCAAATAAACCGCCATCATGCAAGCATGTAACTCTTTCTCTTGCATGCACTCCATTTAAATCAAATAAACCGCCATCATGCAAGCATGTAACTCTTTCTCTCTCCATCTCATTAAACCCCATTCATGCATTTAGCTTTCTCTCTCTCCTCCCATTTATCATCATTCATGCATCTCCACCCCCTTTGGTTCTCTTCATTTTCTCCATCTAGAACATTCTCTCTTTCCTATAAAAGGAGCCCATCCCTCAAGCTTTAGGGGGGAGGTAGAAAGTAGAGTGCTAATGTAGAGAGTTAGAATATTTTAGAGAGCAAGCTTCCATTTCAAGCATTTGTATTTCTTTGTTGTTTTTCCATTTCTCCAAGCAATAGTTTAGTATTTTTTTATTTGTTATGTACTCTTATTCCTAGTTTAATGAAAAGGCAATTTTCTTTTCTTTTGTTTTCTCTCTCTCTAATGCTTAGCTAATTTTCTTGTTTGTGCCCGATCACGATAATCTTTGCGATAAAATAATATCTTTCATTTTATGTTGTATGGGTATTTTTATTTTTGATCCGACCTTGATCAATATCGTATCGACTCCGTATTTCTAGTATACGGTAGTAGATTCTGATCTCATATTCGAGTAGCCGAGAGGCTCGTGAATGTGAAAGATCACTCAAGGAAGCAAGGAGTTGCACGCAATCCTAGAGATAGGATGACGTAAATACTCCGGATTAGAGTCAAATCCAATAGTGCGGGTCACCTCGATAATGCGACTTTAGGCCATTTTGACTCCTAAAGAGATTTCGGTCAAAACGTTTATAAGTTAGGGGATTTAATGCTCTAGCGAGATTACTTCTAATATCGGATCCGTCACGGTCGAGGTTAATTTGCAAATTTAAATCTATATTTTTATCCTTCTCGTCTCATTTCATGGTGAATCATTGATCGAATGCTAGCTTTTTATCATAAGTTTTCATTTTAATATTGTCCTTAGTTTAATTTTAAATTCTCAAACAACCAACAATCGCACGGAAGGATAATAGTAGAAGCGTGAGTAATAGTACTTGACAATCCCGAGTTTTAAATACGACCTTGGTACTACAATTCGATAGGTACGCTTGCCTTTTCGGGTTGATAGCAATCAACACACCAAGTTTTTGGCGCCGTTGGCGGAGACTACAATCCGAATAGGCAAGTGTACCTATCATTTTATAGTATAGTGATAAAAACTTGATGTGTTGATTGTTATCAACCCGAAAAGGTATGTGTACCTATCAAATTGTAGTACCAATGTTGTATTTAAAACTCGGGGTTGTCAAGTACTATTACTCACGCTTCTACTATTATCCTACCGTGCAATTGTTGGTTGTTTAAGAATTTAAAATTAAACTAAGGACAATATTAAAATGAAAACTTATGATAAAAAGCTAGCATTCGATCAATGATTCACCATGAAATGAGACGAGAAGGATAAAAATATAGATTTAAATTTGCAAATTAACCTCGACCGTGACAGATCGGATATTATGAAGTAATCTCGCTAGAGCATTAAATCCCCTAACTTATAGACGTTTTGACCGAAATCTCTTTACGAGTCAAAATGGCTTAAAGTCGTATTACCCAAGTGACCCGCACTATTGGATTTGACTCCAATCCGGAGGATTTACGTCATCCTATCTCTAAGGTTGCAGTCAACTCCTTCCTTCTTTGAGTGATCTTTCAAATCAATGAGTCTCTCGACTACTATGAAATGAGATAATATTGTCTTGTAAGACCCCTCCCCTTACCAAGAAGGCTCTCGGTCTTATGCCCAGAATCGCCGTCTTACGGTGGCACTAACACGCGGATTAGCCGACACTGCAACACGCCGATCCTGCCAGCTAGTACGATCATATAACCTATTTGGCCAAGAGAGAGGAAGAAGTAAAGGCAGTATAAAGCAACCACTAGTCCACAAGTCACAGCATTATCACATAATAAATAAGAGTACACCAGTCCATAATGAGTTCATCAAAAATATAGAAAAGGGGCTTATGCCCAGTACATAATGACAAATATCTCTCTCATAAATGACAACAAGCAAAAGCTACACTATCATCAGAAAAAACTCATCCCTCCTGACGTTGGGCTGTAGAAGTAGTAGTAAGTGGTGGTTGTATCCGCTCCTCACGTCCTGCCACCTCGTCCTGCTGGTGCTCCATCTCCTCGAGCTCCTAAAATGATTGGTCACACCGACCGTTAGTCAAAAGACTAAGTCATTTCCTCCACACCTTGCCCCCGTAACTCCTAGGCACCGGGCGGGAGGATGAAGCGGAGGACAACAAGGGGTGTAATAAAGAAAATAGGTGACAGTGGAGTTATACTAAGAGTACATATATAACAAATATTCCTACTCTAGCAGTTCTATATATATAGTGCAAGAAAAGTAAGAAGAGCTGAACAGAAACAAGTAAAGAAAAGTAAGTAAACAAGTACTGTAGTTAAGCTAAGTAAAGACAGCAAGTAAAATAAGCTACTACTACCATCACAGAAGTACCTTAACTTATATGAATACTCATACAAACTTATAAGTTAAGGTTTCCAGAAATATAACTTATTATATAAAAAAGCTCATACTAATTTATATGATAAGGATCTATGATGCGTATGAATTAATGTATGGTATGCATGCGTTTTATGGTTCATGCAAGTACAACTCACACACAAGACTCTATGATCACAGACCTTTAGTTCACACTTTTCGGAGCTAGCATCACTGTCTGGTACCACCGTTGTGTTGGAGTTACCATTGTGATCTGGAAGTGATCAAGCATGTAATCTCACTGCCAACGCGATATGAGCCTGCAGGGTCGCACATAAGAGATGTGGAGAAGTTGGATAATTGACTGTGTTGGTAAAGGTTGCCAATCATCGACCTGAATGGGGTCATGGGCAAAGTGTTGCTTTAAAGGATCGTGGGGTTGGGCAAATGTTGCCTTGGAGGGCTGGTAAGGGTTGTCGTCCGAGGGTCGATAACATTCGTCGAGAATCGTCTTCTGATTCCCGCCGATCGGCGAGAATCGTCTCTCTGATTCCGCCGATCGATGAGAATCGTCGAGAATCAATATGTTGATTCTCGACGATCGACGACTTCGACATGTATCCTCGACCGCGGCTCGACGGTCGACGAGATTCGACGTGTATCATCAAGTGAAGCTCGACAATCGGCGAGAATCGTCGAGTATTGTACTCTGATTCTCGCCGATCCATGGTGATGCTCGCTGATCGATTCTCGCCGATTCTCGCCGACTCTCGCCGATTGATCTCGCCGATTCTGAACCTTATTCTTAGGTGGTTTGCGGATAGCGATAAGCCTAGGTTTATTTATACCTTTGGTATAAATACAACACTTAGGGTTTTATCGGGATTTAAAAGCTTTTGGCTGCTGTGTGAATCGAACCCGACGGAAACCGTTCCGCGATCGTTCCGCCGATCCCGAATCTCGCCGCCGATGGAAGGGTTCCGCCGCCGCCGTGTTCGCTCCGTCGACCTCCTCTTCTCCGGCGACTGTCGCTGGTGCTGCTCTTCCTGGCGCGGACCTAGCAGTCCGTGGAATAGCAAGGTGCGGTCATCGTTCTTCCCGATCTTCCGTGCGACGGAAAGCTCGGCGTTCTCCCGCTCGTGTGGATTTCTGCAGAGACGTGGATATTATTCCACGTAGAACTCGCCACTAGCAAGAAGACAAAGTTTGGAGCATCTCCGTTGAGTTGTGACTCAACGCCACCGAGGTAATTTTTGCCTAGTTTTGCTAACTTCTTGATTCAACGTTCATAGCCCGATCCACATCTCTTTAGGTTTTTCTTGATGTTTTTCTTTTCCGCTGCGTGCACAAACGTTGTGCCATCCTTATAGAGAAACCCAACAGTGGTATCAAAGCGAGCATCACCATGGATCGGCGAGAAGGTTGAGTGCCTAGAGGCATAGGGTTGACATGCACCATATGATGGATGCGAATAAGGAGTTATTCACCAACCATACAAGAATTGCATGAGGATGCAATTGGCAAGCGTTGCCTACCTAAATAACCGCATCGTGAGAGGAACGCCAAAGCGGACTCATAGTGTTGGTGAAATACTGATCTTGTCCACTAAGAGAGTAGCTCGCATGAACTCTCCGAATTGTTAGTGAGGGCTATCATTTCGAATAAAATAGTGGGAGTATTTTAATTGAAGTCCAAATTAAAATAAATTGTATTTGAAATTTTGGTACTGATTTTATTCTGCATAAATTCTTGTAGAATTCCATGGCAAGTGTTTCACACTCCACCTTGTCTCTGAGAGCCATCCTTGAGAAGGATAAGCTCAGTGGGACAAATTACATGGACTGGTACAGGAATCTGAGAATTGTTCTCAGGCAAGAGCGAAAGCTCTATGTCTTGGAAGAAGAAGCCCCCGAGGTGCCGACCGGGAACTCTTCCCGTGCTGAGAAAGATACTTATAAGAAGTATACTGACGATGCTTTAGATGTCGAATGCCTTATGCTTGCCACTATGAACTCTGAGCTTCAGAAGCAACATGAGAACATGGGGTGCAAGGAGATTGACGAGCATCTCAAGAAAATGTTTCAAGGGCAGGCTCGTCAAGAGAGGTTTGACATCACAAAAGCGTTGTTTTAGTGCAAGATGGGAGTTCGAGACTCAGTAGGGACTCACGTACTCAAGATGATTGGGTATATAGAGAACCTTGAAAGGCTGGGTTTTCCTCTTGGTCAAGAGTTGGCCACAGATCTGATCCTGCAATCGTTGCCGGACAGTTATGAGCAGTTTGTCTTGAACTACAATATGAATGAGATAGACAAGACACTGCCCGAACTCCTAGGCATGTTGAGAACTGCCGAAATCAATATGAAGAAGGCCAAGCCTGCCAGCCCCATACTGATGGTGCATAAGGGCAAGGGCAAGGCCAAGGGCTCTAAGAAGACGAAGGTGGGACCTAAGTCATACCTTGAGCCCAAGTCTTCAGCACTGATGAAAAAGAAAAGCACGGTGAAGGAAGGGAAATGCCACCACTGTGGCAAGGCTGGTCATTGGAGGAGGAACTGTCCTTCGTACATTGAGGGTCTGCAGAAATTGAGGGGAGGTATGACTTCCGCTTCAAATGTTTATGTTATAGAGATAAACCTTTCTGCTCCTTCATCTTGGGTATTGGATACCGGATGTGGTTCTCACATTTGTACAAATGTGCAGGAACTGGGAAGGAGAAGATTGCTGAGTAAAGGGGAGGTGGACCTCCGCGTCGGCAATGGAGCAAGAGTTGCTGCTGTAGCCGTAGGGGTTTATCGTCTTTCTTTGCCCAGTGGGCTTGTAATAGAACTTGATAATTGTTATTTTGTTCCGGCCATAACTAGAAACATTATATCTATTTCATGTTTGGACATGATTGGATTTTCTTTTATAATTAAGAACAATTGTTGTTCTATATTTAAGAATGATGTTTGTTATGCTGTAGCCCAATTGTTTAATGGTCTTTATGTTTTGAACTTGGACCATCTGATCTGTAATGTAAATAATAATAAAAGACTAAGAACAAATGACTCAAACCCTACGTATCTCTGGCATTGTCGTTTGGGCCATATCAACGAGAAGCGCATATCCAAGCTCCATAGAGATGGACTTTTGGACTCATTTGATTATGAATCATTTGAGCGATGCGAGTCTTGTTTGTTAGGCAAGATGACTAAAGCTCCTTTCACTGGTTATACTGAGAGGGCTGAGGATCTCTTGGGTGTTGTACATAGTGATGTATGCGGACTCATGAGTTCCATGGCTAGAGGTGGGTATTTCTACTTTGTTACATTTACTGATGATTTCAGTAGATACGGATATGTGTATCTTATGAAGTGCAAATCCGAGACCTTTGAAAAGTTCAAAGAGTTCAAGAATGAAGTAGAAAACCAGTTGGGTAAAAGGGTTAAAGCACTCCGATCTGATCGAGGTGGCGAATACCCGAGTCATGAGTTTCGTGATCATCTGAAAGAGTGTGGTATTGTATCACAGCTCACTCCACCTAGAACACCACAACATAATGGTGTGTCTGAGAGGAGAAATCGTACTCTGTTAGACACGGTATGTTCGATGATGAGTCATGCAGACTTACCTGTTTCCTTTTGGGGTTTTGCTTTAGAGACTGCTGCAATGACATTGAATCGCGCTCCAACGAAAACGGTTCTGAAGACACCATATGAGATATGGACTGGGAAGCGTCCTAGTATGTCGTTCATTAAAATTTGTGGCTGTGAGGCATACGTGAGACGTCAAATGCCTGACAAGCTGGAACCCAAATCGGATAAATGTTATCTGGTGGGATATCCTAAGGAAACGAAAGGGTATTACTTTTACCTACCGTCTGAGGGCAAAGTGTTTGTCGCAAGGACTGGTGTCTTCTTGGAGAAAGAGTTCTTATCAAGAAAGACTGAAAAGGTAGAGCTTGAAGAAGTTCAAGAACCACATGTAGTGAATGAACCGGAATTGGATTCTGAGACAGGACTACAAGATGTTGTAGCTAGAGAACCTGCTCAGGGAACACAAGTCCTGCGTAGATCTGGTAGACCGAGGTTTGAGCCTGAGAGATATGGATTTCTCGTGTCTCAAATAGGTAATGTGTTGCTTATGGATCATGATGATGAACCAGCAACCTACCAAGAGGCTATGAATGGACCGGACTCCGACAAATGGCTTGAGGCTATGAAATCCGAAATGGACTCCATGTATGCAAACCAAGTTTGGAACTTGGTGGAACCACCTGAAGGGGTACGACCCATAGGGTGCAAGTGGGTCTTCAAGAAGAAGACCGATATGGATGGGAATGTACAAACATTCAAAGGGCGACTGGTGGCTAAGGGTTTCAAGCAAATTCATGGTATTGACTATGATGAGACCTTTTCCCCTGTTGCTATGGTGAAGTCCATTAGGATATTGCTTGCTATTGCTGCGTATTATGACTACGAGATCTGGTAGATGGATGTCAAAACGGCTTTCCTTAATGGAAACCTCCTTGAGGAAGTGTATATGACACAACCCGAGGGTTTTGTATCCCCAGATGAAGTCACTAAAATATGCAAGCTGAATAAGTCCATCTATGGACTGAAACAGGCCTCTCGAAGTTGGAATCTTCGTTTTGATGAGAAAATCAAAGAGTTTGGTTTCATCAAGAATGAAGATGAGCCTTGTGTTTACAAGCGAATCAGTGGGAGCATTGTTGTCTTCCTGATATTGTATGTAGATGACATACTGTTGATTGGGAATGACATTCCTACCCTAAAAGTTGTTAAGAACAACCTAGGGAACTGCTTTTCAATGAAGGATTTGGGTGAAGCGACTTATATACTCGGTATTAAGATCTATAGAGATAAATCAAAGAAGTTGTTGGGTTTGACCCAGAGTACGTACATCAAAAAGGTGTTGAAGCGGTTCAACATGCTTGAGTCCAAGAAAGGATTTTTGCCCATGTCTCATGGTGTGAATCTTTCTAAGGACCAGTGTCCAAAATCTTGTGAAGATAAGGACCGCATGAAGTTGATTCCATATGCTTCGGCAATTGGATCAATCATGTACGCGATGTTATGTACTCGGCCCGATGTCTCCTTTGCTTTGATCATGACTAGCAGGTATCAGTCAGACCCCGGTGAGTGTCACTGGATTGCAGTCAAGAATATCCTGAAGTACTTGAGAAGAACTAAGGATGTGTTCTTGGTGTATGGTGGAGAGGAATAGCTCGTTGTATGTGGTTACACGGATGCTAGCTTCCAAACTGATCGAGACGACTTCAAGTCTCAGTCAGGTTTTGTGTTTTGCCTGAATGGAGGAGCTGTGAGCTGGAAGAGTTCCAAGCAAGAGACAGTTGTTGATTCTACAACAGAGGCCGAGTATATCGCAGCAGCTAATGCGGCGAAGGAGGCTGTATGGATAAGGAAATTCATCGGCGAGCTTGATGTAGTTCCTAGCATTGTTGGTCCCGTAGTTCTCTACTGTGATAACAATGGTGCAATTGCACAATCTAAGGAACCTAGATCTCATCAGCGCTCCAAGCACATACTTCGGCGGTTTCATCTTATTCGTGAGATTGTCGAACGAGGAGATGTAAACATTTGCAGAGTGCCGACTGAGGAGAACATTGCGGATCCACTGACAAAGCCTCTCGCGCAGAGAAAGCATGATGGTCATACTAGATCGATGGGTATACGATACCTAAATGATCAACTCTAGCGAGAATCTTGTGGGTTGCATGTAATCTTGTATTTTGTTGGCTGTTTGTTCATATGATGAACTGTGTACCTAATTTTTCTCTTATAATTAATGGCAAGTTCTTTTATTATGTCTTTTTCTATATGATAGTTAAATGTTAACATAATAGATACCCTTAGAATGTTCGCTTTCATGGGACATCAAGTATGTGACTTGAATGTGAGAGCCCATGATTTATTTGAAGCTTCATTCTTAAAGGTCCCTGGTCGAGTATCATCATAGAAGCTAAGGGTGATGATGGTACATGAAAACTAGCACGTGTGTTGACTGATGACCGGTTCTCACAGGTCATGATATTGTGATATCAAGTCATCACGTGGGTACTTGTTAGTGAACAAGTTGTACTGGACAGACCCAACCTGAGACTACTCTGTGGACTGTCATCCAATCGTGTCACGAGTAGGTCTCAATTGACAATGGTATTGTGATCCTTTGACCTGAAGTCGCAGCATTCATCAAGTGAGGAAGAGCGTGCTTTGATGCCATCTAAAGTCTTCCTTGAGAAAGGTTGATGATAAGGGTGGTTGTTGGGCATGTTACGAATCATTTGGGTGTTTGTTGTTGAATTCTGTGAAGTGAAAGTGGGTGAATGGAAGGCTTGGGAAACCTATCCGCGCGGACTACGCGGACAGGGTTGGCGGACTGCTAGGTCGGCAGGGATGTTGCAGGCAGTTTGCTCTGTGGCGGCCTGGGCGGTCTGTTCGCGCGGACTACGCGGACAGCAGCAGCGGTCTGACAGGCCAGTGTATGCTCAGCAGGCGGTTGACTCCCAGGAAGTAACCGGCGGATAGGAATGCTATCCGCAGAGTCCGGCATAAAGCGGACTGAAGGACTGGAGCTCGGCAGACCGGTTTGGCAGTTGCCTTGGTCTTGCTCTAGTGAAGCGGCAAGTGGAAGCCACGGAGACCGCCGGTCAGCACGGACAGAAACTGGAGGTCGCCCGGTATGGCGGGCTAGATCCAGTGTCCGCCAGTAAGTGCGGACTGGCCCTTGTGGCCAGTGGACTGGACTTGGTGTGATCTGAACCAAGTCCAGGATGGCTCAGTCCGGGGAGATCGCGCAGTGGAGCGCGGGCTGGTTTCTCAGTCCGTCAAGCGTAGTAGAAGTGTTATTGCCTTGTTTGCTAGCTTGGGGAAATGCGGACTGGAGAATTGCTTGTGCAGGAGCGTGCGGAGTGGAGCCAGAGTCCGCTGAGTCCGGTTTAGCCTTGTGATGAGGTTATGGACTCAGGAGTTGCGGACTGGAGTCTGCTGTTAACAGACTGGATTGGCGTGTCCGCTAAGTCCGGAGGTGCCTTGGCAATGAGGCAATGGACTTGGGATATGCGGACGGTAGCCGGGTGTCCGCTGAGTCCGGCAGGTGCCTTGATGGCGAGGCTGCGGGCTCGGGTTTTGCGGGCTGATGCCTTGTCCGCAGAATGGCGGACACGGCTGTTGTGGAGTCCGGCTGTGGTGGTCCTGGCTTGGTCTCTGGCGGCAAGGCGGGCTGGATATTGGAGTCCGGCCTTGGAGAAGCTGGGGCGGACTGGCTATCTGCACAGGAGCGGCGAACTGGTATGTGTGTCCGCGGGCTGGCGGACACACTTGTTCTAGCTGCGGGATGTGGCGGTGATCCTATCGGCTAGGGCGGTGACCATACTCATCATCGTGCCTATAAATAGGACCCATGTCACATCAGGAGTAACGGACCTAGACCGAAGTAAGTGAACAGTAATTGAACTCGCGTAAGTTGCTGCGGTCTGGACCTTGGTGTCCGCGCGGATAGAGAGTTGACCCAGTTGTGCTGTGCAGGTTGTGCGGATAGCGCTGGAAAGCCAGGACTTGGCTCTGATTGCGGTCAGGGACAGTGCGGACTCTGCGGTTAAGCAACAGGCGGTAAACAGCAGGTCGCGGATAGCGACCAGGCGGTCTTCTCTTTGGCAACTTGGTTCGGGGTTCAGGAAGTCGCCTGCTTCAGGCGGACTGTTCCATTCGGTGACGCAGCTTGTGCGGTCTGGCGGCTAGGCAACCTCGCGGTCAGGCGGCCTGCAGATCGGTGGTGAAGAGCTAAGCATTGGAATAAGGGTGAGTCCGCGCGGCTTGGGTTGCGGTCTGGCGACCTGGCGGACTGAGCGGACTCCACAGCAGTAGGTCGGCAGCTTGTTGATTGAGTCCGCGCGGCTTGTTTTTTGTTCTTGTCTTTGTAACTGTCTCTGCTCTCCCGATGTTGGGTTTTGGTGAAGCATGTCTCGCCATGTATGTCTCGCCTTGTAAAGAAGTTTGCTCTTGATCAATAAAGAAGCTTGTGCTGCATGTGTTGCTGGTTGTTACTGCTTTGTTGAGATAACCTCTGCTAACTCCACGATCCGGGAAAACTTTAAACATTATAAGTGGGCGTATCCTCCTTCGGTTTGTTGAATTTTCAACAGGGTATCCAAGGGGGCGTCTGCGGTTTGTTGAATTTTAACATGGTATCAGAGGGAGGTTGTTGGAGTGGTCAAGCAGTGCTCAATGGAAGTAGTTGCTCGTTTGTAGAGGAAACCAGTGGTAGAACCAAGGCAGTGGAGGATGCAAGTTGTCTTGGAATTGATCTTCTTACAGAGACGAACTGTGAACGGTGGAAGTCCTGTATGAAGAGCTTTCTTCTTGGCGAGGACCTTTGGGAGGTTGTATGCGGAGCAGGAAGGCAAGAGGATACTGCTGGCAATGCTGAGTCGATGAGAGCTTGGAAGGAGGCAAATGCGAAAGCGGAGTCTATTCTCAAGCAGGTGATCTCATCGGAGCTCTTGGACCACATCAGTGGATGTCGGTCAGCTGCGGAGGTCTGGACTTCCCTTGATGGGTTGTTCAGGAAGGAGGTGAAGGTTGCTGCCGACGATGGTCCCTCTACTTCATATCAGGAAGAAAGGAGTGTTTCTCCTAGGCGTGATAGGAAGAGGAAGGAAGGACCAAGGTGCTATAAATGCAAGCAGCTAGGTCATCTTCGGAAGGAGTGCAAGGTTGTCTTGCTCTCAGCGAACATAGCTCATGTAGGGAGGAAGGAGAAGAACGTGGTTGGGATATCAACAAGTTCTGGAGCTGATCGGATGAATGACAGTGATAGTGCAGCTATCTGGCATGAAAGACTGGGGCATGTAGGGATGGACAAGCTGAAAGCAATGGCGGAAAGAAGACTCGTAAGAGGCTTGCCTAGATTGTCATCCTATGGCGATGGTCGGGGGTGTGCGGGATGTCAGGAAAGTGGAGCTTATCGCTTCATGGTTGACAAAGCACAATCTAGATGTAATGCACCATTGGCGGTTGTCCATTGTGCTCTGGTGGGACCGACCGTCACGGCCAGTCTTGGAGGCAGCAGGTTCATGCTGATATTGGTTGATGACTATTCTAGGTATACTTGGGTATACTTTATGAAGATGAAGTCCAACATGGTACGCTTGTTTGTGGAGTTCAAGAAGCTTATGGAAGGCCAGCTTGGCCGGAGGATCAAGGTGTTGAGGACAAGTATCGGTGGTGAGTTTGGCTCAACCGAGTTCTCACGCTTTTGCAGGAAGCAAGGGATCCGGATGGAGCTTTCTTGTGGACATACTTCACAACAAGGTAGTATTGCAGCTCGGATGATCCGTTGGTTAACGGAGACCTGCAAGTGTTGGCTTCAGAGTAAAGGCATTCTGAAGGCTCTTTGGGCGAAAGGAATTGCCTGTGCTGCTCATGTCATCAACCGGATGCCTCTTAGTCCGATCATAATGAAGACTCCTTATGAGCTGATGTTCAGAGTGAAGCCCTCAGTGAAGCACCTTCGGGTGTTTGGATCTACCTGCTATATACACTCTCCGGGTGCTCGCAAGACAAAGCTAGTCTTTGTTGGGTATGATGAGCAGAGTAGAAGATGGAGGTGTATGGATCCTGCGACGAAGAAACTCATAGTGTCGAGAGACATTGTTTTCGATGAGTTGACGCCGTATTGGGGTAGCTCTTATGAGGAGCTAGAGATAAGCAGGTCAGATGGTGGGCTGAAGGAGGCTGCTGCTAAGGAAGTGGAGTTGCCTGAGTCACCAGGTGCTCCAGGTTGTTCTAGCTCCGGGGCAAAGGCGTCAGAGTCGGGAAGAAGGGGGAGCGATGCTCCAGGTTCTTCTGGCTCGAAGGCGGAAGCTTCCGGTTCAGGAAGCAAGGGGAGCGATGTTCCAGACAGTTCTTGTTCAAGAGGGGAGTCTTCTGGTTCAGGTAGCAGGGGGAGCGTTGCTCCAGATGCTTTTGGTTCCAGTAAGGAGGCGTCTTGTTCAGGGAACAAAGGGAGCATTGTTCCGGGTTTGCCCGGGAATGGAGCTGGTTCAATAGCAGCGGAGGTGGTTAGCCATGATCAGGTTCTTCGGAGATCGAAGATGATCAGTAAGCCACCAGCTCGATATAGTGAAGGGAACACGGCGGACTTGGTCCCGTGTTTCCTTGTTAGCCCTCAGGTCGAGCAAGGTACTTCTGGCTGTGATGACCCCACTAGAATCAAGGAGGTGGTTGACACCAAGTCTGAAGAGGTGACTTCTCTCAGAGGCAACGAGGCTTGGACTTCAGTGTCCAAAGAAGTTGGTGATACTCCTGTGATGCAAGAGTGGAGGTTGAAGCTGAAGAAGGCAGAGGGAAGCATGACTCCTTTTTGGAGATGCTGGAGGGCTCCCTCATGGTCCAAGATATGCGGGGCGAGGACTATGTCTTTGACATCTCTTCGTAGATGCTATCGGAAGGACCAGGTGCAAGGTTACGGGAGCTGCTGGAGTTATTCACCACTTCTCCCTTCAAGGGGGAGTGTTGAATTCTGTGAAGTGAAAGTGGGTGAATGGAAGGCTTGGGAAACCTATCCGCGCGGACTACGCGGACAGGGTTGGCGGACTGCTAGGTCAGCAGGGATGTTGCATGCAGTTTGCTCTGTGGCGGCCTGGGCGGTCTGTTCGCGCGGACTACGCGGACAGCAGCAGCGGTCTGACAGGCCAGTGTATGCTCAGCAGGCGGTTGACTCCCAGGAAGTAACCGGGCGGATAGGAATGCTATCCGCAAAGTCCGGCATAAAGCGGACTGAAGAACTGGAGCTCGGCAGACCGGTTTGGCAGTTGCCTTGGTCTTGCTCTAGTGAAGCGGCAAGTGGAAGCCGCGGAGACCGCCGGTCAGCGCGGACAGAAACTGGAGGTCGCCCGGTATGGCGGGCTAGATCCAGTGTCCGCCAGTAAGTGCGGACTGGCCCTTGTGGCCAGTGGACTGGACTTGGTGTGATCTGAACCAAGTCCAGGATGGCTCAGTCCGGGGAGATCGCGCAGTGGAGCGCGGGCTGGTTTCTCAGTCCGCCAAGCGTAGTAGAAGTGTTGTTGCCTTGTTTGCTAGCTTGGGGAAATGCGGACTGGAGAATTGCTTGTGCAGGAGCGTGCGGACTTGAGCCAGAGTCCGCTGAGTCTGGTTTAGCCTTGTGATGAGGTTATGGACTCAGGAGTTGCGGACTGGAGTCTGCTGTTAGCAGACTGGATTGGCGTGTCCGCTAAGTCCGGAGGTGCCTTGGCAATTAGGCAATGGACTTGGGATATGCGGACGGTAGCCGGGTGTCCGCTGAGTCCGGCAGGTGCCTTGATGGCGAGGCTGCGGGCTCGGGTTTTGCGGGCTGATGCCTTGTCCGCAGAATGGCAGACACGGCTGTTATGGAGTCCGGCTGTGGTGGTCCTGGCTTGGTCTCTGGCGGCAAGGCGGGCTGAATATTGGAGTCCGGCCTTGGAGAAGCTGGGGCGGACTGGCTATCTGCATAGGAGCGGCGAACTGGTATGTGTGTCCGCGGGCTGGCGGACACACTTGTTCTAGCTGCGGGATGTGGCAGTGATCCTATCGGCTAGGGCGGTGACCATACTCATCATCGTGCCTATAAATAGGACCCATGTCACATCAGGAGTAACGGACCTAGACCGAAGTAAGTGAACAGTAATTGAACTCGTGTAAGTTGCTGCGGTCTGGACCTTGGTGTCCGCGCGGATAGAGAGTTGACCCGGTTATGGTGTGCAGGTTGTGCGGATAGCGCTGGAAAGCCAGGACTTGGCTCTGATTGCGGTCAGGGACAGTGCGGACTCTGCGGTTAAGCAACAGGCGGTAAAAAGCAGGTCGCGGATAGTGACCAGGCGGTCTTCTCTTTGGCAACTTGGTTCGGGGTTCAGGAAGTCGCCTGCTTCAGGCGGACTGTTCCATTCGGTGACGCAGCTTGTGCGGTCTGGCGGCTAGGCGACCTCGCGGTCAGGCGGCCTGCAGATCGGCGGTGAAGAGCTAAGCATTGGAATAAGGGTGAGTCCGTGCGGCTTGGGTTGCGGTCTGGCGACCTGGCGGACTGAGCGGACTCCACAGCAGTAGGTCGGCAGCTTGTTGATTGAGTCCGCGCGGCTTGTTTTTTGTTCTTGTCTTTGTAACTGTCTCTGCTCTCCCGGTGTTGGGTTTTGGTGAAGCATGTCTCGCCATGTATGTCTCGCCTTGTAAAGAAGTTTGCTCTTGATCAATAAAGAAGCTTGTGCTGCATGTGTTGCTGGTTGTTACTGCTTTGTTGAGATAACCCCGGGTAACTCCACGATCCGGGAAAACTTTCAACATTATAAATGGGCGTATCCTCCTTCGGTTTGTTGAATTTTCAACAGGGTATCCAAGGGGGCGTCTGCGGTTTGTTGAATTTTAACATTTGTGTGTGAGCAGATATGGGATTTGTCCTCCTGTATGACAGGAGTTGCATCCATAGGCCCCTTGATGGAACTGGACTGAGAAATGCATGGGCATGCTTGGTTGAGTCAATATGTGATATTGGACTCACCATTCTCTGGAAGTCCGTCCTGGATCAAGAAACTTGGATTGAGCTATTACGAGGGTGACACGGTCCATGCCTCTAGTTCTTTCCGGATGTAAGGGACAAAGGGACAAAGACAACGCTGATACATTGGTCATAAAGGCTTATGAGTTATGAACTCTTATTGCTTGGGGAGCAATGATGCATTGCTAGATGCCGCTCATTGTTTGTGAGGTTTTTGCTTTGATACTTTCGAGATCAAGTGGGAGTCTGTTGGAGTTACCATTGTGATCTGGAAGTGATCAAACATGTAATCTCACTGCCAACGCGATATGAGCCTGTAGGGTCGCACATAAGAGATGTGGAGAAGTTGGATAATTGACTGTGTTGGTAAAGGTTGCCAATCACTGACCTGAATGGGGTCATGGGCAAAGTGTTGCCTTAAAGGATCGTGGGGTTGGGCAAATGTTGCCTTGGAGGGCTGGTAAGGGTTGTCGTCCGAGGGTCGATAACATTCGTCGAGAATCGTCTTCTAATTCCCGCCGATCGGCGAGAATCGTCTCTCTGATTCCGCCGATCGACGAGAATCGTCGAGAATCAATATGTTGATTCTCGACGATCGACGACTTCGACATGTATCGTCGACCGCGGCTCGACGGTCGACGAGATTCGACGTGTATCATCAAGTGAAGCTCGACGATCGGCGAGAATCGTCGAGTATTGTACTCTGATTCTCGCCGATCCATGGTGATGCTCGCTGATCGATTCTCGCCGATTCTCGCCGACTCTCGCCGATTGATACTCGCCGATTCTGAACCTTATTCTTGGGTGGTCTGCGGATAGCGATAAGCCTAGGTTTATTTATACCTTTGGTATAAATACAACACTTAGGGTTTTATCGGGATTTAAAAGCTTTTGGCTGCTGTGCGAATCGAACCCGACGGAAACCGTTCCGCGATCGTTCCGCCGATCCCGAATCCCGCCGCCGACGGAAGGGTTCCGCCGCCGCCGTGTTCGCTCCGTCGACCTCCTCTTCTCCGGCGACTGTCGCTGGTGCTGCTCTTCTTGGCGCGGACCTAGCAGTCCGTGGAATAGCAAGGTGCGGTCATCGTTCTTCCCGATCTTCCGTGCGACGGAAAGCTCGGCGTTCTCCCGCTCGTGTGGATTTCTGCAGAGATGTGGATATTATTCCACGTAGAACTCGCCACTAGCAAGAAGACAAAGTTTGGAGCATCTCCGTTGAGTTGTGACTCAACGCCACCGAGGTAATTTTTGCCTAGTTTTGCTAACTTCTTGATTCAACGTTCATAGCCCGATCCACATCTCTTTGGGTTTTTCTTGATGTTTTTCTTTTCCGCTGCGTGCACAAACGTTGTGCCATCCTTATAGAGAAACCCAACACGTTGTGGCTACGGCAGCAGTGGAGCGGGCGTATGTAACAAAGAGGATTTCTTATAGTAGTATCACTATAGACTGCATATAGGAGCTCATCATAATTAAACAAAGTATTTCCGCCGCGTATAAAAAACAGTTTTTGATACCTAAGGCCGAGGGATACGGCCATTCAATCCACAGGTTTTCATAACCCGTAGTTGCCTGAGCGTGTGCAGTTATCCCCTGCACGACGTGGCATCATAACCCGTAGTTCCTCTTGCTCTGATACGATGTAATCGTTGAGGAAATGCGGGTTGTGACAGCGTCTCCACTCCTAGGCGGGTATTCACACTACCAGGCCTAGACCTCCCATACGCCTTTGTACACGTCCTAGGTGCACTCTAGAGTCACTGCGTACTATTTGCTGGATACCCACCAATCTTTTTGGTCGAGTGTGTGTTTTCGGAGATCGTCATCCAGACCGTAGCGTAAAATAACCCACTGGCCCCTCAAACCATCATACCTTGCCAGAGTCACTATACTGTCATCGGTGTGACGATTGGCCTAGTACCGCATGACCCGCCACCAGTTTATGCACATGCAAGATATTCCAACCTGAGCCTCCAGCTCGCAGGACCAACCCATCCCGAATCCCTCCAACCCATCGCGGGTGAGATTGCACATTAGTGCATTTATTCAAAATCCCTCAAACCCATCACGGGTGAGATTGCACATTAATGCCTTTTTTCAGAATCCCTCAAACCCATCACGGGTGAGAATGAACCATAATGTCTTAGCGTATTAGACTATTCTTGCCTAATGTTGTTATACCTAGCAATTTAGGGTTAATCCCAGGACTGCCCAGGGCATGCCCGGTGAAGGGCTCTTGGGAGCACTAAGAACTACGATGAGATGAATCCCAAAGATCCCTTTCTCAAGGATATTTACTTTTATTAATGTCTACCCCTTAACCATACCAACTCTCATTGTTACTCCGGACAAACCTAATAATTTAGGATGTTATCTGGAGAGTGACGGTCTTCCGCCGATCTCCGTTCTAGCCACTATTCTTGAGATTTTGCACTCTACCACTCGTTATCAAGAAGTGACCTATTGGACACCAACCAGGGTTTGTCTTCCCAATATAGTTCCCAACTCAACCTACCATCGTATCCCCTGTGAGTCCCAGTAATATGTGCTATATTTTTGTTATACGCACTCATGACCTAATGTTGACCCGTATAGTAGATCTTCTAATCCCTTGGGACAAATGCCCATAATTAATTATCATGGATTGGTATGGTGTTTGATGTTGACTATTTAGGATTTCACCATTTCTCTAAGTAATTAAGGGCCTAAATTAATTCCTTTAATTGTGTGGCCTATGTCACATTGCACATGATGTGCTACTTATATTGATTCATTCTACTTAAAAAATTTATCAAGTGTTCTAAGAAGTAAAATATGGCTGCCCACCAGATTTCCCAATTTTCCGATGTAATTTCAATTTAATTTTCATTTAACAACAAAATCTCAATTTGCTTACTTTCCAAATGAAGTATAGTATATCTACCACCAAAACTTTTGGGAAAATTACTGGAGATTCATAATTATAAAATCAAACTAAATACAAAATTTTAAAGTCCTAAACAGTAATTTGACCTAACAAATATCCAAAGAACCATTATTACTAAAATGCCATTTTTTTAGGGTTTTCATTATACTGAGAGTTCCAAAACTTCTCAGAAAATTAAAATAAGAGTAAATCATATATATAAGCCATTGTAAAATTTTCCATATTATTCCAACAAAAATTTCCTTTATTTTAAATTAATTTACATAATGGGAAAAATTATAATTCTACTTAAATTTCATGATAAAGTTATCTAACAGCCCCATAAATTTTTCCAGAGATAACCTATGAACCATTTAAGTTTGCAGCAAAATTTGAGAATTTAATATCATCATTAGCCTTAGTTTCAAATTTTTAATCTAAATGACCTAATTTTCAAAAATTCCAATTAATGGGATTTTTGATCCCAAAAATCCCCTTTCTTCCTGTGGGAGGCATATTTCACCCCTATAAGCTTCTATCCAGAGTTTCATGGACATGCATTGTCCTAAGTGGGCTAAATTCCCATTTTGCTAATTTTGCTATAAGCATCCCAAACCTAAACCTATCTTTCTCATGCAAGTGGGATTACCCAACATGTAGGTGTCAACAGAGGCTGAAACTTCTACCATGGTCTTATATTGACCCAATGGACATGCCACCAAAATTTGGGGTCATTTGGAGTTGTATTTCTCCAAATATTCAATTAATTTAAATAGGTGTATTTTACCAAATACTATAGAAAATATTTTTCCAAAAATTCTCATTTTTTGTCAGTTTTTAAGTATTACATAGTCACATGCATGACCAAAATCTCAGGTCATGAGGACTTATGGTTTGGCCTGCGCACTCATTTAAAGATCTTCCCTAGCCTAGGACCAAACTTGGTAGAATGGCCCTACAGGGAGCCGTACTACCCCAAATTTCAAGATTAGGATGTCAAAATAAAGGTAAGACCTAGGCCTACAAATTTCATGTTGATGTCTAGTTCTGAAATTACTTCTAAGAGGCCTATTTTTAGCATGTAAGAACAGTGTAAATGTGTGACAAAAATGACACTATTCATTAAAATCATTATTAATAATTAACCCGGGATAAAAACGAACGACATCCATTCATCGTCCCAAAGCAACCAACGACTGAGATTTCTTCTTCTTGGGCCATGTTTGCTGGCAAATTCCGGCCACCTGGGTCGGCGCTACCGCCACGATTATTGTCACCACCTTCGTTGAAGTGGTGGCTAGCGTTTCCCGGCGGTGAGGCTGCCGGAGGCGGCTCCTCCGGCGATCACGAGCAAGAAGTAAAACACGGAAAAATCCACACTTTCTCCCATGGTATCGGTCTCGATTGAGCCCGATGTCTTGCCTAATTAAGCTAGAAAGCTAGCACGGGGTGAGGTGAGGTGAAACGAACCTACAACCGGGCTTGACGACACGTGCGGTGGCGGTGCTCCATGGCCGACGCTTGCTCCGACGAACTAGCCCGATTCCTTGTTTCTCCAGGAAAAGCAGTGCTCCAGATGTCGATCTCCACTCGCCTGAGCTCACTGAAGATGATGGTGGGCTTGCTTTTAGCTGGGAGTGGCTCTATAGGGAGATATCACCAAAGTGGATTTCGGCCACCACTTTGGATGCTTTACCCTTGATGCCAAGTGGCCACCAGCCCCCTCATTTCTACTGAAATGAGGTTGGGAGCTCAGCCAAGAGGCTTGGGCAGAGGGAAGGAGGGCCACATGGCCTTCATCCCCCTTATCCCCCTCTTCTCTCTCCTCCCTTCCCCCAAAATTCCAATTTTACCCCCATGCATGTATTCTCACTCCTAATTCTGAGAGGTAGGGGCAGTCCTTGACCTCTTGGGCTGGTCGTGGGCCTTGACAAATGGGCTTAGCCCATGGGGAGTGGGTTTGGCTTCTTCTTTCTTTCTTTAGGCCTTTTTGTTGACTTGTTGACTTTTGGTGTTGACTTGGTCAACATGGTGAGTGGGCTGACCCCATTTGAAGGTCGTGGACCTTATGACATCACCCAATTTTGGTTGGGCCATGGTGGTGCCCCACTTGGACTAATTGGGCTCTTGGATGTGGGTTTGATCAATTTAAAGTTAAGGGTTGACTTGGGTCAACTTGGGTCAATAAGTGACTTAGTGATATGGCTTATGGTTCCCTTAGGTTGGTGTTAGGGTTATAGGTGTAGTGGTAGAGTCAATGTGTGGCTAGGACCACAATTTGGGCTGGTTTGACTTAGGTTACCTTGAGTCCTGTTGTGGGCCCCATTTGACTAAACCCTAACCCCATGGTTCAAACCTAGCATAAACCCATGCCCCCACCACATGTCCTAACCCAACCTAAGTAGAGAGGTCTAATTGAAAGTGGAATGTTACAAGTCGTATCTCATTGATTCTGGTTTAATGAGTTCTTTATTTTAGATTTATTGGTTAGTTACAAAAAATAAAATTCGGCATAAACTCCAATTAGACATTGATAGATTTTGGTTCCTGTAATTTAATTCGTCGTTATATTTGGCATAATTTTTTGATAATAGAAATTCTTCTTAGCGACGTACATTCCTAACTATTATAAAGAAATATTTTTAAGTTCTTCCCTTGTGATTGTGCGGGAAGAGTTTAATTGATTAAACTCTGAAATTTTGTTTGAATTCCTTCCAAGGCACACGACCGTGTTCCCAAATTCGAGCGGCAAAAAGTTAATAGGAGTCAGGTTGAAGGAAAGCACATGCGATTAAGGTATCACATATTTAACCACTTATTTTAGTTTAGGAAGTGACCAAAAACATATCTCATTAGAATAATTGCTATTCACGATCATATTTGCACCCCTCACCTCCATGTCATTATATGTATTTAGAAGCGAAGGGTATGAACTAAATTGACATGATTGCTTGAGCGGTGGCCCTATTTATGGGATCCGAAAAAAATATTGGTGTGTAACACACTTTAGATCACAATGCACGACACTCAATTCCATCGTATAAATTCTTGCTGGCGGAAATATAAAGTGGGATCAGAGACAATATAAAGTGATCTAAGTTGCATTACACGCACCAACATTTTTGTGGAGTGCCATCACCGGTGCCAAACATATTTCCCGTGCGACCCCAATCCACCGAAGAAACCAAGCTGATAAGGATGCGTTCGTTTCACAGGTTTTGATTGAAAGAAATTAGTTTTGGTCTAAAACAAAAAAACTCATAGTTTTTAGTTTTGAGCCAAAACTCAATTCTATTGTTCGTTTGCAGGATGATTTTCAATGATAGGAATTGAATTTGTCAAATTTTTGTTCGGCTATAAGATGAAATTTGAATGCAAGAATTGATAATAAATATTTACATACCCAAACATAATGAAAACATCCAATTAACATTATAACAATAATAAAATTATTATTCGTATCTTTGAGATAAAAATAACCTCTCCCCAAAGTTGTCGTAAAATTATTATAATTTTGTCATCATATAATTATTAGCGAGAGAGAGAGAGAGAAAGATTAAGCCAGAATCGATGGAAAAGGTTGGGTTTTCACCTTAGGCTAAATGCTTAACGGATCCAAACCGATAAGCATTGGAGGAAAACCAATTCCCACCAATAAATTGTCAAACGAACACCTGTAAATGGAATTGGGAAACCCAAAACCAATTTATTCCTACAAAACCCGCGAAACAAATGAAGCCTAAAGGTTTTCAGCGGTGGCCTGCTTTGTCCTATCGAGTGTGTGTGAAAGGCACAAAATATGTGCGTCCGTGTCCTGATTATAACCAGAAATTGTTGGAGATACATTCATTTATATCTAAGATACAACTCATTTATCTCATGTACAATTTATTTATATTTGAAATACAACTCTTTTATCTCAACCATATTGTGTCACATGAAAAGGTATGTGTTATTTAGATAAGGAGTTGTATCTCATATAAAGGAGTTGTATCTTGAATATAAATAAGTGATATCCAATGATTCCGATTATAACTATACTGAAAAATTTCTGGCGAAAGGCAGTGTTTTTTCCCCGTTCTAGGGTGATGTGCGGGAAAAAAGGGGGTTTAGGCTGCATTCGAGACTCCATTTTGCCTCCTTTCCATCCTAACCAGACTGAAGGAAAGGTGTTTGCCAACAACCAAATTGCCTCCCTTTTAAAATGACCGGATTGAAACTTAATTTTTCATCCATTTTGAAATGGACATGAGAGCATCTTTCTCCATTTTCAAAGTGCTCCATTTGATTTTCTATTTAAATTTTTTAATCATTTGAAGTCTGTAGTTGAAAAAAAAAATTGTTATATTTATAAATATGTAAAAAAAATCACATATACAATACTTAATTTTTTTTTTAAAATTCAAAAAAAAAAATCTGAGCAAAATAAATAAAACACTAATCATTCGACCTTCTTTTAAGACTTTTTGGCAAAATGCACACTTGAAATATTGGCTTTTGACAAAATGCACATCAAAAGTTTAAAATTGGCAAAATGCACCGCTCAAAATGATTTTTTTTTACCAAAATGCACTCTCAATATGCAAAAAATAAAGGTGATTGTTATGGACAAACTAATTTTGGATAGGTGTAAACCAATTTTACGAGCAAATCAAAAAATTATATGTGCAAATCAAATTATTACGTGCAAATCAATATAATTTTTTTTAAAAAATTTTTAGTAAAAAATAAACAAATAGAAATTTTTTCTTTTAATGATGAGTGCAATTTTTTGACGTTCTTTTTCTCGCTGGAGAAATACGAAAACAAATAATGAAAACGAGAAATACGAAAATAATGGTTTAAATATACGGCTTGTTTCAGGTCAAAAAAGCTGAAGATGACCGAGAACGTTCGACACAAATAATTTCGTAGCCCCTGTAGTGGTCAGAAGCGAGTATGTGTGATAGGTGTCATCGCGTATGACTTGCGGCAGACGTTGACGACGGTGATGACGGCGGCGGCGGCGGCGTTGGCAGTGGCGAAGAGAGAGGACGTCGACTGTGGTGGCGGTGTCGTTGCGTATGGCTTGCGGTAGTCGTTGACGGCGGTGTCAACGACACCAGAGGCGGCGGCGAAGAGAGAGACGTTGGCAGTGGTGGCGGTGTCATCGCCTATGGTTCGCTCCTGTCGACATGATGAGGAAATGGTTTGTCACTATCAATTTTACCGTAACATTTAAAATAATTATTTAAGAGTTTTATTTGAAAAATTTGTTTGCATCTAAAATAGGATTGTATGTAACATTTACCAAAATAAAATGGCCAAAGTATATACTATACGGCGCAGATTATAAAAACTATTTTAAGAGCTGTATTTTTCAAAATTTAAACTATATTTCGAAAATTCATTTTACAAAAAAGCGTTTTTTAACCTCTGCCACATCCCTCTCTCACCTGTCGTATTTCGGTCGAACTGCTGGTAAGAAGAGCCGTCACACGCGAAATTGGTGTGTTCAGTTACGCCCACTTGTGTTATCCTCCAGCCGAAGGGCCGAACCCTATCCAGATCTTCGCTTCTTCATAGTTTGGAGGCAAGGATTTCCACTTTGAATCATTTTGCCATTGCTACCATTAGCGAGATGAGGGATGAGTTCAGTCTTTCAGTTGCTCGTTGTTTCGTCTTGAGCAGAGACCTAAGTTCGCGTTCTCTTCCATGTCAACGAAATAAAGGTAGTTCCGCCATCAGCTTTGCCTACTGTCTTGGTTAGGGTATGTTCAATTCATTCGTTCGTATATAATATGATCTTGTGGTAAAGCTATCTACTGAGCCTTGGCAGTTTGTGTATAGTGGAACGAGACGAAGGAAACACTTGTTAGAAGCGTGATCTAGAGCACGATGCCTCCGCGAAAAGTATACACGAGAAGAGACGCCAATGTAAGGACATTATTCTCTTAAAATTTTGTGGTAATAAATAGTATCTAGGCTTCATTTGGGACGGCTTATTTACTCTGGTGAGTTTGATCAAAAAATCACAGAATGTATGTTTGACAAGACAGGTTATGACCGCTACCAAGAAAATAAATTAATTTTGAGCATAAAATGCATGAATGTTTTTAGGTGAGGTCGGGCGTTCACCAACGACGGTTCATGACCACCACGCCAAACGTAGCCTTAGGCTTAAGGCTCCGTTTGGCACGGTGGTGGCGGTCATGACCATGAGGGTTAAATTGTCATTCATTAACGCCCACCTAAGAAACTTCATCCACTTTATGTTCAAACAGATGATGTTTGTTAGGTGATCCTTAACGAATGACCACCACCGTACCAAACGAAGCCTTAGTCAATTGTTTGAGCAATTTTAACCAAACGTGTTATAAGAGTAACCCTAAGAGGGGTTCATGTGTTAGATGACACCAATGTGGATGGAGGCACACCATCAAGACCCAGGAAGGAATGAGGTTAAATCATAGAAAGTGGTTATTGAAGTGGCAATTTAGTATTCACATGCTTACATGTAGAAGTTTTCTAAAAACCATTTACATGCTAATTGTAGAAGTATTCGAAAATGTAATTATTCAATAGTTTTTCTTGAAAGAATATTGTTCTTACTCAATTTTGATTGGTTTAATTTATTTCTTTCAGGAGGTACATAGCCGAAACTCAAGTTAGGTTAAAATTGGTTTGTAAATGATATATATTATGAAACATGTGTGTATCGAACTTTTATATTAGAAGATGGCTCTGTGTATCCTTTTAGGTATGTTGCACGTATTTGATTTCGTTGCTTAGATATGTTCATAGTATGTCATATGCACTAGTAGTTCTCTTGTGCCATCTTAGTACACTTTTCTAGTTATTTCATATTTGGGGCTGCGACTGGATTTTTGATTTGTTACTAACCAGGAAGGGGTATTACATTTGGTATTAGAGCGAGGTTTAGGATTCTTGGTATGGAGTTGTCACAGAGCCATAGGATATGTAACTATTGAAGTCGAGGTGCATGAACTACTAGTTTGTGTCGGTTTTGTATTTTGGTTTACGTTGACTCATTCGATTTTTTTTCACAGGAAACCCATAGAGAGGAGACGGGGGAGCCCCCGAATCAAAATCAAACGCTTGATTTAGAAAGTGTACCTCTGACAGGCATTACAACAGAGATTGCAAGAGCTATTGCCATAGCTTTAGAAGAATTTCAAAATAACTTACCTGCAGCTGCCCCTGTGCCTATTCCTACACCTGTTCAAGCTCCTGTTCCCGCACCACTGCAGGAGGGTCTGGATCTGTACCTTCAGTATTTCCTAGAGCTTCAACCTCCAATTTATAAAGGTGAAGAGTCTCCCATGGAGACCGAGGATTGGATTTGTCAGGTAAAATTCATTCTTGACGCAATGAATTGTCCAGAAAATAAGAAGGCGGCGCTCGCTACTTTTTATTAGAAGGCGTAGCCCGACAATGGTGGATCCAACATTTAGCGGAAAGTGTCGATGGTACGTATGTATGGCTACTTCTATTACAAATTTCCTTATATAACACACATTTTTTGCACCTTTGCCTTTTAGGTCGCTCTGTGGAGCAAATCACGTGGTCCGAGTTTGCTGCATCCCTGTCGCAATGGTTTGTTCCTCCATCCAAGCGTCGAGTGTTACAAGAAAAGTACCTACGATTGATACAAGGGGAGAGGACAGTGATCCAGTATGATCGAGAATTTACTGATCTCTCCCATTATGCCGAAGCTTTAGTCAGAACAGAAGAAGATAGATGTTATCGATTTCGAGAAGGTTTACGCGATTCGATCCGACAATCTCTCCTTCCATTTGACATCGACAATTATAGAAGATTGGTGGATGCAGCTCGACGAATTGAATTGGACCAAGAACGAGTCCAACGACGTCTGGATTTTAAACAAAAACAAACCCAAGGTGAACCACAACCATTGCAAACTTTTGGGCAAGGTACATGGCAGCATGTGAAGAGGAAGCAAAGGACTGAAGAAACCATTGGCGACAAGGAAATAAGAAAATTTCAGAATTACCCCACGTGCCCAAAATGCAATCGGCGCCACCCTGGAGATTGTTTAGCGGCATCAGGCATTTGCTTTAAATGTCACCAAGCAGGGCATATTGCCCGCTTTTGCCCAGGGGCGGAGTAGGTAAACAAAGCAAACCTACTTTTGATACGTATATGTTGTTATCTTCACTTTTAGTTGTTTAGATATCTAGTTTTCTTTCTAGAAACAATCTAAGCTAGAAGGTGAAGGCCAAGAGAAAGTACATAAGGGCAAGGCAATTGAGCTTGGGACTGCTAAGTCGGTTCTAGGTCGACGGTTAGTTCAACCTCGAGCATACATAGTAGCTCAACAAGAGATTAAGTATCAAGAGGATGTGGTAACAGGTAGCCGTTCATACTTAGAAGTCTTCACATGGTATGTGTTTTTATTTTCAATATTTTGGTCCAGTACAATGATGTAGGTATTTTTCTCATGCACCATGTTCCATCAAAAGTGTTGTTTGTTGTGGGTGCCTCACGTTTCTTTTTTTTTTCTGAATCAATTGTGTTGAACTTGGGACTTGATATCTATCCGACAAATTCGAGTTAGAAACTAGAATGCCTAATGGTTCTCTTCTCCCAACAAAGAATAGAGGAAAAGCCATTATTCAAATAGGAGATACTGAGTTTTAGTAGAGTTTGATTTAATTCAGGGAATGGAGTGGTTATCCAATTTGGTGCTCGGATCAACTGTAGGTCTAATGAGGTTTTGTTGGAAGGACCAGATCAGTCAACAGTACGTTTCTAAGGCATGCAAAGCATATCGAAGTTGATAATCTCTTTGCTAAAGGCTATCAAAACTATAAATAAAGATAGTGATGCATACTTAGGTCTTTTGACGGTGGAGACTAGGCAACCATTCCAAGCAGTACCTATGGTATGTGAATTTCTTGACGTATTTCCCGACGAGCTTCCTAGTGACCCTCCAATGAGAAAGGTCGAATTTTGAATCGATCTCCTCCCGGGCACACTACCAATGGCCAGAACTCCTTATGAAATAACACCCAAAGAATTAGTTGAATTAAAAGTGAAATTACAAGAATTACTCTAGTTTGTGTTTATTAAACCCAACACTTCCCCTTGGGGCACGCCAGTTCTTTTTGTGAAAAAGAATCACGGTAGCCTAAGATTGTTTGTTGATTACCGTGAACTAAATAAACTGCCGTTTAAAATTAAATATCAACTTCTTAGGAATGATGACTTATTTAATCAACTCGAGGGATCAACTGTCTTTTCATAATTGAATTTATGCTCAGGATACCATCAATTGAGAATTTACGACAATGATACTCCGAAGACAACATTTAGTACACGGTACGGTCATTTTGAGTTTTGGTGATGTCATTTGCCTTCAACAATGCTTCGTCTACCTTTATGGATTTGATGAACCGAGCATGTCATGCATATCTTGATCGTTTTGTTATTTTCTTTACTGATGACATCTTAGTATATTTCAAAAATGAAGATGACCATGCTATACACTTCAAAATGGTGTGAATCCCACTCAGGGAATATCTCTTATTTGCAAAGTTTTTCAAATGTGAATTTTAGGCTTTTTGAGGTCATCTTTCGTTGGCATGTAATTAACAAGGCCTTCTGGTAGACCCAAAAAAGGTAGAAGCCATTAGAGATTGCTAGATTGGATCAGACCTTCTTCTCTTACCGAGGTGCACAATTTTTTTGATCTGACTGACCATTATCGCTGATTTTTTATAGATTTTTGTAAGATAGCATTGCCACTTGCGTCACTGACAAAAAGGAAAATTTTTTGTGTGGACTGTTGAATACGAGTTAGTGTTGGGGTTCAGCCCCTAAATTGAAGACCGATGGCTTGCGAAGAAGGGGGATACTGTTCGGCCGTGAACAGTATTTTCGGCGAGTATCGGGATCGATACTCGTCGAATTTACTGTTCGTGAACAGTAATTTTCGGCGGGTATCGGGATTTCGCCTGATTCGTCGGATTTCGCCGCCGACACTAGCCGATTCTGCCGCTCTCTCCCAGCGGTTCAGTGAACCGTCTTTTTCGGCGGCCCTGGCGGTTTGGGTGCGTATATATACTGTGGAGTTAGGGTTAATCCCGATTCTTACGGGGTGGGGGGGGGGCGATTTACATCGACATTCGCAGCGAAAGCAGAGGTGGCGTGCGACGGTTCCGGCGGGGGCTTGTGGCGGTTTCGTCGGAGGAGATTAGCTTATTGCTAAGGGCTCTTGCGCAAGGTCTTGGTCCCGTTTCCAGATTGCTTTTTGGGCGCCAGCGGTGGTGCTAGTGGAGGTTTCTCTCGGCTTGTTCTTCGTGTGAAGATTGTGTTTCAATCAGAGAGTTTTTTTGTTGAAGAAATGTTGTTTTTACCTCAACGTGTTGAAGGTTGTTCTTCCTCGGTTTCAGAAGGAGCGTCTTAGCTTGAGTGGGGATTCGTTTGTGAATCCGGAGAGGGAACTAGGTTGGACCTAGTGTTTTTGTAATCTGTTATTCATTATAGTGGATTGTTTGTGTGCCTTGTCCCGTGGTTTTTCCCCTATTGCTGTGAGGGGGTTTCCACGTAAATTTCTTTGTTTTTTTTGTTTTGTTTTCTTTGTTGTTCTTGTTTAATTCTCATTGGCTTTGGATCCGGATTTGCACGAAAGGGATCGTTTCCCTACAAGTGGTATCAGAGAGAGGTTCTAGCCGTTGAGAATTTCGGATTTGTACTTAAGTGCAGTAGGTGACGACCATTGGTCCGCTCCCTATTCTCTTTATTACATTCTCTGAGATTATTGGCTAATCCGTGTGCATATGGATCAAGCGAGGATGATCAACATGAATGGAAAGAACTGGAGTATCTGGAAGCCGAGGATGTAAGATCTCTTGTTTTGCAAGGATCTCTACACTCCATTATTGGGGAGGCCTGCTGCGATGTTGGATGACGCGGTTTGGATGATGATGGATAGGAAGGCAGTTGGGTTCATTCGTCAGTGGCTAGATGATTCCGTCTTCCATCATGTATCTACCGAGACATTCGCCCAGTCTTTGTGGAAAATGCTGGAAGTGCTGTATGAAAGGAAGACAACAGGTAACAAGACTTTCTTGATCAGGAAGCTTGTGAATCTCTAGTATCGAGAAGGTTCTCAGATGACAGAGCATTTGAACCTTGCCCAGAGCATCATCAATCAGTTGGAAAGCATGAAGATCACCCTGGGTGATGAGCTTCAGGCCTTGATGGTCCTCAGTTCTTTACCAGAGGGTTGGGAGACCGTTGTGGTGTCATTGAGCAATTCAGCACCAGATGGTGTTGTGTCAATGGAGATAGTGACGAGCTGTCTGTTGAGTGAGGAGTTGAGAAGAAAGGATTCTGGAACTCGTACATCAGATGTCCTATTCATGGAGGTTAGACGTCGGCATCAGGTGAAGGAGGGGAAACCAAGGGGCAACTCCAGAAGCAAGCCCAGACCCAAGTCCAAGAAGGAGTTCGAATGCTACTACTGCAAGATAAAGGGCCACATCAGGAAGGATTGTTTCAAGTGGAAGCAAGATCAGAAGGGGAAGGGGAAAGAAGGAGAGTCCAGTGGCAACATGGGAGAGGCCTCAATTGTGGAGGTGGAGACTTAGTGTTTGCACTGCAGCGAGACTGCATGCCAGGAGTGTGTTGACACTGACTGAGTTGTGGATGGTGCTGCTTCTTATCATTGCACACCTCCCAGAGATTACTTCTATTCATATACTGCTGGAGACTTAGGGACTATCCGGATGGCAAATGCCGGTGTGTCCCAGATAGTGGGCAGTGGAGATGTCCACCTGGAGACTGATCTGGGGTTGATTATTCTCAAGGGTGTCAGGCACATTCCTGATTTGAAAATGAACCTTATCTCCGTCGGGAGACTTGATGATGGCGGCTATACCAGTATTGAAGGCGGAGGTGCCTGGAGGCTGATGATGGGGTCCATGGTGGTGGCTCGAGGCAAGAAATGTTGCGGTTTGTACCGACCAAAGGCCAAGATCGGCACTCCTAGTGTGAATGATGCTGATGACAACTCCATGGAGTTATTGCACCGCAGACTTGGCCATATGAGTGAGAAAAATCTCAAGCTGCTGGTGAAAAACAAGGTTTTACCAGAGCTATCAGGCAGTATTCCAGACACGTGCGTTCACTGTTTAGCTGGGAAGCAGAGACTGGTGTCATTTGTTGATGCTCAACCAAAGAGGAAGGCAGAGCTGCTAAATCTGATACACACAGATGTGTATGGTCCAATTGAACCCATGTCTCAAGGGGAGCAGCCTGCTTTGTCACATTTATTGATGACCACTCTAGAAAGGTATGGACTAACTTCCTGAAGCACAAGAGTGAGGTTTTGAGAAATTTTATCGAGTTCAGGGCAATGACTGAGAAGATGACCGGGAAAGTTATAAAGCGAGTTAGATCTGACAACGAGGGAGAATTTATTGGACCGTTTGATGCCTACTGCAGACAGCACGATATTGTTCATGAGAAGACTATTTCGAGGACACCGCAACAGAATGGGTTGACGGAGAGGATGAATAGAACTACAATGGAGAAGGTCAAGTGTATGATTTCTCAGGCCGCACTTGGGAAGCAATTCTGGGCAGAGGCAGCTAGGACTGTTGTGCATCTGATCAATCTGTCCCCTCAGCACCGTTAGATGGAGATGTTCCTGAACGGGTGTGGTCTGTTAAGGAGGTGTCTTATGGACATGTACGTGTGTTCGATTGTCGGGTACATGTTCATATCCCCAAGGAGGAAAGATCGAAGCTCGACGTGAAGTTCCGTGAGTGCATCTTGTTTGGATACCCATCTGAGGAGTTTGGCTATAGACTCTGGGATCCAAAGCAAAAGAAGATCATCAGGAACAGGGATGTGATCTTCGTTGAAGATCAAGTTGCTAGTGAGCATGAGACTGAGAAGCCGCAGAGTCCACTTATTGTGAAAGTTCTTGATGGAGATCTTGATGCTGGTGGTGCTGTTGAGGAGCCCATTGTAGAAGAAGCAGTTCATATGCCAGAGCAGGAGGAGATTGTGGATGAAGGGGAGTTTTGCCCGTTGATATTCCACCTGTGGTGGAGGTGCCCCTTAGGAGATCTGAAAGACTGCGTAGAGGCAGTACCAGATATCCACCGCAGGATTATATTCTGTTGACTGATGGTGGAGAGCTTGAGTCCTTGGTGGAGGCTCAAAAAGCTGACAACAGAGAGCAGTGGGCTGAAGCTATGGATGAGTTGACTTCGCTCCAGAAGAACGGGACCTATGACTTGGTCCGGTTTCCTAGGGGAAAAGAGCATTGATGAACAATTGGGTTTAAAGTTGAAGACAGATGAAAATCTTTCTCGGCCCAAGTATAAGGCGTGGTTGGTGGTCAAGGGCTTCAGTCAGAAGCAAGGCTTGGACTTTGATGAGATATTCTCACCAGTGGTGAAGATATCTTCTATCCGCCTGGTCCTAGGGTTGGCTGCCTCTATGAATCTGGAAGTTGAGCAGATGGACGTGAAGGCGGTTTTTTACACGGTGATTTGGAGAAGGAGCTGTACATGGAACAACTAGAAGGGTTCGAGGTCAAGGGTAAGGAGAATTTGGTGTACTGACTCAAGAAGAGTCTTTATGGGTTGAAACAGGCACCGAGACAATGATATAAGAAGTTTGACTCTTTCATTACCAAGAACAAATTCTTGAGGACCAGGGCTGACCATTGTGCCTATGTGAAGAGAACGGAGGGGTCATTCACTATCCTGCTACTCTATGTCGACAACATGCTGATTGTCGGGGATGACAAGGCCATCATTGTAGAGCTAAAGATGGAGCTCAGTAAGTCCTTTGAAATGAAGGACCTTGGACCGACAAAGAAGATCCTGGGTATGAAGATTACCAGAGACAGGAGTGCAGGTCTATTGTGGCTGTCTCAGGCCGAGTGTGTTGAAAAAGTGCTGAAGAAGTTCATGATGAAGGCAAAGGTTGTTACAACTCCATTGGGTGGACACTTCAGTTATCCAGCGGTCAGTGCCCTTCATCTGAGGAGGAGTCTGAGGAGATGAGCCAGGTCCCCTATGCTTCTACAGTAGGGAGTTTGATGTACGTTATGGTCTGTACAAGGCCAGACATAGCTCATGCAGTGGGGTTGGTGAGCCGATATTTTGCAAACCAAGGAAGGGTCCATTGGTACGCTGTGAAGCAGATTCTTCGATATCTCAGAGGTACTACAGATTTGTATCTGCAGTTTGGCGGTGAATCATCTGAACTGGTTGGGTACTGTGATTCTGATATGTCTGGAGACGTTGATTCCAGAAGATCCACTTCGAGCTATGCTGTTACTTTTGCAAGGGGTGTTGTGTCGTGGCAGTCACGGTTACAAAAGTGTGTTGCACTGTCAATGACTGAGGCAGAATATATAGCTCTGACGGAAGCTTCCAAAGAGGTCGTGTGGATGAAAAAGTTCATGCTCGAACTTGGAATCTGTTGGAACACCCTATTACTAATTTGGGTCAGGATCACTATGTCTCTAGAAAACCAATGTTTGACCTCCTGTATAGCTCAAAAGGTCAATTAGAATTGAGTCTAAGGGTTAGAAGTCTAGGTTTGGAAGCTGCCCTCAAGACCAGGATTTCTGTTTGGAGACTAAGTCATATCGTCGAGCTCAGCACGACGATTCGTCGAACTCCGATCGACGATCGTCTAGCTCAACTTCGACAGATCGTCGAACTCCATTCGACGATCGCTGAGCTCAACTTCATCATATCGTCGAACTCCATTCGACGATCGGTGAGCTCAGGTCGACGATCTTGACTCAGCTTTGGATCTTTTTCTCTGAGCTCAGTTCGACGATCGTTAAGCTCAGATCGACGATATTTTGCTGCTGTATTTATCCATATCGCAGAGCTCAGTTCGACGATAGCAGAGCTCAGTTCGACGTTTTCAGATAACTTCAAGGATGTTTCTAGATTCAAATTCAAATCAGTTAAGAAGTTATTCTGCAATTAATTCTGAAGATTTCCTAGCCGTTTTCATTAATTTCTGGACCAAGTTTCAAGGGATTTTCATGGAATATTTCTATGGACTTTCCTCCAGAAGAGATTTTGCAATTAAGGATGCAATTAATGCAGACCAACATCTATTTTTCTCAGAGAATGTTTTTCCATTCAGTATCAGAGAATAAAAGAAAAGAAGAATTTTTGAATCAGATAGAATATACACAGATCACATATACACACACAGACAGACATCAGTATTCTTCAGAAAAAGATCAAAATATTTTGTCTAAAAGAATTCTCAAGAACACACATTCAAGGAGATCAACTCTTTCTCAAATCCTCAGATCTCTCTCAAGTATTCAAGACCAACATATTTCAAGACTCCAGACATCCAACATTTCAGTTATTGCTGAAATCATCTATTGCTGGAGTTCAACTTGTGAAGGTCTATCACCCTACAACAAAGCTTATTTTCCTGAAGATCTCAAGGACTCAGAGGGAGCTTTGACACCATCAATCCACATAGTCTTCTCAGCTGATATGAGAAAGAGAAGACTTCCATCACTCTCTCACCCCCACCTCTGTAAAGGGTTTCTCAAACTCCCTTCAAAAGTTTGAGCTTGGTTTTTGAGCACCTTGTCAAAAGCTCATTAGTGGCAAGACACCTGATCAAAAAATCTGCTTTGGTTTTTGAGCATCTTATCAAAAGCTCATTGGTGCCCAGGACACCTGATCAACTCATCCTGCAGTGGATTCCTACCTAGGGTGGTAGAAGAGTGGATGTACCCAAGTTTAGGGGAACCACTATATTTTCTTGTGTCTTCTGATTTTGCTTGTCTTTATTTTTGTTTCTGGCCTTGATTATTCTGTGATTAGCTTTTGATTAGTTTAGTTTTGTAATTAGATTTATACTTGCTTCCCTGCTCACTCATATTACAACAATTGTTGTAAAAACTTTTAAAGCACCATATACTCTATTCACCCCCCTCTAGAGTATATATCAGATCTAGCTGCACTTTCAATTACTATCAGAGCCAGGTTGGTTAAACATACCACACCTTGGTGGTTGCACAGGCTAACACCTGAATCCAAAGATCCATAGTTAGATCTGTTTTCTTTTGTATTTTATTATTAGATTTTGTTTTCACAAATCATGGCCCAAAACAAAGATTATGCTAGCACCAGACCTCAAGTGTGCAATCTATCCAAGTTTGCACTTTGGAAAGCAAGGATCAGACTGTACATGAATTCTATTGACGAAGATATCTTTAACTCTGTTTTGACAGTATGTCCAAGACCTCCAGAGAACTCCAGTACAAATGCTGTTCCACCTCCATCAGGAACAGATGCTGACATCAAGAGATGAAAGGTAGCTGATGCCAAGGCTATGAACATCTTAGCGCAGACAATGTCTGATGACATATTTCAAAAGGTGGCTGAATGTAATTCAGCAAAGAAAATTTGGGACAAACTTTCTGAAATAGTCTCAGACTCAGCTGATGAGAGAAAAGACAGGAGATCCCACCTCATATCTCAATATGAGAATTTCAAGAAAGGAGAAACTGAGTCAGTGTGAGATATGTACAACAGGCTCAGTCTAATTGTCAGTGAACTCAGGACATTGGATAAGAAGATCTCACTAACTGAACTCAATGACAAAATTCTAATGTGCTTCCCTAGCACTTGAGATTCAAGAATCTGGCCAATTAAGGATGCTAGAAGTCTGAATGAGATCACCATTGAAGCTCTATTGGGTAAGCTCAAATCTTATGAGCTACTTATCAAAAATAGAGAAGAAGAACAGAAGACTGCCTCACCAGCCACAAGAAAAGAGAAGACCATAACCTTCAAGGCAACTGAAGATCAGCCTGAAGACAAAGTCACAGGCAATGATGAACTGCTCAGTCTGTTGGCCAAAAGATTCTACAAGATGGCCAGAAAGGACTTCAGAAGGAGATCATACAAGGAGCATGATAAGCCAAGGTATGACAAGTCCATTAATAATAATAAAGAAATTGTTTGCTTTGGTTGCAGGAAACCATGACACATAGTTCCTGACTGTCCAGAGAACAAAAACAAGGACAGGAGGGACATGAAAGAAAGAAGAAATGAGAAAGACTCCAAAAGGAATGACAATGACAAACCCTCATCAAGCAAAAACAAACATACAAGAAAGAGTTTTGTTGCTGAATCCTGGAGTGAGACTGAAGAGGAGTCAGAAGCCTCATCCAGCTCCAGTGATGATGAAGATGATGCAGAAGAGAAAGAGTTCTGCATGATGACAATCAATGCCTCACAACATAATTCAGAAGAAGAGGAGTCAGAGTCAGATTCAGAGACTCAACCTAAAGAAGATCAGGTAATCAGTTCTTTTGATTTTAATTCAGAGGACTTTAAATCTGAATTTAAAGAATTGTGTTTAGACCTGCTAAAATCTGAGAAAGAAATTATCTCTCTCAGAATCATTTATCTGAACATAATACTTTAAAATCAGAAAACCTCAAACTTTCTCAGGAGTTGGAGTGCTGTAGGGAGCAGATAGCTTCACTGAAAAGTGAGCTGTCTGAGGCCAAGAAGCTTGAAAAATCCCTTAATGGGAGAAGCATCAAGCTGATGGACATCACAAGCACAGTGAACTCCAGATTTAACAGTACACTGAGCTTGGGTGCTTCATCCAGCCAACCCATAGTTCTAACAACTACAATCAAATTCATTTCTGACAAAGGAAAGGGAGTTGTAGAGGTTGCTAGGAAAAATTCTGATCTGCCCAAAAAAACCAAGTCCCAGCAGAATTCGTCGAACGAAGATCGACGATCGCCGAATGAAGATCGACGATCGCCGAACGCAGATCGACGATCTCAGGCAAAATCGTCGAACGCAGGTCGACGATCTCAAGTACCTGAACTCAGTCATAGTCGACCGTCGAACGGAGCTCGACGATCTGACCCAAGATCGTCGAACGCAACTCCAAGATCGTCGAACAGAGGTCAGAGCTCTGGAAATTTTTTCAAGGGCAAATCAAAATTCAATCATAAGGGTCCTTTATCCCAAATCTTTAACCCTTATACTGAATGGATTATACCTCCAAGGAGATATCATCCTGAAGGATATAAGAGTCAACCTGTGATGTCTTTCATTTCGGAATTTAAAGGTTATCAACCTAGGCCCAAAGTAAACTGGGTCAAAAATAAATGAATTGTCTTATGTGCATGTGAAGACCTATCCAACATCTAACCAGCAATGGTACTTGGATAGTGGGTGCTCTAAGCACATGACAGGGAACAAGGACAACCTCACTTCCTTTAGAGCCAAGCTTGGACCCAAAGTTATCTTTGGTGATTCAAACTTTGGACAGACTAAAGGATATGGTGCAGTCCAGATTGGATCAGTAACTTTCAAGAAGCTAGCTTATGTGGAAGGACTGAAGCACAACTTAATAAGCATCAGTCAGCTGTGTGATGAAGGCTAGCAGGTGACCTTCAGCAAAGCCTTATGCAAAATCAAGTCAGAGGACAACACAACTGTGTTGACAGGTAAAAGGAAAGGTAACATCTATCTAGTAGATTTTCTTTCAACTAATGTAGATATTTGCTTGTTTAATTCTGTCTGTAGACCAAATATTTTATGGCATAAGAGAGTAGGACACCTAAACCTTAGAACTATTGCTAGGCTATCCAAGGACAACCTTGTTAGAGGACTACCTTCTGGCCCCTACAAGAAGTAAGGACTCTGCAGGGCTTGTCAATTAGGCAAGCAAACTAAAAACAGCTTTAAGTCACTTAATAACAGTGATTGACCTAGGATATTGTATCTGTTACACATGGATCTTTTTGGACCCATCACAGTACAAAGCCTAAGAGAGAAATCTTACACTTTAGTAGTTGTATATGACTTCTCTAGATTCACTTGGGTGTTCTTTCTAAGGAAGAAGTCTGATAACTTTAAGTGTCTGACAGAGTTTCTCAATGTATACAGATTGAGTTCAATACTCACATTGCCCTGATCAGAAGTGATCATGGGACAGAGTTGATTCTCTTCTTATGCAAGAGTTCTGTCAGAGTGAAGGGATCAGACATACTTTCTCAGCTCCTAGAACTTCTCAACAAAATGGGGTAGCTGAAAGGAAAAATAGAACCCTTATTGAATCTCTACATTGTTGTCAGATGCTCATCTACCTCTATCCTTTTGGGCAAAGGCAGTGAACACCTCCAACTATGTGCTGAATAGAAGTTTGATACATAAAATAAAGGGAAAGACTCCCTATGAATTACTCAAAGGGAAGAAACCTAAAGTTGATTATTTTAGAGTCTTTGGTTGTATTTGCTATATACATAATAATGACAAGAAATATTTAGCAAAATTTCAAGCTAAAGCTGATGAAGGAGTGTTTCTGGGATACTCCATGATCAGCAAGACTTATATGGTTTATAATAAATCATCTTTAAAAATTGAGGAATCTGTTCATATATCATTTGATGAATCTAACATGTCTTTCAAGGAGAAGATCCCTTCTACCATAGAACCTTTGCAGGAACATTCCCTAGTTGAAGACTTGAACAAGTTACAGGTTACTCAAAAGGATGAAAACAGTAAAGATGAAGAAAATGCTCAACATATTGAAGAACAACTTGAAGAGCCAGTTGTTGTACCACAAGAGGAAACAACAACACAGGTTGGTGAACAATCAACACCCCATGTTGATTTAGTAACATCAAGAGACCATCCAATTTCCCAAATAATTGGAGACATCTCAGCTGGTGTGCAAACCAGAAATCAGGTCAACCAAAATCTGTTGCACACCTGCTTTCTATCTCAAATTGAACCTCAGTCCATTCAAGATGCAGAGTAAGATCCGTACTGGATCATTGCAATGCAAGAAGAGTTGCATCAATTTGAGAGGAACAAAGTATGGGAACTAGTGTCAAAGCCTAAGGATCACTCCATTGTTGGAACAAAGTGAGTATTCAGAAACAAACTGGATGATCAAGAAGTAATTGTAAGAAACAAGGCAAGGCTAGTTGCTCAGGGATATTCTCAAGAAGAAGGAATAAACTAGACCAGACTTTTGCACCAGTTGCAAGATTGGAAGTCATCAGAATATTCTTAGCCTATGCAACACATAAAGGCTTCAAGGTATATCAGATGGATGTCAAAAGTGCATTTCTAAATGGAGATATCAAAGAGTAAGTATATGTCAGACAACCTTCAGGTTTTATCTCTCCAACTTATCCTAATTATGTTTTTAGATTGAACAAAGCATTATATGGTCTCAAGCAAGCTCCTAGAGCATGGTATGAGACCCTAGCATGTTTTCTTTGGAAAATGGTTTTATAAGGGGTAGAGTAGACCAAACTCTTTTCATTAGAACACATAAGTCTCATACCCTATAGTACAAATTTATGTAGACGATATTATTTTTGGTTCTACTGACTCCAAACTATGCAGAAGGTTCTCCAACCTAATGCATTCTAAATTGAGATGAGTAGCATGGGTGAGCTATCCTTCTTCCTAGGATTGCAAGTCAAGCAACATGCTGAAGACATCTTTATTTCTCAAACCAAATATGCAATGAATTGGTTAAGAAATTTGATGTGAAGCATCTTGTATGAAAACACCCATGCCTACTAATGCTATATTGGATGCTGATAAACATGGGAAACCTGTTGATCAGACAACATATAGAGCAATGATGGCTCTTTACTGTACCTTACAGCTAGTAGACCAGAGATAATAAGTTTGCTACATGTATATGTGCTAGGTAGGTTCAAGTAAGCCCTAAGAGTCACACCTAACACTAGTAAAGAGATTCTCAGGTATGTTAAAAGTTGTCCAAATCTATGTCTCTGGTATGCAAAGATTCAGCATTTGATTTAACTGGATTTTCTGATGCTGATTATGCTGGATGCAGAATTGACAGAAAAAGCACCAGTGGAACTTGTCAGTTCCTTGGTGACAGACTTGTCTTGGGTTTGTAAGAAACAAACTTCTGTGTGTCAACTTCAACTGCTGAAGCTGAATATATGCTGCAAGGCAGTTGTTGTTCACAATCTTGTGGATTCAAAACCAACTCCTAGACTATGGCTACAACTTAGAGAAGTCTAAATCTTTTGTGATAACACCAGTGCTACTTTTATAGCTCAAAATACAGTCTTTCATAGTAGGACAAAACACATAAAGATTAAGCATCATTTCTTAAGGGATAATGTTGAAACAACAAATTGAACTACAATATATCCCCACTGATTTACAAAGGGAGATTTTTCACCAAGACCTTGGATAAAAAGAAACACATCTTCTTCCTAAATCAGTTAGGAATGTTAGATGGAGGAAGTCTTAAATAATATCCAAGATTTTGAAAGCTTAAAAATTGACCAAGACTAGGCAAACATCCTGTTTTTCTTAGTGTCTAGAGTCTTTCTGATCTCTGAACTGCGCTCGACGATTTTCCCCAGATCGTCGAACGGAGATCGACGATTTCTGAAATCGTCGACCTGAGTTCAGCGTTTCTCAGATAGTATGGACTATCTCTTCCGGTCAACGATCGTCGAACGGCGCTCGACGATTTTGTTCTCTGAACGATCGTCGAACAGAGCTCGACGCTCTCCAATATCGTCGAACGGAGATCGACGATGTTGAAGACTCTTCAGATTCCTTTAGAAGCCTCGATCGTCGAACTGAGTTCAACGATCTTTCCAATTCTGCGTCGAACCCTAATATAACATTCATTTTCGCCGTCGTTCTCCTTTGCGCTTTCGATTTCTCTGCAAGAACTTTCTTTTCCTCCAAACAGTTCCTGCACTTGGACGTTTTGTTTGTTGACATTTTGCAGGTACCCATGGCTG